>JALGQZ010000007.1:6048705-7248705 GCA_023105745.1 Austropuccinia psidii | reverse complement strand
ACTTGAAATTTATCATTAGTAGGAGTATTTAGTGAGTGGTGCAACAGAAATTATAATTAAAGATGTACTTTCAAGCAGATAATATAATTCATGTGCAAACCACTCTATAGCATCTGAGTAGCCTGTCACTTTTTCCTGCCTAAAGACAACTTGTAGTTCACATATTCCTTTTGAAAAAAGTGGGGTTCAATATAAACCTTCAAGGAGGGAATAAACTTCATGATTTCATTTTTTCCCAGTAATTAGAATGCAAAACTTTAAGTTCTAGAGGCATACTTCATATTTAATCTAAACTTTGGCAAAGAATGAAGATAATGTTATGATGATGAAGTAGCCAAAATCCTTGTGAAGATGAGTTTCTATTAAAAAGTAATGCCCAAATTCCTCATCTTTGAGCTTAAATTTACATTTTTTAATGTTTGCATATTGAAAATACTAATGTAGAAAAAATGCTTTTACCAAACATACGTTCTTAATTTTTGGAAATTTCAATACAATGAAGAAGCTTCTCTTTACCTGAATGAAATTTAAGGATATTTTTTTAATTATGATCATTTCTGCATGTGAAAGGTGTATCTTATCAAATACTCTTTAAAACCTCCAAGGATTTTCATTGCTTATCTGTCAGAAAACTATTAATTCTTATCCACAGAGCTTCTTTCAGAAA
This sequence comes from Austropuccinia psidii, assembly GCA_023105745.1. NCBI lineage: Eukaryota > Fungi > Basidiomycota > Pucciniomycetes > Pucciniales > Sphaerophragmiaceae > Austropuccinia > Austropuccinia psidii. The sequence continues at coordinate 7,248,038 of JALGQZ010000007.1, read as the reverse complement.
TTGTTGGTGGTGTGTTTCATTTCAGAGGGAAGTGTATAACAAGTTAAAATGATGAAAACATTTGAATTTGGAATATATGGGTATGGCTGAGCCTTCTTGATATTAGTTCCCAAAACCATTTTATAATTTCTGATATTTGGATATTGATAAATTTTTATTCTGTGCTCTCAATGGAACATTTACGGCTCATATCAAGACATGATGACCCTTTTTTCTGCAATAAATTGTGATCTTAAACAATAGATATTAATGCCTAATTGATAAAATTCCCATTTTTTTCATCCCTTAATTGAGAGATATTCTTCCCATATTACATAACTCACAGAGAATTATTGAGTAATTGATAGCCAAATTTGGAAGACCATTAAGTGATAGAATAGCTCATTAAAATTAATATGCATATTCAAAGGGAAAGTGAAACTTTCTTTCTTTTTGACTCTATAAACACAAATTATACAATATTTATTGATCTCTCAAACATTTTAAAGGGGGGGGAATTCTGAATAATAGGTGCTTGAGAAGAAAATTATGCTCCTCAAAATACTGAAATAACCTACTTCTGCTCCATGTAATTTTCTTTTCAAATATCATTGTTAAGTTATGAAAGGTTCTTTTAATCATATATTGAGCTAATCCAGTTGTGAAAGAAAAATCTAATACTGAAGTTCATGCAGGTAATATTTGGGCTTTTCTTAGGTCATCTTATAATTATATCTTGTTTATATTTATTTCACATTAATAGCCATTTTCAAGTCACAGACAGGACACATTTAATGACTGGATAACCAGTCACATAAGAATTGCCCTGGTGAGAAATGAGGTAAAAACTTCAAAAATTCATTAAAAATACAATTCTTCATGAATCTTTCTGAAGCTTTCAGGACCAATAGATAGCTGTATTATCTATGGTACAACCAAAAAGAATTACAGTCTTACTAGTAAAATTAAAGGTTTTACTTACAGTCCATTTTTGACTATTCTACATGAAACACTGAATCTTCAAAAATTCACAGTAATTACAAACTGTGATGAAAGTGGCAATAAAATTGATAACTTTGAGAAATCAATGATTATTTTGGAATAAAAGAATATTTAAAGATGTTTCTCCTTTTATTCTTAACCATATTGGGGTTGGTAGTCATGTAAAAGCATCAATCAAGTAATTATGATAATCTTACATGACAACAGATGATGCAATCAATAATCCAAAAGGGTTTATTGTTTTCTCACTCACTGTTTTTTCAGTTTGCTCCATGGAACGCCTCTGTGAGCTGTTGTTGACTTAAAAGAAGCCTCCTCTTGCTGTTTTTCCCCATCATCATCTTATTATCATTTAAATCATTGTTACCAATAAGTAAGTATTAGTTAAAGCTTTTCTTGAGTGTTGTTATTCTTTCAGAATCAATCAGAAAGACGTGAAATCATAGAATTCAACTATATATTGTTGTAATACTGTTATAAATACATTTTGATCCCTTAAATCCACAATTCTACGTCAAATCTCTCTGTCTTATCTTTCAATAAGCTCTTTGGAATATTAGTGAGTGATTTATGCTTAATTCTTAAAGTTTTTCTCTAAATAGTTGTTTTTCTCCAAGAATTTCATTTATAATTATTCTTGCAAAAGATAATTATATACTAAAATAATTTTATTATTTTAATAAAAGAAGTTTTATTATTAAAATCTTTTTGTAATTGATTCTTGTAGACAATTACTGCTCACTGCTAAAATCACTAGTAGTGTTTAACACGTGAAAGAAATAATCCTTTAATTATTTAATTGTGGTTATAATAATAGTTTATTATTATATTTCATAAGAACAGACATAGTAATGTTGATTAAAGGTAATATTATCATCAGTTTCATAGTCACATCTTACATTTGGGGGCCTGGCCATGTTTTTTGAACCTTGTACCCTTAATTAATATATTTGTAAGTTCTAAAATATATTAATTTAATAATATTTTCTTTCATTCCGAAGTTAAAATAATTTTTATTTTTGAAATTGTTTTGGAAAACTTTTTCATTGAGGAATTTGGTCTAATTTTATACTGTTTTTACGTGAGGCTTTTTCACATCCAAAAACTTATAAAATTATTCTTTGAGTTACTCTGAATTAATTTTCATTCAAAATCTTAAATTTTGATTTTTTTTTCTCTTTAAAAAGAATAATTTTTTAATATTAAAAAATATAAAACTTATAAAAAACATCTAAAAATATTTTAAAAAAAGGATAAAAAATAATTTTTTCTCTTTTATAATTTTTTCTAGTGTCTTTAATCAAATACTGTGCAGCTGGTAATAAACTAAGTAAGAGATATATTACCAGTCCAGAATCTTCAGAAGCAGAATCTGAAGACAGTATTGAGGTGCAAATTGCTAAAAGAGGCACCTTGTTTATCTCAGAAAAGAATAAATTACCACCAAAAGGTGAGTATTTTATCTTATATTTTCACTTTTTATCTTTAAATTGACATGAAAATGGTGCATACCAGAAATGGAAGCAACTATTCAGTCCAACCAGATGGATGTGGACAAGGAAGAGGCAAGAGCAAATCCAGAAGTGCCAAGTTTTCCTCAAGAAAGACACATTTGGAGGATGCCAGAGTTTCCCTCCATTCCCCAAGGTCTGTACCCACAGATTTTGACGTGAACTCTGAGCCTGAACTAATTCATGATAATATTTCCAGGGCTCAACCATTTTCAAGTGGCAGAAATAGAAATATATCAATGCCAATACAAAAATTGGTTCAGAGCAGCCAAAGAAGAGGAGTGGGAAATATGCGCAAGCCTTTGCCAGGGGGCCGTGAACTCCTACTTACACATCAAGAGCTTTCTGGGTCAGGAGAAGATTCTAGAACTCTTAGGAGGGTGGAGCCCCCTGTCTTGCAAAGACCAGGTCAAAAAGATAAAGAACTGGTTGAAGAACCAAAGTCTTTTATCCATAGACCAGAAGAAGGAACTGGAAATGACTCCAGCTTTGGAGACAGAGGCCCCAGTGGCGTCTACCAGCTCCAAACTAGCTCCAGAAATGTCCAAAGACAAGCCCAAAGGACCTCAGAATAAACAGAGAGGTCCCAAGAACCTGTAACAACCATCCATCAGGGGTAAGGGTATTCATTCATATACCCACTCAAACACCTCAAAATCAGAAGATCCACTGTTGCATCAATATTCAGTTTCAGCAATCTTCATTCTGAAACATGCATACAGTTTGGTACATCAATACAGCCTGTCAATACCTGTGCAGGTTGGATTCACCCAATACAGTTTCAATACAACAGTATGAAACTGTATGATCACTCAAATACACCACACCTCTTGTAGAGGTTCTGTACAGCTGTAAAGGAGCTGTATTGGCCAGACTCAATTCAATCATCAATTATTCTCATGAAAATTCTTCCTCTGGATCAGGGCTGGTGATTCTCACATATACCAGCCCCTCTTTCTCCCCCCTGGGGACTTTTCCCCAGTTAATTAATTTAGTTTATTTATTATTTTAAAATTATTCTTATCCTTATTTTGGGTATTATAATTATTTAATTTTAAGTTAGTCTTTGCATTTCTTCCTTTGCCTGTACAGTATGAGTTGGGTGGCCATATCCTTATTAACCCTTCTCTTTCCATTCTGACAGGTTGAAACAGTGGACTTGGACTTGTTTGTGGTTGGCTCTTCTATTTCTTACTCTTATTTCTTTGCTGCTGCTTTTCTTATATTTATTCTTTTAGTAATTCATCTTTAACACTCTTGAGTGTCTCCCTTCTTACCATATCCTTGAGCCCTCCATAAGTGAGTCCCAGTTTACTGAGTGCCAGGCCCTTTTCACTTTGAAGAGCCCCTGTGACAGAACCATCAAGGCAAGGGAAAAGGCAAAGCCAATTGGCACAGACCCTACCCACAGGGGTACAAGATCCCCAAATTGGAGCCTTCAGCTGTGCACAGTGTGTTCAACATGGCCAGAACTCTAATGTAATTCACAGCCAAGGAGAAGGAGAGGATGAACAGGACATTTCCACGCAAATAAATCACGTACAAAGAAGTATCAATGTAGAAATTGGTGAGCTTGATTGAAAGTTAACTAAAATAACATTGAATATTAATAATTTTAAAAGACATGACAAGAAATATACTGAATGGTATGAATTGACAAATGCCAAATTTGATTCAATTATCAATGCTTGTAGCAGAATTGAGAGTACATGTCAAGTTCAGAATGATGAAATGGAAGTTCTTACCATTTTTAAACTGAATGATCAACTTAAAATTCTGAAAGATAATGTATTAGAAATAGTTGAGAATACCAATCAGTTTGCTACACATTTAGCAAAAAGTGACAGTGAAAGGCAGAAGTTAAAAAATGAAATCATTTCAAATGTAGAACAAATTCATAAGAATTATGTACCACATATGCCAAGACATTCTACACCTTTGACAGAAGAAAAGGTTTCTGTTAAAGGAAGTTTTACACGACTTTTAGGAGAAAATGTTGTCTCTGTTAAAGATATTCCCAAATTGGAAGAATGGCCAACATTCTCTGGTGAAGGAGAATATAACCATATTGAGTTCATCAGGACTATTGATATGTTGCAAGAAGACTTTCATATACCTGATGAAATCATAGTAGGGAAATTACACTCTTTGTTTACCAGAACTGCAAAGAAATGGTATTACAAGATGAGGATGGATCATGGAAAACATGATTGGTCTTGGTGGAAATCTGAAGTGATTACCAAATGGGCCAACAATTCTTGGAGGTTTAAAATGGAAAATGCTTTTGAAAGTGCCATTTTTAACTCAGAGAAAGATAAACCACTTACTTGGTTCTTCAAGCAAAAAGACAGATTATCTGCTTTACACCCAGATATGTCTGACACTATGATTAATATGAAGATATTAAGAAAGTGTGGAGGAGAACTGCAACATGCTATCAAAAGCAGATGTGTAGAACCCTGTTCAACAGAGGACTACATTAATGCAATGGAAGATATCATTACCAGAACAAGAATTGGTAAAACTTGGACTAGAATCCCTATGGAATCCAAGATGATCCCAAAGATTCCCAGAGAGGATAAAAGACCAGAAAGACCTGTCTTGAAGTGTCATAAATGTGGAAGTACTTCACATTTAGCCAACACTTGCACCAAAAAGACAAAAATCAATGAAGTTCAGGTCATTGAAGGAATTCAGGCTACTGAGGAGAAAGAGGAATCTGATAAAGATTCTGCAGTCTCTGAGGATACACCAGTGGAGGACTATCCCATTGAAAACATTACAGCTTTCTTTGAGGTCACAGAATTCCATACCCACTTGCCACAGTACAGTGAGGATTGCTGCAACCTGATCAATATCCAAGATGCCAGAATGCGTAAAACAAAACCTGCTAGAGGTAAAGGTTACACTGATGGAGCATCCTGTATCACATCAGTTTTGATGAGTGATATTGAAGCCAAAGTAAATTTGGATACAGGGGCATTTTGCACTTGTGTGGGCAAGGGTTATCTCCAAATTATACTTACTGAATGGAAAAACCATCTATTACCAATAGAAGGTGTGCAATTTAGTAGTGCTAGTAGCAATATGTACCCCTTGGGTATATTAGACACTAATCTTGTATTTCCACACCCAGCAGGAAGTGTAAGGATGAAAACTGAGATTGTGGTAATGGATATATGCACATCTCAGCACATCATTCTTGGAAATGATTACTTAAATATTTATGGTATTGACATCAATAACCATAAAGACAGATATTTCATAATTGGGGATAACAAAAGACAAAAATTTGCTTTTTCCAATATGCCAAAACAAATATCTGTGGTATCTTCTGTCAAGGATACTTATAAAGATGAATTTGTGTCTAATCAACTTGTTGAAGCACAGATTAATCCATCATTGTCACCAAAAATGAGGAATGAACTTGTTGATGTGTTATACACATACAATAATGAATTTGCCTGTGATAATGAACCATTAGGTGCTATAAGAGGACATGAAGTTGATATTACTCTTAATATTGACAGACCATATCCTCCAGTACTTAGAAGACCAGCTTATCCAGCCAGTCCCAGAGCTAGAGAAGCCTTGGAGAAACATATCCAATAGTTAATCCAACTTGGTGTACTAAGGAAAGTAGGCCATAATGAGGAAGTTGAAGTGACAACACCTGTTATTATTGCTTGGCATAATGATAAGTCAAGAATGGTTAGAGATTTCAGAGCATTGAATACCTACACAGTTCCAGATAGGTATCCAATCCCTAGAATTCAAGAAACCTTGACTCAATTGTCTAAAGCCAAGTATATAACATCAATGGATGCATTGAAAGGTTTTCATAAAAATGTTTTGACGCCTAAAGTTAAGAAATTACTTAGAATTATCACTCACTGTGGTATTTATGAGTATCTTAGAATGCCATTTGGCATTAAAAACTCTCCATCCCATTATCAAAGAATGGTGAATACCATTTTTCCCACAGAATTATCTGAAGGATGGCTTATCATTTATATTGATGATATTATCATATGTTCTGATTCTTGGTCCTTACACCTTGAAAGACTTGCAAGGGTACTTCACAAAGTTGCATAAGTGAACATGAAAATTTCACTTAAGAAATGCAATTTTGGTTTTGACAAACTCAAAGCATTAGGACATTTTGTTTCTGGTTTAAGCTTGGGTATTGACGAAAACAAAGTAGCAGCAGTGTTACTTAAGCCAATACCCCAGAATTAAAAGAAAATGATGTCTTTTCTTGGGTTTGCCAGTTATTATAGGCAACACTTGAAAGAATTTGCAATTCTAGCCAAGTCACTATATAGAATCTGTGATCAACAGATTGTATTTGAGATGACACAGGAGAGAATTAAATCTTATGAGAAGATAAAGAAAGCTCTTACCGAAGCACCTTTACTCCTCATGCCTGACTGGAATGTTCCTTTTAAATTGTAGATTTATGCATGTGGAGTTGGATTATGGGCAGCCCTACATCAAGTCCAAATTATTAATGAAAAACCTACAGAAGGACAAGTTTGTTATATCTCAAGACAAATCAAACCAACAGAGGACAGATATGGTGCAAGCCAAACGGAGTGCTTATGTTTGGTATGGGCACTTGAGAAATTACACTATTATCTTGATGGCAGTGTTTTGGAAGTGATAACTGACTGTAATGCAGTAAAATAACTTCTTAACATGAAGACTCCCAACAGACATATGTTGATATGGCAAATAGCCATTCAGGAATATAGAGGAAACATGACCATAGTTCACAAAGCAGGAAACATTCACAAGAATGCTGATGGATTTAGCAGGTGGGCATTAGCCAACACCCCTGATAACCCAGCTTATGTACCTTTGGAAGCTGAACCACAGATTCCAATTGAAGGAATTAACAAAAATGATATTGGGACTGAATTCTTTGAACAGGTCAGGGAAACTTATAAGAAAGACAATAATTGCCATATCTTGACTTCTTTATTAGATAAAGACAGCAAAGAAACATCTTTAGTAGATACACTAGATGAAGTTTGGAGAAATTCCTATTCTGAAGGAAGATTTCACTTGTTTGATGGGATTATTTACCACAGAACCAAACATTCTTGTGTAATGACATTATGCAGCAGATGGCTTATCAATACAATTCTTCATGAATGCCATGATAGAATCTACTGTGGACACCTATCAGAGGAAAGAACACTTGAAAAAGTGAAAAACTGTGCATGGTGGCCATATTGGAGAAAAGAAACCATTGAATATTGCTATACCTGTGACAGATGTCAAAAAGCAAACAGGAGTACAGGCAAGAAATTTGGACTTATGATCCATATTCAAGAACCAAATTCCCCTTGGGAATTTGTTCACATGGATTGGGTCACAGCACTTCCTCCAAGTGGTGACAAAAGCTATAATGCTTGTCTAGTCATTGTAGACAGATATAGCAAGACTCCCATATTCTTACCATGTCATAAATATGACACTGCTATTGATACAGCTCTTCTTCTATGGAGTACAGTTATTTCTCATAAAGGATTATTTAAGAATATCATAAGTGACAGAGATCTCAAGGTCACATCTGCACTTTGGACCAATCCTCATAGATTGTTTGGGACTAAGTTATCATTCTCTACAGCATACTACCCTCAAACAGATGGGCTAGCAGAGAGGATGATTCAAACTTTAGAAGACATGATCAGGAGATTTTGTGCTTATGGGTTAGAATTCAAAGACTCAGATGGCTTTACACATGACTGGTGCACTCTGATACCTGCATTAGAATTGGCATACAAGACATCAGTCCATTCTTCCACAGGACAAACTCCTGCTATGTTGAAAAAAGGATGGAATGCAAGACTCCCAGCAGACACACTGAGGAAAGACTTGATTTACATTCAACCTACAGCTTCCAGCTCCAAGATAATGCTTGACAAAGTAAAACATCATGCAAAACAAAGTATGAATGATGCTTTTGATTATGCAAAACAGAAGTGGGACAAGAGTCATAAAGTACCAGACTTCAAAGTAGGGGACTTAGTTTTAGTTTCAACCTTGAATTTTAATAATATCAAAGGCCCAAAGAAACTTAAAGATTCTTATGTAGGACCTTTTTTTATTGTTGCCTTACATGGAACCAATGCAGTTCAAGTGGAATTGAGTGGTGAATTGGAAAATAACCACCCCACTTTTCCAGTCAGCTTGATAAAGCCTTATCAACCAGCTGACAAAGAATTGTTTCCTTTAAGGAACCCAACTCCTTTAACTGTGCGACCAGTGGAACAGAATGAAGACAAGAAGATAAATAAAGTCATTGAAGAAAGGAGACTTAGGGGTAAAAATCAAAGAGAATATCTTGTCAGATATAGGAATCCATTACATGAATATGAATGGCTGGCAGGATCAGAAATACCTGACTCAGATAAACTCTTGAGAAGATTTAGACATGAAAGAAGGCCACAAGCCTGAATATTTCTATAAATGTGTCTTAAATTACTTGATCTGAGTGATGTAAAGAGGTTGGAAAGTGGAACCTTGAGGTATATTTTACATACCCAAACAGGCCACAATCATCTTGAAAATAAATTTTGAATTATGCATAACTCATAAGTCATGCATATATCCAAAATTCATCATTTTTATTTCAGAAAAGATGAATAACTTTTTTATTTAGTAAGTAAATCCATAGATTTAAGGCCAGATTTGGATTCTACACAAACATTTACCTATGGTAGCTCCATAGAGTTAATAAGCTCAAACTAACTGTTTGAGGTGGTAATATCAAAAATACTTCAATACCACATCATCAATACCACATAAAAGATCCGTGAAAAGTTTTGTTTTTCTTTATTTCATGCCAAAATAATGGGAACGTGAGAAATCCCATGTTACATATACACTAATAATAGTGTTATGCATGTTTTGAGCACTTAATATCATGATATTCTTACATGGACGTTTGGTACACCGATAGTGGATATCGCACTTGAAGCTTAAATTTCTATTTTGATGTGAAAAATAAGCAAGGGGGACAAAAGACATCAAAGAGAGCCAGGGTACCCAACTTCTGAGGCCTCAGAGGCATGGACAGCTCCGAAGCTGGGATAAATGGCTGATCTTGGCCCAATTAGTAAACTAAAACACTTTGGGAACTTGGTTACCATGTTACAACTACAGTAAATCTTAAGAAAATAGCAAATAACGTGCTATTTTGACGTGCCAAGGAGGTAAAAAGCTACTTAGACTCCTGTAGCCATGTCCATTTTTAATGATTTTCCATGGATAAACCCCAAAAGAGTAATTAAAACCCTTTTTGGACTTGTATCCATTGATTTACCTCATAGCAACCAGTTAAACACTGATATTTGCAATTCTACGTAGAAATGAGGTAAAAACTTCAAAAATTCATTAAAAATACAATTCTTAATGAATCTTTCTGAAATTTCAGGACCAATGGGGACCTGTATTATCTATAATACAACCAAAAAAAATTACAGTTTTACTAGTAAAATTAAAGGTTCTACTTACAGTCCATTTTTGACTATTCTACATGAAACACTGAATCTTCAAAAATTCACAGTAATTACAACCTGTGATGAAATTGCCAATAACATTGATAACTTTGAGATATCAATGATTATTTTTGAATAAAAGAAGATTTACAGATGTTACTCCTTTTATTCTTAACCATATTGGGGTTGGTAGTCACATAAAAGCATCAATTAAGTAATTATGATAATCTTACATGACAACAGATGATGCAATCAATAATCCAAAAAGGTTTATTGTTTTCTCACTCACTGATTTTTCAGTTTGCTCCATGGAATGCCTCTGTGAGCTGTTGTTGACTTTAAAGAGGCCTCCTCTTGCTGTTTTTTCCACATCATCATCTTATTATCATTTAAATCATTGTTATCAACAATTAAGTATTAGTTAAAGCTATTCTTAAGTGTTTTAATTCTTTCAGAATCAAGCGGAAAGACGTGAAATCATAGAATCTAATTAAATATTGTTGTAATACTGTTATAAATACATTTTGATCCCTTAAATCCACAACTCTACGTCAAATCTCTCTGTCTTATCTTTCAATAAGCTCTTTGGAATATTAGTGAGTGATTTATCCTTAATTCTTAAAGTTTTTCTCTAAATAATAAGTTTTCTTCAAGAATTATATTTATGATTATTCTTTCAAAAGATAATTATATATGAAAATAATTTTATTATTTTAATAAAAGAAGTTTTATTATTAAAATCTTTTTGTAATTGATTCTTGTAGACAATTACTGCTCACTGTTAAAATCACTAGTAGTGTTTAACCCATGAAAGAAATAATCCTTTAACTCTTTGATTGTGGTTATAATAATATTTTATTATTATATTTCATAAGAACAGACATAGTACTGTTGATTAAAAGTAATATTATCATCAGTTTCATAGTCACATCTTACAGTACTAATGTAACTTTGTTAACATTTTTTTAAAATCATTAAATTTAAGCTTAAATAAGCTTAAACTTAAAGTTGCATAAGGTTTATGTAAACTTACCAAACTTTTAGTTAAAATTGAGGTGTTGTATATATTTACTGTATTGGCTAAGGATTTGCCATACAGAATGTAAATCCTGTGTGAGCTCAACTTAAAAGTGTTTAAGGCCATAGTATGGCTTTAAATAAATAAAAGGGCAAAATCCATGCAAAAAGGTGGGAGAAAGGAAAAAGACCAAACAGAGCTGGGGTACCCACATTTTTGGATCTGCAAGGATTCAATTAACGTTGCCCACCTGTATTGGAGGATTCTCAACCTTATTCAAACTTCAAGATTAGACTTTGATCCAACCTTAATGTTTAAACTGGTTTTATCCTGATTTGGACAGGAATTTAAAGCTACCAAAGGGTAAATCCCAATATGCAAGCTTGCAATGAAGGTTTTAAGAACTGTCAAAGCTTAAAGAAGCTAAAACCTTTAAACTTAGAAGCATTAAAACCTTATCCAAAGTTAAGGTTTGGTGTATATTGCTATTTTATGTGGAAAAATGATCATAACTACAAAAATTCATTCAAAATCTAATTCTTAATTGATTTGCCTGAAGTTTTCACACAGCTTACAATTTAATGTTATCTGTGTATACCTTAAATTTTAACTATCTTTTATAAACAGGTTTTATTGGTAATTAAACTGAAAGTTTACTCTTTTAACTGTACTTCAAGAAAATTAAGATTTCTTTAAAAATTAATTAAAATGTGAGTTTAAGATATTTTTGCTTGAAACTGTATTTTTAAGTTGTTCATGGGATGAACTTTAATATAAATAAACTTATTTTATATTAATACACGAAATAGCTAACCCAAATGAGGATTAAAATTAGTTGGAGTTCCAAATAACACTGGTAACTTTAAAGTCAAATCAAAAATAAGTTACCTCAAGCTGAGAGCCTTATTTTTAAGCATGGTTTTTCAGGTTTGACCTGAGCACTCCCTTTATATCCATTATGAATCATGAGAGCTGCTCTGCAGACATAAAAAGAGTCTATTCATCACTTTTTTTGTCCATCATTCATTATCAATCCAATTATATTAGATATTTAAACAGGTAAAGGTTTATTACATATAAAATATTATTATTAAAGTAATTCTTATGTCAGCCTGTGACTCAAAACCAGAGCACAAGCATGAAAGCCAAATACCATAAATCAATGGTATAGCCAAGATACCACCAAAACATGGAGCTGAAAGAAATAAGCTCAAAATGTATCAAAAGAAAGAGGAAACTCACCCCTTTCCAAATATACAAGTCCCATAATAATAGGACAAAGAATAGCAAAGTTATTCCTGCTCAAAGTTGTTGCTGAGCATAAACCTTAATTTTCACCTCCCATCTAAAATACAGAGGAAGAGGCTTAACCCCATCAAATGGGTATTGAAAATGGAGCTCTACGTCAGGGCAATCCAATGGTACTAACCAAACTGAGCTTGCAGCAGAATCACAGAGGTTATGACAAAAATAAGGTCAAATAAGGGTGATTAATTATTCACCTCTCATCTAACTTCTACAGTTTTAGTGTTAGATACCTAAAGTGGGGTCTTTTTGGAAAGAGAACAATCAGGGCTATCTGCTGGTGCTATTCATTTCCTTATATCTCATCTAGAACAAAAGATATGGAGCAAACAAGCTTCATACAGTTTTTGGGCAAATCATAAATGTGTATAAGAAAACTTGTACATGGAATACCTTTGCCATATCTAATGATAACCATACTAAATGAAGTACCATTGTGTAGAGCACATCCAGGGATACTTAATGAACCAACTTTGACCTTGATATATGAAAAATGGACGAATTTATGGCAGTTTTCAGCTCAAAATCCAGCAATTAGACCAATACAGTCTTACTGTGGGATATTCTCCCATAAGTATGATTATGAGGTGTCAAGCAGACGAAGTAGCTTGTTTATACTTCAATACCTCATAATTACTTCAATACTGTGAGCTTTAGAGGTATTTTCATATACCCAAAAGACCACAAATGATAAATTAAGATACAAATATAAATAAAATAAATTTATTTATATTATAAAAATAAAAATTGAAATATAAATACAAATTTATATTTAAAAATCAAAATACAATTATAATTTAAAAATAAAATTACAATAAAATTTAAAATTATGAAAATATATTTTTACTTGTAAAAAATAAGTAAAAATGAATTTTTAATAAAAATTATGAAATTAAAATATTTTTGGTAAAAAGTTATATAAAATATATTATAACTTTTTATCAAATAATAAACATAAAGAAATTATCACACCATTGGATTCCTCAAAAAAATAAAGTATGGCCACTTCTAGATGAAATTTCTGGAACTCAACTTTCAATAAGCTTAAATTAAGTTTTTAGTATTTTTTGTACAAAAGTATGAAAACACTCCAAACCTTATCTTAATTTGCACCACATGTGGTTTTAACCATCAATTTTTGTGTTAAAATTGAGGTGTTGTGTTTAGTTTAGAAGTTATGAGGAATTGAAGTATTTTCAATTGAATTCAATTGAAATGTCAAAATGTGTGCGTGTATTACATAAGTGAACTTCAATTTACATATGAGGTATCAATTATTACAGATGTGTAATTGAAAACTCAATTGAATTACATATGTAAATTATAATTGTATTACATGATGAGAAATTAAAGAAAAAATAAATTAGAAAGATTAATTTTTTTGGGGGGGAAAGACACTCTAGCTCTAAGGGGGAGCTAGACCCCCAAACTCCTTGCTGATTGGTGTGGGATGTCAAAATCCATGCAAACGTTCATTACTTTTGGCCTGGAATTTAGTCACAGGGTCTGTGACTCAACTGATGATGAGGTTTTGATACCAATCAGGGTAGTTTTAACTGCTGCTAAGAGGGTAAAACTACCCTTAAGCTGAAACAATGTTAGTAAGAACAGTTTTAACTGGTTTCTAACCCTCTTTCACACATTCTGACGTGTTTTGAAGGCTCTAGACCAGGTATTGCTATATTAATGGCTGATCTAAGGGTCAAAAATGGCTAAAAATGGCTTAAACCAGCCCTTTTTGGTCTAAACCATGGTTCAATGATGCCATAATTGGCTTTTCTGTTGTCAGACTGTTTTTCACGACTGACAAGAGTAAATTTTACTTCTGGAGTAAGAAAATTGATGGCTATAAAAGAATGTCTTCTTTGCCCCACTTTTCTCTTCATGTTAGAATCTTTTCCTTTTATAATTAGTTTAAATACTGTTAAACCAATCAATAAAAGATTCCAACCACCTTTCTTAAGTCATTTCAAACCTTTTAACCACGTGAAAAAATCAATATAATCATTGTTTGTAACTCTTATAATCATTTTTTACCCCTGAACCACCCCAAAAGTGAATTAAAGCATCTTTCATCACTGTTAACTTTGTCACTTTGTTTCCAAATTCACTCTGGTCACTTTTGGGCGTGTTTTTTCTTTAATATTCTTTTTAAATACTCTGTTCTTCACTTAATTGCTTGCAGTTCTTTGCTCAATTAATTCCAATTGAAATTTCTCTTGAAGAAATTTCTTTTGTAGCCTTAAATATCTCTTGTAGAGTCTTTTGGGATAAATTTTTATTGTTGGTAAAACAATGAATTTTTATAATATTATTGTGTTATACTAATAAAGTTATAAACAATAAAATTGGTGTGTTTTCTCTTAAAAATAATATTTCTTACTATTTTTAATTGATTTTTACCTTATACAAATTTTGAGGACAGGAAAAGTACTTGATTTTTAATCAAAGTTTCATATCCACACCTTACAGGCATAGTGTTAGTTAGTCTGATTTTTAACACCCCCCTCACTCCTAGGCAAAAAACTTCCAAGGAGTCCAAAGCATGAATGAGGACGGGTTTAGGCACAGACTTTGTAAGGAAGTTTTCCAGCATTTTCTTGCTTGGTGTATACTTTAGTTGTATTCGTCTGCATTTAACAGCCTCTTTGACAAAATAAAGTTGTATGTCAACATGCTTCATTTGCCTACCATTTATATTACTGTTGCCGTTAGCCATGTTGATACATCCTTGATTATGTTTGTGCACCATAATTGGACCATTAGGATGTGTCAGACCAGACTCTTGGCACCATTGTTGCAGCAAAAAAAGTTCCGATGTGGGGTCACACAGCGACTTGTATTCCGTCTTGGCAGTTGACAAAGAAACAGTTGGCTGTTTCCTTGTTTTCCAAATCACCAGACACCGATTGAAGCAGGGGAGGTAGCCAGTGATCAATTGTCATGTGGTCTGACAGTTTCCCCAGTCAGCATTGCTGTATGCGGAGGCACCACATTCAGTTCCCCCCCCATAAGTTAGGCCCAAGTCTTGGGAACTGTTAAGATACCGCAGGACATGAAGAAAGCCCTGCCAGTGCTTGATGCCAGGCCTGTCCAGAAACTGAGAGAGACTACTGACCACAAAAGACAGGTCTGGGCGAGTAGCAGTGCTGAGGTAATTAATGCTACCAATGGCACTCCGATAACTTACCCATAAGGAGTTGAACTCAGCCATCTCTTCCAGGGTTGCTGGCTCAAGATGGCTATCAGGAACTAGCAGTGTCAAAACTGGGCAACAATTACCCATACCATACAGTTTGATCAAGGATTTGGTATAATGCTGCTGATCAAGTGTGACATATCCCTCATTTTGAGAAATCTTCACTCCAAGAATCAGGTCAGCAGCTCCAATTTCCTTGATTTCAAATTCACCAGCGATTTGAGTTTTGAAGATTTTGACCTCTTTTCCAAATATAGCTATATCGTCGACGTGAACATATAGCCATATAGGATGATCCCCACATCGGTAGAACCCAGGCCATAAAACCAACGTCTACTAACCACCACTTCAGCCTCTCATACCATGCCAGCGGTGCTTGTTTTAGCCCATATATTGCTTTTTTTAGATGAATACAAATCCTCCACTTGTCTCCTTTGACGCCTTGCGGAAGGCTAAGGTAGACCGTTTCAGAGAGAGGGGCATTCAGAAATGCACTCTTGACATTTATTTGGTGAAAGAGGATATTGTTGGAAGCTGTGTAAGCAATAAGTGTTCTCAGGGAATTTAGCCTCCTGGTTGGAGAATAGGTTCTTTCAAAGTCTATCCCAGCAGTCTGCATGAAACCCTGAGCACAGAGACAAGCCTTATGCTCAGTTACCTCACCAAGATTATTTTTCATTGCCTTGAAGACCCAGGTGGTGCCAACTAGTCTATAGGATGGATTGAGGTCAACAACGTCCCATACCCTTAGCCTTTCCATTTACTGAATATCTCTGTCAATTGCCATTGCCCACACCGCTTATTGCAGCTTTAAAGGTTTGAGGAGTCCCATCTGCCGTTGTCAGAAGAGCCCCAGCTTGTCTAGAGTGTGAGATAAAATGTTCTGCTGGTCAATATCACTGCAGATGAGAGTGGGGTGGCATGTACTGATGACTTTGATACAAGCGGGAGCCCTGGTTAAAGGTGGGGATGCGGTTTCATCTACCAAATTCGGTTCAGATGTGGGCGCAGTGTCATGATCGCCTGACATTTGGACTTCATCTACCAATTCTTGATTTTCAGGCTCCAGAGGACACTCGACTGGAATGTGGAATTCATCTACCACTGCCTGCCCTTCAATGGCATCCCAAGTGACACTAAGGGTAATAGTGTCCTTGTCCCGTTGTTCCAGCTTAGGAAAAATTGACTTGTTAAATCAAACGTGCTTTGAGATTATAACCTTCCTGTCTGATAGTCAAAGGACACGATAAGCCGAGTTGTTTTCATACCCAAGAAGAATTCCTTCTGCTCCAGAGGGACAGAGCGTCCACTCCCAATGCTCTTTGGTAGTCATGAGGAAAGAATGGCAACCAAAGACTCAAAGCTTCTTTATTCTTGGTGCAAGCTTTGTCCAAAGAGTATATGGAGAGTGATTATGTCTTGATGGGGTAGGTGTATAATTTGACAGAAGGGTTGCAGTACTGACTGCTTTGGCCCAATAATTCTTTGGGAGATTGGAGGCATTAAGCATACACCAAGTTTTCTTGAGGATCGTCCGATTAGCCCTTTTGGCAAAACCGTTATGTTCCGGGGTGTATGCTGGAGAAAAGGAATGTATGAATCCACATTCATCTGATAATTTCTGGAAGTGTGAGTTCATAAATTCTCCACCTCCATCTGAAGTCAACTTTTTTAATGATATATCATGTTGAGTCTCCATCATCTTCTTGGTTGTTGAAAACTGACCAAAGGCATCAGACTTGTTTTTCAAGAAGCGAATAATCTTGTAGGAAGTGGCTTGGTCGACGATGGTCAGAAAATATTGATATACCGAGATTGATGGAGGAGAGATGGGTCCTACCAAATCAATATGGACGCAATCTAGAGGAAGATTAGCCGGTTCAAAGTGGTCTTTGAAGGGGAGACGGTGAATCTTGTTGAGATTGCAGACTTTTCATGATTTGTTGGATAGGGGCAAGCCCATTGATTTGATGACAAACTTGCCTGCATGTCCAAGTCTCTCATGCCATGGATTTTCTTCAGTACATGTCTTAAGTGATGTTGGGAGATGGTAATCAACCTTCATTAAGTTTTTTTCAATATTACCTTGAAAGATTTCTTTACCTTCTGTGGTGAGGGTGAAGGATTCTTCATTTTGTTTTATAGTTAGTTCTTTGTCAAAAATATTTAACAAACTGACAAGGTTGCAGTTTAATTTGGGCACAAAGAGAGAATTTGGAAGCAATAAGACTTGATTGTTACTACACAGATTGAAGGTTCCAGTGCATTTGGCAATCAGGTTTCTGGATGAATCTCTGGTGGTGACTGAAATTTTAGTATCTTTGGACAGAGAAGTGAACACTTCCTCAGAGTGGAACATATGGTGAGTTGCCCCACAGTCAACCACCAGTTGTCCCAGAGAGAGTCTTTGGTCAGAAGTAGTATAAAGAGCTTGTGCTGTTGAGAAATGGGCGGTGGGACTGGAATTGGGAGCTGTCCTCTTGTTGTCATGTTTTTGTGGTCTAAGATGAGCATTTTCAGCAAAACATTCCTCTTTCTTGTGAGTTAAGCACTTTGGATTGTGCTTCCCATTTGAACAGTAGTAAAAAATTCGATAAGGTTCATTGCTTGATGATACTAGAGCTGAGGCAGGTGAGGATGTATTCAGACAACTATCTTTGGTTTGGCAATGATTGGCATATTCTTGTAGTCGAGAAAGGATCTGATCTGGTTTCTTGATAATTTCCTTGTTGAGAGTGAGTAGCTCTACCAATTGGTTGAGTTTTGAATCTCCAGCTAGCTTGCCTAGGATGATGTACAAGAGGATTTTGGAAGGCAATTTAACACTAACAGAGTCTAACTCGAGCAGGAATTTTCAAGTTTCTTCTACGTAGTGATGCAGATTTCCGGAGTAGTTTGCTTTTTGCCAGTTCATCCATACTCGTCCTTTGTTCATAGCCCTTTTTGAGGCATACTGTTTGTTGATCTTAGACCAAAGTAGATTAGCTTTGTCTGAAGCTTTGGAGTTAATAACTTCAAGAAATACATGGCAATTGATTCTTGATGTAATCGTGGTGATTTCTTCAAAGCTTAATTTGGTCCACCAATTGACTGCGGAAGGGGTTGCATCATGTCCAATGGCCTTTTCGCATACCTCTAAAAGGTCTTTGGATCAAAGAAGGAAATGCATCCTGAGGTACCATTCACTGTAGTTGGTACTGTCAAGGATTGGTATTGATGTTGTTTCCTTTTCATTGAATTTTTCAGCCATAATGAATCTTGGAATCCACCTGTTCTGTTTTCCTTGAGCATAGCGACGAGACTGTAAATCTGTTGGAATGCAGAACTAAAGGTGCATTTCATTAGTCTTCCACAGTAGCAATAATTACAAGAATATTGGTGACAATACCTAAAGGTGGATAACAAGTGGATAATAACAATAATGCAATGACTTAGAACAACAAACAGCTAGAATGACAAAATTAGTTAGTTAATAGTTTGTAGTTAAAGGAGTAATAACACTGTTGATTGTGACTGTACCTGAACAACTGATGACAAAATATTCTATGTAAAGGAGAGTGAGCGAGTAAAATAAGAAAGAAACGAGAGAAGGAAAAAGAAAAGTAAAAAGGTTTTTGGTACGAATCAATGAAAGTAGAAAGAAAAAGGAGTTTGATAATTCTTCTTGTCAGGATTTAAACAATGGTGAGTGGAAGTGGTGATGGGCACTTACAATGATTGTGGCAGTTAGGAGCTACAATGATTGTTGTGGTGGTTGGATGGCAACAACTATCATTGTGGTGCATATCCAATCTTAGTGGTTATTTGATTGGACACTTTTTGAGCCATCCGAGTGTTAGTTAGTCTGATTTTTAACAAAAATGAGAGAAGGAATATGTAGCTGCTTACCATGGTGTCACATGGTGGTATGTGATCTACAACTTGCCAGTATTAGCCAGTCTTTCCACCAGTTTATTAGCCTTTTCGGCAAGAGTTCCCTTTGCTGAGGTCTGGCAGACAGCATTGTGACAGCATATCTGTTATGTCACTTCACTGTTCTACATGATTTTTCTTCAGCATTCTGATCTTTGTGACTGTTTTCTGTTTCCATAATGTACCTAACCTTTCATTGCAAAATTAAATTTAAGCCATCATCAGATCATAGTGGGATCCATATCAAAGCATTTGGCACTTTTTTGTTTCACAGTGTCTGAATGCAATATTCCTACTAGGTATAATCATGATGTCTATAAAAGCTATAATCAGAAAAACAGTAATGAAAGCTCAGTTAGGGATATATGTTAAATTCAAGTTTTTAACTCACAATTCTCTGGTTTTGAGGTAAATTATTCTTGCTTGGTTCCTCCAATAAACATTGAGCAAGGAAGAGGAATTGATGCATTATCTTAGAAAAAGCAGCTTCTTGTTTTTAAACAGAAAAGGATATAGAAATCCCCACCAACTATATCCCAATGCTTGATTGAATAGTCTAAAACTGCAAACCATTGAACAATTCTACAGGAAGTGTGTATTTTGGTTGTATTAGAGAGCAAGCAACCAATTAGATTTCATGAAAGTACATTCTCGTTGAAGTTTTTAAGGATGCTTTCCCTCTCAAAATGAAAAGCCTCACTTTTAGGTATTTCACGATGAAATCTTTCTTCCAATTTTTGAACCTGATTCCCGTCTCGTTGATGGCTTTTCGAAGGAAGAATGCAAGTTTGCGTGCCAATGCACAACAAAGAAACCTTGAAGATTTGTTTATGAATGTAAACTCTTGAACAAGAGTTTGTCTTTCAGCAGAGCTTTTGTGGTTTTTCATTTCTTCTGAGGTAAATTGGTCGCTTAGCTTGATTTTAATCTTTTCCCCGATGTTAGAGTGAGCAAATTCAAGAAGACGTAACTTCCCATTTGAGTACATCTCATATTGTTCTGTAATATTTTGACGCCGACGGTTGATTGAAGATTTTGCGATGTTGCTGCCGAGTGCTCGAAAAGGACTCTCGGCTTTACTTGAGCGCTATCCATCTGACGTGGTACTCATCACCGCACTTCGGACACCCGTAGCACGATCGTTTAGAGGTTCTTTCAAGGATGCTTATCCTGAAGAGCTTCTCGCCAATATTCTTTCGGTCACCCAACGCAAACTGAAAGATTTTGGTGTGGAAGAAACCACTGTGAATGATATAGCCGTCGGAAACGTCTTGATGGAACTTGGTGGGGCTAAGAGTGGCCGGCTGGCTGCGTTACATGCTGGGTAAGTCTGCAACTTACGTCGACTCGTTGATCGATGCTTAAAATGTAATGGGCTCGAATGTAGATTTCCGTATCAGACTGCATTTCGGACGGTCAACCGGCAGTGCTCTTCCTCTCTTCAGGCCTTGACTGACATTGCTGCGACAATTCAATCAGGCGCCATCGATTGTGGCATTGCTGCTGGAACAGAATCTATGACACGCAACTACGGCAGTCGGGCAATCCCTACGGATTTGTCGCCCAGGTTGCATGAGTCTCCTGTTAAGGAGGCTCGAGATTGTGTCTTGCCTATGGGATTGACAAGCGAAGCGGTCGCAACCGAGTACAATATCAGTCGAAAAGCCCAAGACCAGTTTGCACTCTCGAGTCATGTCAAGGCCCAAGCTGCCATTGAAGGTGGACTGTTTAAGGATGAAATCGTCCCTGTGGAGGTAGACTACACTCAAGAGGATGGGAAGACTGTAAAGAAAACGGTGACAAGAGACGAGGGCATCCGAGTTGGACTAACCCTCGAGAAACTCGCCAGCCTTAAACCGGCATTTAAACCAGACGGATTCAGCACCGCCGGAAACTCTTCCCAAATCAGTGACGGTGCTTCAGCTATCACCCTGATGCGCCGATCGATGGCTGATCAACTTGGATTGAAACCTTTGGCCAAATTCGTCGGCAGCAACGTGGTTGGCGTACCACCACACATCATGGGAGTCGGGCCGGCATTCTCCACTCCGGTCTTACTTGAAAGATTTGGATTAACAGTTAGAGATGTTGATCTGTTCGAGTTGAATGAGGGTAAAAGATCTTTTCTTCATTCCCCTAATACGAAAGCCACCAACATAATTTAATTCGCTTCTGACCACTCGCCCACGTTTTTGGTTGTGTCACATGATATAGCTTTTGCATCACAAGCTTTAATGACGATTGAGCATCTCAAGTTGGACATCTCCAAGGTCAACCCAAAAGGCGGTGCGATTGCCCTTGGTCATCCTCGTACGTCGTCAATTCTTCCTAGCTCACATTTCCCTCAAACTTGTAATAATTCAAACGAAACCTGTATGTACTAATGAACCCTTCGATTTTGTTCTCTGGTGTCGGCGATGACAGTTGGCGCAACTGGCGCAAGACTGGTTTGCTCGCTCGTACATGAACTTCGACGAACTGGCAAAGAAGTTGGCGTTGCTACATTATGTTGTGGGACTGGATTTGGAAAATCTTCTTTGTTTATTGCTGAATAATTCCCTGTAATTTAGCTTATTTGAATTTTTTTGAAATAGAAGATCTTCGACTGATTGCTAAATGGCAAGCGCATATCGTTCCAAGGAAGTGGGACTCGAAGGGTTTTAACACAATACATTCGAACATATATCATAAAGTAACTCAAATACCGATTCCGCTTTCTTTATTTCTCAGCCAATTTCCCCGTCTTGTGGTCGTTCTGGTACCTTTTTTTATTCCTCAAGAGAGTTTGCTCAATCAAGAACCTTATCTCCACAGTCTTCCCTGCATGTGGACTATTTTAGTTGAATTTCCGTATGTTACTCAATTACTTTTAACTGAGCCTTTCATCATGACTTGTGTTGAAATTGAAGGTGAACGTGTGAAAAGTCAGAATGAATGTAATGAAAAGGAAAGAGGATGCGAGATAGAAAATCTCACTTATTATAAAAACAACGTTCTCAAACAAATAATTAAAAAAGAAATGACATAATGATCACCTATTGACTATTACTATATAAGAAAGAAGGCAACTGCCACTCCTGTCTTCTTCCCTTGGAGAACTCCACTCGTAGATCAATCCAATCACCTATACATATTTGATTATCTTGAAAGCATTAGTCTCATCGTTGGCTTTTGTTCTCGCCGACATTGTAGTGCATGTCGTCAAACTTAATCACTTCAGTTTATTAATTCCATTTAAAAGAATCCATTATTATCAAATAGGTAAATTGTCTCCTAAAATATAACCAGTTTATTCAAAGTTAACTTAATATTTATCTTACATATAGTAGCCGCTTAGATTGCCGTCATTAATAGTACCTTCACTAGGATCATATTCTGGATTGTCTTTTCACCTTTCAGGTAGATTTATTTCATATTGTTTTCCAAAAACTTCAATGTTGTTGACGAAATACAAAAACCTTTCAGTTTGCATCTTAATAGATTTACAGTCTCGACGCTCTGAGCAAGAACCCCAAGCTGACAGGTGAAAAGACACAACAAATGCCCGACAAACTACTGGAAGCTAAAGACAGTTCCAACATTCCAGTACTTAATGGCCTAAATTATAGTGAATGGTACCGAAGGATAAAAATATTTCTTCGATCAAAACGACTCCTTGATGTACGCATCAATCTCCGGACCGTTCTCTTTTTTTATTTTTTATTTTTTTCTCTTTTGAAATTTTTTTGATAAATTAAAAGATTTATATTAACATCAAATTGATCTCAAAATAAATATAGTTAAAAATTAAGTACCTAAAAGGTGAACAATATAAATGATCAAAGATATAACACAAGCACGTAAAGACACTGAGAGATCACAACAACTATTTGAAGAAATATGTCACTATTGAGCCGTAGATTTCGCAGAAATTATTTATAACCTTACCTGACACACACACACAACAACTTTAAATGAAATAAAATAAAATGCTAACTACTAGATACGAGTACACACGCTAATGCAATATTTTATAAGAGTGTGTATACGATTGTATAATAAGAATAAAATGTTGAGTTTCTTTTTGCTCTCTTCTCCAAGTCCATTGGTTACTTGCATTTTATAAACCAATTTCAGTCCTTAACTCCACGGACTACTTTTACTTACTGCTTGTTACTTCCTCGGATAAGAGTTTTGAGTCAATTTCTTCTCAATCCTTGCTCTCAACAAATGTTCCCTTTTTTATTAGGGTGGGAGTCAATTAATCCATTCTCAACATCTTTTTTAATTGTTTTTATATTTTATTTCTTAAATTTACCCTGGCTGTTTTTATTTTATTTTTCATAAAATATTCAATCTATCCTTTTACAATGTCATCCACTCACCCTTTATGACCATCAAGCCTTGACACAGATATTGTGAGCCAACTGTCCACCAATGAGCCCATCAACACCCTCAAATGCTCATGGTTGTGGGTTTGGTTCTATAAGGTTTGACTATGAAACAATAAGTAAAAATTACTAATATTTTACTTATTATACTCTGAATGTCCTTATGGAATTTAAAGAATAAGTTAGAAATATTTATATTATTAAATAAATGTAATAATATAAATTATATAACAAAAAGATTAATATAATAAAATGAATATACTAATATATGGTAATTAATATATTTAGGGTGTTGGTAAACCCACGTAAGCTTTTAGTAAAAACACATAACATGTTTTTACTAAAAACTTATGTGTTTTTGCCATCAATTGGTAAAAGCATGTAATTGTATGGCAAAAAGACATAAGGGGTGGTTTTTAAATGGAATATGGCTATTTATGGCATTTTTAAGGCCATGAATGGCATTATAAATGCAATAAAGGGCATTATTAATGCCAATTATGGCATTTTGAATGTTATTGATGGCATTATTAATGCCATAAATGTAATTATCAATGCAATAGAGGGACATATTAATTCCATAAATGCCATCATAAATTCAATAAAGAGAATTATTAATGCTATAAATGGCATTGTTAATGAAATAAATGGCACTATTAATGCAATAGAATTTTTAATGCCACAAATAGAATCTTTAATGCCACAAATGGCATTATTAATTCCATCAATGGAATTGTTAATTCCATTTATGGTATTTTTAAGGCCATTCATGCCATTATTGAGGCCACAAATGACATTAACAATGCCATTTATGGAATCTTTGAGGCTATAAATGACATTAAAAATGCCATGAATGGAATTTTTAAGGCCATTAAAAATGCCATGAATGGAATTTTTAAGGCCATTAAAAATGGAATGAATGGCCTTAACAATGCCATTTATGGCATTATTAATGTCATTTATAGCCTTAAAAATTCCATAAATTGCATTGTTAATGTCATTTATAGCCTTAAAAATTCCATAAATGGCATTGTTATTGTCATTTTTGGCCTTAACATTTTTAGTAAAAACACATAAGTGCTTATGTTTTTTTACTAAAAGCTTACATGGTTTTACCAACACCCTATATTTATGGCACTTTATTATTTTTACAAACAAATAACAAAGGCATAAAAAATTGTTCTTTAATAATAAAAAACAATTATAACAATAATATTACTAATATTAAAGCTCTGGATTAATAGAAATACTATTTACATTAATTTAAGAATTATTAAAAATAATAATAAAGAGAAATTATTATAAAAAGAGAAAAAAACCTACTTTTAACACTTGATATAAGGATTGTGAATAATTCTAGCCCAAAAATATAAATAAAACCTTTTTAAATTGTATTTAAAATGAAAATTAAAAGAAATTACAAATATTTTTTTTACATGGAATTAGAGATTTTTTAGAGATATTTAACAACAACAATTAAAAATTGATGATAACCTTTGGTTTTAATAATTTGATGTTTTTGTTGCATCTGAGGGGAAAATAGAGTAAAAAGAGATCTATTTATAGTAAAGTTCTCTTTCATAGAGTCCAAAAGGCTTCTAGTAGATGTGTACTGAGGTTATCCACCGGAATTGCTCAGTATTTTAAGGTCGAGTAATGATTACATTGTAATTAAACCATCTTATCTCATTCTTACACTATCATTTAGATTTATCACTATAACTCTAAGTTTTATGACATCATAGGCTTAGAAGAAGCCTAAAATTTGTAGATTTTATTGGTATTAATCATAATATAATAGTATTCACCAGCTTCATCACTTATATGACTGTTAAACTTAAAATAATATTACAGTGAGTGATCATGAATGAGCAATTTTAAGCTTAAAATCTGATCATTGATAACTTATAAGTTATACATGTTACATCCATTAAGGGAGTGAATTCTGATATCTTGTAATTTCAGAACTTCATTTTTGGTTCAACTCTCTATCATGTATATTTCAATATATGAGCTAAAAACCATAAGTATATGCACTGACCTGTCACAACCATGGCAATTCACCTCCTTGGATCTCCATATGGCATATCAAGCCACAGTCCTTTTATTGCCAATTGGCCATATCCATCACCAGTGGCCAATATGGCCATGTCATCATCTTATGGACCATTTATGGCCATTTGTCTTTTGGGGCCTTCATGGCCCTTCACCTCAATCCAGAAGCCATAATGGCAATTTATGCCCAAATGGGTATTTCTGGTCATTCCCCTCAAAACCACGGTAAATGGCCCAAATGGCTGTTTTTGGCCATTTGGGCTCATAATGCGCATTTTGCGCACTTTGTGCACTTTGATGCAAAGTGTCCAAAAGACACTTTCCCGCCCTTTTGGCCAATTTTTGGCACAGAACCCAAAAGTGGCCAAAAACCCCAAAGGACCCAGAAACACCTTTCCAAGCTCTGAAGCCATCCCATCCATCTTTTTCCCCTCTGTCTTTCCATCTCAAGACCTTTGACGTAATTTCCTTTCCAATGAACCAATATGCCATAAATGATGTTATATATCATTGTGCATCATTTTTCAACAGAAATTCAATGGTGGCAATATCAAATGGGCATTTCAACATTCCAACATATCATCACGTCATCAAGGCACCCAATCATTCAGAGGACTCATCAAGGATCAAGAGCAAGTGTTTCAGCGTCAAAGACCAATCACCCTATCAAGACTTCAGTGGATAATTTCATTCACAGTATTCCTTCAAGGCAATACTGTTCAACCATTCTCAAGGGATTCAAGAGGCAGTTCATTCATTCATTCATTCATTCAATTGTCATGTGTCACAGCTCCACTCAATCCATCTTGGCAACCACCTTCATTTCAATACAGTCTGGATCCATCAAGAACTGTATTTCATTTTCAAGCATGGGAAATTCATTCAACCCAATTCAATTCCAATATTAGCCAGACGTATCAATTCCCAAAACAATCAATACAGCCTCAAGGATCAATACAGATCAGTTTTCAGCCTGAAGAACTCAAGCTCCCAACTTTTCACATATACCGGCTACCCTTTCCACCCTGGGGGGTTTTTCCCCAGTTAATTAATATATTTTGATTTTATTTTATCTTTATTTATCTTATCAGTTTTGTTAAGTGAATAATGATATTATCAAGTCAGTCATTTAGCACCTTTTCTCTTTTTATTTCTTTGCCTGTCAATGGATATTTGGTGGTCATATTCTTACTAATTCCATTGTTCATTTTGGCAGGTTGAAACAGTGATTAAGGACTTACTTGGTTGGCTCTTTGGTCATTTGGCTTCTCTTTCCTCTCATTGCATCTCATCTTTGTACCTGCATATTTCTTAGAGTAATTTCTTCATTTATTCTTATTTTCTTTATTCTTTGGAGTCTTCCAAGTGAGTTCCCTGATTGCTGAGTGCCAGGCCACTCTTGTATTTCTGTCCAAGAGCCCCTGTGACATTATATTGATTAACTAATAATTTTTTTTTATTCTGTTCATTCTTTCTTTATAATTTCATTCACTCATTTCATTTAAATTATGACTCTTTAATGCTTATGAAACTTATGATTCATTGTAACCTCTCAATTTTCTCTCATTCACTCTTCATTCTGAAAATTAAAAGCTGACCCAATTTTATTTTTGTTTCTCTTTTATTTAATCTTATTCAAATCATCATTTTAATTCATTCATAATTGAGGCATCATCTTAATCTTCATTTAATATCAAATTTTTCATCAAGTTATTCAGACACATTCTTCATACAAAGATTCATATTTGATTCATTCTTCAAGAATTTTGATTTTTAAAGAAGAAATCACTTGATTTTGATTTGATTGATTGATTTGACATAAATTGATATTGACCTCAAGAAAATTGATTTACCTGAAGATTTCATTGATTTTGCTGATTTTTCACATCAAGAATTTTGACATAAATTGATTTTGCCTCAAGAATTCATTTGATTGATTGATTGATTTTGCAAGATTTTGATTTTTATTGATTTGACATTTGATTTATTAACTTCAAGTTTTCATTTGATATTTAATTGATTGATTTACCTGAAGATTTCATTTGATTTATTGATTTTTATTGATTTTCCTCAAGATATTGATTTTGATTTTTGACTTCAAGCATTATTTCAAATTTCCTCAAGTTTTCATCTTCAAATCTTGATTCCTTTTCATTTTATTTCATTTTATCCTGAAATCATGCCCATCCAACACTCACCTCCTGCAAGGCAGACAAGATCTCAGGCCAGACCTCAAGCTGTTCTCACTCCAACTCCAAGGGCTCCTCTTGATGGCACCCCAGTAGTTTCTCAACTGAGGGCCAAATTGGACAGAGGACCTACTTTGGAAGGAAGGAAGAGCTCCAAGAAGATCAAGCTCATTCTCAGGAGTAGTTAGGGGATTTCCAGGAACTTCAAAGACCATTTTAAAGGGTCCAGGTGAAGATGGTGAAGAGGAAGAGTATGATGGTACTGAAGGTGTCCCTGCTCCGGTGGAGGAATCCCAAGGTACTGGAGGGCCAACTCTAGCCCAGTATAATCAGCCTGTCTCTCATCAGTCTGAACCATCTTTATTGGCCATTATGCAGCAAATTACTCAGATTGTGGCCAATCTTCAAGCAGCTGCATCCTCTGAAGAATCAAGGCCACCAGCCTTCAAGACTCCATCTATGAAGGCACCAGAGGGCTTTTATGGGACTCAACCCTTCAAAGTTAGAAGCTTTATTCAGTCTTGTCAAGTGATCCGGAAAACTTCACTCAAAACAGAAAGAAGGTCCTTTATGCCACTTCATTTCTTATTGGCAGGGCTGCAAAATGGATTGAGCCTTATCTTTCCAATCTCACCAATCAAGATCCAAATTACCTTCTCAATTCATGGAAATTATTTGAATCTCAACTCTTCAACTTAGTCGGGGACCCAGATGAAGTCAGAAAAGCTGAAGCAGAATTGGATTATTTAAGAATGAAAGAAGGTGGGCATGTATCTTTGTACATTGCTGATTTAAGAAGTCTTGTCTCAAGGATTGGAGATTGGGGTGAAAGAGCTCTTATCCATCATTTCAGGAAGGGATTTCCATCCAGGATTTCAGATCAATTGGCCTTCCATCCTTCAAGAATTGACTCTCTTCAAGACTTAATGGATATTACCCGGGAGCTTGATACCAGGTACCATAAGAGGCAAAATGAAAAAAGTCATCATCAAGAGAAGAAGCCAGAAGCCTCAAAGTCAAGTTCTTCTCATCCTCAAAATTCTTCAAGTTCAAGTCATAAGAAGAAGAAGAATTTTCAGAAGACGGACAAGCTCCATTCTTCTTTATTGAATAAAGATTTAAAGCTCATGAACTCTGAAAAAGAAAGAAGAATCAAAGAGGGTCTATGTACCTATTGTGGTGGGAAGCATAGTCTTGAGTCCTGTTTCAAAAGGCCTCAAAACAAGCTTACACAACTGTCAGGAAAATTTCCCAGCCAGGGAAATGCCTGAGTGAAGATCATGTTGTGTTCAATTGTCAGGATGAGTCTATATTGAAGTGGTAATAATGGTATTTACAACTAGAATTATGACTGTGACACGTAGAAAATTGATTTAAAATAAGGGTTTTTGGGTTTTTAAAGATGATTTATAATATAATTAAGGGGTTCTACTATTGGATAATAGTGGTGGTGAGCGCTATTGAGAACCCAGGGTGCAATCTTACCAGTTGGGTTACAATAATAAGAGTTACAATAATTAAATATATAATTATACCTGTCTATTACCCAAGAGTAAAACTGTTTTGGACAGTTTACTACATAGGGTATTCAAGAGAAGGATGAGGATACAATTCTGGCTGTGAAAAGCCTCCTTTTTATCCTGAAATGGGGTGGAAAGGGTGCTAGACCTTTCCACGTAGAGGAAGTGAAGATTTTTTTCACTTTCTAGTACTGGCTTGTGGTTTGCAAACAGCCTGTATAGCCTGTATTGGGCTCAGATGTGGTTTTGAAACCACATCTGGGCGGTTTTCACCAATACAGGGTGAAAATTTTCATCTGGGGACCTCAAAGCCTGATTCTGACGTGTATGATGCGTAGAATGCTGTACAGAAACTGTATGGGACCCCAGTATTGACTGACATATGAGGTATTGAGGTAAAAACATGCTTTTCCGTCTATTTGACACCTCATATTCATGATTATGGGATATTATCCCATGGTAAGGCTGTATATGACAGCAGGTGGGATTTTAACCTTAAAACACCTATAACTTTGTCAATTCTTGAGATATCAACCTCAAAATTGGTTCAGTGTGTAGCCCTGTATTTGCTTTACACAATGGTACCTCATTTGATATGGGTATCATTAAATATGGCAAAGGTATCCCATGTACAAGATTTTTGTACATTTGCTTGTTTTAGGCAAAAAGCTGTATTGAGTTTGTTTTCCCCATAACCTCTGAAGTAGTTGAGATATGAGGAAGTGGATGACACCACCAGATAGCCCTGATTGTTCTCTTTCCAAAAAGACCCCACTTCAGGTATCCCACACTAAAACTGTAGAAGTTAGATGAGAGGTGAATGCTTTGTTCACCCTTATTCAGCCTGAAATTGACCATAACTCCAGTAATATTGGTGCTAGCTTAGTTTGGCTGGTACTGTGGGAACTCCTCTTGTGTGGGATTAAAATGAGGCAGTACCTGGAGGGGGAAATCACAGGTAACTAGTTTTGAATTGCTAATAACTCCTGTAACCAAGGGTGGCAAGGGTGTATTGCCTGCCCCTCCTAAAATACTGAACAAAATCTTCCTTGGAGCTCACAAACCAAAATAAAATTAACAAGTGGCTTTACAACTGCAGAAGACAAAATTCAGCAGTCTCAGATCAGACCTATTCAATAAATAATATAAAAAATAATGTCAGTTATTTTTGGTTAAATTTGATATTTTAATGAAATACTTGTCTGTTTAATGTTAATATCTTTTTTTTAGTGAAATTGAGGTGAGTTGTTTCTTATTGGTGATAATTCCTTGGTAGGATGGGTTATTTAAGGTTTTCTGGAAAATTTGATTGGTGTTGATAAAGGTAATTTTGTCAAGGTATAGTTATAATAGAGTAAAATAATTGTTTTTAAAGGTTTGTTATTTATTTATTTTTTTAAGAGGGTTAAATAATAAGATAAAATAGTATTTGTTAAATTTAAGAGGTAAGATTCTTTGATATTGGTTTTTTTTGAAGGGGGTAAGTTAATTTTAAATATTGATAAATTGTTTAATTTTACTGAATAAAATATTTTATTAGAGTAGTAACCCTAATCTTGGGTACTGGGTAATTTTTTATTTTTATTTTTGTTAATAATAAGATTCCACTGAGCTTAGCTACTGGGTAATCTTCAACACCATACTTCCACTGAGCTTAGCTACTGGGCAAGTAAAATTAACTATAATTTTCTGGACTACCTCCCAGATGAGGGATGACTTATTCCTGTGCTTGTAATGTGCAGAGGATATATTGTGCATGGGATATAATTTTCATGGGATATAATTTTCATGTGGGGGAATTTGAAATTTGGGGGGAGAGAGCCCCTCTATTTATACCTTTTGGGAGCCCAGGGGGCCCTCCATGGGAGCTGTCTTCTTCCACTTTAATTCCTCTTGATTTCATCATGTGACTCCATTTTTGGTGAGGACCTTTCTTGCATGGGTCAGGTGATTTAAGGTTTGGTGATAATTTTTTCTCTGCACAGCCTTTTTTCTGTCACATGATATTCTGTTGGTGGATGCAGTATCACATGATAACCTTGTAATTACTTTGCATATGTCCTAATTTAGGTTGGGTAGAAATGGCTGTGTAATTTATGCAGGTGTCATGTTTGTTTTTCTTCTTTTTGAACTTTAAAATGAAGTCAGGTGATAACTGCTTGCATTGGTGAATTTAGTGTTTTTTATGAGATGATGTGATTTTTGATTTTGACACATGCTGTGCATAGTCATGTGGTTGAGCTTTAATTGGAATTCTGTACTGCATGCAGCCTGTTGTAACTAGCTTTGGTTTGCATGAGGTGATGAGTAGTGTAAATAATTATGTTTTAAGGTTTTAAGTGGGGCTACTGTGGATATAAGATAAGATACTCCTGGGGCTGTGTTGTAAATGAATTGCAGGAATTCCATGGAGTTGAGCTTTGCATCATGTGACTTTGAATGCAAGTTGGCTGTATAACTAATGCATGTGTCATTTTCTTGCTGCATGAGTCCTGTGGCTGTAAGGGGGTGTAAAGCTGGGTGGGGTGTGTAATTTAAAGGGTGGTACCTTATTTGTTGTAACTAGTGTACTATATGTAACTTGATTTTTTACATATGCATAATGAAATTGAATAATTTATTTAAACACATACACTGCCTTTTGGTGCCTGTGCCATGGTTTTATGAGTTAAACCCAGCGTCTTGCTGTAAAATTGACCTTTTGGTGTAAAATTTGAGTGTAAGTCTGCCTGTAGGCTGAATTGACTGCTGTTTTGGGGTACTATGAGCTTGAGCCTGGTGAAAAAAAATGGTATGGAATACCACAGTACCATTGGATAGCCCTGGCTTAGAGCTTCATTATGAGTACCAATTTGATGGGGTTAAGCCTCTCCTTCTAGATTTTAGATGAGAGGTGAAAATTAAGGTTTATGCTCAGCAATAACTTTGAGCAGGAATAACTTTGTTATTTCTAGTCCTATGGTGATGGGACTTGTATTTTCAGGAAGAGGTGAGTTTCCTCTTTCTTTTGATACCTTTTGAGCTGATTTGGCTCAGCTCCATGTTTTGGTGGTATCTTGGCTATACCATTGGTTTATGGTATTTTGGCTGTCATGCTTGTGCTCTGGTTTTGAGTCACAGGCTGACATCAATGGTCTTCACTGTTTTCCATCCAGAGCACAATTGTGCATTCTTAATACTGGTGTCAAAAGTTCCCTTAAATTTTTTGTTTTTTCTTCTCTCTCTGATATGTTTTACAGTATTCTCATTGCTTCTGGTGCTACCAACACATTTATTGCAAAGCAGTTTGTTCACAAGTATTCTTTGACCATGTCAGAACTCCCAGAGAAGATTCCCCTTATGATTATTGACTCCTCAGAGTCTCCTTCCTTATTTGTGAATCACCATACTAAATATATGGTTGAGCTCCCTTCCTTCCCAAGCTTTGAATGGGACTTTTTAGTCATTGATACTCCCAAGGGAGAAGACCTCATATTGTGCTTTGACTTTCTTAATCATTTTAATCCATATATTGATTGGAGGCAAGGGCTGATCTACTTTAACTCTGATCATAAGGACTATTATGATCCTTCAAAATCTTTCAGTAATGACTTTTCTTCTGCCAAATCATGTGCAGCTCTGGTTGGTGATTGTAGAACACCATCATTTCCATCTTTTGTCCATATTCCTTCCCTTACTTCCCATCAGTCATTACTATCATCTAGAGATGAAGTCTTCAAAGAGATTCAAGATGTTGGAGAAGATAATTCTGTATCTTCACTTCATCTCTTCTTTAGGAATATGGACCTTCCTCCTTCATCTTTTCATGACTCCCTGGAGGAGATGTGGGATGAAGAGGAAGAGCCAGAAGAAATAGAAACCATGATGAAGGTTGTTCCTTCTGTTTATCACCAGTAATTGGATGTATTCTCCAAGGTGAAAGCAGAGAAACTTCCTCCTCACCACGCCTGTGATCATCATATCGAGCTGGAGGGGTCTCTACCTCCAGTTGGGGTGATCTACTCTTTATCAAACCAAGAGTTAGATACACTCAGGGCCCACATTTCAGAGAATGTAGAGAAAGGTTTCATCCGGCCCAGCTCCTCTTCAACAGGAGCACCTGTCCTTTTTGTCAAAAATAAAGATGGTGGCCTCCGTTTGTGTGTTGATTACCGCAAACTCAATGCTGTTACTAGGAAGAACAAGTATCCTGTTCATCCTATGAATCAGCTTCTTACTGTTTTCAATTGTTCTTCTATCATCTCCAAGATTGATTTGCGTAGTGCATATAACCTTCTCAGAATCAAGGAAGGTGATGAACATTTGACATGTTCGAGAACTAAATATGGCAGCTATGAGTATTTGGTTATGCCATTTGGGCTCACCAATGCTCCTACCTCTTTCCAAAACCTTTTCAATGATATTTTTTACAATCTTCTTGATATTTGTGTTGTGGCTTATTTGGATGACATTATGGTCTTTTCCAAATCTGAAGAAGAACATGTCACTCATGTGTCCACTGTTCTTTCCAGAATCAGAGCCAATAACCTCTTTGCTAAGGCCTCCAAGTGCCTGTTTCATGTTACTAGTGTAGAGTATTTGGCTTATGTTGTTTCTTCTGAAGGCCTCAAGATGGAGCAAGCAAAATTCCAGCAAATTCTCAATTGGCCACCTCCAAGAAACCTCATGGCTCTTCAATCATTCCTTGGCTTTGCCAATTTTTACCGCCATTTCATCAAGAATTATTCAAATAAGATTAGTTCACTCACAAGTTTCCTCAAGAAATTTTCCCATTTTCCCCTCAATGAGGAAGCTCTTAGACAGTTTCATCAACTCAAAGAGGCTTTCACCATTTCTCCAATCCTTTGTCACTTTGATCCTTCTCTACCCACCATTGTAGAGACTGATGCATCAGATTATGCCTTGGGTGCTGTACTGAGTCAGATTTCTGACTCAGGAAAACATCCCATTGCATTTGATAGCTGCAAGTTTCTCCCAGCTGAGCTCAATTATGAGATTCATGACAAGGAACTCCTTGGCATAGTCTGGGCTCTCAAGCGCTGGAGAGCTTTTCTCCTTTCACTTTCTTTCTCTTTTCAAGTTCTCACCAATCATTCATCACTTCAATATTTTATGTCATCAAAGATTCTCACTCGCCATCAAGCCCGCTGGACTGAATTTCTCTCTGAATTCCATTTTTCAATCACCTACGGCCCTGGCCGCTTGGCCACCCTTCCAGATGCTTTATCACGTCGGGACAATGTTTACCCAGAGAGGGGGAAGATTTCATCAGCAAGAATCCAATGTATTATCAAAAAAAAATCAAGCAAGATGAAATTCAAGCCTCAAAATTCTTTGCAGTCAAGGTGGAAGCATTTTCAAATTTGATTGAATAAATTCAGAAGGCATTATGGCAATATTCTCAATATAGAAGTATCCTTCAAGATTTGGGTAAAGGTAAATCTGTCCAAGATTATTCTCTTGATTCCTCATCCCAACTTCTCCCGTTCAAAGATCAGGTGGTGGTCCCGAATGACCCCACAATTCAACTCAGCATACTTCAAAAAAGGCATGACTCTCCTCTAGCTGGACACCCTGGCCAAGAGAAAACTCTCAAACTTGTCAAGCGGGATTTCCACTGGTCCCGCATGACTCAATTCATCAAGGATTATGTCTCATCCTGTAAACAATGTTCAAGAAACAAAGATATTCACCACAAGAAGTTTGGACTCCTCAAACCTCTTCCAATTCCAAATGGTCCTTGGATTTGTCTTTCAATGGATTTCATCACTCAATTGCCACTGTCCAATTCATTGGACTCAATCCTTGTCATAGTGGACAGATTCTCAAAAATGGCAGTTTTTATTTCAACAATGTCTTCAATAACTTCATTAGATTTGGCCCATTTATTCATCAAGAATATTTTCTCAAAGCATGGCCTTCCCTCAAGCATTGTTAGTGATAGATGTTCTCTTTTTGTTTCTTCTTTTTGGACCAATCTTTGTCAGCAGCTCAAGATTTCAAGAGATCTGTCAACTGCTTACCATCCAGAAACTGATGGACAGACAGAGAGGGTAAATCAGATACTAGAACAGTACATTCAGATGTATGTCAGTTATCATCAAGATTATTGGAACACCTGGCTCCCTCTGGCTGAATTTGCCTACAATAACTCTGACCACTCTTCAACAAAACAATCACCATTTTTCACTGTTTATGGAAGAGATCCACATTCTGACTCAGTTCACATTACTCAAGATACTCCTGCTGGAAAGTTATCAACAAAAATCCAATCAGTACAGCAATATGTCAAGAGAGAACTTGAAGTTGCCATAAACAGGTTTAAGAGGTATGCAGATACAAGTAGAGCAAGTCCACCTGTTTTAAATCCTTGTGACATGGTATGGCTTTCCTCCAAGAACATCAAATCAACTATACCCACCAAAAAACTGTCTGAAAGATGGTTGGGTCCTTTTCCAATCTTGAAGAAAGTCAGCACTCATGCCTACCACCTCAAGCTCCCATCTCAATGGAAGTCCATCCACCCAGTCTTCCATATTTCACTCTTAGAACCAGTCAAGACATCAACAATCCCAAATTGGCATCAAGAGGCTCCTCCTGCAATCATCATTGAAGAAGAAGAGGAATGGGAAGTCTCTCAAATACTGGACTCAAAGCTTAAGAGAGGAAAATTATGGTATCTGGTGGAATGGAAAGGTTTCAGTCAAGAACCAGAAAGATCCAATTGGGAACCAACCAAAAACCTCAAGAATTGTCCTGAACTTGTCAAAGATTTTCATTCATTATATCCTGACAAGCCTGGGCCCAATTCTTCAAAAGCTTGATTCATTATGGTGCTTGGTGGGGAGAGGAATTACCAAAAGTAAGTCCCACTCCTGGTATGCACCTTTAGGGGTATTCTACTCTTCTTTTTGTTGTAAGCATCACCTTGGCCACTCTGTGAGCACTTTGCAATTTTGGACACAGATTTTTGGCATGGCTTTCAACTTCATTTCCAATCTTATGGCCATTTTCACTTGGGACAATGGGCCATTCACTTTTAAATTCATTTCCAAGACTTCACAATTCAAATTCATTCCTTCAACATTTTTGTTTTTATTTTTATGGCACTGGCAGGAGTGGTAACTACCAAACGTAAGTTCCTCTCCTGGTGTGCACTTCCCTGAGGGGTCTAAAATCTTGTCAAAACATCACCTTGGCCACTTAGTGTGCACCTGGCATCAAATTTCTCTTTCCAGGTCCTTGGCCAAATTACAAAATCAGTTATCAACCTCTGTGATGAAGATTGAAACGTCCTCAAGATTCAATTCATTTTTCTTTTGTCTTTTCTCTTTATTTTATTTTCATTTTCATTCTTTATATTAAATTTTTTTTTGTTTTCATTTTATCATATCAAAAATTCATCTCAAAGAACATTCATTCATTACAACATCATCAATCATTAAGCCAATTTCAAAAGAAGATCAAGCAAGTCCTGTGTCATATGACAAATTTTTAATATCAGTTATTATCCATTTTCCTCTTAAAAGAAATTTCCTCTATCCCACTCTCAATCCTTTCCAATAGCCTCAACAAGCTTCACCTTGTATTGGTGCTCAGGGGCTCACCATTTCAAGGTGGGGGGTACTGTCACAACCATGGCAATTCACCTCCTTGGATCTCCATATGGCATATCAATCCACAGTCCTTTTATGGCCAATTGTCCATATCTATCACCAGTGGCCAATATGACCACGTCATCATCTTATGGACCATTTATGGCCATTTGTCTTTGGGGGCCTTCATGGCCCTTCACCTCAATCCAGAAGCCATAGCGGCAATTTATGCCCAAATGGGTATTTCTGCTCATTCCCCTCAAAAACAGGGGAAATGGCCCAAATGGCTGTTTTTGGCCATTTGGGCTCATAATGCGCATTGTTGCTCATTTTGCGCACTTTGACACAAAGTGTCCAAAAGACACTTTCCCGCCCTTTTGGCCAGTTTTTGGCTCAGAACCCAAAAGTGGCCAAAAACCCCAAAGGACCCAGAAACATCTTTACAAGCTCTGAAGCCATCCCATCCATCTTTTCTCCCCTCTGTCTTTCCATCTCAAGACCTTTGGACGTAATTTTCTTTCCAATGAACCAATATGCCATACCTGATGATGTTATATATCATTGTGCATCATTTTTCAACAGCAATTCAATGGTGGAAATATTAAAAGGTCATTCCAACATTCCAACATATAATCACGTCATCAAGGCACCCAATCATTCAGACACCTCATCAAGGCTCAAGAGCAAGTGTTTTAGTGTCAAAGACCAATCACGCCATCAAGACTTCATTGGGAAATTGAATTCACAGTATTCCTCCAAGGCAATACTGTTCAACCATTCTCAAGGGATTCAAGAGGCAGTTCATTCATTCATTAATTAATTCAATTGTCAAGTGTCAAAGCTCCACTCAATCCATCTTGGCAACCACCTTCATTTCAATACAGTCTGGATCCATCAAGAACTGTATTTCATTTTCAAGCATGGGAAATTCATTCAACCCAATTAAATTTCAATATTAGCCAGCTGTATCAATTCTCAAAACAATCAATACAGCCTCAAGGATCAATACAGATCAGTTTGCAGCCTGAAGAACTCAAGCTCCCAACTTTTCACATATACCGGCTACCCTTTCCACCCTGGGGAGTTTTCCCCAGTTAATTCATATATTTTGATTTTATTTTATCTTTATTTATCTTATCATTTTTATTAAGTGAATACTGATATTATGAAGTCAGTCATTTAGCACCTTTTCTCTTTTTATTTCTTTGCCTGTCAATGGATATTTGGTTGTCATATCCTTACTAATTCCATTGTTCATTTTGGCAGGCTGAAACAGTGATTAAGGACTTACTTGGTTGGCTCTTTGGCCATTTGGCTTCTCTTTCCTCTCATTGCATCTCATCTTTGTACCTGCATATTTCTTAGAGTAAGTTCTTCATTTATTTTTATTTTCTTTATTCTTTAGAGTCTTCCAAGTGAGTTCCCTGATTGCTGAGTGCCAGGCCACTCTTTTATTTCTGTCTAAGAGCCCCTGTGACATTACCATCAAAGTGCATATATTCAGGTTATTTCCTTAAGTCTTGAGTTTACAGGTATGAAATATAAATTTTCTATGTGTAGTCTTTCATTGGGACTTCAAAGGTGCAATTTATTATACATGTTGTTTCATTGGCTCCTGAAACAAACAAGAATTTATGCCTTTTTATGGCATCTTTTCTTATTACACAGTAATTATTATCTTTACAGATATGAAATAAAAAAGTTATATGCGTATTTTACACTAGGGAATCTAATAATATAATCTATTGCAAATTTTTATTCATTAGATTCCAAGTTGATCCATAATTTCTGCCGATTTATGGCATTTTCATCTATTTTAAGGTAATATTTCTAATTCTTATTATTAGAATAATTCTTATAAGATTATTTTATGAAAATTTTGGATATGCGGTCATAACTAAAAGGATCACATTCCCTACCACAAAGACAGACTGTACTACAATCTGATATAGTTAATTAGGGTATCATCCACTGTCCTACCTCTTCATTAGACTTTATTAGTCTTGAAGCTCAATAATGCTTAACATTTCTATTCATTAGGTCTTCTTTCATTCCTGAACCTTCTTAATCGCTTATCAGAATTATTAATATCTTTCTGAATTAGCCATTCATCTTTTTTAGTTGGGTTTCCATATCTCACAAGGTATTCCCTTTCTTTTTTGTTCCTTGTCCTCCTTTCTTTAAGGACTTTTACAATTTTCTTTGCTTCTCCTCCTAGAGGGGGAATTTAAAGTGGTGGTTTATTTCTTAGGGGAAATAGGTATTTATCATTTGAGCTGTAAGGCTTTATCAGAATTACAGGGAAAGCTGGGTTTTTGTTCATAAATTCACCTGTTAGCTCTAATTGCACAGCCTTAGGTCCATGTAGTGGTTTTATCATAAATGGTCCTGCAAACAAATCTTTAAATTTCTTTGGGCCTTTGATATTTTTAAATCTCAGAGTTGATACCAAGACCAAGTCTGCTATTTTAAAGTCAGGTGGTTTATGACTTTTATCCCATCTTTGGTTTGCCTATTTGAAAGAATCCTGCATATATCTGTTTGAATGATGGCTTGCTTTGTAAATCATCATTTTAAAAATTCTTTCTGTTGGATTTATAAATTTTGAGGGTATCATAAAGAAGTCTTGGATTACACCCTTTTTCAAACATTTCTGGTGTTTTGCCAGTTTCAAAGTCATTTTTATATTTGAATAAGAGGTCAATCAATTTTTCTTGAATTTTTTATGTTAATTTCTGATTGAATTCTGCCTCTTTAACTTGGTCCCTTATGAAATTCTTTTTCTGGGCTTTTATCTTCATTTATTATGACTTTAATTTGCTTTTTGTTATTTAGAAAACCAAATTTTTCCTTTTATTGCCTCCTATGGTAAAATATCTGTCTTTTTGATTTGAGATATTTATTCCATAAATTGACAAGTAATTATTTC
This sequence comes from Austropuccinia psidii, assembly GCA_023105745.1. Classification (NCBI taxonomy): domain Eukaryota; kingdom Fungi; phylum Basidiomycota; class Pucciniomycetes; order Pucciniales; family Sphaerophragmiaceae; genus Austropuccinia; species Austropuccinia psidii. The sequence goes on along the minus strand of JALGQZ010000007.1, from coordinate 7,207,946 downwards.
CAAGTATAAAGTGGTTACTAGTACAGTTTTCCATTACTAAAAACTCTACTTTCACTCTTATACATTGTGAAGGGTGAGGAAAAATTAATGTTAAGTCAATTATTCCAAGGGGCTTCATGCTTTCACTTGCACTACTAAGTTTAACTCCTTGTATTGGTGTCAGCTTTTCTTCCCAATCTGTAAACAATTAATTTCAAATAAATTTTACAAACACATGTACAGTATCCTCCTGTATCCATGTTCAGTTTTGACTCTTGATTTTCAACCATGACAATGCTTATACCTGACTTTCCAGTTGTATATCACATTCCTTTTGCTGGTTTGGTTCTATACAGTTTGGAATCTTGTATGTTTGTCAGGCTTGTATCAGATGTTCCAACTTGTGGTAAGTTTTAATTGACATCTAATACTTCATATATTAAATCAATATTATGAATATGTGCATTAATTGTATTCATTTAATCAATTTCAGAAGTTTCTGACTCTTGAGTGTCTTTTTAAGAATAATATTCTTCTTTGTCATTGTGGTCTTCTGTTTCCACAATTGCATTGATTTTTGCTTTTTTAAAGAAATTATTGGCTAAATTTCCAATACCTCCACATTTGTGGCATTTTCTTTGCTCATTACTGTTGGGTGTATTGGGCTTTAAGGGTTCCCTTGGTTTATCTTTCTTGATAAATGGCTTATTTGCACTTTTGATGTCCAATTTTTTCCAAGTTCTAACAATCTTAGTTCTTGTCACTATGTCTTCTAGTGTATTGATATACTCTTCTGTGGAGCATGGTTGTATAAACCTGCTTCACAGGGCATGTTTGTATTTTCCTCCACATTTCTTAAGTATCTTCATGTGGACCATCTTTTGTGAAATTTCAGGGTACAGTGCATTTAATCTTCCAACTTTTTTAAGAACCAAGTCAAAGGTTTATCCTTATCTGGGTCGAAGAAGGAATTTCCAAATGCATTTTCTATCCTTTACCTCCAGGCATCATTTTCCCACTTGGTGATAATTTCATTTTTCCATAAAGACCAGGTATTTTTGCCATTTGTTTGTCTTATGCCGTAATACCATCTTTTTGCAGATTTTTCAAATAATGAATGTAATCTGGAAGTGATTAATTCATCTGGTATGGCATAATCTTCTTGTAACATATCAACTGTTTTAATGAATGACATATGGTCATATTCACCTTCACCTGTAAATTTTGGCCATTCTTTTAATTGAGGTGCTTCCTTCATTAAGACTTGGTTATATTATTGATGACTTAAGTCTGTCATGAATGGATTTGGTATTTCATCTTTTGGTTTAACAGAACTTCTTATGTGAGAAAATGGGGTTGATAACTTTGGCATATTTAACTTAGCCTCATTTATTTTATCCATTTTTTCAGTAATAAGTCTTATTTCACTTTGAATTTCATCCTTAAGATTAATTCTTGATTCATCACTCTTTTCTACATGGTCTAGAAGTAATTTTTGATGTGATGAAGTCTTTTCTTCAAGTTTTTCAACATAAATACTTCATTTGTTTAATTCTTCTGTTAAATTGTCAATGCTCATGTCATAATTGTTTGTTAAAGTTTTTTCTTTAATTTTTTTCATGTATTTATACAATTCTTGTTTTCCTTGTATTAATTTTTGAGTATTTTCAATGAAAATTTTGGTTTGTTATTTTCAACCATAAATTTAATGTTATCAATTTCTTTTTTATTTTGTATAACAATTTTTGGTAAAGATGATAAGTTAATATTTATTTCTTGTAAGGATAATGGACTATTTTTAATGTCTTCAAGAGGTAAAATACTATTTCTAATTTCAGTTAAATTATTTACAACATGAGGAGACAAAGTTCATTATTTGGGAAATGAGGTTGTCTCATTCTTTGTTCCCCTTTATCCTTGAGTTCCATCAAGGTTCTGGCCATGTTGAAGACATTGTCCATGGCATATTTTTGGATTTTTGGGATCCTTTGACTTGTTTAATGTGGCTTCCTCCAATTCTTTTTCTTGTTCTTCTTCCCTTCTTGGAAATTTGGTTGGCTTGAGGCTTGCTGGTAGAAGCTACTGGGGCTTCTTCCTTGCTTACCTCCCTCTTTTTAGCATGGAATTCCTTTATCTTCTTGATTTGAGGCTCAGATGATAGTGGATTCCATCCATTGGAGTATCTCACTATTCCCTCCTCTTTGAGGAATTTTTTCAGGATATGCCAGGAGTTCATCACTCCTTGGTTGATTTGTGGCAACATTTCCCAATCTTTGTCCTTGTACACTGTGTAATACTGCTTGTACTGCCTCATATAAATGTCCATTTAGGCCCTCTAAATTTGATTTGTCCCTGTTGGAGTTACTCATACTTAGTTCCAACTCTGGTTCAGAAATCATGGGAATATCTGGGACTTCACTTTTGGATCTTGCACTTCCTTGTGTGGATTATGTTCCACTGGGGATTTTGCTCTTTCTTTTCCCTGTTGAGGGATATACTCTTCTTCTGAGTCCACCTCCATCTGACTGGATGGAGTATTGGGATCCTCTTCTAGTATTCATAATGAAAATTTAAGAAAAAAAAAGATTTCAAAACACCAAAAATCTTTTATGGCAATCAAAAAGAGGTATTCACCTTCAGAGTCCTGAATAGTGGATCCTGGAAAGAATAATCTCTTATATTTCCTTTTGTTATTGTAAATTGGTGTTGGAGAGCTTGGACAAGTTTCTTCTACCAATCTTTCAACAGTGGTTTGATTGTCCTCTTCTGTGTTGTCTTCAAACACTGAAAAGACAAATAAATTTAAGTATTTTTTCTAAAAGTGTTATTTTTGAAAAGGTATGGCAATTTCCATTTAAAAATTGCTTTTGTATCTTTGAATGAATAAAATGAATAAAAGAAATGACTAAAAAAATAAAAATAACTTTCTTATTGGTTTTTATTATTATTATTTTTAAGGAATAAGATAGAATTAAGATGATTCTTTTAGAATTAATTTATGATATAAATTTATCATTAATTTCTAAATATCTTTCTTAATAACCAGAGTCACTCAAAGAAAATTCTTGCAAGTCTAAGGATGTGAAAAACCACAAGTAAGACAGTACAATTGCTTTCCAAATGCCTCAATAGCTCTTAAAACAAACAAATATAAATTTTTTATATAATTTGTCAATTATAAATATAATTTATTATTGGATAAACCCAATCTGAATCTTTTTTGAAGTTCTTTAAGTAAATATCACAGCCAGGACCCCAAATGTAAGGTTTGACTATGAACCAATAAGTAAATATTACACATATTCGGCTTATTGTACTATGAATGTACCTATTAATTGAATAAATAAAATAAATAATTATCATAATTATGTTGTAAAATTATTATAGTATTAGATAATTATAACAATATAATTTAACAAAAAGTAAATATATCATTATATAATAATTGATATATTTAAAGCTCTTTATTATTGTTACCAAGAGATAATATAGGCTTCAAAAACTGTTTTTTAATAATAAAAAATAATTAATAACAATAATATTACTAATATTAATGTTATATATGAGTATAAATACTATTTATATTAATAAATGAATTATTAAAAGTAATAATAAAGAGAAAATAACCCAATTTTAATACTTGAAAGAATAATTTTAAAAGATTTAATCCAAAAATGTAGATACAACTAATTTACATTGTATTTACAAAATAAAATAAGAGAAATTACAAATATTCCTAATTTTACATGGAAAATAGGATTTATAGAGAAATATAACAAAAAAATTAAACAATTGGAGTGATCACATAAATCTTGCTGATTATTATAAAGATTACCTTTGGTATTTTATAATATAAAAGATTTATATATAAAGAGTAAGGATTTTACCTGTTTGGTTAGTGTTTTATTGTTTTTGATGCATCTGAGGGGGAAATAGAGTAAAAAGAGCTCTATTTATAGTAAATTCCTCCCTTCTAGTAGATGTGTACTGATGGTATCCACTGTGATTGATCAGTACTTTCAAGTTTTAGTTATGATTACATCATAATTAAACCATATTATCTCATTATCATGCCATTATTTAGATTTATCACTATAAATCTAAGTTTGATGACATCATAGGCTTGGAAGAAGCCTCAGCTTTGCGGATTTTATTATTGTTAATGATAAACTAATTGTATTCACTAGCTGTATCACTTATATGACTTTTAAAATTAAAATAATATTACAGTGAGTGATCATAAATGATCAATTCAAAGCTTAATCTTTTATTGTTAATACCTTCTAATATATACAGGATACAGCCATTCAGAGAGTAAATTCTGATATATTGGCATGTCTGTATGAAAGTGCCAAGAGCATTTCATTACATCATCAAAACTCTATTTTTGATGATTTTTCTTGTAACTCATATTTTCTGTTGAAATTTACTATTGTGAACTTCAAACCATGATTTCATGGGGTTTTACTTTGAATGTTATTATAAAAAAGACATCTTTATTCATTTATGAACTATTACAACCTGAATATCCACTTTATTTTAAGTTTGGACCATTTTCACAACAAAGTGGTCAACAGCTCTAGCAATGTTGTTCAATAAACCCTTACAAATTACAACCTTTTTTGTAACCTGTCAAATAAAGCACCTATTTGTGTTGTAAAATTAATTACGTGTTGCATTTATTTTTGGTTTAAATCTCTATCAGGTATATTTTAGGAGATATTAGCTAAAAACCATGAATGTATGCACCAATCATAAAAGTGCATATATTCAGCTTAATTCCTTCAGTATTAGCTTTGCAGAAAGGACATTAAATTGTTTGATATATAGTCTTTCATGGGGAATCCAATGGTGCAATTTATTTCAAATTTTGGTTCATTGGCTTCTGAGATAAAGAAGAATTTATGTCTTTTTATGGCATTTCTACTTATTACTAATTAGGTATTGACTTTACAGATATGCCATAAAAATGAGATATGTGTGTTTCATGATGTGGAATATAATGGTGTAATTATACACATGTTTATTCATCAGAATCTAAGTTAATTGAGAATTTTTGCCATTTTTTGGTATTTTTACTTATTTTAAGATACTTAGTTAAAAGAATAATTATTGTAAAAGTTTTCTTGTGACCTTTTTGGATATGTGGTCATATTCAAAAGACTCACACAAATTCTCTCAAATGTATCATATGACCAGAAGAAATTTCAATTGTCAGAAGCTGTATTTTATCCCTTTTCTTGGCAAAAATAAAATCTCACCAGCCAAATTATATCAAAAAACATCACATGATGTTGATAGGAAACAGCACCACCAGCATAATTCTCTCAGAATATGTAGCAAATTTACCAAAAAGAAAATCCCACCAGCCAAATTATCTCAAATACATCACATGATCTTTATAAGAAACGGCACTACCAGCATAATTCTCTCAGAAAACACATAAAAAAGTCACCAAAAAAAGAAAAATCTCACCAGCCAAATTCTCTCAAATATATCACATTCTTAGAGGAACTTTCAATTGTCAGAAGCTGTATTTTCTCCACTTGGCAAAAATAAAATCTCACCAGCCAAATCATCTCAATGACCTCACATAACTGTCAGGCTGAGTCTATGATAAAGTGATAGTAATAGTGTATACAAATTTGACTATGACTGTGACATGGATGAAATTATAATAAAAGAGGTTTAATTGATAATTGAGGGCTTTACAAAATCGATTTAGTGTTGGTGAATGTTGTTGAAAGCCCCAGGTGCAGCTTTACCAATTGGATTATTATAATGAACTCTACAATAATTAAGAGTATAATTATACCTGATTATTTCAAAGAGTATAAATGTTTTTGACAGTTGTAATATGTAGGAACTCAAGATCAGGATGAGGAAACCTTTTCTGGTGTAGAAAAGGCCTCCTTTTATCACAAAATGGGGTGGAATGGCCCTCTAGGCCATCCACATAGAGGAAGTGAAGTGTTTTTCACCTCAGAGTACTGGCTTGTGGTGTCCACAAAGCCTGTATACACTTTATTGAGCTCAGATGTGGTTTTGAAGCCACATCTGGGCAGTTTTCCCCAATAAAGGGTGAAACGTTACATCTGGGGACTACACAGCCCTCTTCTGACATGTATTACACATACAATGCTGTACAGAACCTGTATGGGACCCCAGTATTGAATGAACTATGGGGTATTGAAGTATAAAAATGCTTTTTTGTCTGTTTTACACCTCATAGTCATAGTTGTGGGATATTATCCCACAGTAAAGGTGTTTTGGCCAAATTGTGGGATTGTACCCTTAAAACTGCTGTAGCTTTGTCAGTTTTTGAGATATTGAGCTCAATGTTGGCTCATTGTGTAGCCCAGAATTTGATCTACACAATGGTATCTCATTTGGTATGGGTAACATCAAATATGGCAAAGTGATGCCATGTACAAGTCTTGTTATTCAGATATATGATTTTCTCAATATCTGTATGGAGCTTGTCTGCTCCATAACTTTTGTTCTAGATGAAATATGGGGAAATGAAAGGCACCATCAGATAGCCCTTTTTTCTCTTTCCAAATAGACCCCACTTTCAGTATCTCACACTAACATTGTAGAAGCTAGATGAGAGGTGAATATTTTGTTCACCCTTATTTGACCTTACTTTGGCCATACCTTCTGTACATTTGATGTTGGCTCAATTTGGCTAGTACCATTGGATAGCCCTGACTTAGAGATTCAATTTTAATACCCATTTTCTGGGGTTAAGCCTCTTCCTCTGGATTTCAGATGAGAGGTGAAAATTAAGGTTTATGCTCAGCAACAACTTTGAGCAGGAATAACTTTGTTATTCTTTGTCCTATGATGATGGGACTTGTATATTTGGAAAGAGTTGAATTTCCTCTTTCCTTTGATAAATTTTCAGCTGATTTGACTCAGCTCCATGTTTTGGTGGTATCTTGGCTTTACCATTGGTTTATGGTATTTGGCTGTCATCCTTGTGCTATGGTTTTGAATCCCAGGCTGACATACTCTCCCTCAAAAAAAGGCTCATTATTGATGAGACTGTGCAGTCCTCCTAGAGGACCTGAATCTCCTTGGATGAAGGTTCCCATGTGGTATGGCACCCTCTCCCAACCATTTGTCTTTGTCTTCTGTGTGGTTTTTAAATCTGACCAAGTACTGTCTTTGGTCTTTACCATTCAGTCTAATCTTACTGGCCTTGATTATCTTCCTCACAGGCCCAGGGGGTACTCCACTTCCACTATGTCTGGTGGGGTGGTAGTCTTCTTTCTTGAGGGGAACTTGCCCTCTCCTGTCTGGAAGTATGGTTTGACAAGACTTACTGGGAATACTGGATGTTTCCTGGAGAATTACTCTGTGAGTCTAACTTCTACTGAATTTTCCACTATCAATTTAATGATAGTGAAGGGTCCAACAAATGAGTCTCCCATTTTCTTTGATCCCTTAAGGTTATTCAAGCTAAGTGTATACACCAACACTTGGTCCCCTTCTTTGAATTCTGGTTCCATATGTGTCTTGTCATACCTCTGCTTGTTGTATTATTTAGCTTCAGCTATGCACTTAGAATCTGTGTCACAAGCTCCCTTCCACATGTCATGGAAATCCTTGGATGTGGGGTGGATAGTTAGAATATTTTTCTTCAGGTGATCCAAAGGCAATAAGGGGTTCCATACGTTTTCTGCCAGTGAGGGTGATTTCCCTGTGGTAGAGTGTTGGCTTGTGTTGTAAGCTAGCTGGACTGCTGGGAGGTGTTACTGAGTCATGGGTATACCCTTCATGATCCTTATATTACATGCCATATGCACAGAACCTTCTAATGATGTCCTCCATTGTTTGGATCCTCCTTTCAGCTAAACCATCTGTCTGTGGATGGTAAGCTGTCAAAAATTCAAGTTTTGTGCACAGCATTTCATAAAATAAGGTGATACAAAGGCAATAAGGGGTTCCATACATTTTCTGACAGTGAGGGTGAACTCCCTGTGGTAGAGTGTTGGCTTGTGTTGTAAGCTAGCTGGACTTCTGGGAGAAGTGTTACTGAGTCATGGGTATACCCTTCATGATCCTTATATTCCATTCCATATGCACAGAACCTTCTAATGATGTCCTCCATTTTTTGGATCCTCGTTTCAGCTAAACCATCTTTCTGTGGATGGTAAGATTTCAAAAATGCAAGCTTCGTGCACAGAATGTCATAAAGGTTGGTAAAAACGTTTGATGTGAATTTTGTGTCCCTATCACCAATGATGATTTTTGGGACTCCACATGTGGCAATGATGTTATTCCAAAATAACAAACCTTTATCCATTTCTGTGTCCTCCATATGAAATGACGGGCACCTTACACATTTGCTATACCTATCAACTATGAATAGGCAGGCATTGAAATTTTCTTTGCCTCCTGGGACAAGTGCTGTGACCCAGTCCATATTAATGGTTTCCCATAGGTGTTTGGGTTCTTCTATGTGTTGAAGTAGCCCCTATTTCATCCCATTTTTTCTGTTTGCATTTTGGCATCTTTCACAAGTGTTGATATATTCACTCAACTCTTGCTCCCATTTGGGCCACCAAGCTGTGCTTGCTACCCTTTCCTTGGTACTTTCTTCACTCATGTGTCCCATATTGGGACAGTCATGAAATTCCTGCAGTATTAGGGATATGTGGTCCCTTTCCACTACTGTGAGTGCACTTGTGTGCTTCTCTCTGTGATAGAGTAGTCAATCTATAAGGTGAAACTCTTTATCCTTATAGTCCCTCAGCCAGGGATCCTATAGCTGGGATTTCAGTTCTGGGCTCCTGTATTTCTGTTGAAGGAGTTGCAACAATATGCCACACTGTTTGCGTTTGGCATAAGTCTTCATTACTGCACTGAAGAACTCATTGTGTAGTTCTGAAGAGCTTATCCCCAATATGGGAGCTTTGGTTCCTTCTGATTCAGTGTCTTCACTGTCTGGGGAACCACTTTTTGGTGCCCATTCATAGAATCTGAAGTTTTTGCTCCTGTTTATTTCCATGAAATGGATGAGAATCTTGGCTTCTACTTATTGGAAAAAATCCCATCTGGGACCATGCATAAGCTGCCATGATGCTCCTCAACAAACCTTTCAGGCACAACTCCTTAAGATCACAAGACATCATTGCTTACATCCTTTGTCTATGTCATAGCTCACTGAAACTCTTGTACTTACTATTTATTGAGCAGTCATTGTAACTCTAGTATTCCCCATGTTGTACTGCTCTCCATCTACTTTGCCTAACAGAATCGCTTCCACTCCCCTCTTCGACATATACTTACTGGAATATTGACTCCTGTCAATATCCTGCCTAAAAGGTTATTCAGTGTATCTCTACCTAGCAACCTTATGCAATTATCTTAGATTTTTTACTGCTCTCCATCTACTTTGCCTAACAGGTTTGCTGCCACTCCCCTCTTTGACATATACTTACTGGAACATTGACTCCTGTCAATATCCTGCCCAAAAGGTTTGCTGCCACTCCCATCTTTGACATATACTTACTGGAATAGTGACTCCTGTCAATATCCTGCCTAAAAGTGCCCTGTTTTTAGATTATGAGACCTGAGCTCTAACAATCTTAAAGAATACTACATCCTCACATTTTCACCATGGGAAATGATTTCAACCCTGAACTTTCCGACAAGTACAAACTTACTGGATCCAATTACATTGATTGGAAACAACAAATGTGATCCCTTATACTAATTAGAGGATACTACAACATGGTCACAGGACAAGAATCTCCTGATAAATGCGCTGAACAAGAGAAAATTGATCCAGACAGAAAACGTATTGCCTATGCGATTATCAGTCTAAATTGTGATATCAAAATAGCCTCCCACTTTGACAACAAGTGCAATCTAAATCCTACCCTTCTGTGGACATTTCTAGAAGAATTCTACTTATCAAAAACCATACAAAATCAAGCCACTTACCTTAGCAGTTTTTTTTCTACCCCTTCATCTGAAGGAAACTTAGAACAAGGAATTGAGAAAATACAAGAACTCACCTGCAACCTATGCAGTTTAATTGATGATCAAGCTGTAAAACCTTCTATACTACTTGATTCCATCGTTTCTCTATGGGTAATAATCAATTTACCATCTGAATACAAACTGATTGGAGAGATCTGGCTCAAAGAATGTAGAATTGAAAAAAAGACCCCCTCCCTGGATAAAAAAATTGAGGAAGTAAGAAGTGCTATTCAAAGGAATGAAGAAAACCAAGAAAAACAAGCTTTCATGACAAAAAATAAAGACAAATCCGACTCCAAACCACATCAAAAACCAAATTATCCTCCATGCAGACTGGGGTATCACAATCCCCTCACCAAACATTCGGAAACAGAATGTTGAAACTTGAAGCTTGGTAAAACAACTACTGCTCTACTATGCAATATGAATCAACAGGACAGAAATTCTATTTTACTTGACTCTGGAGCATCCAATAGTATGTTCAATGATAAAAAACACTTTATCTCCTTTATCCCCAAAGAAGAAGAAGTAATTCTTTCCGATGGCTCCTCCATAAAATCCCTAGGCTCAGGAACCATCCGCATTGAACTGTCCCATTGCTTTCTAAATATTAATAATTCCCTCCTTAATCCTCAATTGGCAATTGATTTGTTAAGCATGAACACTTTTATAGAGGCAAATTAATCTGTTACAAAAGGAATCTCCGCCAAAAGCTTTGTAGTCACCAGTAAAGACAACAAAGTCATTATTGATGGAAGCTTTGAAAGTGGAAATTTTATTATTCACCAAAACAAAATACATGAATTCAAAGTCTCACTATCTACTCCAAGTACCACTGTCCTCCACCAATCTAGTGGAAATCCCTCATTAGAATATCTCAGGAAAATGTATCCAGGCAAAAACGTTTCATCATTCAATTGTACCACCTGCAAACTAAGCAAGATGACAAAAATTACTTTCAAAGGAACCTTCCCTCAACCAAATTGCAAGCTTGAAACCATACATATGGATCTATGCGGTCCAATATCCCCAGAATCCATTTCTGGTAAGAAGTACTTCCTGTGTATTGTTGATGGATTCTCTCACTTTGTATGGATATTTTTCTTAACCAACAAATCATAATGCAAAGACTATATAAAAAATCACATCAACAGAGCCAAGCAACAATAAAATTCTAAAGTTTCTAACCTCATTTCGGATAATGGATCAGAATTCAAGAACACTGATCTCCAAAACTTTTTCAACTCCAAAGGTATCAATCACCTTACCTCGGCACCTTACACCCCAGAACAAAACCCCTTTGCCAAGAGAGGAAATCAAACAACCATAAATAAATCCAGATGTCTATTACTGAACTCTGGACTTTACCTTACTTACTGGGCAGAAGCAGCAAATACTGCTGTTTACTTAGAAAACTAAACTCCTCACAAATCTCTAAGCTTTGAGACTCCGTTCTCTAAGTGGTTCAGCAAAAAACCATCCCTAGAATTCTTACATCCTTTTGTATGTGAAGCAATCTATCTAGACAACTTTCCTAAAAGAAAATTCAGTTCCAGAGGAGGGGAATGCATCTTTCTTGGCTATGCGGAGGGTAATTGAATGTTTTGCATCCTAGATCTGGAGACAGGTAAAGTTAAAACTACCCATCACATCAAATTTCATGATTTTGTTTTTCCAAATAAAAATCAAGAAAATCTTTACCAGAATACTGAATCCTTTGTTGTTTCTGTAAGCTTAGATATTCCTAGTAATGCACGGACAAACCATAACTGCTCTGACATCCCTGAAACTCCGAATAATTTGGAACTCTGCCCTAATGATCAAAGAGAGAATGATGAGAATCAAAATGCTATCACCGATACTCTTTCGCAATACAAGAGTTACTCTTCAACAACTGAACCTGTAGACAGTTCCAAGGAAATAACGAGCAATCTTGACCCTGCTAACATCCTCACCAACTCCCTTCGAACAAAGAAATCAGCCAGCTTTGTTGAAGCTATTGTATCGGATCCAAAATCCTACTCTCAAGCTACTCATCATCCTGATTTCAAACAATGGTTGACTGCTATTGAAAATGAACTTTCCAACATGAAGACACACCAATTCTGGTCTTCCCATGAGCAAGACGAATCCATTCATCCCCTTACCACTACCTGGGTCTTTAAGAGGAAAACAGACGCAAATGGGAATCTGACTAAATATAAAGCAAGACTCTGTGTTAGAGGCTTCAACCAGCGAGAAGGAATAGATTACAATGATGTGTTCTCTCGTACTGGGAAGCTAGCCTCTCCCAGACTTTTGCTTACGCTTGCTCACCAACATCGAGTCCAAATTGACCATGTAAGGTGTGGATATGAAACTTTGATTAAAAATCAAGTACTTTTCCTATCCTCAAAATTTGTATAATTGAAAAATCAATTAAAAATAGAAAGAAATATTATTCTTAAGAGAAAAAACACCAATTTTATTTTTTATAACTTTCTTAGTATAAAACAAAAATATTACAAAGATTTATTGTTTTACCAACAATAAGAATTTATCCAAAAATACTCTACAAGAGATATTTAAGGCTACAAAAGGAATTTCTTCAAGAGAAATTTCAATTGGAATTAATTGAGAAAAGGACTGCAGGCAATTAATTGAAGAACAGAGTCTTTACAAAAAATATTAAAGAGAAAACACGCCCAAAAGTGACCAGAGTGAATTTGGAGAGAAAGCGACAAGGTTTACAGTGATGAAAGATGCTTTAATTCACTTTTGGGGTGGTTCAGGGGTAAAAATGCTTATGAGAGTTACTAAAAATGATTATGATGAATTTTTCACGTGGTTAAAAGGTTTAGAATGATTTAAAGAGGGCGGTTGGAATATTTTATTGATTTTTTTAACAGTGTTTAAACTAATTATAAAAGGAAAAGATTCTAACATGAAGAGAAAAGTGGGGCAAAGAAGACATTCTTTTATAGCCATCAATTTCCTTACTCCAAAAGTAAAATTTACTCTTCTCAGTCGTGAAGAACAGTCTGACAACATAAAAGCCAATTATGGCATCATTGAACCCTGGTTTAGACCAAAAAAGGGCTGGTTTAAGCCATTTTTAGCCATTTTAGACCCTTAAATCAGCCATTACTATAGCAATACCTGGTCTAGAGCCTTCAAAGAATGTCAGAATGTGTGTAAGAGGAGTAGAAATCAGTCAAAACTGTTTTTACTAACATTGTTTTAACTTAAGGGTAGTTTTACCTTCTTGGCAGCAGTTTAAACTACCCTGGTAGGTTCCCTGTGACTCAATTCCAGGCCAAAAGTCATGAACCTTTGCGTGAATTTTGACATCTCACGCCTGTCAGCAAGGATTTTGGGGGTCTTTCTCCCCCTTAGAGCTAGAGTTCCTTTTCCCCCCCAATGTATTTTTTCCTTTAATTCCTCATTATGTATTATACTTGTAATTTACATATGTAATTCTATTGAATTGTACAGTTCAATACAGTAATAATTGATATCTCATATGTAAATCAAAGTTCACTTATGTAATACACGCGCACATTTTGACATTTCAATTGAATTCAATTGAAAATACTTCAATTCCTCATAACTTCTAAGCTAAACACAACACCTCAATATTAACACAAAAATTGATGGTTAACACCACATGTGGTGTGAATTAAATTAAAGTTTTGAGGATTTTAAATTTTTGTATTGAAAATACTGAAAACTTAATTTAAGCTTATTTAGAGTTGAGTTACAAAAATTTCACTCAAAGGTGACCCCACCTAGTTTTTTATAAGGAATCAAATGGTGAAATCAATTTTATATGTTTATTTATTTGACAAAAAGTTATAATATATTTTATATAAATTTTTACCAAAAATATTTTAATTTCATAATCTTTATTAAAAATTCATTTTTACTTAATTTTTACAAGTAAAAATGAATTCTCATCATTTTAAATTTTATTGTAATATTATTTTTTAATTATAATTAAATTTTGATTTTTAAATATAAATTTGTATTTGTATTAATATTTCTATTTTTATAATAGGAATAAATTTATTTTATTTATATTTGTATTTTGATTTATCATTTGTGGTCTTTTGGGTATATAAAAATACCTCTAAGGCTCACATTCCCTCCCCCTAAAAAAATAATATTACTTTGTAATATTGTTATTTCTAGTGTTCCTGAACCTTCTGAGAAGTTTAGTAGCCTCAGGTATGTCCTTTTCTGGTAACCATTCATCTTCACAAGTTGGGTCACTGTACCTAACAAGGTATTCCCTTACTTTGTTGGTTCTCAACTTTCTTTCTTTGAGAACTTTGGTAATTTTCTTACTACCGGATGGCTCAACAGGAGGTATATCTTCGGGAATTTTATTGCTCAAGGGAAATGTTTCAGCATCACTAGATTTATATGGCTTTATCAAGCTCACTGGAAATGTAGGATGCTTATTGCTAAGTTCTTCAGATAACTCTACTTCAACAGCATTTTCTGCATGGAGGGCCTTAATAACAAAAGGTCCTGCAAAGGAGTCTTTCAGCTTTTTACATCCTTTGATGTTATTGAAGTTAGTGGTGGATACAAGAACTAAATCCCCAAATTTGAAATCTGGAGTTGCATGTGATTTATCCCATTTGTCCTCGGCATATGCAAAAGAGTCTTCCATGCACCTTACTGCATGCTTTCTAGCATTCCCTTGAAGCTAGCAGCTGTGGGATGTATTTCAATCAAATCTTTCCTCAAGTAATCTTGGGGTAATTTGGGGTTCCATCCTTTTTCTAGGATAGCAGGAGTTTGCTTGGTACTGGCATGGATTGATGTTTTATATGCTAATTCCAGTTCTGGCAACAGAGTACACCAATCATGGGTAAATCCATCACAATCTTTGAATTCAAGGCCATATGCACAAAATCTTACCATGTCCTCTAAGGTTTGGATCATCCTTTCAGCCAGACCATCAGTATGTGGGTGGTAGGCTGTAGAGAAAGACAGCTTAGTGCCAAATAATTGGTGAAGATTTGTCCATAGCGCTGAAGTCAGCTTGGAATCCCTGTCACTAATGATATTTGTAAATATGCCAGTCCATGAAACTACTCTATTCCATATTAGAAGAGCTGTATCCATGGCTGTATCATCATTGTGACATGGTAAAAAGATTGGAGTTTTACTGAATCTGTCTACAATCACTAGGCAAGCATTATAACTTCTGTCACCTCCTGATGTTAGGCCAGTTACCCAATCCATATGGACAATCTCCCAAGGTCTGCTTGGTTCTTGGATTTTTATCATATTTCCAAGTCTCTTGCCAGTGGATTTATTTGCTTTTTGAAATCTGTCACAGGTTTTGCAATACTCTGCAACATCTTTTTGCCACATTGGCCACCATATACAGGTTTTTACTTTTTCTCTTGTTCTGTCTTCAGAAAGATGTCCTGAGAAGGGGCTGTCATGGCATTCTTTCAGTACAAGATTGATTAATGACCTGTCCACAACTGCCATGACACATGTGTGCTTTGTCCTATGATAAATTATACCATCCAGTAGGTGAAATCTTCCATCATCATAAGATCATTTCCATAATTCATTCAAGGCATGTATTAGAGAGTTGTCTTTACAGTCTTTGTTAAGTAATTGGCATAAGATGCTACAATTCTTATCTTGAATGTAACTATTTCTGACCACTTTAACACTTATTCCTTCTATTGGGATTTGTGGGGAAGCTTCCTCTGGCACATAAGCAGGATTATTAATATCATTTGGTAATGGCCATCTGCTCAGTCCATCTGCATTTTCATGAATATTACCATCTTTATGAACAATAGTCACATTGCTCCTATACTCCTGTATGGCTATTTGCCATCTGAGCATATGTCTATTGGGTGTTTTCATGTTTAAAAGTGATTTAACAGTGGTACAATCTGTTATTACTTCAAAAACATATCCTTCCAGAATGTAGTTGAGTTTTTCTAAAGCCCAGACAAGGAATAGGCATTCCATTTGACTTGCTCCATATCTGGCTTCAGCTGGGTGTTTTCATGTTTAAAAGTGATTTGACAGCTGTACAATCTGTTATCACCTCAAAAACACATCCCTCTAAGAGCTAGTTCAGTTTCTCCAACGCCCAGACAAGGAATAGAAATTCCATTTGACTTGCTCCATATCTTGCTTCAGTTGGTTTGATTTGCCTGGATATGAAACATATGGGTCCTTCTACAGGTTTATGATTTATTATCTGAACTTCGTGAAGTGCAGCACCGAATCCATCTCCTGATGCATCAATATACAATTTAAAAGGCAATTTAAAGTCTGGCATCAGTAAGAGTGGAGCAGTGGTCAAGGCTTCTCTTAGAGACTCAAAAGCTTTGACCCTGTCAACATTCATTTCAAATACTGTGTCTTTGTCACAAAATTTATAAAGTGGTCTTGCTATGGATGCAAAATCTTTAATGTGTTGCCTGTAATATCCTGCAAAACTTAAAAATGACTGAATTTAATTTTCGTTCTGAGGCATGGGTTTTAGCAATACTTCTGCAACTTTGTTTTTTTCAATTACAATGGACAAACCAGATACAATATGTCCTAGTGCTTTAAGCTCTTTAAATCAAAATGGAATTTCTTCAAGGAGATTTCCATGTTTACTGATTGAATTTTTGTCAAAACTCTGGACAATCTGTACATGTGCTCTTCCCAAGTCTTGGAACAGACAATAATGTCATCAATGTAAATGATTAACCATCCCTCTGAAGGTTCTTCAGGGAATATTTCATTCATCATTCTTTGAAAGTGTGAAGGTGCATTTTTGATACCAAAGGGCATTCTTAAATATTCATACACTCCACAATGTACAATAATTCTCCAATATTTTCTTGCTCTTGGTGTCACCACATTTTGATGGAATCCTTTAAGGGCATCCATAGTGGTTATATACACTCCTTGAGATATCTGAGTAAGGGCAATTTGGATTTTTGGTATTGGGTATCTGTCTGGAACAGTGTAAGTGTTCAGAGTTCTAAAGTCTCCAGCCATTCTGGATTTTCCATTATGCCATGCCACTATGACTGGTGTAGTTATATCTACTTCTTCATTATGGCCAACATTTCTTATTACACCAAGGTCTAGAAGTTCTTTGATATGAGTTTCCAGAGCTTCTCTTGACTTGGTACTTGCTGAGTATGCAGGTCTTCTCAAGAGTGGTGGATAAGGTCTTTCAATATTAAGAATGATATCAACTTCATGATTAATAATTGCTCCTAGAGGTTCTTTGTCTGAAGAAAATGCTCCTCTGTGGTCATACAAAAGGGAAGAAAGTTCATTTTCTTGTTTATCAGTCAGATGAAGGCTTATTTCAGCCTCATTTAACTGTTCAGACTTGAATTTCTCTAACTCTAAGTTGACTGGTGATACTTTGTTTACTGTAATTTGTCTTTTAAATGGTAAAAAGGCAAATTTTTGGCGCTTATTGTCTCCAATAGTAAACTGTCTGTCTTTGTTGTTATGTTGAGGCCTCTGGAAGCTGTTTTAAGACTTCCTTCTCAGAATAAGACATATTATCTCCATCCTGGTATTGAGATGGAGACCTTTCCTTATTCACCAATAAGGAACCTGCTTTGATGTATTATTGGTGGTATGGATCATCCAAAATATGGCCTTGTGGTTGGGGCTTCATATTTTGGTATACATTAAGCAATTTGTTTATATCTTTATCTAGACAATCCCTGTCCCTTTTTCAGTGGTGCTGTTCTTCAAAGACTTTATTCAGTCTTTTATTGGTTTTCTCAGAAGCTTTGCTCAATTGAGAATGGCCTTCTTGATAAGTTTCAACAATTTTCTCCATGGAGCCTGTTAATTGTTTTCATCCTCTCATGGCTTTCTTGGAGTTCTGAAAACTTTTTTTTGAGTTTGATCTGAAAATTGGGACATTTTTAACCACAGTGCATCACTGCTTGGGTTACTCTCAGGTGTGAAAACTCTGTGTTAATTCTGAGTGGGGGTAATATTTTTATTATTAGGGCTACTGATTCTAGAAGTAATTACACCTATTTCTGGCCCTATTGTACTTCTTTCACCATGTCCAACATCTTCTGGATCATTTGGTCTGACACTTTCTGCCTTTGGCTGGAAGATGTCTTGTTTTTTCCCTTGTATCCTTGTCTTCTCTTGGAAACTACCTGGGATTGTGAAGAATGGTGACTCTTGGCCACTGGTCTGCTGGTGCCTGAATGGTGTGAAGCCACTGAAGAGTTGGGTTGGTCTTCTCCTTGTGAGCATGAAGGAATCAGAGTAGGCCCTGTCTGGTCCAGCCTTTCCTGTACAGCTTGGATATTGGCTTGATTCTCCCTTCTCCTGGTTTCCCTCTCCTCCAGGAGTCTGAACTGCCTGGTGGAATTCCATCCTTTGGTGATTACCATAAGGTATTTGAAGGATATCTCTTTGAGACATATCTTCTGGAAAATTGCTCCAAGTTCTTCTCAGTGCGATGCCAGGTTGAACCTTTTTCGTTCATTCTCCAAAGGAAAAGATCTTTGAGGAGTTGGTTGAGCTGAAGAACTTCATCCATATCCTTCCAGTCCACTGGTTTGAGGTTTCTGTTGAATTGAAAGGTGAATGGCAGAGTTGTTATTATTTTCCTCAGTGTGTTGCCATCCACCACTGTGTCCAAGGTGTCCTCTTCCAGGTCTTCTGGTTCTGGACAAGCCTTCTCTTTCCTCTGGCTGGTCCCTTAGGATTCCAAGGTTCCTGAGGTGTACAGGTGACATATAAGTGTTTGCAAGCAGTCAACAACTTAATATTCTTGGGGTATTTACCTCTGACTGTTCCTTGTACAAATGTATTGTCTACTGCTTTGAAAATTTTCCTTTATAGGTTACAACTGGGTTAATTATGGTAATCTTCCCTGTACAAGTTATCAAGGTTGGTTTACCTTGTATTGTTGCAGAGTTTTGTGGTTTTCTACTCCTCTGGGTGGGAATTGGTATCCACTTCTTTGCTGTAATGAGGCTTTCACTGTGCCTATTTCATTTTCCCTTGCTGATTTCTGGTTCTGCAGGTATCACATGTGTACTGCCTTGCGACTGGGTTTAAAGTGGTATGAAGTTTTCTTCCACTGAATCAAAGAGGACTCAGAGGTCTTATTTCATTTGAGACTTCTTAGAATGCTGTTTGCACATCTAAGAATGGCCTCTGGGTGATATATTCCTATATTATACCCTTGTATTATGATGGTATAATTGAAATTAACAATTACATGTCAAAAATAAAGCTTTGTGTATTTTTGGTATACTGTTTGTATACCAGTATCTCATATATTAACTTGTAATTAAGAAGTGTAATTACAGAAGTGGTTATGAAATGGGCAATTGAAATTATCAATATGCCCAACCACACCTCTAATACTGTTATTTACAGCAGGAGATGTGTTCTTTTTCATTGAAAAGGAACTGTATTTATGGCTTTTAAGTGTTTTGATATGTAAAACACACCAACAATAAATATAATGGTTATTAAATTATAATCAACCACATTAAAAAGCAATAATAAAAAAATACAGTGGTATATAAGTATATACCACTCAAAAAAATAAAAATAAGTTATGTATTATATTATTTTTTTAATAATTTAATGCCCAAAAAGCGAAACAATAATGTCAGAAATTAAGAATATAAGATAAAAAACTCACTTTTTGCATGAAAAAGGTCCAAAACCCATGGCCAGGCCCCCAAAATGTCAGGCTGAGTCTATAATAAACTGATAGTAATAGTATATACAGCTTTAACTATGAATATGACATGAATAAAATGATGATAAAAGAGCTTTAATTGATATTTAAGGTCTTTATTAAAACGATTTAGGGTGGTGAGCATTGTTGAAAGCGCTGGGTGCAGCTTTACCAATTGGATTATTGTAATAAAGTCTACAATAATTAAGAATATAATTATACCTTATTATTTCCAAGAGTAAATTTTTTTGAAAGTTTTACTACATGTTAATTCAAGAGATGGATGAGGAAATTGTTTCTTGTGGAGAAAAGCCCTCCTTTTATCGTAAAATGGGGTGGAATGGCCCTCTAGGCCATCCACATAGAGGAAGTGAAGAGTTTTCACTTCAGAGTACTGGATTATGGTTTCCACAAATCCTGTATACACTGTATTGGGCTCAGATGTGGTTTTGAAACCACATCTGGGAGGTTTTCACCAATTCAGGGTGGAAATTTCCATCTGGGGACCACACAGCCCTCTTCTGATGTGTATGACGCATAGAATGCTGTACAGAACCTGAATGAGACCCCAGTATTGAATGAACTATGAGCTATTGAAGTATGAAGATGCTTCTTTGTCTGTTTGACACCTGGTAATCATAGTTGTGGGATATTATCCCACAGTAAAGGTGTATTGGTCCAATTATGTGATTTTAACCTTAAAACTGCTAAATCTTTGTCAGTTTTTGAGATATTGAGCTCAAATTTGGTTCATTGTGAAGCTCAAGAGGGGATATACACAAAGGCACCTCATTTTGTATGTGTAACATTAAATATGGCAAAGGTATGCCATTTAGAATTCTTGTTATTCACATATATGATTTTCTCAATATCTGTATGGAGCTTGTGTGCTCCATAAATTTTCTTCTAGATGAGATATGGGGAAATGAAAGGCACCATCAGATAGCCCTTATTGTTCTCTTTCCAAAGGGACCCCACTTTAAGTATCTAACACTAAGATTGTAGAAGTTAGATGAGAGGTGAATATTTTATTCACCCTTGTTTGACCTTATTTTATCCATAGCATCTGTAATTTTGTTATAGCTCAATTTCCCTAGTGCCATTGGATAGCCCTGACTTAGAGCTCCAATTTGAATACCCATTTTCTGGGGTTAAGCCTTTTCTCTGGATTTAAGATGAGAGTTGAAAATTAAGGTTTATGCTCAGCAACAACTTTGAGCAGGAATAACTTTGTTATTCTTTTTCCTATGATTATGGGACTTGTATATTTGGAAAGAGGTGAGTTTCCTCTTTATTTTGATACCTTTTTAGCTAATTTGTCTCACCTTCTTGTTTTGGTGGTATCTTGGCTTTACCATTGGTTTATGGCATTTGGCTGTCATGCTTGTGCTCTGGTTTTGAGTCACAGGCTGACACTGACTCTGATAAGAAAAAGAACCACCAGCACAATTCTCTCAGAAAAACAAATTGCACCAAAACTACACATCTCAACAGCTAAAAATTCCATTATGATTTATTCTAAGTACCCTATTTTGAGAAGCTCTATGGAGGCCCAAAAGCTATTAATAAAGGTCCTCTCTCCCTCATTTTTCCCATCATCATGGAACACGTTCCCACTATCCAGGCTCACAACCATCCCTCAACTAGCAGGATATCTAGAGTAGTAGTAGTGCTTTAGTCATAAAAAGCTCAGTAGCTTAGTATTATTAAAAGATAGTAGTATAACCTTAGTTAAAAGCTTAGTAGAATTTCTCATAAGCCTAGTATTATTAAAAGAAAAGAAGTGGTGATATAAACTGAATATTCAAAATATCAAAAGAATCAAATCCTGTAGTTTTATTATCAGTATTAATATAAAAAAATCCTTATAATCAACATCAAACCAAAAAAAAATTCTTATTAGTTTTATTAAAATAACAGAAAACCAGAAAAAAGAATCTTATCCTTACTTTTATAAAATAACAGAAAAACTTAGTCTTTAATTTATCACAAATTTTAGTTTTGAATAAGAGTTTTTACTGTAGTGTTATTGATAGCTCTGATTTAAAGATTGCTGAAAAGTCTTCTCTATATTTTAAAGCCACAAATCTTCTTTTATTTTGTGATTCTCTTTAGTGTGACTATTCAGTATCATTTAGAGGGGCAGCCCATACACCTTAGCACCCATGGTTATTGGACAATTGTGAAATTTGAAAGAGACTTACCAATTATTTCCCCCTAAAGGTACTGCCTTATTTCATACCACACCAAAAGTAATTCCAACAAAAATATTGTTGATGTTCCATAAAGGTCCTTGTAAGGCAGAATTCTTCAAAGGTTTCTCACTGTTTCGTGATGAATAGTACAATTTTGAAGGAAGTTGCTTGGTCGAAAACTGTGAGGCAGTATTGGAAACCTAATACCAAGGTTGGATGGAATAGGCCTATCAGGTCCAGGGGAAAGAGGTCCAGTAGGAGAAATCCTTCTTCAAATTTATGTTGGTAATTTAATTTGTGTGCTTTGTTTAGGAGGCACACAGTGCATGGCAAGTTCTCAAAGGGTGAGCCCATTAGTTTCAGGATGACCAAGTCTTTGGTTCCAAGGGTCTTTGAGAGAGAGGAAGAAAAGGGCTGTCAGCATAGGGTAATTGATGTGAGCCTTGAGGTATATGTTACATACCCAGATAGGACACAATTATCTTAAAATTAAATTATGAACTATGCATAACCCATAAGTCATGTGTATATTCAAAATTCATCATTTTTAGTTTCAGAAAATATGAATAACTTTTATTGAGTATGTAAATCCATGAATTTAAGGCTAGATTTGGATTCTACACAAAAATTCACCTAAGGTAGCTCCAGAGAGTGTGTGAGCCTTAGAGGTAATTTCATATACCCAAAAGACCACAAATACAAAATTAACATATTAATATAAATAAAATAAATTTATTTATATTATTAAAATAAAAATCAAAATATGAATATAAAATTATATTCAAAATAAAAAAATAAAATTAAATCAAATTTTGAAATTATAAAATTACATTTATACTTGAAAAAAATTAAGTAAAAATGAAATTTTAACAAAATTGTGAAAAAATAAATAAATTTGGAAAAAAGTTAAATAAAATTTATTATAACTTTTTATCCAATAAATAAACATATAAAATTTATTTCACCATTGGATTCCTCATAAAAAATCAGGTGGGGTCACCTCTGAGTGAAATTCTTGTAACTCAACTCTAAATAAGCTTAAATTAAGTTTCTAGTATTTTCAATACAAAAGTTGAAAATCCTCAAAACCTTAATTTAATTCACACCACATGTGGTGTTAACCATCAATTTTTGTGCTAAAATTGAGGTGTTGTGTTTAGTTTAGAAGTTATGAGGAATTGAAGTATTTTCAATTGAATTCAATTGAAATGTCAAAATGTGCGCGTGTATTACATAAGTGAACTTTGATTTACATATGAGGTGTCAATTATTACTGTATTGTACTGTACAATTGAATTGAATTACATATGTAAAGTATAAGTATAATACATGATGAGGAATTAAAGGAAAAATAAATTGGAAAGATTAAATTTGGGGGGGAAAGGAACTCCAGCTCTAAGGGGGAGCTAGACCCCCAAATTCCTTGCTGACAGGCATGGGATGTCAAAATTCACGCAAAAGTTCATCACTTTTGGCCTGGAATTGAGTTACAGGGTCTGTGGACTCAATTGATGATGAGGTTTTGATACCAACTGGGGTAGTTTAAGCTGTTGCCAAGAGGGTAAAACTACCCTTAATATAAAACAATCATAATAAAAACAGTTTTAACTGGTTTCTACGCCTCTGACACACATTCTGACGTGTTTTGAAGGCTCTAGGCCTGGTATTGCTATAGTAATGGCTGATTTAAGGGTCTAAAATGGCTAAAAATGGCTTAAACCAGCCCTTTTTTGGTCTAAACCAGGGTTCAATGATGCCATAATTGGCTTTTCTGTTGTCAGACTGTTTTTCACGACTGACAAGAGTAAATTTTACTTTTGGAGTAAGAGAATTGATGGCTATAAAAGAATGTCTTCTTTGCCCCACTTTTCTCTTCATGTTAGAATCTTTTCCTTTTATTAATTAGTTTAAACACTGTTAAACCAATCAATCAAAGATTCCAACCACCACTTTTAAATCATTTTAATCCTTTTAACCACGTGAAAAAATCATTATAATCATTGTTTGTAACTCTTATAATCATTTTTACCCCTGAACCACCCCAAAAGTGAATTAAAGCATCTTTCATCACTGTTAACTTTGTCACTTTGTTTCCAAATTCACTCTGGTCACTTTTGGGCGTGTTTTCTCTTTAATATTCTTTTTAAAGACTTTGTTCTTTAATTAATTGCTTGCAGTTCTTTGCTCAATTAATTCCAATTGAAATTGCTCTTGAAGAAATTTCTTTTGTAGCCTTAAAATATCTCTTGTAGAGTATTTTTTAGATAAATTTTTATTGTTGGTAAAACAATAAATCTTTATAAAATTATTGTTTTATACTAATAAAGTTATAAACAATAAATTTGGCGTGTTTTCTCTTAAAAATAATATTTCTTACTATTTTTAATAGAATTTTACCTTATACAAATTTTGAGGACAGGAAAAGTACTTGATTTTTAATCAAAGTTTCATATCCACACCTTACAGAGTGAATAGGCTCAAATCAACTCTTTGAGGTGGTAATATGGGAAATACTTCAATACCACATAAAATATCTGTGACAATTATTGTTTTTCTCTATTTCACGCCAAAATAATGGAAATGCGAGAAATCCCATGTTGCATACACACTAAGAATGTTGTGATGCATGTTTTGAGCACTTAATATTATGGTATTTTTACATGCACTTTTGGTACACCAATAGTGGATATCTCACTTGAAGCTTAAAATTCTATTTTGACGTAATAAATACGCAAGGGGGACAAAAGACATCCAAGAGAGCCAGGGTATCCAGCTTCTGAGGCCTCTGAGGAATGAACAGCTCCAAAACTTGGATCCATGGCTGATCCTGGCCCAATTATCAAAGTAAAACCTTTTGGGAACTTGGTTACCATGTTACAACTACAGTAAAGAAGAAGAAAACAGCAAATAACCTCCTATTTTGATGTGCCAAGGAGGTAAAGAACAACTTAGACTCCTGTAACCATGTCAATTCTTAATTATTTACCATGGATAAAGCCCAAAAGAGTAATTAAAACCCTTTTTGGAGTAGTATCCATTGATTTACCTCATAGGAACCAGCCATACACTCCTATTTGCAATTCTATGTACAATTGAGGTAAAAGCTTCAAAAATTCATTAAAAACACAATTCTTAATTAATATTTCTGAAACTTTCAGGACCAATTTAGAAATGTATAATCAATATAAAAACCAAAAAGAATTATATTTCTATATGTAAAATTAAAAGTTTTACTTAAAGTCAATTTTTGATGATTCCACGTGAAACACAGAATCTTTAAAAATTTACAGAAGATACATTCTGTGATGAAATTTCCAATAACATTCATAACTTTGAGAAATGAATGATTATTTTGAAATGAAAGAATATTTACAGTTGTTACTCCTTTTATTCTTAACCATAAATGGGTTGGTAGTCACATAAAAACCTCAATTAAGTAATTATGATAATCTTATGTGACAAAAAATGATGCAATCAATAATCCAAAAAAGGTTTATTGTTTTCTCACTCACTAGTTTTTCAGTTTTCTCCATGGAATGCCTCTGTTAGCTTTCTTGGACTTAAAAGAGGCCTCCTCTTTCTGTTTTTTCCAAATCCTCACATTATTATATTATACCTTTATTACCAGCAAGTAAGTATTAGTAGAAACTATTTCTTAAGTGTTTTATTCTTTTGGAAATCAATCAGAAAAACGTGACATCATAGAAATAAACTATAATTTGTTGTAATACTGTGATAAATCAATTTTGTTCCATTAAATCCACAATTCCACATCAAATTTCTCTAATATTATCATTTAAAAGGTTCATTGGATTAATAGTGAGTAATTTATTTTAATTATTAAAGTTTTTCTCTAGTAAGAGTTTTCTTCAAGAATTATATTTTTGATTATTCTTGTAAGAGATAATTATATATTAAAATAATTTTATAATTTTACTAAAAGAAGTTTTTATTATTAAATTCTTCTTGTAATTGATTCTTGTAGACAATTACTGCTTACTGTTATAATCACTAGTAGTGTATAACACATAAAAGAAATAATTCTTTAATTATTTAATTGTGGTTATAATATTTTCTTATTATATTTCATAAGAACAGTCATATTACTGTTGATTAATAGTAATATTATTAACAGTTTCACAGACACATCTTACATTTGGGGGCCTGGCCGGGTTTTTTGAACCTTGTACCCTTAATTAATATATTACTTTAATAATTTTTTTCTTTCAATTCAAAGTTAAAATTATTTTTTATTTTTGAAATTGTCTTCAAATCTTTTAATTGAGGACTTTGGTTTAATTTTATACTGTTTTTACACGTGGCTTTTCACATCCAAAAACTTATAAAATTATTCTTTGAGTTACTCTGAATTAATTTTGATTCCAAATCTTAAACTTTAATTTCTCTTCCTTCAAAAAGAATAATAATTTATTTAATATCAAAAAATCAAAATTTATAAAACAAATCTTAAAATTATCTTAAAAAGCATAAAAAATAATTTTCTTTTATCAATTCTTTCTCTATTGTCTTTGATCAATTACTGTGCAGCTGGCAAAAGACTCAGTAAAAGATACATTCCTAGTCCAGAATCTGAAGACAGTATTGAAGTGCGAATTGCTAAAAGAGGCGCTTTATTTAAAACAGAAAAATCCAAAAAACCACCAAAAGGTTTGTGTTTTTTGTTTCCATTCTTATTTTATCTTGAATTGATGTGAGAATGGTGCATACCAGAAATGGAAGCAACTATTTAGTCCAACAAGATGGATGTGGACAAGTAAGAGGCCAGACCAATTCCAGAAGTGTCAAATATTCCTCAAGAAAGACACATATGGAGGATTCCAGTGTTGCCCTCATTCCCCAAGGTCTGTCACAACAAATTTTGACATGAATTCTGAATATGGACTGATTCATGATATTACTTCAATGGCTGAACCACTTTCAAGTGGCTGCAATAGAAATTTATCAATGCCAATACAAAAATTGGTTCAGAGGAGCCAAAGAAGAGGAGTGGGAAATATGCCCAAGCCTTTGGCAGGTGGCCATGAACTCTGTAACGTTTGACTATGAAACAATAAGTAAAAATTACCAATATTTTACTTATTGTACTATGAATGTCCTTATAAATGAAATAAATAAGATAAAAATAATAACAATGATAAAGAATTATCATAACTATGGTGTAAAAATAATTATATTATTAAATAAATATAATAATATAAAATATATTATAGAAAAATAATATAATAAATAAATATATTAATATAAGATAATTAATATATTTAAAAGCACTTTATTATTGTTACCAACATATGATAAAGGCGTAAAAAGATTGTTTTTTATTAATAAAAAACAATTAATAAGAATAACATTACTCATATTAAAGTCATAAATTCATATAAATACTATTTATATTAATTATAGAGTTATTAAAGTAATAATAGAGAAAAACTATTATACTAAGAGAAATTACCTACTTTTAATACTTAATATAATAATTTGGAATAGTTGTATGCCAAAAAATGTAAATACAACTTGTTTAAATTGTATTTACAAAGGAGTTTAAGAGAAATTACAATTTATCTTGATTTTATGTGGAATAGAGGTTTTTAGGAGAAATTTAAACAAAACAATCAAATAATTGTGATAATCACATCAAAAATGATGATTATAATAATATTATCTTTAGTATTTAATAATATAAGATCTTTATATATAAAGAATAAAGAAATTACCTTTTGATTTATTGATTTACTGTTTTGTAAGCGTCTGAGGGGAAAACAGAGTAAAAGGAGCTCTATTTATAGTAAATACCTCCCTCCTAGAGTCCATGTGAACCTTTGAGATATGACCACATACCCAAAAAGGTCACAAGAAATATTTAAAATAATTATACATTAAAAATAATTAACTTAGAGCTATAAAAATGCCATAAATTGGCATAAAACTTGGCTTAACTTAAAAGCCAATGAATAAACATGTGATATAAATTATACCATTGGATTCCCCATGGTAAAATACACATATACCATTTTTATGGCATATCTGTAAAGTCAATATTTAATGAGTTGTAAGTAATAATACCTTATAAACAACATAAATCCTTATTTATTTCAAAGACCAAAGAAACAACATGTAAAGTAAATGGTTTCATTGGATTCTCCATAAAGCTCCACATATAAAACAATTAAGACACTAAGCACCAAAGTCAATACTTAAGGAATTAAGCTGAATATATGCACTTTTTTGGTCAACACATATATTCAAGGATTTTAGCCGATATCTTTTGAATTATGCATGATAGAGTGATGAACCAAAAATAAATTCATCACGTAATTACTGTAGGAATATAGAAATGAAGTTTATTTCACATGTTATAAACAAGGTTAAAACCTGTAAGGGATTATTGATTAAAATCAACAGAGCTGTTGACCACTTTGTTGTGAAAGTGGTCCAAACTTAAAAAAATTGGATACCTCGTTTCTACTAGTTCATTTGTGAAGAATGACGTACTTCCTATTACAATATTCAAGGTATCACCCCTTGAAATCATGGTTTGAAGTTTAAAATATTAAATCTTGACAGAAAAGATGAGTTACAAGAAAAATCACCAGAAATAGAGTTTTGATGATGTAATGAAATTCTCTTGGCAGAATAATGAGGTTATGCCAAGCTATTAGAATTCACTCTCTGAATTGCTGTAGCGTGTAAATCATAAAAGTTATTAAGGACCAAAGTTTGAGCTTAATTTGATCATTTATGATCAGTCACTGTAACCTTAAATTAAGTTTAACAGTCATATGAGTGATAAAATTGGTGAATACTGTTATTTTATGATTAAAGCTAATAAAATACACGAGTTTTGGAGTTCTGCCAAGCCTTGACACCATCAAAGTTAGAGTTATAGTAATAACTCTAAATAATGGCGTAATAATGAGATAAGATGGTTTGATCATGATGTAATCATCACCAAATGTTAAAATATTGATCAATTCCAGTGGATATGATCAGTTCATGTCTACTAGAAGCCTGTTGGACTCTAGGAGGGAGGTATTTACTATAAATAGAGCTCCATTTACTTTGTTTTCCCCTCAGACGCTTACAAAACATTAAATCATTAAATAAAAAGGTAATTTCTTGATTATTTATATATAAAACTTTTATATTATTAAAGACAAAAGGAAATCTTGTAATAATCTTCATCTTTGACGTAATTATTACAATTATTTAATTTTTTTGTTTAAATTTCTCTTAAAAACCTCAATTCCACGCCACGTAAAATCAAGAAAATTTGTAATTGCCTTAAATTTTATTGTAACTACAATTTAAATAAGTTGTATTTACATTTCTAGGCATAAATTTATTCAAAATTATTATATTAAGCATTAAAAGTAGGTTATTTCTCTTATTATAATAATTTTTCTCTATTATTACTCTTAATAATTCTGTAATTAATATTAATAGTATTTATATTAATTTATAACTTTAATATTGGTAATATTATTGTTATTAATTCTTTTTATTATTAAAAAACAATTTTTTATGCCTTTATTATTTGTTGGTAACAAAAATAAAGTGCTTTTAAATATATTAATTCTTTTATATTAATATATTCATTTTATATATATTTTTTTATAATATAAATTATATTATTATATTTATTTAATAATATAATTATTTTACCCCATAATTATAATAATTCTTTATTATTATAATTATTTTTTATCTTATTTAATTTATTTGTATGGACATTCATAGTACAATAAGTGAAATATTAGTAATTTTTATTTATTGTTTCATAGTCAAACCTTACAGTCCAGCAGGCTTCTAGTAGACGTGTACTGATGATTTCTACTAGAATTGATAAATATTTTAAGGTTTGGTGATGATTACATCATGATCAAACCATGTTACCTCATAATTACGCCATTATTTAGAGTTATCACTATAACTCTGAGTTTGATGAGATAATAGGCTTGGAAGAAGCCTAAAATTTGTGGATTTTATTATTATTAATCATATAATAATATTATTCACCAGTTTTATAACCTATATGACTGTTAAACGTAAAATAAGACTACAGTGAGTGATCTGAAATGATCAAATTTAAGCCTAAACTTTGATCATTGATAACTTTTAAGTAATACATGCTACAGCTATTATGAGAATGGATTCTAATAGCTTGGAATGTCCTTATTACACTCCCAAGAGAATTTCATTACATCATCAAACCTCTATGTTTGATGACTTTTCTTGTAACTCATCTTTTCTGTCAAAATCTAATATTTTAAACTTCAAACCATGATTTCAAGGGGTTATACCTTGAATATTGTAATAAGAAGTACATCATTCTTGACCAATGAGCTAGTAGAATCTGACTGTCTACTGCTTTTTAATTTTGGACCACTTTCACAACAAAGTGGTCAACAGCTTTATTGATTTTAATCAATAATCCATTACAGTTTTTAACCTTTTTTATAACTTATGAAATAAAGCTCATTTCTGTGTTCCTACAGTAATTACGTTTTAAATGTATTGTTGGTTTATCACTCTATCAAGTATATTCCAAAAGATATTAGCTAAAATCATTTAATATGTGCCTTGACCAAAAAAGTGCATATATTCAGCTTAACTCCTTAAGTATTGACTTTGGAGATTAGCTTCTTAATGGTTTTATGTGCAGGAATTTATGGGGAATCCAATGGTACAATTTATTTCACATGTTGTTCCATTGGTATTTGAAATAATTAAGGATTCATGTTTTTTATAACATGTTATTACTTATAACTCATTAAATATTGACTTTACAGATATGCCATAAAAATGGTATATGTGTATTTTACCCTGAGAAATCCAATGGTGTAATTTCTTTCACATTCTTATTCATTGGTGTTTAATTTAAAGCAAGTTTTATGCCTATTTATGGCAGTTTTGTAGCTTTAAGGTATAATTATTTTAAATATTTCTTGTGACCTTTTTGGGTATGTGGTCAAATCTCAAAGGTTCA
This sequence comes from Austropuccinia psidii, assembly GCA_023105745.1. Classification (NCBI taxonomy): domain Eukaryota; kingdom Fungi; phylum Basidiomycota; class Pucciniomycetes; order Pucciniales; family Sphaerophragmiaceae; genus Austropuccinia; species Austropuccinia psidii. The sequence continues at coordinate 7,177,069 of JALGQZ010000007.1, read as the reverse complement.
CATTCCTCACCACAATCTGATATGTGTAATTAGGTTATCATCTACTGTCCTACCTCTTCAATAGACTTTGTTAGTCTTGAAGCTCAATAATGCTTGATTTTTCAGTTCTTTAGGTTTTCTTTCATCTCTGAACCTTCTTAGTAGTTTATCAGCATTTTTTATATCTTTCTCAAGTAGCCATTCATCTTATTGAGTTTAATTTCTATACCTTACAAGGTATTCTCTTTCTTTTTTGTTTCTTGTCCTTCTTTCTTCAAGGACCTTCAAAATTTTCTTTTCCTCTCCTTCTCCCAAGGGGGGTATTTCAAGTGTGGGTTTATTTCTTAATGGAAATAGTTCCTTATCACTTGAGCTGTAAGGTTTTATCAGACTTACAGGGAAGGCTGGGTGTTTGTTCATTAATTCACCTGTGAGTTCCAATTGCACAGCATTGGGTCCATGAAGTGCGTTTATCATAAATGGTCCTGCAAAGGAATCTTTCAATTTCTTTGGGCCTTTTATGTTATTAAAATTAAGGGTTGACACTAGGACCAGGTCCCCTATTTTGAAGTCAGGTGGTTTATGACTTTTATCCCATCTTTCTTTTGCATATTTGAAAGAATATTGCATACATCTGTTTGCATGGTGTCTTGCATTGTCAAGAATTATCTTAAAACTGCTTGCTTTTGGATGTATATCCACTAAGTCCTTTTTGAGGGTATCATAAGGAAGTCTTGGATTTCAACCTTTTTCTAGTATTTCTGGTGTTTTGCCAGTAGAAGAATGGATTTATTTCTTATATGCCAGTTCAAGGGCTGGTATTAGTGTACACCAATCATGGGTAAAACCATCAGAATCTTTGAAGTCTAGTCCATAAGCAGAGAATCTTCTGATCATGTCCTTCAAGGTTTGTATCATTCTTTCTGCTAAACCATCAGTTTGAGGATGGTAAGCTATTGAGAATGATAGCTTTGTCCCAAATAAGTTATGGAGATTTGTCCATAATTCTGAAGTGAATTGTGGGTCTCTGTCACTTATAATATTTTGGAATAAGCCTGTGTGACTAATGAATTTATTCCATATCATTATGGCTTTGTATATAGCTGTGTCATCTTTGTGACATGGTAGGAACATGGGAGTTTTGCTATACCTGTCAACTAACACTAGGCATGCATTATAACTTCTGTCTCCTCCTGGAGGTAATGCTGTTACCCAATCCATATGAACTATTTCCCAAGGGGATTTTGGTTCTTGGATTTGAATCATCATTCCAAATTTTTTACCTGTGGCTCTGTTGGTGTTTCAACATCTGTCACAGGTTTGGCAGTATTCTGCAACATCTTTCTTCCAATTTGGTCACCAAGAGCAGGTTTTCACCCATTCTAGCGTTCTATCTTCTGAGAGGTGTCCAGCTGCAACACTATCATGACACTCATGTAAAATAGTGTCTATCAGGGTTCTATCTGTTAAGGCCATAACACATGTGTGTTTTGTTCTATTGTAAAGGATTCCATCAAGGAGGTGGAATCTTCCTTCACCATATGCCTTTTTCCATGTTTCATCTAATTTTGATGAAAGTGATGGGTCTTTGCAGTCTTTCATTAGAAGTTGGCTTAAGATATGGCAATTCTTGTCTATCTTATAGCTTTCTTTAACTTTGCTAAAAGATTCTGTGCCAATGTCTGTAACACATATTCCTTCTTTATGGTGCTCTTCCTGTGGTACCCATGCTGGATTGTCAGGCGTGTTTCCTAGAGCCCATCTGCTAAGACCAGCTGCATTTTTATGAATATTACCAGATTTATGAGCAATAGTCATATTTCCTCTATATTCTTGGATAGCAATTTGCCATCTCAGCATATGTCTATTTGGAGTTTTCATATTTAATAGAGATTTTACAGCATTACAGTCTGTAATCACATCAAATACTGTTCCATCCAAGTAATAATGTAATTTTTCTAAAGCCCACACTAAGCAGAGGCATTCCATTTGGCTTGCTCCATATCTTGCCTCTGTTGGCTTTATCTGTCTTGGAATAAAACAAATTGGTCTTTCCACTGGTTTATCATTGATAATTTGTGTCTGGTGTAGTGCAGCACCTAGTCCTTCTCCACAAGCATCAATGAAAAGCTTAAAGGGTAGTTTCCAATCTGGCATTAGAAGAAATTGGGCATTTTTTAAGGAATTTTTCAATTCTTGTTGGTCACATAGTTTATACAAGGATTTGGCAAATTTTTCAAAGTCATTTATATGCTGTCTATAGTAACCAGAAAATCCTAGAAATGATTGCATTTGTTTTTTGGCTTGAGGCATTGGCTTAAGTAGTACTGCTGCTACTTTATTCTTGTCTATGCCTAGACTAAGTCCAGATACAACATGTCCTAGTGCTTTTAGTTCACTATATGCAAAATGACACTGTTTCAAGGATATGTTCATATTCACTTGCAGTATTTTTTGTAGTACCCTTTCTAGTCTTGTAAGGTGATTTTCCCAAGTTTCTTAGCAAACTATGATATCATCAATATAAATAATTAATCATCCTTCTGATAATTCTTGAGGAAATATGGTATTCATCATTCTTTGATAATGGGAAGGTGCATTCTTTATACCAAATGGCATTCTTAAGTATTCAAAAATCCAACAGTGGACTATTATCCTCAGTAGTTTCTTGGCATTGTCTGTTAAGACATTTTGATGAAAGCCCTTTAAAGAATCCATTGCTGTAATGAGCTTAGCTTGTGACAGTTGTGTCAATGTCTCATGGATTCTGGGTATTGGATATCTGTCTGGAATGGTATAGGTGTTCATGGCTCTGAAGTCTCCTACCATTCTTGATTTTCCATTATGCCAAGTTATAATGACAGGTGTAGTGACCTCCACCTGTTCATTATGTCCTACTTTTTTTAATACTGCAAGGTCCATTACTTCTTTAATGTGTACCTGCAAGGCTTGCCTAGCCCTTGGACTACCTGGGTAAGCAGGTCTCCTTAGTAAAGGTGGGTAAGGTTTTTCCACATTAAGAATTGTATCCACCTCATGCCCAATTATGGCACCTAGTGGCTTTTTGTCAGTTTCAAAGGCATTTTTGTATTTAAATAAGTGGTCAATCATTTTTTCTTTCATTTTTTCTGTTAATTCTTGATTGAATTCTACCTCTTTGAGTTGTTCAGATATGAAAAGCTCCTTTCCTGGACTTTTCTCTTCACTCTTAATAACTGCAATTTGTTTTTTGTTATTGAAGAAGCCAAACTTTTGTCTTTTGTTGTCTCCTTTGGTAAAATATCTATCTTTTTGGTTAGAGATATCTATACCATAAATTGACAAGTAGTCATTTCCAAGTATGAAGTGATTACTAGTACAGTTGTCCATTAATACAAACTCTACTGTAAGTATGACACATTGTGAGGGGTGGGGAAAAATGAGTTTTAAATCAATTATTCCAAGGGGCTTCATGCTCTCACTTGCACTACTAAATTTGACACCTTGTATTGGCATAAGTTTTTCTTGCCAATCTGGAATAATGGTTTTTAAATAGCTTTTACCAACACAGGTACAGTATGGTCCTGTATCCAAGTTCACTTTTCCTTCTTGGTTATCAACCATAACAATACTTATACTTGATTTTCCAGCTGTATATCCCCTTCCTTTTGCAGGGTTGGTTCTGTACATTTTGGCATCTTGTACATTTGTCAGGTTTGTGTGAGATGTTCCAACTTGTGGTAAGTTTGAGTTAACATCTAGCACTTCATAGATTATATCAATATTATTAATTTGTGCATTAATTATATTTATTTCATCACTTTCACAACTTTCTGACTCTTCTGCTTCTTTTTCAGAGTCAGATTCCTCCTCTTTGTCATTGTGGTTTTCTGTTTCCACAATTTCATTAATATTTGGCTTTTTGAGGCAGTTATTGGCTGAGCTTCCAATACCTCCACATTTATGGCATTTTGGTCTCTCATTATTTTTGGATGTATTGGGCTTGAAAGCTTCTTTTGATTTATCTTTTTTGATAAATGGCTTATTTGGACTTTTCATGTCCAATTTCTTCCAAGTCCTTCCAATTTTTGTTCTCGTCACTATTTCCTCTAGTGCATTGATATACTCTTCTGTGGGGCATCGCTCTATACACCTACTTCTTAGGGCATGTTCCAGCTCTCCTCCACATTTCTTAAGTATTTTCATGGGCATCATCTTTTGTGACATTTCTGGGTACATTGCATTGAGTCTTTCAACTTGTTTTAAGAACCAAGTTAAAGGTTTGTCTTTTTCTGGGTCAAAGAGATATTTTCAAATTCATTCTCTATCTTGTACCTCCAGGCATCATTAGCCCACTTGGTGATTATTTCTTGTTTACACCAAGACCAGGTGTTTTTGCCATTTGTTTGTCTTATGCCATAATACCATCTCTTTGCAGATTATTTGTAAGATATGACTATGAAACTGATGATAATCTTACTATTAATCAACAGTACTATGTCTGTTCTTATGAAATATAATAATAAAATATTATTATAACCATAATTAAATAATTAAAGAATTATTTCTTTCACGTGTTAAGCACTACTAGTGATTTTAACAGTGAGCAAGTAGCTGTCTACAAGAATCAATTACAAGAAGAATTTAATAATAAAAACTTCTTTTATTAAAATAATAAAATTATTTTAACATATAATTATCTTTTGCAAGAATAATTATAAAGCTAATCCTTGAAGAAAACTATTACTAGAGAAAAACTTTAAGAATTAAAGATAAATGACTCACTAATACTCCAAAGAACTTATTGATAGATAAAAGTAGAGAAATTTGACATAGAATTGTGGATTTAAGAGATCAAAATGATTTATAGCAGAATTACAACAATATATAGTTGGATTCTATGATTTCACGTCTTTCTGATTGATTCTGAAAGATTTAAAACACTTAAGAATAGTTTAACTAATACTTACTTGTTGGTAACAATGATATAAAATGATAATAAGATGATGATGCGGAAAAAACAGAAAGAGAAGGCCTCTTTTAAGTCAACAGCAGCTCACAGAGGCATGCCATGGAGCAAACTGAAAACCCAGTGAGTGAGAAAGCATTAAACCCTTTTGGATTAGCACTTACATCATCTGTTGTCACGTAAAATTGTCATAATTACTTAATTAATGGTTTTACGTGACTACCAACCCCAATATGGTTAAGAATAAAAGGAGTAACACTTGTAAATCTTCTTTTATTCCAAAGTAAGCATTGGTTTCCCAAAGTTATCAATGTTATTGACAATTTCATCACAGGTTGTATTTACTGTGAATTTTTGAAGATTCAGTGTTTCACATAGAATAACCAAGAATGGACTGTAAGTAGAACTTTTAATTTTACTAGTAAAACTGTAATTCTTTTTGGTTTTACCATAGATAATACAGTTCTCAATTGGTCCTGAAAGGTTCAGAAAGATTCATTGAGATTTGTATTTTTAATGAATTTTTGAAGTTTTTACCTCATTTCTACGTAGAATTGCAAATATCAGTGTTTGACTGGTTGCTATGAGGTAAATCAATGGATACTAGTCCAAAAAGGGTTTTAATTACTCTTTTGGGGTCTATCCATGGAAAGTCATTGGTAATTGACATGGTTACAGGAGTGTAAGTAGCTTTTTACCTCCTTGGCAAATCAAAATAGCAGGTTATTTGCTATTTTCTGGTGTTTTACAGTAGTTGTAACTTGGTAACCAAGTTCCCAAAGAGGTTTAGTTTACCAATTGGGTCAAGATCAGCCATGGAACCAAGCTTTGGAGCTATCCACGCCTCTGGGGCCTCAGAAGTTGGGTACCCTGGCTCTCTTTGATGTCTTTTGTCCCCCTTGCTTATTTTTCATGTCAAAATAGAAATTTAAGCTTAAAGTGAGATATCCACTATGGGTGTACCAAAAGTGCATGTAAGAATACCATAATATTAAGTGCTCAAAACATGTATAACACTATTCTTAGTGTATATGTAACATGGGATTTCTCACTTTCCCATTATTTTGGCGTAAAATCAAGAAAAACAAAACTTTTCACAGATCTTTTATGTGGTATTAATGATGTGGTGTTGAAGTATTTTCCATATTACCACCTCAAAGAGTTAATTTGAGCTTATTCACTCTATGGAGCTACCCTAGGTGAATTTTTATGTAGAATCCAAATCTGGCCTTAAATCCATGGATTTACTTACTCAATAAAATGTTATTCATCTTTTCTGAAATCATAAATGATGAATTTTGAATATATTCATGATTTATGAGTTATGTATAATTCAAAATTTCTTTTTAAGATAATTGTGGCCTATTTGGGTATGTAAAATATACCTCAAGGCTCACATTCTCTCCCACCAAAAAATAAAATTGTACTACAATTTTATTAGTGATAAAAGAATAAGGCCCCAAAGGGGGTTAATGTCCACTGTCCAACCTCTTTACATCACTCAGATCAAGTAATTTAAAGCACATTTATAGACATATTCAGGCTTGTGGCCTTCTTTCATGTCTAAATCTTCTTAAGAGTTTATCTGAGTCAGGTATTTCTGATTCTGCCATCCATTCATCTTCATGTACTGGATTTCTATATCTGACAAGATATTCTCTTTGATTGTTACCTCTAAGTCTCCTTTCTTTAATGACTTTCTTTATCTTTTTGTATTCATTCTGTTCCACAGGTGGTACAGTTAAAGGAGTTGGGTTTCTTAAAGGAAACAATTCTTTATCAGCTGGTTGATAAGGCTTTATCAAGCTGACTGGAAAGGTGGGGTGTTTATTTTCCAATTCACCACTCAATTCCACTTGAACTGCATTGGTTCCATGTAAAGCAACAATAACAAAAGGTCCTACATAAGAATCTTTAAGTTTCTTTGGGCCTTTGATATTATTAAAATTCAAGGTTGAACCTAAAACTAAGTCCCCTACTTTGAAGTCTGGTACTTTATGACTCTTGTCCCACTTCTGTTTTGCATATGTAAAAGCATCATCCATACTTTGTTTTTCATGAAGTCTTACTTTATCAAGCATTATTTTGAAGCTGGAAGCTGTAGGATGAATGTCAATCAAGTCTTTCCTCAGTGTGTCTGCTGGGAGTCTTGGATTCCATCCTTTCTCTAACATAGCAGGAGTTTGTCCTGTGGAAGAATGGACTGATTTCTTATATGCCAATTCTAATGCAGGTATCAAAGTGCACCAGTCATGGGTAAAGCCATCTGAGTCTTTGAATTCTAATCCATAAGCACAAAATCTCCTGATCATGTCTTCTAAAGTTTGAATCATCCTCTCTGCTAGCCCATCTGTCTGAGGGTGATATGCTGTAGAGAATGATAACTTAGTCCCAAACAATCTATGAAGATTGGTCCAAAGTGCAGATGTAAATTTAGGATCTCTGTCACTTATGATATTCTTAAATAATCCTGTATGAGAAATAACTCTACTCCATAAAAGAAGAGCTGTATCCATAGCAGTGTCATCTTTATGACATGGTAAGAATATGGGAGTCTTGCTATATCTGTCTACTATGACTAAACAAGCATTATAACTTCTGTCACCACTTGGAGGAAGTGCTGTTACCCAATCCATGTGAACAACTTCCCAAGGGGATTTTGGTTCTTGAATATGGATCATTAATCCAAATTTCTTACCTGTACTCCTGTTTGCTTTTTGGCATCTGTCAAAGGTATGGCAATATTCAATCCTTTCTCTTCTCCAAGATGGCCACCATGCACAGTTCTTCACTTTTTCAAGTGTTCTGCCTTCTGACAGGTGTCCAGAGTAGATACTATCATGGCATTCATGAAGAATGGTATTTATAAGTAATCTACTGCACAATGTCATAACACAAGAATGTTTTGTTCTGTGGTAAATGATCCCATCAAACTAGTGAAATCTTCCTTCAGAATAGGAATTTTTCCAAACTTCATCAAGTGCATTAACTAAAGATGTATCCTTGCAGTATTTATCTAATAAAGAAGTCAAGATATGGCAATTCTTGTCTTGTTTATAAGATTCTTTGACCTCCTCAAAGAATTCAGTCCCAATATCAGTTATGTTAATTCCTTCAATTGGAATCTGTGGTTCAGCTTCCAAAGGTACATAAGCTGGGTTATCAGGAGTGTTGGCTAAAGCCCATCTACTAAGTCCATCAGCATTCTTGTGAATGTTTCCTGCTTTATGAACTATAGTCATGTTTCCTCTATATTCCTGAATAGCTATTTGCCATCTCAACATATGTCTGTTAGGAGTTTTCATGTTAAGAAGTGATTTTACTCCATTACAGTCAGTTATCACTTAAAAAACACTGCCATCAAGGTAATAGTGTAACTTCTCAAGTGCCCATACCAAACATAAGCACTCCATTTTGCTTGCACCATATCTGGCTTCTGCTGGCTTGATTTGTCTTGAGATATAACAAACTGGTCCTTCTGTAGGTTTGTCATCAATAATTTGGACTTGATGTAGGGCTGCCCCTAATCCATCTCCACATGCATCAATGTACAACTTAAAAGGAATATTCCAGTCAGGCATGAGGAGTAAAGGTGCTTCTGTAAGGCCTTTCTTTATTTCCTCATAAGCTTTAATTCTCTCCTGTGTCATCTCAAATACAGTCTGTTGATCACAGATTCTATAGAGTGATTTGGCTAGAATTGCAAAGTCTTTTAAGTGTTGCCTATAGTAGCTAGCAAATCCAAGAAAAGACATCATTTCTTTTTTATTCTGGGGTATTGGCTTAAGGAGCACGGCTGCCACTTTATTTTTGTCAATACCCAAGCTTAAACCAGAAACAACATGTCCTAATGCTTTAAGTTCTTCAAAACCAAAGTTGCATTTCTTAAGTAAAATTTTCATATTCACTTCTGCAACTTTGTGAAGTACTTTTGCAAGTCTTTCAAGGTGCAAAGACCATGAGTCAGAACATATGATAAGATCATCAATATAAATGATAAGCCATCCTTCAGACAATTATGTGGGGAAGATTGTATTCATCATTCTTTGATAATGAGATGGAGCATTTTTAATGCCAAATGGCATTCTAAGATACTCAAAAATACCACAGTGAGTGATGATTCTAAGTAATTTCTTAGCTTTAGGCGTCAAAACATTTTGATGGAAGCCTTTTAATGCATCCATTGATGTTATATACTTGGCTTTAGACAATTGAGTCAAGGTTTGTTGGATTCTAGGTATTGGATACCTATCTGGAACTGTGTAGGTATTCAAAGATCTAAAATCTCCAACCATTCTTGACTTATCATTATGCCAAGCAATGATAACAGGTGTTGTCACTTCAACCTCCTCATTATGGCCTACTTTCCTTAGTACAGCTAGTTGAATTAACTCTTGGATATTTCTCTCCAAGGCTTCTCTAGCTCTGGGACTGGCTGGATAAGCTGGTCTTCTAATTACTGGGGGATATGGTCTGTCAATATTAAGAGTAATATCAACTTCATGTCCTCTTATAGCACCTAATGGTTCATTATCAAAGGCAAATGTGTTATTGTATGTGTATAACACATTAATAAGTTCATTCCTCATCTTTGGTGACAATTATTGATTAATTTGTGCCTCAACAAGTTGATTAGACACAAATCTATCTTTGTAAGTATCTTTGACAGAAGATACTACAGATATTTGTTTTGGCATATTGGAAAAAGCAAATTTCTGTCTTTTGTTATCCCCAATTGTGAAATATCTGTCTTTATGGTTATTTATGTCAATACCATAGATATTCAAATAATCATTTCCAAGAATGATGTGCTGAGATGTACAATTATCCATTAAAACAATCTCAGTTTTCATTCTTACACTTCCTGCTGGGTGTGGGAATACAAGATTAGTTTCTAATATACCCAAGGGGTACATATTGTTACTGGCACTACTAAATTGTACACCTTCTATTTGTAATAGGTGGTTCTTCCATCCAGGAAGTATAATTTGGAGATAATCCTTGCCCACACAAGTGCAAAATGCCCCTGTATCCAAATTTACTTTGGCTTCAATATCACTCATCAAAACTGATGTGATACAAGATGCTCCAGCAGTATAACCTTTTCCTTTAGCAGGTTTGGTTTTACACATTCTGGCATCCTGAACATTAATAAGGTTGTAGCAAGCTTCACTATACTGTGGTAAGTGGGTATGGACTTCAGTGACTTCAAAGAAAGCTGTGATGTTTTCAATGTGATAGTCCTCCACTGGTGTATCTTCAGAGATTGCAGAATCTTGATCAGATTCTTCCTTCTCTTCAGTACACTGAACTTCTTCAATGACTTGAACTTCATTGATTTTTGTCTTTTTTGTGCAAGTGTTGGCTAAATGTGAAGTGCTTCCACATTTATGACACTTTAAGACAGGTTTTTGTGGTCTCTTATCCTCTCTGGGAATTTTAGAGGTCATCTTGGATTCTGTTGGGATTTTAGACCAAGTTTTACCAATTCTTGTTCTGGCCATGATATCTTCCATAGCATTAATGTAGTCTTCTGTTGAACAGGGTTCTACACATCTGCTTTTGATAGCATGTTCTAATTCTCCTCCACACTTTCTTAATATTTTCATATTAATCATAGTGTCAGACATATCTGGTTGTAAAGCAGATAATCTGTCTTTTTGTTTGAAGAACCAAGTAAGTGATTTATCTTTCTCTGAGTTAAAAATGGCATTCTCAAAGGCATTTTCTATCTTAAACCTCCAAGAATTGTTGGCGCATTCGGTGATCACTTCAGACTTCCACCAAGACCAATCATGTTTACCATGATCAATCCTCATTTTGTAATACCATTTCTCTGCAGTTCTGGTAAACAGACAATGTAATTTTCCCACTATGATTTCATCAGTTATATTAAAGTCTTCTTGCAACATATCAATAGTCCTGATGAATTCAATATGGTTGTATTCTCCTTCACCAGAGAATGTTGGCCATTCTTCTATTTTGGGAATATCTCTTGCAGAGTAGGCATTTTCTCCCAAGAATGGGGTGAGACTTTCTTTAACAGAACGTTTTTCTTCATTAAAGGTGTAAAATTTCTTGGCATATGTGGTTCATGATTCTTATGAATTTGTTCCACACTTGCAATTCTTTCATTCTTCAATTTCTGCCTTTCACTGTCACTTTTTGCTAAGTGTATAGCAAATTGATTGGTATTCTCAACTATCTTCAAGACATGGTCTTTCAGAGTCTTAAGTTGATCATTCATTTTAAAAATGGAAAGATCTTCCATCTCCTCATGCTGAACTTGGCACATGTTTTCAATTCTTATGCAAGAAGTGGTAATTGAGTCAAGTTTGGCATTTATCACTTGGTGCAATTCAATGTATTTCTTGTCATTTTTCTTTAATTCAACTATATCTGATGCAATTTTAGCTAACTTGCCATCAAGCTTACCAATTTCTACATTAATACTAGTCTGGACACCAATTATTTCCGTGGAAAGTTTCTATTCATCCTTTCCTGCTCTTTGGCTGTGAATTCCATCAGAGTCCTGGCCATATTGAAGACACTGTCCACGGCTGAAGGCTCCAATTTGGGGATCCTGTACCCTTGTGGGTAAGGTCTGTGCCAATTGGCTTTGCCTTGATGGTTCTTGGGACCTTTCTGCTTCTTCTGAGGTCCCTTGGCCTTGTCCTTGGACACTTCTGGAGCTGGTGGACGCCACTGGTGCCTCTGTCTCCAAAGCTGGAGTCATTTCCAACTCTTTCTTTTGGTCTATGGATAAAAGAATTTGGTTCTTCAACCAATACTTTATCTTTTTGCCCTTGTCTTTGCAAGACAGGGGGCTCCAACCTCCCAAGAGTTCTATGGTCTTCTCCTGACCAAGAAAGCTCTTGATGTGTAAGTAGGAGTTCATGGCCCCCTGCCAAAGGCTTGGGCAGATTTCCCACTCCTCCTCTTTGGCTGCTCTGAACCAATTCTTGTACTGGCATTGATATATTTCTATTTCTGCCACTTGAAAATGGTTTAGCCCTGGAAATAATATCATGAATTAGTTCAGGCTCAGAATTCACGTCGAAATCTGTTGGTACAGACCTTGGGGAATGGGGGGCAACTCTGGCATCCTCCAGATGTGTCTTTCTTGTGGAAGATTTGGCACTTCTGGATTTGGTCTTGCCTCTTCTTTGTCCACACCCATCTGGTTGGACTGAATAGTTGCTTCCATTTCTAGTATGCACCATTTTTACGTCAATTTAAGGATAAAGAGTAAATTTAAAGATAAAAACACACCTTTTGGTGGTAATTTATTCTTTTCTGAGTTGAATAAGGTGCCTCTTTTAGCAATTTGCACCTCAATACTTTCTTCAGATTCTGCTTCTGAAGATTCAGGACTAGTGATGTATCTTTTACTGAGTCTGTTGCCAGCTGCACAGTATTTGATTAAAGACACTTTAAAGAGAAAATATGATAAAAGAAATTATTTTTTATGATTTAAGATATTTTAAAAGATTTTTTATAAGTTTTATTATTTTTTGATATAAAAAAAAATATTCTTTTCAAAGAAAAAAGTATTAAAATTTAAGAATTTGAATAAAAAATTAAGTCAGAGTAACTCAAAGAATAATTTTATAAGTTTTTGGATGTGAAAAAGCCACGTGTAAAAACAGTACAAAATTAAACCTAATTCCTCAATGAAATAAGATTTTAAGACAATTTCAAAATTAAAAATAATTTTTTCTTTAAATTGAAGAAAAAAATATTAAATTAATATATTTTAGAACTTAAAAATATATTAATTAAGGGTACAAGGTTCAAAAAAAACACGGCCAGGACCCCAAATGTAAGATGTGACTATGAAACTGATGATAATATTACTATTAATCAACAGTACTATGTCTGTTCTTATGAAATATAATAATAAAAGATTATTATAACCACAATTAGATAATTAAAGAATTATTTCTTTCACGTGTTAAGCACTACTAGTGATTTTAACAGTGAGCAAGTAATTGTCTACAAGAATCAATTACAAGAAGAATTTAATAATAAAAACTTCTTTTATTAAAATAATAAAATTATTTTAATATATAATTATCTTTTGCAAGAATAATTATAAAGCTAATCCTTGAAGAAAACTATTACTAGAGAAAAACTTTAAGAATTAAAGATAAATGACTCACTGATACTCCAAAGAACTTATTGATAGATAAAAGTAGAGAAATTTGACATAGAATTGTGGATTTAAGAGATCAAAATGATTTATAGCAGAATTAAAACAATATATAGTTGGATTCTATGATTTCACGTCTTTCTGATTGATTCTGAAAGATTTAAAACACTTAAGAATAGTTTAACTAATACTTACTTGTTGGTAACAATGATATAAAATGATAATAAGATGATGATGCGGAAAAAACAGCAAGAGAAGGCCTCTTTTAAGTCAACAGCAGCTCACAGAGGCGTGCCATGGAGCAAACTGAAAAACCAGTGAGTGAGAAAGCATTAAACCCTTTTGGATTAGCACTTACATCATCTGTTGTCACGTAAAATTGTCATAATTACTTAATTGATGCTTTTATGTGACTACCAAACCCAATATGGTTAAGAATAAAAGGAGTAACACTTGTAAATCTTCTTTTATTCCCAAGTAATCATTGGTTTCCCAAAGTTATCAATGTTATTGACAATTTCATCACAGGTTGTATTTACTGTGAATTTTTGAAGATTCAGTGTTTCACGTAGAATAACCAAAAATGGACTGTAGGTAAAACTTTGAATTTTACTAGTAAAACTGTAATTCTTTCTGGTTGTACCATAGATAATACAGTTCTCAATTGGTCCTGAAAGTTTCATAAAGATTAATTAATATTTGTATTTTTAATGAATTTTTGAAGTTTTTACCTCATTTCTACGTAGAATTGCAAATATCAGTGTTTGACTGGTTGCTATGAGGTAAATCAATGGATACTAGTCCAAAAAGGGTTTTAATTACTCTTTTGGGGTTTATCCATGGAAAGTCATTAGTAATTGACATGGTTACAGGAGTGTAAGTAGCTTTTTACCTCCTTGGCACATCAAAATAGCAGGTTATTTGCTATTTTCTGGTGTTTTACAGTAGTTGTAACTTGGTAACCAAGTTCCCAAAGAGGTTTAGCTTACCAATTGGGTCAAGATCAGCCATGGAACCAAGCTTTGGAGCTATCCACGCCTCTGGGGCCTCAGAAGTTGGGTACCCTGGCTCTCTTTGATGTCTTTTGTCCCCCTTGCTTATTTTTCACGTCAAAATAGAAATTTAAGCTTAAAGTGAGATATCCACTATGGGTGTACCAAAAGTGCATGTAAGAATACCATAATATTAAGTGCTCAAAACATGTATAACACTATTCTTAGTGTATATGTAACATGGGATTTCTCACTTTCCCATTATTTTGGCATAAGATCAAGAAAAACAAAACTTTTCACGGATCTTTTATGTGGTATTAATGATGTGGTATTGAAGTATTTTCCATATTACCACCTCAAAGAGTTCATTTGAGATTATTCACTCTATGGAGCTACCCTAGGTGAATTTTTATGTAGAATCCAAATCTGGACTTAAATCCATGGATTTACTTACTCAATAAAAAGTTATTCATCTTTTCTGAAATCAAAAATGATGAAGTTTGAATATATGCATGATTTATGAGTTATGTATAATTCAAAATTTCTTTTTAAGATAATTGTGGCCTATTTGGGTATGTAAAATATACCTCAAGGCTCACATTATTCAAGCAATGAATGTAATCTTGCAGTAATCAATTCATCTGGTATGGCATAATCTTCTTGTAGCATGTCAATTGTCTTGATAAATGACATGTGGTCATATTCACCTTCTCTTGTGAATGTTGGCCATTCTTTTAATTGAGGTGCTTCCTTCATTAAGACTTGGTTATTGTCTTGGTGACTCAAGTCTGTTATGAATGGATTTGTTACTTCCTCCTTGGCTTAACAGGGCTTCTTATGTGAGAAAATGGGGTTGATAACTTTGGCATATTTGAGTTAGCCTCATCAATTTTATCCATTTTTTCAGTGATAAGCCTTATTTAACTTTGAATGTCATCTTTCAGATGCACTCTTGCTTCATCACTTTTTTCCACATGGTCCAAAAGTAATTTTTGGTGTGATGAAGTCTTTTCTTGAAATTTTTCTACAGAAATACTTAGTTCGTTTAATTTTTCTGTAAGATTGTCAATACTCAGGTCATAATTGATTTTCAAAGTTTTATCCTTGATATCTTTTATGTATTAATACAATTGTTGTTGTCCTTGGATAAATTTTTGAGTGTTATCAATTAAATTCTTTGGTTTATTATTCTCAACAATAAACTTAATGTTGTCAATTTCTTTTTTATTTTGTACAACAATTTGTGTTAAAGAAGATAATTTATTGTTTATTTCTTGTAATCATAATAAACTGTTTTTAATTTCTTTTAGAGGTAATATAATATTTTTAATTTCTGTTAAAGTATTTACAACATCTTTGGACAAGGTTATTTGTTTTGGAAATGAGGTTGTCTCATTCTTTGTTCTTCCTTGTCCTTGAATTCCATCAAGGTTCTGGCCATGTTGAATATATTGTCCATGGCATCCTTTTGGATTTTTGGAATCCTGTCTCTTGGGGAATATGGTTTTGTCCAGTTCTTTTTCTTGCTCTTCTTCCCTTCTTGGGGAAGTTGATTGGCTTGTTGCTTGCTGGTAGAAGCTACTGGGGCTCTTTCCTTGGTTGCCTCCTTCTTTTTGGCCTGGTACTCCTTGATCTTTTCAATCAAAGGTTTGGATGATATTGGATTCCGTCCATTGGAGTATCTCACTATTTCCTCCTCTTTGAGGAACTTTTTCAGGATGTGCCAGGAGTTCATCACTCCTTGGTGTATTTGAGGCAACATGTCCCAGTCCTTGTCTTTGTACACTGTGTAGTACTGTTTGTACTGGCTCATGTAAATGTCTGTTTGAGCCCTCTGAATGTGATTTGTACCTGTTTGAGTTACTCATACTTAGTTCTAACTCTGGTTCAGATATCATGGGCATTTCTGGGACTTGCCTTTGGGATAAGGCACTTCCTTGCGTGGATTCTGTTCCACTGGGGATATTGCCCTTTCTTTTCCTTTTTGAGGAATCAATTCTACTTCTGAGTCCAGCTCCATCTGATTGGATGGAGTATTGGGAGCCTCTTCTGGTAGTCATTTTTTAAGAAAAAATAAGAAATAAGAGGATTTCAGAACAGGAATTCTTCTTATGGAAATTTATAAATGAGGTACTCACCTTCAGAGTCCTGAATAGTGGGTCCTGCAAAGTCTAATTTCTTAGCTTTCTTTTTCTTAGTTATTATTGGTGTTGGAGAACTTGGACAGGTTTCTTCCACCAATATTTCAACAGTGGTTTGGTTGTCCTCTGTTGGATTGTCTTCAAACACTAAAAAAGACCAATAAATATAAGTCTTTTATATAAGAAGTGTAATTTTTGGTAGAATATGGCAATTTTCTACGTAAAAATTGCTTTCATATCTCAAAAAATGAAAATAAATAAAGAAATTAAATTAAAATGAATAAAAATTAACTTTTTTTATTTGGTTTTTATTTTTTTTTTGTTTTTTATGTTTTTATTTTTAAAGAATAAGATAATAAATGAATATGATTCTTTTTATAAGATTAATTTATAATATAGAATTATTTTTAATTTTTAAAATATCTTTTTTAATGACTAGAGTCACTCAAAGAAAGTTCTTGCAAGTCTAAGGATGTGAAAAACCACATGTAAGAAAGTACAATTGCTTTCCAAATGCCTCAATAGTATTTAAAATCAATAAATATAACATTATTGTATAATTTTATGATCATAATTGTAATTTATTATTGGATAAACCCAATTAAAATCTTTTTAAAGGTCTTTTAGAGTAAATATCACGGCCAGGCCCCCAAATGTATGGTTTGACTATGAAACAATAAGTAAAAAGTACCAATATTTTACTTATTGTACTATGAATGTCCTTATAAATGACATAAATAAGATAAAAATTATTATTATAATTATGGTGTAAAAACAATTATATTATTAAAGAAATATATTAATATAACATAATTAACATATTGAAAAGCACTTTATTACTGTTACCAACATATAATAAGGGCGTAAAAAAATTGTTTTTTATTAATAAAAAAATTAATAACAATCATATTACTAATATTAAAGTTATAAATTAATATAAATACTACTTATATTAATTATAGAATTATTAAAGTAATAATAGGGAAAAATTATTATAATAAGAGAAATAACCTACTTTTAATACTTAATATAATAATTTTGAATAATTTTAGGCCAAAAAGTGTGAATAAAACTTGTTGAAATTGTATTTACAATGAATCTTAAGAGAAATTACAATTTATCTTGATTTTATGTGGAATAGAGGTTTTTAAGAGAAATTTAAACAAAACAATTAAATAATTGTAATAATCATGTCAAAGATGATGATTATCATAAGATTATCTTTGGTTTTTAATAATATAAGAGTTTTATATATAAAGAATAAAGAAATTACCTTTTGATTTAATGATTTAGGGTTTTGTAAGCGTCTGAGGGGAAAACAGAGTAAAAAGAGCTTTATTTATAGTAAATACCTCCCTCCTAGAGTCCAGCGGGCTTCTAGTAGACGTGTACTGATGCGTTCTACTATAATTGATCAATATTTTAAGTTTTGGTGATGATTACATCATGATCAAACCATCTTACCTCATGTTTACGCCATTATTTAGAGTTATCACTATAACTCTAAGTTTGATGACATAATAGGCTTGGCAGAAGCCTAAACTTCGTGGATTTTATTATTATTAATCATATACTAATAGTATTCACCAGTTTTATAACCTATATGACTGTTAAACGTAAAATGAGATTACAGTGAGTGATCTGAAATGATCAAATTTAAGCTTAAACTTTGATTATAAATAACCTTTACGTTATACACGCTACAGCTATTCTGAGAGTAGATTCTTATAGCTTGGCATGTCCTCATTACACTTCCAAGAGAATTTTATTCCATAATCAAAACTCTATTTTTGATGATTTTTCTTGTAACTCATCTTTTCTGTTGAAATCTAATATTTTGAACTTCAAACCATTATTCCAAGGGGTTATACCTTGAATATTGTAATAAAAAATATGTCATTCTTCACGAATGAGCTAGTAGAATCTGACTGTCTACTTTTTTTAAGTTTGGACCACTTTCACAACAAATTGGTCAACAGTGCTATTGATTTTAATCAATAATCCATTATAGTTTTTAACCTTGTTTATATCTTATGAAATAAAATTCATTTCTGTGTTCCAGCGGTAATTACGTGGTAACTTTATTTTTGGTTTATCACTCTATCAAGTATATTTCAAAAGATATTAGCTAAAATCATTGAATATATGCGTTGACCAAAAAAGTGCATATAACTTTGGAGATTAGCTTCTCAATTGTTTTATGTGTAGAAATTTATGGGAAATCCAATGGTACAATTTATTTCACATGTTGTTTCATTGGTATTTGATATAATTAAGGATTCATGTTTTTTATAAGGTGTTATTACTTATAACTCATTAAATATTGACTTTACGGACATGCCATAAAAATGGTATATGTGTATTTTACCATGAGGAATCCAATGGTGTAATTTATTTCACATGTTGTTCATTGGCATTTAAGTTAAAGCAAGTTTTATGCCTATTTATGGCAGTTTTGTAGTTGTAAGGTAATTATTCTAAATATTTCTTGTGACCTTTTTGGGTATGTGGTCATATCCCAAAGGTTCACAAACTCCTACTTACACATCAAGAGCTTTCTGGGTCAGGAGAAGACCATAAAACTCTTAGGAGGTTGGAGCCCATTGTCTTGCAAAGAAAATGTCAAAAAGATCAAGAATTGGTTGAAGAACCAAAGTCTTTTATCAATAGAGCAGAAGAAGGAGTTGCAAATGACTCCAGCTTTGGAGACAGAAGGCTCAGTGGCGTTCACCAGCTCCAAACAAGCTCCAGAAGTGTCCAAGGACAAGCCCAAAGGACCTCAGAAGAAGCAGAAAGGTCCCAAGAATGATCAAGGAAAGGACAAAGGCAAAGCCAATTGGCACAGACCTTACCCACAAGGGTACAGGATTCCCAAATTGGAGCCTTCAGCAGTGGACAGAGTCTTCAATATGGCCAGAGCTCTTATGGAATTGACAGCCAAAGAGCAGGAAAGGATGAACAGGACTTTCCACACAAATAATAGATTAAATACACTTTGTTAAATCTAGTATTGAGGTAGAACTTGGCAAATTTGATGCAAAGTTAAATAAAATCATATTGGACATGAATGAATTGAACAGAAATGACAAAGAATATAGTGAATGGTATCACACTACAAAAATTAATCAATTTATAAAAATTTCTCATACCATGCTAAAATAATGACAAATGTCAACAAAGTACTTATAAATTGATATGAAGAAGTACTTGCTTGAGAAGCTCAGAGGTGGACTGGAGGGAACTGTGTGTAGATGTGGTGAGAATGCGCAAGAAACCCCATTCACAAGCTAACTTCTAACCAATATACCTCATGGTAAAACATTTAATACCGTGCAAAATAACTGATATACTGCACGGTAAAACAGTTAATCTTTGCAGTGTCAATTGACAAATGTCATACTTGATTCAATTACCAATACATGTGAAAGAATTGATAGTAAATGTCAAGTTCAAAATGATGAAATGGAAGATCTTTCCATTTTAAAAATTAATTATCAACTTAGAACTCTGAAAGGCCTGGTCTTGGAAATAACTAAAAATACCAATCAGTTTGCCACACATTTGGCAAAAAGTGACAGTGGAAGGCAGAAGTTAAAGGATGAAATAATTGCAAATGTGGAACAGATTAATAAGAATTATGAACCACATATGCCATGACATTCTACACCCTTTACTGATGAACAACCTTCTGTTAGAGGAAGTTTGACGCCATTCTTAGCAGAAAATATTATCTCCACAAAAGATATTCCCAAATTGAAAGATTGGCCAACATTCTCTGGTGAACAATAATATAACCATATTGATTTCATCAGAACTATTGATATGTTGCAAGAAGATTTTCTCATACCTGTTGAAATTATAGTGGGCAAATTACACTATCTGTTTACCAGAACTGCAAAGAAATGGTATTACAAGATAAGACAAGATCATTGAAAACATGATTGGTCTTGGTGGAAATCTGAAATGATTACCAAATTGGCCAATGATTTTTGGAGGTTTAAAATGGGAAATGTTTTTGAAAGTGCCATTTTTAACTCAGAAAAGGATGAACCACTTACTTTGTTCTTCAAACAGAAAGACACATTATCTGCTTTACACCCAGATATGTCTGACACCATGATTAATATGAAAATATTAAGAAAATGTGGAGGAGAGCTGGAACATGCTATCAAGTGCAGATGTGTAGAACCCTGTTCAACAGAGGACTACATAAATTCAATGGAAGATATCATTACTAGACCAAGAATTGGTAAAACTTGGACTAAAATCCCTATGGAGTGCAAAATGGTCCCAACGATTTCCAGAGAGGAGAGAAAACCTGAAAGACCTGTCTTGAAGTGTCATAAATGTGGAAGCCCTTCACATTTAGCCAAAACTTGTACCAAAAAGACAAAAATTAACAAAGCTCAAGTCATTGAAGAAGTTAAGTGCACTGAAGAGAAAGAAGAATCTGACCTAGATTCTCCAGTCTATGAGGATACACCAGTAGAGGACTATCCCATTGAAAACATTAAAGCTTTCTTTGAGGTCACCAAAGTCCATACTCACTTTCCACAGTACAGTGAGGACTGTCATAACCTGATCAATATCCAAGATGCCAGAATGTGTAAAACAAAACCTGCTAGAAGTAAAGGATACACTGCTGGAGCATCTTGTATCACATCAGTTCTGATGAATGATATTGAAGCCAAAGTGAATTTGGATACAGGGGCATTTTGTACTTGTGTAGGCAAAGATTATCTTCAAGCCATACTCCCTGGATGGAAGAATCATCTATTACCAAAAGAGGGTGTATAATCTAGTAGTGCCAGTAATAATATGTACGGTTTGGGTATATTAGACACTAATCTTGCTTTTCCACACCCAGCAGGAAGTATTAAAATGGAAACTGATATTGTAGTAATGGACAATTGCAAATCTCAGCACATTATTCTTTGAAATTATTACTTGAATATTTATGGTGTTGACATCAATAACCATAAGGATAGATATTTCACAATTGGAGAAAACAAGAGACAAAAATTTGTGTTTTCCAATATGCTAAAACAAATATCACTAGTATCTTCTAAAAAAGATACTTATAAGGAAGAATTTGTGACTAATCAACTTGTTGAAGGGAAAATTAATGCATCATCGTCACCAAAGATGAGACATGAACTTATTGATGTGTTATACACATATAATAATGCATTTGCCTCTGATAATGAACCATTAGGTGCTATAAAAGGACATGAAGTTGATATTACTGTTAATATTGACAGACCATATCCTCCAGTACTTAGAAGACCAGCTTATCCAGCCAGTCCCAGAGCTAGAGAAGCCTTGGAGAAACATATCTAAGAGTTGATCCAACTTGGTGTACTAAGGAAAGTAGTCCATAATGAAGAATTTGAAGTGACAACACCTGTTATTATTACTTGGCATAATAATGAATCAAGGATGGTTGGATATTTTAGAGCATTGAATACCTACACAGTTCCAGATAGGTATTCAATCCATACAATTCAAGAAACACTGACCCAATTGTCTAAAGCCAAGTATATAACATCAATGGTGGCATTGAAAGGCTTTCACCAAAATGTTTTGACACCTAAATCTAAGAAACTACTTAGAATTATCACTCACTGTGGTATTTATGTGTATCTTAGAATGGCATTTGGTATTAAAAATGCACCATCTAATTATCAAAGAATGATGAATACCATCCTCCCCACAGAATTATCTGAAGCATGGCTTATCATTTATATTAATGATATTATCATATGCTCTGATTCATGGTCTTTGCACCTTGAAATAATTGCAAGGGTACTTAAGAAAGTTGCAGCAGTTAATATGAAAATTTCACTCAAGAAATGCAATTTTGGTTTTGAAGAGCTCAAAGCATTAGGACATATTGTTTCTGGTTTAAGCGTGGGTATTGACCAAAATAAAGTGGCAGCAGTGTTACTTAAGCCAATACCCCAGAATAAGAAAGAAATGATGTCTTTTCTAGGATTTTCCAGTTATTATAGGCAACACTTGAAAGACTTTGCAATTGCTAACAAGTCACTCTACAGAATCTGTGATCAACAGACAGTATTTGAAATGACACAAGTAAGAATTAAAGCTTATGAGAAGATAAGGAAAGCTCTTACAGAAGCACCTTTACTCCTCATTACTGACTGGAATATACCTTTTAATTTGTACATTGATTCACATGGAGATAGATTAGGGGAAGCCCTAAATCAAGTCCAAGTTATTGATAACAAAGCTATAGAAGGACCAGTTTGTTACATCTCAAGACAAATCAAACCAACACAAGCCAGATATGGTGCAAGCCAAATGGAGTGCTTATGTTTGGTATGGGCACTTGAGAAATTACACTATTATCTTGATGGAAGTGTTTTTCAAGTGATAACTGACTGTCATGCTGTAAATTCACTTCTTAAAATGAAAACTCCCAACAGAAATATGTTGAGATGGCAAATAGCCATTCAAGAATATAGAGGAAACATGACTATAGTTCATAAAGCAGGAAACATTCACAAGAATGCTGATAAACTTAGCAGGTGGGCATTAGCCAATACTCTTGATAATCCAGCTTATATACCTTTGGAAGCAGAACCACAAATTCCAATTGAGGGAATCAACATGACTTACATTGGGACTGAATTCTTTGAAAAAGTCAGGGAATCTTATAAGCAAGACAAGAATTTCCATATCTTGACTTCCTTATTAGATAAATACTGCAAAGATACATCTTTAGTCAATTCACTGGATGAAGTTTGGAGAAATCCCTATTCTGAAGGAAGATTTCACTTGTTTGGGGGATTATTTACCGCAGAACCAAACATTCTTGTGTAATGACATTTTGTAGCAGATTGCTTATTAATACCATTCTTCATGAATGCCATGATAGCATCTACTCTGGACACCTGTCAGAAGACAGAACACTTGAAAAAGTGAAGAAGTGTGCATGGTGGCCATCTTGGAGGAAAGGGACCATTGAATATTGCCATACTTGTGACAGATGTCAAAACGCAAACAGGAGTACAGGCAGGAAATTTGGACTTATGATCCATATTCAAGAACCAAAATCCACTTGGGAAGTTGTTCACATGGATTGGGTCACAGCACTTCCTCCAAGTGGTGACAAAAGTTATAATTCTTGTTTATTCATTGTAGACAGATATAGCAAGACTCCCATATTCTTACCATGTCATAAAGATGACACTGCTATGGGTACAGCTCTTCTTCTGTGGAGTAGAATTATTTCTCATACAGGATTATTTAGGAATATCATAAGTGACAGATATCCCAAGTTCACATCTGCACTTTGCACCAATCTTCATAGATTGTTTCGGACTAAGTTATCATTCTCTACAGCATATCACCCTCAAACAGATGGGCTAGCAGAAAGAATGATTCAAACTTTAGAAGACATGATCGGGAGATTTTGTGCTTATGGGTTAGAATTAAAAGACTCAGATGGCTTTACCCATTACTGGTACACTCTTATACCTGCATTAGAATTGGAATATAAGACATCAGTCCATTCTTCCACAGGTCAAACTCCTGTATTGTTAGAGAAAGGATGGAATCCAAGACTGCCAGAAGATACACTGAGGAAAGACTTGATTGACATTCATCCTGCAGCTTCCAGATTAACAGTAATGCTTGATAAAGTGAAACATCATGCAAAAGAAATTATGAATGATGCTTTTGAATATGCTAAGCAGAAGTGGGACAAGAGTCATAAAGTACCAGACTTCAAAGTAGGGGACTTAGTTCTAGTTTCAAACTTGAACTTTAATAACATCAAAGGCCCAAAGAAACTTAAAGATTCTTATGTAGGACCTTTTGTTATTGTTGCCTTACATGGAACCAATGCAGTTCAAGTGGAATTGGGTGGTGAATTGGAAAATAAACACCCCACTTTTCCAGTCAGGCTGGTAAAACCATATCAACCCTCTGACAAAGACTTGTTTCCTTTAAGGAACCCAACTCCTTTAACTGTACCACCAGTGGAACAGAGTTAAGATAAAAAGATAAAGAAAGTCATCAAAAAAGGAGACTTGAGGGGAAAAAATCAGAGAGAATATCTAATCAGATATAGAACTCCAGTACATGAAGATGAATGGCTGGCAGAATCAGAAATACCTGACTCAGATAAACTCTTAAGAAGATTTAGACATGAACAAAGGCCACAAGCCTGAATATGTCTATAAGTGTTCTTTTAATCACTTGATCTGAGTAATGAATTGAGGTTGGACAGTGGACATTAACCCCCTTTGGGGTCTTTTTCTTCTTTATACCATTGATAAAATTGTAGTACAATTTTATTTTATGGTGGGAGGGAATGTGATCCTTGAGGTATATTTTACATACCCAAATAGGCCGCAATTATCTTAAAAATAAATTCTGAACTATGCATAACCCATAAGTCATGCATATATTCAACATTAATCACTTTTGATTTCAGAAAAGATGGATAACTTTTTATTGAGCAAGTAAATCCATGGATTTAAGGCCAGATTTGGATTCTACACAAAAAATTCACCTAGGTTAGCTCCATTGAGTAAATAAGCTTAAATCAACTCTTTGAGGTGGTAATATGGAAAATAGTTAAATACCACATAAAAGATCCGTGAAAATCTTTGTTTTTCTCTATTTCACGCCAAAATAATGGTAATGTGAGAAATCCCATGTTCCATACACACTAAGAATAGTGTTATGCATGTTTTGAGAACTTAACATTATGGTATTCTTACATGCACCTTTGGTACACCCATAGTGGATATCTCACTTTAAGCTTAAATTTCTATTTTGACATAAAAAATAGGCAAGGGGGACAAAAGACATCAAAGAGAGCCAGGGTACCCAACTTCTGAGGCCTCTGAGGTGTGAACAGCTCCAAAGCTTGGATTCATGGCTGATCTTGGCCCAATTAGTAAACTAAAAGCTTTTGGGAACTTGGTTACCATGTTGCAACTACAGTAAATTATAAGAAAATAGCAAATAACCTGCTATTTTGACGTTCCAAGGAGGTAAAGAACAACTTAGGCTTGTATAACCATGTCAATTCTTGATTACTTACCATGGATAAACCTCAAAAGAGTAATCAATATGCTTTTTGGACTAGTATCCATAGATTTACCTCATAGCAACCATCCATACACTGCTATTTGCAATTCTATGTACAATTGAGGTAAAAACTTAAAAATTTTTGATGAATATTTCTGAAACTTTCAGGACCAATTAGGAACTGTATAATTCATATAAAAACCAAAAATAATTATATTTTCTATGTAAAATTAAAAGTTTTACTTACAGTCCATCTTTGATGATTCCATGTGAAACATAGAATCTTTAAAAATTCACAGAAAATACATTATGTGATGAAATTTCCAATAACATGTATAACTTCCAGAAACCAATGATTATTTTGGAATAAAAGAAGATTTACAGTTGTTACTCCTTTTATTCTTAACCATAAATGGGTTGGTAGTCACGTAAAAGCCTGAATTGAGTAATTATGATAATCTTACGTGACAACAACTGATGTGATCAATAATGAAGAAAGGTTTATTGTTTTCTCACTCACTAGTCTTTCAGTTTTCTCCATGGAACGCCTCTGTCAGCTGTCTTATACTTAAAAGAGGCCTCCTCTTGCTGTTTTTTCCAAATCATCACATTATTATATTATACCTTTATTACCAAACAAGTAATTATTAGTTAAAACTATTTCTTAAGTGTTTTATTCCTTCAGAAATCAATCAGACGGACTTTCAATTTTAGAAATAAACCATAGCTTGTTGTAATACTGTTATAAATCAATTTTGATCCATTAAATCCACATTTCCACACTAAATTTCTCTAGTATTATCATTTAAAAGGTTCATTGGATTAATAGTGAGTAATTTATCTTAATTCTTAAAGTTTTTCTCTATTAATAGTTTTCTTCAAGAATTATCTTTATAATTATTCTTGTAAAAGATAATTATATATCAAAATAATTTCATTATTTTAATAAAAGGTTTTATTATTAAATTCTTCTTGTAATTGATTCTTGTAGACAATTACTGCTTACTGTTATAATCACTACTAGTGTATAACACGTAAAAGAAATAATTATTTAATTATTTAATTGTGGTTATGATAATTTTTTTATTATATTTCATAATAACAGTCATAGTACTGTTTATTAATAGTAATATTATTAACAGTTTCATAGACACATCTTAAAATTGATGTGCATCAGGTTGTGGATGATTTTTCCTTGGAGCAGGAATTGATCATTAGCTTCCAAGGATAAGCTGTTGTAAGTGTGCTTGATGGTTACTTTCCTGTTGAATAGGGCCAGTAAGCTGCTCAAGTTGCTGTTGAATTTTGGCACCTATAGGCAGTTGGTTAATTTTAGGTATCTTCCTTTGCAAATGAGGGTAATGTTGCCAGATCCAAGTTGTGAAAGAGTGCTTTTGGAGCCACAAGTGGAAACAGGGGTACGAAGAAAGGTTTGGTGTTGAACATATGGTTAGTTACACCACAGTCTAATCAAGCTGGTTTCTGATAGGTGGTGTTGAGGAAGTTATTAGGGCCTTGGAGATTGAAAGGTAAGCCTTAGAATGAAATCTTCTTTGCTTTTTGTCTTTTATGGTCCATCTGAGATGTGGGTTTTCTGTTCAACATTGCTCTTTTTTTTGGCTGGTGCTCTTCTTGTTGTGTTTGCCATTAGTGCAGTAGTAAATAACTTTGTAAGGTTTGTCCGTGTTTGAGATCAAGGAAGAAGGGTTTGTTGTTGGTTGAGTGTGTTTGGGGTTGGAAATGTGAATGTAATCTTGTAGGAATGTTAGGACTAGCTCTGGCTTCTCAATGAGTTCTTCTTTCAAGCTTAGCACTTCACTGAATTGATGGAGTTTGGTGTCTCCTGCCAGTTTTCCAAGTAGTGAGTAGGATAGTAGTTCATTTGAGATTTCAATACTGAAAGAGTTCAGCTCAAGAAGGAGCTTTCTGCAGGTGTCAATGTAGGATTGAAGGTTGCCATTGTAGAAGCACCTTTGCCAGTCCATCCATACACAACCTCAATTTAGCCCTCTAACGGTGGTTTATTGGTTCTTGATTTTGGTCCACAGTAGGCTTTCACTCTTGGTTGTTTCAGAATTGATTACCTCCAGGAATGCACATTTGTTGATGTGATTGGTCATGGTATTAATAGCTTTTTAGTTTTACTTTTTCCATCTGTTGGTTGCGGTGATTCTGGTGTTGTGAGGAATAGTTTTTTCACAGACATTGAGTAAGTCTCTTGATTGCAAATGAATTATCACTCTAATGTGCCATTGACTGAAGTTGGTAACATTGAGAATAGGTATATTTAAGTAGTTGGCATTGTAGTTTTTATTGTTCATGTTGTGTGTCTTATAGTCCACTGTTCCCCTTTTTTTGATTGACAAGCTCAAGACTGTAAATCTGTTAAATAATTGGAACGAAAGAATGTCTTTTTATCAACAAAATGCTTACAAATGAGATAGAGAAAACAAAGATGAGAGTACCTAAAGGTGGATAACAAGTTTAGACAACAACACAAGATAAATGAAACAATGGTCATGGCGAAAAAAATGCAAGAACATTTGAAATAGAGAAGGAGAGGCAATGGTTTTAAAAGAATAGATATGAGGAAATAGGGACAGAAGAAAGTATGAAGTGAGGAAGTTGTTTTTAAAGGAAAGACAAAAAGAAGTGGGAAAGTTATTTGAGGAAAGATGGAAGAAGGTGAGTGAGGTTCTCAATGCCCCTCCTCTGCTTTGTTTAAAAGGTGGTTTATATCTTGAGGTCTTGTCTTAAGACCGTGGAGAGTCAATGGATTCTATGGAATGAGCCAACATGGTTAGTTAGTTGGGGTTCTTCTCTAGGCTAGGAGATTTTGGGATAGGAGTAGTCAGTGTGGTTCTGACCTAGGACGCTTAGCGTCAGAATATTCAACATAACAAAGGTAAAAAGAGTGTTTTTTTCTCTTAAAAATTTATGGTCTCTTGGGTGTCTTCTGCTATGGGGATGAGTCACAGGCTGAAACACAATTAGAAGGTCATCAAGCTTCATTTTCTTCATTAAAAACTTGTTTTAGTGGTCCAGACTACACACATGGAACTAGCCTTGGTAGCATTATGGCAACTTTTTAAATTGCTTCTGATCAGCTCACCTTGCCACTGTAGCTGCACTGACTTGGTTATAATATATCCATCAGCTCAAAATGTGTGCAGTTGCTTTTGGGACGGAGTTTATTTTCAAGTCAGCCAGTGCCGGCAGATGGGCGTCGTCCAGGTGATAATCGTGGTGCAACTGGATGACGTCATTCGATCAGCCGGCAGCAGCCCTCGTGCACAACTTGGTGTGTGGCACTTGCATCAAGATTCAGTCGGTATTCACGCCTGCATCATGTCAGTTTGTCGAAAAGCTCTTCAAAAGAAACCTTCGGATGTCGTCCTCATCACCGCATTGAGAACTCCAATAGCAAGGTCATTCAAAGGCTCGTTCAAGGATGCTTACCCTGAGGAGCTTCTAGGTCTTGCCCTTTCCGCTACTCGTCAGCAATTGGAAGGCCTGGGGCTGCAAGCCGAAAAAGTCCACGACATTTGTACCGGCAACGTGCTAATGGAACTTGGAGGCTCTAATGTTGGAAGGCTGGCTGCGTTACATGCTGGGTAAGTCTGCAACTTACGTCGGCTCGTTGATCGATGCTTAAAATGTAATGGGCTCGAATGTAGATTTCCGTATCAGACTGCATTTCGGACGGTCAACCGGCAGTGCTCTTCCTCTCTTCAGGCCTTGACTGACATTGCTGCGACAATTCAATCAGGCGCCATCGATTGTGGCATTGCTGCTGGAACAGAATCTATGACACGCAACTACGGCAGTCGGGCAATCCCTACGGATTTGTCGCCCAGGTTGCGTGAGTCTCCTGTTAAGGAGGCTCGAGATTGTGTCTTGCCTATGGGATTGACAAGCGAAGCGGTCGCAACCGAGTACAATATCAGTCGAAAAGCCCAAGACCAGTTTGCACTCTCGAGTCATGTCAAGGCCCAAGCTGCCATTGAAGGTGGACTGTTTAAGGATGAAATCGTCCCTGTGGAGGTAGACTACACTCAAGAGGATGGGAAGACTGTAAAGAAAACGGTGACAAGAGACGAGGGCATCCGAGTTGGACTAACCCTCGAGAAACTCGCCAGCCTTAAACCGGCATTTAAACCAGACGGATTCAGCACCGCCGGAAACTCTTCCCAAATCAGTGACGGTGCTTCAGCTATCACCCTGATGCGCCGATCGATGGCTGATCAACTTGGATTGAAACCTTTGGCCAAATTCGTCGGCAGCAACGTGGTTGGCGTACCACCACACATCATGGGAGTCGGGCCGGCATTCTCCACTCCGGTCTTACTTGAAAGATTTGGATTAACAGTTAGAGATGTTGATCTGTTCGAGTTGAATGAGGGTAAAAGATCTTTTCTTCATTCCCCTAATACGAAAGCCACCAACATAATTTAATTCGCTTCTGACCACTCGCCCACGTTTTTGGTTGTGTCACATGATATAGCTTTTGCATCACAAGCTTTAATGACGATTGAGCATCTCAAGTTGGACATCTCCAAGGTCAACCCAAAAGGCGGGGCGATTGCCCTTGGTCATCCTCGTACGTCGTCAATTCTTCCTAGCTCACATTTCCTCAAACTTGTAATAATTCAAACGAAACCTGTATGTACTAATGAACCCTTCGATTTTGTTCTCCGGTGTCGGCGATGACAGTTGGCGCAACTGGCGCAAGACTGGTTTGCTCGCTCGTACATGAACTTCGACGAACTGGTAAAGAAGTTGGCGTTGCTACATTATGTTGTGGGACTGGATTTGGAAAATCTTCTTTGTTTATTGCTGAATGAATCCAGACAATGCTTGGCGGACAGGGCCGTATGGTGGATTCCAACGTACTTTTTTGTTCGAAATTATAGCGAAAAAGTCTTTTTTCACGTCCAACTCAAGTGTCATAATGTGATCAAAATTTTCGCGGGCATTAACGTTGTTTGTAAACTAACAAATTGTGTAAAAATTCTTAATTTGTGTTTTCCTTATCTTTCAATCTTGAAATTAATTTTGAACATTGTCCGTTGGACTTAGACTTAATCCAATATGGTTGAAACTCTTCAAATACTTACCTGTTCTGGAATCAAAGTCAGTCCCAAGACTTTCATCTATGGCTGGTGGGTTGAACCTTATTGGCCGAAAAGATCACCAACTTTCAACCAAAAGAGCAAGCTGTCTTATCTTCCTCAAAATCAAATTTGCCTTTTTTCAATCACTCTACATTGATCTGGGCTATGTTGAGAGTCTTCATCTTGTCTTCACTAATGTGAGCCTTTGAGATATGACCACATTTCCAAAAAGGTCACAAACAATATTTTTAAATTTGTTTTAATAATAAGAATTAAAATTCTGATCTTAAAAATAATTAAAATAAGTAAAAATGCCATAAAAAGGCATAAAATCTTGTTTATCTCAGAAATCAATGAATAAACATTGGAAATAAAATACACCAATGGATTCCCCATCAAAGAATACATATATGACTCTTTAATGTCATAGCTGTAAACCTAATACTTACTGAGATACCCGGAAATATGCACCTTTATGATCAGTGCATGTCTTCATGGTTTTTAGCTCACATCTTCTGAAATAATAAAGGTGAGCACCTTCTCAGAATTCCATGAAAAGAATTTTTTATTATTGTTTTGATTTTTTTTTCTTATCTCTTTATTTCTCACAATGACTACTAGAAGAGCTTCCCAATACTACATTCAATAAGATGGAGGCTTTCAGGCTGGGGCCTCTAGTATGGCTTCCAATATAATTATTAGGAATTTTAATAAACTAAAAGGTAGTGGAATACTAATAATTTTATTAATAGAGATGTCACTAAAAAAAGGTATTTATTTGGTTGAATGAGTTTCACCAATATGAAAAATACTCAAAGTAAATTTTATAACTTCTATTTGAGAGATCTAATAACAGAAAATTTTGATGAATTTATTTGTAAAAAATATATTTGTAAGAGCTCTACAGAATCATTCTCAAGTAGAATGTTTGTGAGCCTTTGAGATATTACCACATCCAAAAAGGTCACAAGAAAACTTTACAATAAATAGGCATAAATTCCCAATTACCTTAGAATCTAATAGTTAGGAATGTTAAAGAAATTACACCATTAGATTCCACATGATGAAATGAACATATATCATTTTTATGGTATATCTGTATAGTCAATATTCAATGAATAATAAGTAAGAATACCATAAAAAAGACATAAATTCTTATTTATCTCAGAAGCCAATGAAACAAGATGGGAAAGAAATTTTGCCATTAGATTCCCCAAAAAAAACTACAGATATGAAATATTTATGTCATATTTTTAAAGTCAATATTTAAGTCAATAACCTTAATATATGCACCTTTATGGTCAGTGCATATATGCATGGTTTTGATCTCATATCTCTTAAAATACACATGATAGATAGTTGAACCAAAAAAGAAAGTTACCACTTAATTACTGTAGGAATACAGATATAAACTTTATTTGACAAGTTATAACTTGTGAGGGTTTATTAAATAAAATTGTTTTAGCTGTTGACCACTTTGTTGTGAAAGTAGTCCAAACTTAAATCTAAGTAGATTTTCAGGCTCTACTAGCTCATACATGAATTATGATGTATTGTTTATCATCATATTCAAGGTAAAACCCCTTGAAATCATGGTTTGAAGTTTAAAATAATGAATTTTGACAGAAGAGATGAGATAAAAGAAAAATCATCAAAAATAGAGTTTTGATTATGTAATGAAATTCTCTTGAAAGTTCAATTATGATATGTCAAACTATAAGAATCTAACCTCTAATTGGTTGTAGCCTGTATAACTTAAAAGCTATTAATCATCAAAGTTTAAGCTTAAATTTGACATTTATGATCACATACTGTAATCTTATTTTAAGTTCAACAGTTATATAAGTGACAAAACTGGTTAATACTATTAGATTATGATTAATGCTAATGAAATCCACAAAGTTTAGGCTTCTTCCAAGTCTATTATTTCATCAAACTTAGAGTTATAGTGATAACTCTAAATAATGGTGTAATAATGAGATAAGATGGTTTAATTATGATGTAATCATCACTAAACCTTAAAATACTGATCAATTCCAGTGGATACCATCAGTAAACGTCTACTAGAAGTCTTCTGGACTCTAGGAGGGAAGGTGTTAATATAAATGGAGCTCTTTTTACTCTATTGCCCTCTCACATGCAACTGTCACAACCACGTGTAATGACCCCAATGGGTGTTTGTGGCAAATCAAGCCTCAACCCCTTTTATGGCCAAATGGCTTTCGAGCCATATCCATTTTCACTGGCCTCTCATGGCCTCACACCATATCCTGCTCTCCTTGGCCTCCTTGGCCAATAATCCATGTAAGATGTGACTATGAAACTGATGATAATATTACTATTAATCAACAGTACTATGTCTGTTCTTATGAAATATAATAATAAAGTATTATTATAACAACAATTAAATAATTAAAAAATTATTTCTTTCATGTGTTAAACACTACTAGTTATTTTAACAGTGAGCAAGTAATTGTCTACTAGAATCAATTACCAGAAGAATTTAATAATAAAAACTTCTTTATTAAAATAATAAAATTATTTTAATATATAATTATCTTTTGCAAGAATAATTATAAAGATAATTCTTGAAGAAAACTATTACTAGAGAAAAACTTTAAGAATTAAGAATAAATGACTCACTAATACTCCAAAGAACTTATTGATAGATAAAAGTAGAGAAATTTGACGTGGAATTGTGGATTTAAGGGATCAAAAGGATTTATAACAGTATTACAACAATATATAGTTGGATTCTATGATTTCACGTCTTTCTGGATGATTCTGAAAGATTTAAAATACTTAAGAGTAGCTTTAACTAATACTTACTTGTTGGTAATAATGATTTAATAAATTGATAAGATGATGATACGGAAAAAACAGCAAGAATAGGCTTCTTTTAAGTCAACAACAGCTCACAGAGGCGTGCCATGGAGCAAACTGAAAAACCAGTGAGTGAGAAAACAATAAACCCTTTTGGATTAATGATTGCATCATCTGTTGTCACGTAAGATTATCATAATTACTTAATTGATGCTTTTACGTGACTACCAACCCCAATATGGTTAAGAATAAAAGGAGTAACATCTGTAAATCTTCTTTTATTCTAAAATAATCATTGATTTCTCAAAGTTATCAATGGTATTGCCAATTTCATCACAGGTTGTAATTTCTGTGAATTTTTGAAGATTCAGTGTTTCACGTAGAATGGTCAAAAATGGACTGTAGGTAAAACTTTTAATTTTACTAGTAAAACCATAATTCTTTTTGGTTGTACCATAGATAATACAGTTCTTCATTGGTCCTGAAAGTTTCAGGAAGATTCATTAAGAATTGTATTTTTAATGAATTTTTGAAGCTTTTACCTCATTTCTACGTAGAATTGCAAATAGCAGTATTTTGCTGGTTGCTATGAGGTAAATCAATGAATATGGATCCCAAAAGGGTTTAATTACTCTTTTAGGGTCTAGTCATGGAAAGTCATCAAGAATTGACGTGGTTACAGGAGCCTAAGTAGCTTATTACCTCCTTGGCACGTCAAAATAGCAGGTTATTTGCTATTTTTCTTATGATTACAGTAGGTGTAACTTGGTAACCAAGTTCCCAAAGAGTTTTAGTTTACCAATTGGGCCAAGATGAGCCATGGATCCATGCTCTGGAGCTATCCACGCCTCTGAGGCCTCAGAAGTTGGGTACCCTGGCTCTCTTTGATGTCTTTTGTCCCCCTTGCCTAATTTTTACGTCAAAATAGTAATTTAAGCTTCAAGTGAGATATCCACTATGGGTGTACCAAAAGTCTATGTAAGAATACCATAATATTAAGTGCTCAAAACATGCATAACACTATTCTTAGTGTATATGTAACATGGGATTTCTCACTTTCCCATTATTTTGGCTAAAAATCAAGAAAAACAAAAATTTTCACGGATCTTTTATGTGGTATTAATGATGTGGTATTGAAGTATTTTCCATTTTACCACCTTAAATACTTAAATTGAGCTTATTCACTCTATGGAGCTACCCTAGGTGAATTTTTGTGTAGAATCCAAATCTGGCCTTAAATCCATGGATTTACTTACTCAATAAAAAGTTATTCATCTTTTCTGAAATTGAAAATGATGAATTTTGGATATATGCATGACTTATGAGTTATGCATAATTCAAAATTTCTTTTTAAGATAATTGTGGCCTATTTGGGTATGTAAAATATACCTCAAGGCTCACAATCCACCTCACCAACCCTCAGGCCAGTACCCCTTGTTTTGGGCCTGGGGGGTCCTGTCAGCCTTCCAGGGGCCCTACCCCTTTGATTATGGGGTCAAGGGCCTAAATGACCTTTTTGGGCCATTTAGGCCCCTTTTAGCCTAAATCCAATGAGGCCAAAAGGGGCCAAGGGGGGCCTATCAGTGGGCCCACCTGAGCCCCTTTTTTGGCCTGAACCCCTGAAGACCCCAGAAAATCAGGTCTTGGGCTCAAATCCCAGGGGGCCCAAAATGACCAAAGGGGACTTTTCCCCTCAATACTTCAACCATGGCCTCTGGAAATTACCAGATGCCCCCAGTCACTTTCATAAAGGGGTTCCCCTCTAGATCAGGGAAACACCCAACTTCAACTCAATTGGACTCATTATGCAGGAACCAAGGATGGTACATATATGGTATTATATACCATTATGGACCATTTGTCCTCAGAAATCCAATGGTGATGTTTTCAGGGCCAAATTATGTCATTCCAACTCCAGTCCTAACATCCATCACCCATTTCAAAGGAAGACTTCTCAGCCATGCAGTCTTGCAATCCATGGCGATTATCCAAAGATCATTCAAGGACTCTAACAGGATCAGTCAAGCAATAATTACAAGAGGTTAAGAATGATCAAATCAGTTGGCAAGGTATCAAGTAATTCAGAATTCCTTGGACAACTAAATTGGGCCATACAGGCTGTATTCAAGCAGCTTATATGGCCTTGGCCCTTTTGGGCCAATTCATATTCCACTTTGGGAATTCAGTCACACAGTTCAATTTTCAAGATGGCCAGAACTGTATTGGCCCAATTCATTAAATAAAGTTTGGTGACTCACCTTCCTGGATCAGTCTTCAACTTTTCACATGTACTGGCCACCTTTTCTTCCCTGGGGACTTTTTACCCAGTTAATTAATATATTGGATTTATTTTTATCCTTATTTTCTTTTTAATTATTAAAGTAAATACTGATAATCTTAAGTCAGTCATTTTAATGTTTTCTTCTTTGCCTGTCAGTGGATATTGGTGGTTATATCCTTTACTAATTCCATTGTTCTTTCTGACAAGTTGAAACAGTGAATTGAGGATTCATTTGGTTGGCTCTTTGGCTTTCTTATCACCTTGGGCATTGGCTTCCTCTTTCTTTTATCTTTGGAACACTTGTCTTGACTGTTATTCTTCCTTAAAGAAATATATTCCTTTTTATTTATTTATTCTTTTGGAGCCCTCAAAGTGAGTTCTTGATTCCTGAGTGCCAGGCCACTCTTTCTTCCACAAGAGCCCCTGTGACATTATATTAATTAACTCATAATTTCTTTTCATTCTGTTAATTCTTTATTTATAATTTTATTCACTCATTTCATTGAAATTATGACTCTTTAATGCTTATGAATTTTATGATTTATTGGCACTTCTTAATTTTCTCTCATTAATTCTTCATTCCTGAAAATTGAAAGCTGACCCTTTTTATTTTTGTTTTTTCTCTTCAAAATCTTATCTCAAATCATCAACTATTATTTCATTCTTAATTCAGGCGTAATCTTAAATTTCATTTGATTTTCAAATTTCTCATTAAATTATTCAGACACATTCTTCATATCAAGATTCATGTTGATTCATTCTTCAAGAAATTTTGATTTTAAAGAAGAACCCACTTGATTTGATTTGATTCATTGATTTGACATAATTGATATTGAATTCAAGAAAATTGATTAACCTTAAGATTTCATTTGATTTTGCTCATTTTTCACATCAAGAATTTTGACATAAAATTAATTTTGCCTCAAAACTGCATTTGATTTATTGATTGATTTTCCAAGATTTTGATTTTGACTTCAAGTTTTCCAGTTGATTTGCCTCAAGCTTTTCATCTTCAAATTTTGAGTTTTCTTCATTTATCTTAATTATTATTCCGGAATGATGCCCATTCGACATTCACCTCCTGTAAGACAGACCAGATCTCAGGCCAGAGCTCAAGCTGTTTTTACTCCAACTCCAAGAGCTCATCTTGACAGAACCCCAGCAGTTACTCAACTGAGGGCCCAGAAGATCAAATTATTTTACAGGAATAGTTGGCAGATTTCCAAGACTTTCAAGGAAAACTTTCAAAGGTCCTGGTAAATAATTTGAAGAGGAGGAGGAGAATTATGTGGAAGAGGAAGAGTCTGATGGTAATGAAGGTGCTCCTGCTCCTGTGGGGGCATTCCAAGGTATTGGAGGTCCAACTCTAGCCCAGTCTTATCAGCCTGTCTCTCATCAGTCTGAACCATACTTATTGGCCATCATGCAGCAAATGACTCAGATTATGGCAAATCTTCAAGTAGCTTCATCTTCTGAATCCTCAAGACCACCAGACTTCACAACTCCATCTATAAACGCTCCAGAATTCTTTGATGGGACTCAGCCCTTCAAAGTTAGAAGCTTTATTCAGTCTTGTTGATTAATTTTTCATAATGATCCGGCAAACTACCCTCAAGACAGACGCAAGCTATCTTCTCAATTCTTGGAAATTATTTTAATCCAAGCTCTTCACCTTATTTGGAGACCCAAATGAATTTAGAAAAGCTGAAGCAGAGTTGGATGCCTTGAGAATGAAAGAAGGTGGGAATGTATAATTATACATTGCTGATTTCAGAAGTTTGGTCTCAAGAATTGGGGATTGGGGTGAAACAGCTCTCATCCATCATTTCAGGAAGGGATTGCCATCCAGGATTTTGGATCGGTTGGCCTCCCATCGTTCATGAATTGACCCTCTTCAAGACTTAATGGATATTACCCTGGAGCTTGATACCAGGTACCATGAGAAGCAAAACAAGAAGCCTGAAGCCTCAAAGTCAAATTCTTCTCAGCCTCAAAATTCCTCAAGCTCAAGTCAAAAGAAGAAGAAGAATTTTCAGAAGAGGGACAAGCCCCATTATTTTTTACTGAATAAAGATTTCAAGTTGATGAATTCTGAAAAAGAGAGAAGAATCAAGGAGGGATTATGTACCTATTGTGGTGGGAAGCATAGTCTTGAGTCCTGTTTCAAAAGAGCTCAAAACAAGCTTATCCAGCCATCAGGCCAATTTCCCAGCCAGGGAAAATCCTGTGTGAAGATCATGTTGTGTTCAATGGTCCTCACTGTTTTCCATCCAGAGCACAATTGTGCTTTCTGAATACTGGTGTCAAGAATCCTCTGAAATTCTTTGTTTTTTCTTCTCTTTCTGATGTTTTTTACAGTATTCTCATTGATTCTTGTGCTAAAAACTCATTTATTGCAAAGCAGTTTGCTCACAAGTATTCTTTGACTACGTCAGAACTCCCAGAGAAGATTCCTCTGATAATTTTGGACTCCTCTGAGTCCCCTTCCTTATTTGTGACTCACCATACCAAGTATATGGTTGAGCTTATTTCATTCCCAAGCTGTGAATGGGGCTTTTTATTCATTGATACTCCCAAGGGAGAAGGTCTCATATTGGGCTTTGACTTTCCTAATCATCTTAATCCATCTATTGATTGAAGGCAAGGGCCAATCACCTTTAAGTCTGATCATAAGGACTATTATAATCCTTCCAAATCCTTCAGTAATGAATTTTCTTCTGCCAAATCATGTGCAGCTCTGGTTGGTGATTCTAGAACGCCATCATTTCCATCTTCTGTCCATATGCCTTCCCTTAATTCCCATCAGTCATTACTATCCTCTAGAGATGAAGTCTTTAAAGAGATTAAAGATTTTGGAGAAGATAATTCTGTATCTTCACTTCATCTCTTCTTTGGGAATATGAATCTCCCTTATTCATATTAGCATGACTCCCTGGAGAAGTCATGGGATGAAGAGGAAGATCCCAAAGAAATGGAAACCATGATGAAGGTTTTTTCCTTCTGTTTATCACCAGTATGGGGATGTATTCTCCAAGTTGAAAGAAGTGAAACTTCCTCCTCACTGTGCCTGTGATCATCATATTGAGCTGGAGGGCTCTCTACCTTCAGTTGGAGTGATCTACTCTTTATCAAACCAAGAGTTAGATACACTCAGGGCCTACGTTTCAGAGAATTTAGAGAAAGGTTTCATGTGGCCAACCTCCTCTTCAACAGGACCACCTGTTATTTTTGTCCAAAAGAAGGATGGTGGCCTCCATTTGTGTGTTAGTTACTGCAAACTCAATGCTGTTACTAGGAAGAACAAGTATCCTGTTTCTCCTATTAATCAGCTTCTCACTTTTTTCAATGGTTCTTCTATCTTCTCCAATATTGTTATGTGTGGTGTATATAACCTGCTCAAAATCAAGGAGGGTGATGAATACCTGACAGCCTTTAGAACTAAATACGTCAGTTATGAGTATTTCGTTATGCCATTTGGACTCACCAATGCTCCTGCCTCTTTTCAAAAGCTTGTCAATGATATTCTCTATGATCTTCTTGATATTTATGTTGTAGCTTATTTGGATGAAATTATGGTTTGTTCCAAGTATGAGGAAGAACATGTCACTCATATGTCCATTGTTCTTGGCAGACTCAGAGCCATTCACATATTTGCTAAGGCCTCCAAGTGCCCATTTCATGTTTCTAGTGTCGAGTATTTAGGTTATATTGTTCCTTCTGAAGGCCTCAAGATGGACCAAGAAAACATATGGCAAATTCTCAATTGGCCATCTCCAAGAAACCTCAAGGCTCTTTAATTAATCCTTGGCTTTTCCAATTTCTACTGCTGTTTCATGAAAAATTATTCAAAGAAGATTAGTTCACTCACCAGTTCCCTCAAGAAATATTCCGGTTTTCCCATCAATGAAAAAGCTCTTAGTAAGTTTCATTTACTCAAAGAGGCCCTTACCACAGCTGCAACTCTTCTCTACCAACCATTTTGGAGACTGATGCATCCAATTATGCCTTGGGTGCTGTACTGAGTCAGGTTTCTGACTCAAGAAAAAATCCCATTGCATTTGATAGCCCCAAGCATATTACAGCAGAGCTCAACTATGAGATTCATGAAAAGGAACTCCTTGGCATAGTATGGGCTCTCAAGCTCTGGAGGGCTTTTCTTCTTTTGCTCTCTCCCCCTTTTGAATTTCTCACCAATTGCTCTTCCTTGCAATACTTCATGTCATCAAAAGTTCTTCCTCACCCTCAAGCCGGCTGGGCTGAATTCATTTCTGAATTTCATCAGCAAGAATCCAATAAATTTTCAGCAACTCCTTAAGCAAGATGAAGTTCAACCCTCAAGATTTTTTGCAGTAAACATGGAATCAATTCAGAAGAAATTATGGCAAGATTCTCAGTACAGAAGTATCCTTCAAGAATTTGGTAAAGCTAAATCTGTTCAAGAGAATTCTCTTGATTAGTCTTCCCAACTTCTTTTATTCAAAGATTGGGTGGTGGTCCCAAATGACCCCACAATTCAACTCAGAATTCTTCAAAATCATAATGATTTTCCTCTAGCTGGACACCCTGGCCCAGAGAATACTGTCCAATTTTTCAAGTGGGATTTCGACTGGTATGGCATGACTTAATTTATCAAGGATTATGTATCATCCTGTCAACAGTGCTCAAGAAACAAAAGTATTCATCACAAGAAGTTTGGACTCCTCAAACCTCTTCCGATTCCAAAAAGTCCTTGGATTTGTCTTTCAATGGATTTCATCACTCAATTGCCACTGTCCAATTATTTTGACTCCTTTCTTGTCATAGTGGACAGATT
This sequence comes from Austropuccinia psidii, assembly GCA_023105745.1. Taxonomy (NCBI): domain Eukaryota; kingdom Fungi; phylum Basidiomycota; class Pucciniomycetes; order Pucciniales; family Sphaerophragmiaceae; genus Austropuccinia; species Austropuccinia psidii. Next base: position 7,136,763 of record JALGQZ010000007.1, on the reverse strand, counting down.
CTCAAAGATGGCAGTTTTTATTCCAACAATGTCTTCAATAAACTAATTGGATTTGGCCCATTTATTCATCAAGAATATCTTTTCAAAGAATGGCCTGCCTTCAATAATTGTTAGTGATAGAGGTTCAGTTTTTGTTTCTTCCTTTTGGACTAATCTGTGTCAGCAGCTGAAGATTTCAAGAGATCTGTCAACTGCTTACCATCCAGAAACTGATGGCCAGACAGAGAGGGTAAATGTAAGATGTGACTATGAAACTGATGATAATATTACTATTAATCAACATTACTATGTCTGTTCTTATGAAATATAATGATAAAATATTATTATAACCACAATTAAATAATTAAAGAATTATTTCTTTCACGTGTTAAACACTACTAGTGATTTTAACAGTAAGCAAGTAATTGTCTACAAGAATCAATTACAAGAAGATTTTAATATATAATTGTCTTTTACAAGAATAATTATAATGGTAATTCTTGAAGAAAACTAATTTTAGAGAAAAGCTTTAAGAATTAAAAATAAATCACTCACTAATATTCCAAAGAACTTATTGAAAGATAAGATAGAGAGATTTGATGTAGAATTGTGGATTTTTAAGGATCAAAATGAATTTATAACAGTATTACAACAATATGTAGTTGGACTCTATGATTTCACGTCTTTCTGATTGATTCTGAAAGATTTAAAACACTTAAGAATAGCTTTAACTAATACTTACTTGTTGGTAATAATGATTTAAAATGATAATAAGATCATTGCTGAAAAAAACAGCAAGAGGAGGCCTCTTTTAAGTCAACAACAGCTAACAGAGGCATGCCATTGAGCAAACTGAGAAACCAGTGAGTGAGAAAACAATAAACCCTTTTGGATTATTGATTTCATCATCTGTTATCATGTAAGATTGTCATAATTACTTAATTTGATGCTTTTACGTGACTACCAACCCCAATATGGTTAGGAATAAAAGGAGTAACATCTGTAAATCTTCTTTTATTCCAAAATAATCATTGATTTCTCAAAGTTATCAATGTTATTTCCAATTTCTTCACAGGTAGTAATTACTGTGAATTTTTGAAGATTCAGTGTTTCACGTAGAATAATCATAAATGGACTGTAAGTAAAACGTTTGATTTTACTAGTAAAACTCTAACTCTTTTTGCTTTTACCATAGATGATACAGTTCTCCATTGGTCCTGAAAGTTTCAGAAAGATTCGTTAAGAATTGTATTTTTAATGAATTTTTGAAGTTTTTACCTCATTTCTACATAGAATTGTAAATATCAGTGTTTAACTGGTTGCTATGAGGTAAATCAATGGATACAAGTCCAAAAAGGGTTTTAATTACTCTTTTGGGCTTTATCCATGGAAAATAATTAAGAATTGACATGGTTACAGGAGTCTAAGTAGCTCTTTACCTCCTTGGCACGTCAAAATAGCAGGTTATTTGCTATTTTCTTAAGATTTACAGTAGTTGTAACATGGTAACCAAACCCCCAAAAGGTTTTAGTTTACCAATTAGGCCAAGTTCAGCCATGGATCCAAGCTTTGGAGCTGTCCATGCCTCTGAGGCCTCAGAAGTTGGGTACACTGGCTCTCTTTGATGTCTTTTGTTCCTTGCCTATTTTTCACCTCAAAATAGAAAATTAAGCTTCAAGTGTGATATCCACTATGGGTGTACCAAAAGTCCATGTAAGAATACCATGCTAGCAAGTGCTCAAAACTTGCATAACACTATTCTTAGTGTATATGTAACATGGGATTCCTCACATTCCCATTATTTTGGTGTGAAATTAAGAAAAACAAAAATTTTCACGGATCTTTTATGTGGTATTGAAGTATTTTCCATATTACCACCTCAAAGAGTTGATTTGAGCTTATTCACTCTATGGAGCTACCCTAGGTGAATTTTTGTGTAGAATCCAAATCTGGCCTTAAATCTATGGATTTACTTACTCAATAAAAAGTTATTCATTTTTTCTTAAATTAAAAATGATGAATTTTGGATATATGCATGACTTATGAGTTATGCATAATTCAAAATTTATTTTTAAGATAATTGTGGCCTATTTGGGTATGTAAAATATACCTCAAGGCTCACATTCCCTCCCACCAAAAAATAAAATTGTACTACAATTTTATCAATGGTATAAAGAGTAAAAGGCCCCAAAGGGGGTTAATGTTGACTGTCCAACCTCTTTACATCGCTCAGATAAAGTAATTTAAAGCTCATTTATAGACATATTCAGGCTTGTGGCCTTCTTTCATGTCTAAATCTTCTCAAGGGTTTATCTGAGTCAGGTATTTCTGATTCTGCCAGCCATTAATCTTCATGTACTGAATTTCTATATCTGACAAGATATTCTCTCTGATTTTTACCCCCAAGTCTCCTTTCTTTGATGACTTTCTTTATCTTTTTGTCTTCATTGTGTTCCACTGGTGGAACAGTTAAAGGAGCTGGGTTCCTTAAAGGAAACAATTCTTTATCAGCTGGTTGATAAGGCTTTATCAAGCTGACTGGAAAAGTGGGGTGTTTATTTTCCAATTCACCACTCAATTCCACTTGAACTGCATTGGTTCCATGCAAGGCAACAATAACAAAAGGTCCTACATAAGAATCTTTAAGTTTCTTTGGGCCTTTGATATTATTAAAATTCAAGGTTGAAACTAGAACTAAGTCCCCTACTTTGAAGTCTGGTACTTTATGACTCTTGTCCCACTTCTGTTTTGCATAATCAAAAGCATCATTCATACTTTGTTTTTCATGATGTTTTACTTTATAAAGAATTATTTTGAAGCTGGAAGATGTAGGATGAATGTCAATTAATTCTTTCCTCAGTGTGTCTTGGATTCCATCCTTTTTCTAACATAGCAGGAGTTTGTCCTGTGGAAGAATGGACTGATATCTTGTATGCCAATTCTAGTACGGGTATCAGAGTGCACCAGTCATGGGTAAAGCCATCTGAGTCTTTGAATTCTAACCCATAAGCACAAAATCTCCTGATAATGTCTTCTAAAGTTTGAATCATCCTCTCTGCTAGCCCATCTGTTTGAGGGTGATATGCTGTAGAGAATGATAACTTAGTCCCAAACAATCTATGAAGATTGGTCCAAAGTGCAGATGTGAGCTTGGGATCTCTGTCACTTATGATATTCTTAAATAATCCTGTATGAGAAATAACTCTACTCCACAGAAGAAGAGCTGTATCCATAGCAGTGTCATCTTTATGACATGGTAAGAATATGGGAGTCTTGCTATATCTGCCTACAATGACTAAACAAGCATTATAACATTTGTCACCACTTGGAGGAAATGCTGTGACCCAATACATGTGAACAACTTCCCAAGGGGACTTTGGTTCTTGAATATGGATCATAAGTCCAAATTTCTTTCCTGTACTCCTGTTTGCGTTTTGACATCTGTCACAGGTATGGCAATATTCAATGGTTTCTTTTCTCCAAGATGGCCACCATGCACAGTTCTTGACTTTTTCAAGTTTTCTGTTTTCTGACAGGTGTCCAGAGTAGATGCTATCATGGCATTCATGAAGAATGGTACTAATAAGTAATCTGCTACATAAGGTCATTACACAAGAATGTTTGGTTCTGTGGTAAATAATCCTATCAAACAAGTGAAATCTTCCCTCAGAATAGGAATTCCTCCAAACTTCATCTAGTGCATTGACCAAATATGTATCTTTGCAGTCTTTATCTAATAAAGAAGTCAAGATATGGCAATTCTTGTCCTGCTTATAAGACTCTCTGACCTCTTCAAAGAATTCAGTCCCAATATCAGTTATGTTAATCCCTTCAATTGGAATCTGTGGTTCAGCTTCCAATGGTACATAAGTTGGGTTATCAGGAGTGTTGCCTAATGCCCACCTGCTAAGTCGATCAGCATTCTTGTGAATGTTTCCTGATTTGTGGACTATAGTCATGTTTCCTCTATATTCCTGAATGGCTATTTGCCATGTCAACATATGTCTGTTGGGAGTTTTCATGTTAAGCAGTGATTTTACTGCATTACAGTCAGTTATCACTTCAAAAACACTGCCATCAAGATAATAATGTAATTTCTCAAGTGCCCATACCAAGCATAAGCACTGCATTTGGCTTGCACCATATCTGACCTCTGTTGGTTTGATCTGTCTTGAGATAAAACAAACTGGTCCTTCTGTAGGTTTGTCATCAATACTTTGGACTTGATGTAGGGCAGCCCCTAATCCATCTCCACATGAATCAATGTACAATTTAAAAGGAATATTCCAGTCAGGCATGAGGAGTAAAGGTGCTTCTGTAAGAGCTCTCCTTATCTTCTCATAAGCTTTAATTCTCTCCTGTGTCATCTCAAATACAGTCTGTTGATCACAGATTCTATTAAGTGACTTGTCTAGAATTGCAAAGTCTTTCAAGTGTTGCCTATAATAACTGGCAAACCCAAGAAAAGACATCATTTCTTTTTTATTCTGGGGTATTGGCTTAAGTAACACTGCTGCTACTTTTTTTTGTCAATACCATAAATATTTGAGTAATCATTTCCAAGAATGATGTGCTGAGATGTGCAATTATCCATTACCACAATCTCAGTTTTCATCCTTACACTTCCTGTTGGGTGTGGAAATACAAGATTAGTGTCTAATATACCCAAGGGGTACATATTGTTACTGGCACTACTAAATTGCACACCTTCTATTGGTAATAGATGGCTTTTCCATTCAGGAAGTATAACTTGGAGATAATATTTGCCCACACATGTGTGAAATGCCCCTGTATCCAAATTTACTTCGGCTTCAATATCACTCATCAAAACTGATATGATAAAGGATGCTCCAGCAGTGTAACCTTTTCCTCTAGCAGGTTTTGTTTTACACATTCTGGCATCTTGGATATTGATCAGGTTTCAGCAATCCTCATTGTACTGTGGCAAGTGGGTATGGACTTCTGTGACCTCAAAGAAAGCTGTAATGTTTTCAATGGGATAGTGCTCCACTGGTGTATACTCAGAGATTGCAGAATCTTGATCAGATTCCTCTTTCTCTTCAGTACACTGAATTTCTTCAATGACTTGAGCTTCATTGATTTTTGTCTTTTTGGTGCAAGTGTTGGCTAATTGTGAAGTACTTCCACACTTATGACACTTCAAGACAGGTCTTTCTGGTCTTTTATCTTCTCCGGGAATCTTTGGGACCATCTTGGACTCCATAGGGATTCTAGTCCAAGTTTTACCAATTCTTGTTCTGGTAATGATATCTTCCATTGCATTAATGTAGTCCTCTGTTGAACAGGGCTCTACACATCTGCTTTTGATAGCATGTTCCAGTTCTCCTCCACACTTTCTTAATATTTTCATATTAATCATAGTGTCAGACATATCTGGGTGTAAAGCAGATAATCTGTATTTTTGTTTGAAGAACCAAGTAAGTGGTTTATCTTTCTCTGAGTTAAAGATGGCACTTTCAAAAGCATTCTCAATTTTGAACCTCCAAGAATTATTTGCCCATTTGGTAATTACTTCAGATTTCCACCAAGACCAATCATGTTTCCCATGATCAATCCTCATCTTGTAATACCATTTCTTTGCAGTCTTCGTAAACATACAGTGTAATTTACCCACTACAATTTCATCAGGTATATTAAAGTCTTCCTGCAACATATCAATAGTCCTGATGAACTCAATGTGGTTATATTCCCCTTCACCAAAGAATGTTGGCCATTCTTCCAATTTGGGAATATCTTTAACAGAGACAATATTTTCTCCTAAAAGTGGGGTAAAACTTCCTTTAACAGAAGGTTTTTCTTCACTCAAAGCTGTAGAATGTCTTGGCATATGTGGTTCATAATTATTATTAATTTGTTCTACATTTGCAATGATTTCATTTTTTAACTTCTGCCTTTCACTGTCACTTTCTGCTGAATGTGTAGCAAACTGATTGGTATTTTTAACTATCTTCAAGACATGATCTTGTAGAATTTTAAGTTGATCATTCATTTTAAAAATAGAAAGATCTTCCATTTCATCATTCTGAATCTGAAATGTACTCTCAATTCTGCTACAAGCATTGAATCAAATTTGGAATTTGTCAATTCATACCATTCAGTATATTTCTTGTCATGTTTTTTCAAATCATTAATATCCAATGTTATTTTAGTTAACTTTGAATCAAGTTTACCAATTTCTACATTAATAACTCTTTGTACATGATCTATTTGCGTGGAAAGGTTCTGTTCATCCTTTCCTGCTCCTTGGCTGTGAATTCCATGAGAGTTCTGGCCATGTTGAACACACTGTCCACAGCTGAAGGCTCCAATTTGGGGATCCTGTACCCCTGTGGGTAAGGTCTGTGCCAATTGGCTTTGCCTTTGCCCTTTCCTTGATGGTTCTTGGAACCTCTCTGCTTCTTCTGAGGTCTTTTGGGCTTGTCTTTGGACATTTCTGGAGCTGGTAGACGCCACTGGGGCCTCTGTCTCCAAAGCTGGAGTCATTTCCAGTTCTTTCTTCTGGTCTATGGATAAAAGACTTTGGTTCTTCAACCAATTCTTTATCTTTTTGACCTTTTCTTTGCAATACAAGGGGGCTCCATCCTCCTAAGAGCTCTATGGTCTTCTCCTGACCCAGAAGCTCTTGATGTGTAAGTAGGAGGTCATGGCCCCCTGCCAAAGGCTTGGGCATATTTCCCACTCCTCTTCTTTGGCTGCTCTGAACCAATGTTTGTACTGTAATTGATATATTTCTATAGCTGCCACTTGAAAATGGTTCAGCCCTGGAAATATTGTCATGAATCAGTTCAGGCTCAGAATTCACGTCAAAATCTGTGGGTACAGACCTTGGGGAATGGGGGCAACTCTGGCATCCTCCAAATGTGTCTTTCTTGAGGAATACTTGGCACTTCTGGATTTGGTCTTGCCTCCTCTTTGTCCACATTCATCTGGTTGGACTTAATAGTTGCTTCCATTTCTGGTATGCACCATTTTCACGTCAATTTGAAGATAAAAAGTGAAAATATAAGATAAAATACACACCTTTTTGTGGTAATTTAGTCTTTTCTGAGTTAAATAAGGTGCCTCTTTTAGCAATTTGCACCTCAATACTGTCTTCAGATTCTGGACTAGTGATATATCTTTTAGTAAGTCTGTTGCCAGCTGCACAGTATTTGATTAAAGACACTAGAAAAAAATTATTTTTTATACTTTTTTTAAAATATTCTTAAAGATTTTTTATAAGTTTTATATTTTTTAATATTAAAAAAAAATCTTTTTTGAAGAAAAAAAATTAAAATTTAAGATTTTGAATGAAAATTAATTCAGAGTAACTCAAAGAATAATTTTATAAGTTTTTGGATGTGAAAAAGCCATGTGTAAAAACAGTATAAAATCAAACCAAATTCCTCAATGAAAAGATCCCCAAAACAATTTCAAAAATAAGAATTATTTTAACTTTAAAATTAAAGAAAAAATTATTAAATTAATATATTTTAGAACTTAAAAATATATCAATTAAGGGTAAAAGGTTCAAAAAACACGGCCAGGCCCCCAAATGTAAGATGCGACTATGAAACTGATGATAATATTACTATTAATCAACAGTACTATGTCTGTTCTTATGAAATATAATAATAAAATATTATTATAACCACAATTAAATAATTAAAGAATTATTTCTTTCATGTGTTAAACACTACTAGTGATTTTAACAGTGAGCGGATAATTGTCTACAAGAATCAATTACAAGAAGATTTTAATAATAAAACTTCTTTTATTAAAAGAATAAAATTATTTTAATATATAATTATCTTTTACAAGAATAATTATAATGGTAATTCTTGAAGAAAACTAATTTTAGAGAAAAGCTTTAAGAATTAAAAATAAATCACTCACTAATATTCCAAAGAGCTTATTGAAAGATAAGATAGAGAGATTTGACATAGAATTGTGGATTTTAAAGGATCAAAATGAATTTATAACAGTATTACAACAATATATAGCTGGATTCTATGATTTCACGTCTTTCTGATTGATTCTGAAAGATTTAAAACACTTAAGAATAGCTTTAACTAATACTTACTTGTTGGTAATAATGATTTGAAATGATAATAAGATGATTATTGGAAAAAAACAGCAAGAGGAGGCCTCTTTTAAGTCAACAACAGCTCACAGAGGCGTGCCATGGAGCAAACTGAGAAACTAGTGAGTGAGAAAGCAATAAACCCTTTTGGATTATTGATTGCATCATCTGTTGTCACGTAAGATTGTCATAATTACTTAATTTGATGCTTTTATGTGACTACCAACCCCAATATGGTTAAGAATAAAAGGAGTAACATCTGTAAATATTCTTTTATTCCAAAATAATCATTGATTTCTCAAAGGTATCAATGTTATTGCCAATTTCTTCAGAGGTTGTAATTACTGTGAATTTTTGAAGATTCAGTGTTTCACATGGATTAATCATAAATGGACTGTAAGTAAAACTTTTGATTTTACTAGCAAAACTGTAATTATTTTTGGTTTTACCATAGATAATACAGTTCTCCATTGGTCCTGAGATTTTCAAAAAGATTCATTAATAATTGTATTTTTAATGAATTTTTGAAATTTTTACCTCATTTCTACGTAGAATTGTAAATATCAGTGTTTAACTGGTTGCAATGAGGTAAATCAATGGATACAAGTCCAAAAAGGGTTTTAATTACTCTTTTGAGGTTTATCCAACCAAAATCATTAAGAATTGACATGGTTACAGGAGTCTAAGTAGCTCTTTGCCTCCTTGGCACGTCAAAATAGCAGGTTATTTGCTATTTTCTTGAGATTTGCAGTAGTTGTAACATGGTAACCAAGTTCCCAAAAGGTTTTAGTTTACCAATTAGGCCAATATCAGCCATGGATCCAAGCTTTGGAGCTGTCCACACCTCTGAGGCCTCAGAAGTTGGGCACCTTGGCTCTCTTTGATGTCTTTTGTACCCCTTGCCTATTTTTCACGTCAAAATAGAAAATTAAGCTTCAAGTGAGATATCCAATATGGGTGTACCAAAAGTCCATGTAAGAATACCATGATATTAAGTGCTCAAAACATGCATAAAACTATTCTTAGTGTATATGTAACATGGGATTCCTCACATTCCCATTATTTTGGCGTGAAATTAAGAAAAAAAAGAATTTTCACAGATCTTTTCTGTGGTATTGATGATGTGGTATTGAAGTATTTTCCATATTACCACCTCAAAGAGTTAATTTGAGCTTATTCACTCTATGGAGCTACCCTAGGTGAATTTTTGTGTAGAGTCCAAATCTGGCCTTAAATCCATGGATTTACTTACTCAATAAAAAGTTATTCATTTTTTCTGAAATTAAAAATGATGAATTTTGGATATATGCATGACTTATGAGTTATGCATAATTCAAAATTTATTTTTAAGATAATTGTGGCCTATTTGGGTATGTAAAATATACCTCAAGGCTCACAGTAAATCAGATACTAGAACAGTACCTTTGGATGTATGTCAGTTATCATCAAGATTATTGGAAAACCTGGCTCCCTCTGGCTGAATTGTCCTACAATAATTCTGATCACTCTTCAACAAAAAAATCACCTTGTTTTACTGTTTATGGAAGAGATCCACAATTTGACTCAGTTCAAATCACTCAAGATACTCCTGCTGGAAAGGTATCAACAAAAATCCAATTGGTACATTAAGATGTCAAGAAAGAACTTGAAGTTTCCATAAAAAGATTTAAGAGGTATGCAGATAAGATTAGAGCAAGTGCAGCTGTTTTCAATCTTGGTGACATGGTATGGCTTTCTTCCAAGAACATCAAATCAACTAGACCCACCAAAAAACTATCTGAAAGATGGTTGGGTCATTTTTCAATCTTGAGAAAAGTCAGTACTCATGCTTACCACCTCAAGCTTCTGTCCAAATGGTAATCCATTCACCCAGTCTTCTATATTTCCCTCCTTGAACCAGTCAAGACATCAAAAATCCCAAATTGGCATCAAGAGCCTCCTCCTCCAATCATCATTGAAGAAGAAGAGGAATGGGAAGTCTCTCAAATTCTGGATTCCAAGATCAAGAAAGGAAAATTATGGTACTTGGTGGAATGGAAAGGTTTCTGTCAAGACCCAGAAAGATCCACTTGGGAACCAACCAAAAACCTTAAGAATTTCCCTGAATGTATCAAGGATTTCCATTCTTTATGTCCTGACAAGCCAGGATCCAATTATTCAAGAGCTTGATCATTTATGGTGCTTGGTGGGAAGAGGAATTACCAAAAGTAAGTCCCACTCCTGGTAGGAACCTTTAGAGGTATTCTACCCTTTTTGTTGTCAGAATCACCTTTGCCACTCTGTAAGCACTCTGCAACTTTTGGACACAGATCTTTTGGCTGGCTTTCAACATAAATTCCAAAATTTATGGCCATTTTCACTTGGGCAAATGGACCATTCATTATTCTTTTCATATTCATTCCTTCAGCAAATGTTTAATTTTATGGCACTGGCAGGAGTGGTAACTACCAAAAGTAAGTTCCTCTCCTGGTGTGCACCTACCTGAAGGGTCTACAATCTTTCAAAACATCACCTTTGCCACTCTGTGAGCACCTGGCATCAAATCTTGTTTTCCAGGTCCTTGTCCAATTCGGATCAGCTGCCCACTTCCATGATCAAGATTGGAATCCCCCTCAAGATTTCCTTTCTCTTTATTTCTTTTATGTTTCTTTATTTTTCTCTTTTTATACCTTTTAAAACATTTTCCTTCTATATTCTTAATGCCAAATTTTTCACATCAACTCAATTCTCCAAAATTCCAAATCCAACTGTCAAAGGAAGACCAAATCATCCTCATGTCACAATCCAACCCCTTATCAATGTGTAAAATTCTTTTCAAGATTCAATACTTCCAATCCTCCTCAACAGCCTCAACAGGCTTCTGCCTTGGTTTGATTCTCAGGAGATCATCATTCAAGGTGGGGGTACTGTCAAACCCACGTGTAATCACCCCAATGGGTGTTTGCGGCAAATCAATCCTGAACCACTTTCATGGACAAATGGGCTCTGTGGATGTCTAATGGCTTTTGGGACATATCCATTTTCACTGGCCTCCCATGGCCTCAGGCCATATCCTGCTCTCATTGGCCTTCTTGGTCAATAATCCACCTCACCAACCCCTTGTTTTGGGCCTGGGGGGTCCTGTCAGCCTTCCAGGGGCCCTACCCCTTTGATTATGGGGTCAAGGGCCTAAATGGCCTATTTGGGCAATTTAGGCCCCCTATGGTGTCTATGGCCCATGGACCGTGGGACCATTTAGGCCCCTTTTGGCCCAAATCCAATAATGCCAAAAGGGGCCCATCAGTGGGCCCCCTGTTCCCCTGAAGACCCCAAATGGCCATAGAACAAAGAAAATCATGTCTTGGCCTCAAATCCCAGGGGACCCAAAATGGCCATGGGGGACTTTTACCCTCAATACTTCAAACATGGCCTCTGAAAGTAACCAGGGGCCCCCAGTCCCTTTTATAGAGGGTTTACCCTCAAGATCAGGGAAACCCCCAACTTCAACTCAATTGGACTCATTATGCAGGAACCAAGGATGCTACATATATCGTATTATATACCATTATGTACCATTTTTCCGCAGCAATCCAATGGTGATGCTTTCAGGACGAAATTAAAACATTCCAACTCCAGTCCTCAAATCCATCACCCATATCAAAGGAAGACTTCTCAGCCATGCAGTCTTGCAATCCATGGCGACTATCAGCAGATCATTCAAGAACTCCCACCTCCTGGCTCTGCAGGAGGTGGGTTCATATTTTCATTACAGGATCAGTCAAGGGGTAATTCCAAGAGGTTAAGAATCATTAAATCAGTTGGAAAGGTATCAAGTACTTCAGAGTGCCTTGGACAACTCTATTGGGCCATACAGGCTGTATTCAAGCAACTTGTATCGCCTTGGGCCTTTTGGGCCAATTTATATTCCACTTTGGGAATTCAGTCACACAGTTCAATTTTCAAGATGGCCAGAACTGTATTGGCCCAATTCAGTCAATACAGTTTGGTGACTCACCTTCCTGGATCAGTCTTCAACTTTTCACATATACTGGCCACCTTTTCTTCCCTGGGGACTTTTTCCCCTGTTAATTAATATATTGGATTTGTTTTTATCCTTATTCTCTTCTCATTTATTAAAGTAAATACTGATAATCTTAAGTCAGTCATTGTCACCTTTTCTTCTTTTCCTGTCAGGTAATATTGGTGGTAATATCTTTTAATAATTCCATTGTTCTTTCTGACAGGTTGAAACAGTGAATTGAGACTTCATTTGGTTGGCTCTTTGGCTTTTGGCTTTCTTATTATCTTGTGTGAGCCTTAGAGGTATTTGCATATACCCAAAAGACCACAAAAGATAAATCAAGATACAAATATAAATAAAATAAATTTATTTCTATAATAAAAATAAAAATTGAAACATAAATACAAATTTATATTCAAAAAATCAAAATTTAATTATAATTTAAAAATGAAATTACAATAAAATTTAAAATTATGAAATTTTATTTTTACTTGTAAAAATTAAGTAAAAAATGAATTTTTAATAAAAATTGTGAAATTAAAATATTTTTGGTAAAAAGTTATATAAAATATATTATAACTTTTTATCCAATAAATAGAAATAAAGAAATGATCACACCATTGGATTCCTCATAAAAAAATAAAGTGGGGTCACCTCTGGATGACATTTCTATAACTTAACTCTAAATAAGTTTAAATTAAGTTTTTAGTATTTTTTGTACAAAAGTATGAAAATCCTCAAAACATTAATTTAATTCACACCACATGTGGTGTTAACCATCAATTTTTGTGTTAAAATTGAGGTGTTGTGTTTAATTTAGAAGTTATGAGGAATTGAAGTATTTTCAATTGAATTCAATTGAAATGTCAAAATGTGCACGTGTATTACATAAGTGAACTTTGATTTACATATGAGGTATCAATTATTACTGTATTGTACTGTACAATTGAATTGAATTACATATGTAAATTATAAGTATAATACATGATGAGGAATTAAAGGAAAATAAATTGGAAAGATTAAATTTGGGGGGGAAAGGAACTCCAGCTCTAAGGGGGAGCTAGACCCCCAAAATCCTTGCTGACAGGCGTGGGATGTCAAAATTCACACAAAAGTTCATCACTTTTGGCCTGGAATTGAGTTACAAGGTCTGTGGACTCAATTGATGATGAGGTTTTGATACCAACTGGGGTAGTTTTAGCTGTTGCCAAGAGGGTAAAACTACCCTTAAGATAAAACAATCATAGTAGAAACAGATTTAACTGGCTTCTACGTCTCTTAAACACATTCTGACGTGTTTTGAAGGCTCTAGACCAGGTATTGCAATAGTAATGTCTGATTTAAGGGTCTAAAATGGCTAAAACCAGCCCTTTTTTGGTCTAAACCACGGTTCAATGATGCCATAATTGGCTTTTTTGTTGTCAGAGTGTTTTCCACGACTGACAAGAGTAAATTTTACTTTTGGAGTAAGAAAACTGATGGCTATAAAAGAATGTCTTCTTTGCCCCACTTTTCTCTTCATGTTAGAATCTTTTCCTTTTATAATTAGTTTAAACATTGTTAAACCAATCAATAAAAGATTCCAACCACCTTTATTAAATCATTTTAAACCTTTTAACCACGTAAAAAAACATTATAATCATTGTTTGTTATTCTTATAATCATTTTTACCCCTGAACCACCCCAAAAGTGAATTAAAGCATCTTTCATCACTGTTAACTTTGTCACTTTGTTTCCAAATTCACTCTGGTCACTTTTGGGCGTGTTTTCTCTTTAAATATCTTTTTAAAGACTTTTTTCTTTAATTAATTTCTTTCAGTTCTTTGCTCAATTAATTCCAATTGAAATTGCTCTTGAAGAAATTCTTTTGTAGCCTTAAATATCTCTTGTAGAGTATCTTTGGATAAATATTTATTGTTGGTAAAACAATAAATTTTTATTATATTATTTTTTTATACTTAAAAAGTTAAAAACAATAAAATTGGTGTGTTTTCTCTTTAAAAATACTATTTCATACTAATTTTAAATAAATTTCCCTTATACAAATTTTGAGGATGGGAAAAGTACTTGATATTTTATCAAAGTTTTATACCCACACCTTACAGGAAGTCTAGCTCTAAGGGGGAGCTAGACCCCCAAATTACTTGCTGACAGGTGGGGGATGTCAAAATTCACACAAAATTTCATCACTTTTGGCCTGGAATTGAGTCACAGGGTATGTGACTTGATTGATGATGAGGTTTTGATACCAACCAGGGTAGTTTTAACTGCTGCCAAGAGGGTAAAACTACCCTTAAGTTGAAACAATGTTAGTAAAAACAGTTTGAAAGGGTTTCTACACCTCTTACACACATTCTGACGTGTTTCAAAGGCTCTAGACAAGGTATTGCTATAGTAATGGCTGATTTAAGGGTCTAAAATGGCTTAAACCAGCCCTTTTTGGTCTAAACCAGGGTTCAATTATGCCATAATTTGCTTTTCTGTTTTCAGACTGTTTTTCACAACTGACAAGAGTAAATTTTACTTTTGGAGTAAGAAAATTGATGGCTATAAAAGAATTTCTTCTTTGCCCCACTTTTCTCTTTATGTTGGAATCTTTTCCTTTTATAATTAGTTTAAACACTGTTAAACCAATCAATAAAAGATTTCAACGACCTTCTTTAAATCATTTTAAACCTTTTAACCACGTGAAAAAAGCATTATAATCATTGTTTGTAACTCTTATAATCATTTTTACCCCTGAACCACCCCAAAAGTGAATTTAAGCATCTTTCATCACTGTTAACTTTGTCACTTTGTTTCCAAATTCACTCTGGTCACTTTTGGGTGTGTTTTCTCCTTAATATTCTTTTTGAAGACTTTTTTCTTTAATTGATTTCTTTCAGTTCTTTGCTCAATGAATTCCAATTGAAATTGCTCTTGAGGAAATTTCTTTTGTAGCCTCAAATATCTCTTGTAGAGTATTTTTGGATAAATTTTTATTGTTGGTAAAACAACAAATCTTTATAATATTATTGTTTTATATTAATAAAGTTATAAACAATAAAGTTGGCGTGTTTTCTCTTAAAAATAATATTTCTTACTATTTTTAATTGATTTTTACCTTATACAAATTTTGAGGACAGGAAAAGTACTTTATTTTTAATCAAAGTTTCATATCCACACCTTACAGGAGCCTACTATTGCTTTGGCCAAGGAGGCAGTTGCTTATGAAGAAGCCATGGTTGTTAAGTTTAGAGAAGCCTTGAAGAAATTTTGATGAGGATTATCTGTAGCTGGTCTTTACCATTACTAGTGTTTTGCTCTTTGATTATTGAATGAATTGACTCCCCAAACATGATAAGGGAGTGATGACTACTGCTTTTGAAACAAGAAATCAAAAATAAATCATACAAGTAAAAGAAAATGAAATGAAATAAAAAATAAAGGAAGACTTGAGAGAAAAAGAGAGTAAAGAAAATAGAATAAAGAAAACTTCTGAGGATTGATCTTCTTGTGGTGAGTTGCTTGATTTTGGCCATAATTTTCTTGAAAAGATAAAACCAAACATTTGATGCTCACAGAGTGGCCTTTATCATAATTATTAAGATATTATTTTATTATTAAATTATTTTTAATAATTATATTAATATGTGGTTATAAGATTTCTTTATGGTACTCTTGATATTTGCTATTATTATCAAGAGTTTCAAAGACAACCCTTACAATTATAGTCAGCTTGACCCTTTTGGAAATAGATTACAAGGTAAGTACTCCTTGAATCTAGTATGCTTAAAGTTAATTTTACTGAAATTTTTGTTTTACCAGGTTTATTCCCTATGAAAGCTCTTGACTGTTGGCTTGGAATTTCTGATACTGATCAATGTGTGCCCTTGAAGAAGTTAACCATCACTGTTTGTGAGATTGTTCTTCATGCTGCTGGTGTCAAAGGTCTATCTTCCATCATGTCAGAAATTAAAACAAAGCATTGTTATGCAATGTTGCTGATTACTCTCAAAATTCACAGCCAAGTGAAGCTTTATCTGAACCAGAATGAACCCCAGATCAATTGAAGCTGTAATCACAAATTACAAAACACAAGTAACAACATATTATTTGCTGACATCTGTGGGTATGATTTTTTTGCTTCACCACTTGACCTCAAAGCCTTTGCAGATGTGTTTTTAGCAATGTGGACATGGAGCTCATTTCACATCAAGATGCCTTTATGGACTCAATTTTCAACTTTGACTTATGGGAGTAAGCCAATCAATGATCATCTGCCCAGAATTCCAATCCACAAAATTGGAGCTGACAACCAAGCCACAAACAGCCATCTGGGACCCTTACATTATGCAAGTATGACCTCAAGCAATGTGTTTATTAGTTTTGGAATCATACCAGTTTTTTTCTGTTAATTTTTTGTTGTTCAAAGTGGCACCTTGCTCAATCTGGCTTACCAAGAACCAAAGAGGTCATCAGCTTACTCAGCCAGGAGTATGCTGTGGATGGCTCAACCACCCTAAATCTGAAGCTACCAGGTCTGCACCTGCCACCCATGGCAATCCACCCACAGGAAACTCCTCCACAAGGTGATAACTTATTTGCAGCATTCCATCCTGGAGCTGAAGATTTATGGTCCTGAAGCTGCACTCTGCTATGTGCATGAGACAGCCTCATGCTTAGTGCTGGCCATGTGCCAGATTCTGACAGGCAATCTTCCAATCTGAGGACACTTGCCTGGCCTCCTCTTCCATTCCCCCAGTCGTCATGGCCAACGCAGGCGCATCTCTTTGAAAATTACCAATTTCTTCGCTCTCCTCTTCCCATCCAGCGATCTCTCCTTCTCTTCCCATCTTGGGCCAGTCTCACTCAAATCTTCACAAATCTCATCCAATCCAGCTCATCATGCTCAACCGAAGGCAAGTTCAATTCAACTTTCTCCTTCAGAGTCGATTTCTGAGCTCGATCTCGATCTTGATCGATCTTAGGGCTGCCGAGACTCCTTACGATAGAGTCGATAGGATTAATCTTCAAACGGCCATCTCATTATCCAAAGATCATCCAATCAATCCTTCCTTCATCATCCCAAACAGCCAAAGTGATGATGACATTCTCAAGCCCTCCAAAAGTCAGTATGGATGCCTCAAAATTCTTTCATTCAGGCTCAAATTTAGATCGCTGATCTCACTCTTGTCTTCAGATCGCTCGAATCCATCTCATTCATCTCCAATTCAGACTATCTCAACTTTAAAATCCCGAGAACCCGGTTGGTCAAAGAATAATATAAATCTTCAGTCTTCTTCAATCTCAAATTCTTCAAATAATATTTTAATCAATAATCTGACTTCGTCACCTATCATTCAATTTAATTCAAATCAATCAAAATCTAACCTCAATCAAAATCTTATTGCTCCTATTCAAAACCATCAAGATCCTTTACAATCTCATCTTGGTCATCAATCTAGCGCAAATCAACCCATTCCTTCTGAAATTCATCCTCATTCATCTTCTTCAAATCAATTACCTTCCACTTTACTTAATAATATCATTCAACCTGATTCAATTTCCAATCAATCTAATTCAAATTCAAATTCAAATCAATCTTGCATCATTCAAGTTGATCCCAATCTTTTAATTATTCAAGAAAATCATCAAGTCCTTCAGAAAAACCCTTCAGAAAAAATTCATCATCAAATTCAGTCAGATATTGATTTAATTCATACTAGGAAACCATCAAAACGCATCCGAAAACAATCTAAAATCGGTAAAGAATCCATCAAATCCTTAGAAGCTCTCTTAAACCTTTCTCAATCAGATCAGCATCAAATCCCTCCTCTCAAAATCCCTTCAACATCTCATCATCATCACGAAAATACTCCCAAACTTCCTTCATTGCCTTCCTCTCCTCATCGTCCTTCTCCTCAAGTCATCCTTGAAATCGATTCCTCACCTCTCAGCTCACCTGCTGAAATCTCCCCTGATGAATTCAATTTAAAACCTTCAAAAAAAAAAACTCAATCTAAACCTAAAAAAATTACCAACAATCAACAAAAGAAAACTAAAAAAAAATCTAATCCTACCAGTAATATTCCTTCTCATCAAATTCTTTCGTCTTCCCAAGATCAATCAATTCAAATCCTCTCTGAAAATTTACCACAATTTTCTCATCAAATTCATCCTCCTAGTCCTCATCCCTCAAACACTAATCTACTCAATCAAGAATTAATCAAACCAAAAAAATCAAGAGGTCGTCCTCGAAAATCAACAGATCATCAATCCTTTCCTCATTCTATTGCTGAACCATCAACATCAAATATCTCACAATCACCTCAAACATCTCCTTCGAAACAACAGCCTCAAAACGATCAAATATCACCCATTCAAACAAAACCAAATTTACAATGTCAAAGTCATAGAACTGACATTAATTCAACCAAGCAACCTTCCCCTGTTAATTGCCAATCTAAACTTACGGTTAGTATTCATCTATTTTCATCATGCCAGAAATTGCTTTCAAGTTTTATTAATTTAAGTAAAATCTTAACAGCTAAAGCCCTCAATTCATAAATCAAATCAAAAGATTGAAATTCATAAAACAAATGCAAAAAAGAAAAAAGATTTAAGCTTAAAAGAAATTTTAGAAATGACCACTCAAAAACCTAAAAGGCAAATTCGAGTCGGATTACCAAGAGAAGATAAATACAGATTACATCTTAAGATTAATCCAAATCCACCCGTTCAAAAGCGAGTCAAGAAAAAATTGAAAAAAAGAAGAGGTGAGTATGATAGTGGCGAAGATGATCCAACCACAAAAGATAATCAAACAAATAGTGAGGACGAAATTGAAAAGTCAGAACAAGCAGAAGAGGAATTTATTGTAGATGATCCGGAGGTAGATTAAAAGAAATTAGATTGTTGTCAAAATAATGTTTTCTTTAAATTAAGCAAGAAAAATATTGTATTCTAAATGTATTGCTTTAAATCAATCCGTTTGAACCGAATTTTGAATAATTGTAAATGGATTTGTATGGACCTCTTACAGTTTTGAAAAGGATAAGTAGTATTTTATGCAATTGTTGGGTTGACTGTGTAAACTAAATAGTATTGACTACATAAACAGTGATGTGTAACGAATTACTTTGATGTGAGAAATTTACAGGCAAAAAGTGACCTGGCAATATATAATTTTAATACACTAATTTGATCTAAAGGCAACAAATGATAGAATATCAGTAAGAAATCGATTACAAAAATATATTTCTATGCGTGTTGTATTGTTAAGAGTGCAAGAGCGAAGTATATTTTAGAGAGGATGATTGCTACATAGTAGCTTGTTAGTCTTTATGCCCCCCTCTTCCTTTACTGAAAAGGTGGTGTATTTATAGTAGGATGACATTCTTTTTGGATAAGATCACCAAGGGTTCTGTTATTGTTTGACAATAACTGACAGGCTGAGTCTATGTAGAAGCTATGAGACAGTAATCTACTGTGGCATGGATAATTTATTTGATAAGTAATTGAAAGGGCTCTACTATTGATGAATAGTGGTGATGAGTCTGTTGAAAGCCCTGATTGCAATGATTATCATTTGAGTTATTATAATAAGCACTACAATAATTAATATTATAATTTAACCCTAAAGGCTCTAAGGGTTGGTTACTTCTATGTAAGATAGTGCAACCATATAAGAAAAAGATGATAAGATGATGAGAGGTTTTTCCCAGGGGGGAAAGCTTCATTTTATCTCAAATCAGGGTGAAAAGGAGTGGAAAACCTCTTACCACATTGATAGATTGAAAATTCTCTCTGAGGTGGTTGGTTTGTGGTTCAACATAACCATAAATACCTGTATTAGTTTCCAAATGTGGTGAGATCCACATCTCAACCTTTTTTGGCCATATAAGGTGAAATTCTTCACCAATGAAAGGTTCAGACATGTCCTACCAGCCAGGAGGTTTTGAATGAGGTAGAGAACATATCTGGGGGACCCTTATTACTCAAGTTATGAGTAATCCACATAGAAACACCAATTAAAGGGGTTGATCACTTTCAGGATGAGTCTATGATGAAGCAGTAATAATAGTATTTACAACTTTAACTATGATTATGACATGGATAATTATAATAAAAATGGGTTTAAATAATAATATTAAGGGCTTTACTATTTTAAAATAGTGGTAGTGAGCACTTTTGAAAGCCCTGGGTACAGTCTTACCAATTGTATTACTATAATAAGAATTACAATACTCTAAGATTTAAGGTATACCTGATTATTTTCCAAGAGTATAATCGTTTTTTGACAGTTTTACTATGTAGGAATTCAAGAGCAGGATGGGGATTCCTTTGGTGGCAGAGAAGAGGCCTTCTTCTATCCTGAACTGGGGTGGAAAGGTCCTCTAGAACATCTTTCACAACCTTGGCAATTCAACCTCTTGGCCATCAATATGGCATATCCATGCCATATTCAATTTATGGCAATTTGGACATATCCATAATCATTGGTCAAATTAGCCATTTCATCTTTTTTGACCTTTTATGGTCATCTAACTATCTGGGACCAACTTGGCCCCTTCATCATCATCAGGCCTTTCCTGGACAGGTTTTTCTTTTGGGAAGTCTTTTTTATTTTCCAGTCAACAGGGAAAGTACAGCCCAAAAGCCTGTATTTAGCTTTTTAAGCTTTAAATACAGATTTGCACATTTTTTGAACACTATGCGCAAATACAGTTTTAAAGCTGTATTAGCTGTATTTGGCCAAAACATACAAAACCACTTTGTCACCTCTGAAGCCACCAAGACCCATTTTTTCACTCATATCCTCCTGGCATCATCCTAAAAGACCTTTGGCCATTCTCACCATCCAATAACCAAAAGTGCCATAAATTGTGTCATACACCATTATTCATCTTTTTTCACCAGCAATCCAATGGCACCAATATCAAATGGTTATTTCAATATTACATCAGTTCATCAAGGCATCAGGTCATCCAGAGCATTCATCAAGGCTCAAGGACAAGTGTCAATATCAAATACCAATGATGCCATCAAGCAATCATTGGTTATTCTCATTCATAGTATTCCTCCAAGGGAATACTGGCAGTTCATTCTCAAGGGATATTCAAGATGCTGTTCCAAAACAATATGCCAAGGGTCAGTGCTCCATCAATACACCTTGGCAACCAGATTCATTCAATACAGTATGAATTCATCAAGACCTGTATTTTCAATCATACACCATGGGGATTTCATCCAACCCAGTTCATTTGCCAACTTGGCAAGGTATACACTTCATCAAGCAGTCAATACAGCTTCAAGGATTCCATACAGACCAGCTGTCAGCCTGAAGGAGTCAAGCTCTCAACCTTTCACATACACTAGCCTCCTTTGACCCTGGGGGGTTTTTGCCCAGTTAATTAATATATTTTGATTTTATTTTATCTTTATTTATATTATAATTTTGTTAAGTGAATACTGATATTATCAAGTTGGTCATTTAGCACCTCTTTCTTTTTCTTTCTTTGCCTGTCAATGGATATTTGGTGGTCATATCCTTACTAATTTCATTATTCATTTTGGCAGATTGAAACAGTGATTAAGGACTTACTTGATTGGCTCTTTGGCCATTTGGATTCTTATTTCTCTTATTGCATCTCATTTTTATACTTGGATATTTCTTAGGGAAATTTATTCTTTTAATTTATTTATTTATTATTTTGGAGTCTTCCAAGTGATTTACCTGATTTCTGAGTGCCAGGTCACTCCTGTTTTCCACCAAAAGCCCCTGTGACACCATCCACGTAGAGGAAGTGAAGAGTTTTTCACTTCAGAGTACTAGCTTGTGGTTTCCACAAAGCCTGTAAACACTGTATTGGGCTCAGATGTGGTTTTAAAACCACATCTGGGCAGTTTTCACCAATACAGGGTGAAAATTTTCATCTGGGGACAACACAGCCCTCTTCTGACATGTATGACATGTTGTAACAACCACTCACCAGGGGTAAGGGTATTCATTCATACACCCACTCAAACACCTCAAATCAGCAGCTCCACTATTTGCATCAGCATTCAGCTTCAGCAATCTTCCTTGCTGAAACATGCATACAGTCTGGTTGATCAATACAGCCTGTCAATACTTGTACAGGTTGGAATTACCAAATACAGTTTGGATACACCATTTCCAAGCTGTATGATCACACAATACCACCACACCTCCTTTACAGGACCTGTATTGGCCAGACTCAATTCAATACTCATTTATTCTCATGAAAATTCTCTTTCTGGATCAGGGCTGGTGATTCTCACATATACCAGCCCCTCTTTCTTCCCCCTAGGGACTTTTCCCCAGTTAATTAATTTAGTTTATATATTATTTAATGAATATTATTATCCTTATTTTGGGTATTATATTTATTTAATATTAAGTTAGTCTTTGCATTTTCTTTCTTTGCCTGTACAGTATGAGCTGGGTGGCAATATCCTTATTAACCCTTCTCTTTTCATTCTGACAGGTTGAAACAGTGGACTTGGACTTGTTTGTGGTTGGCTCTTTTATTTCTTACTCTTATTCTTTTGTTTCTGCTTTTCTTATATTTCTTTTATTAGTAATTCATCTCTTAACACTCTTAAGTGTATTCCTTCTTACCATATCCTGAGCCCTCCATAAGTGAGTCCCAGTTTACTGAGTGCCAGGCCCTCTTCACTTAGAAGAGCCCCTGTGACATTAAATTAATTAACTCATATTTGATTTGTTCTTTTCATTCATTTATATTAATTTCTCTCATTCATCAATTATGACTCTTTAATGATCTTATGATTTTTCATGATTATGATTTTTCTCTCATCAATTTTCATCTCATTTATTTCATTCATATGAAAATTGACTCTTTCTATTTTTCTTAATCATTGCTGACCATTTCATTTTATTTCAATCAAACTTCTCTTTTTTTATTCAGGTCTTATCAGGAGTTATTGATTGGTTATTAATTGGTTGGTTGATTGGGATTCATTTGGGTTCTTGATTAAGCAATTCAGGATTTATTTGGATTGATTTGATTGACTTTGAATTCTCAAGATATTTTCTTGATCCTCAAGAATTGATTTTGATTATTGATTGATTTTGATTCCTGAATATATTGATTGCCTGATTGATTCCTCAAGACCTTTAATTGACCCTGAAGAAATTGATTCATTGATTGGCTGATTGTTTATTGAATTCTTCAAGATTATTGATATTGAATTGAATTAATTGGTGATTATTGATTGAATTGATTTTATTATTGATTGAATTTGACTTCACCTCAAGATTTGAATTGATTCCTCAAGACTTATCAAGACCTTTATTGTGATTTATTTGGCCAAGCATTGATTTCTGTTTTTCAATACCATCAATTTATTATTCTAATTTGTCATAATGCCAGTTCCGCATAGCCCACCAGCCAAGAACACTAGATCTCAAAGAAATAAAGCTGTTCTCACTCCTACAACAAGGGTTCCTCTTGACCACACACCATCAGTTCATCAACTGAGTGCAAATTTTTACAGAGGACCACCAATGGAAGGAGAAGCACCCTCAAGAAGAGAGGGAATGAAATAAAGAAGATCAAGTTCTTTCTCTGGACTTCTGGGGGGCTACCCTGGCATGTCTGAAGGTGCAAGAGCAAGACTAGGGGAAGTTGAAGATGAAGAGGGGGAAGAGTCTGTGGAAGAAGAAGATTTTGGGGAGACTGAAGTGGTAGATGCCTTGGAAAATGCTCCAGAGGTGCCTCAGGGTTCTAATACAGCCCTTTCTAGTCAACCTCTTGCCTCTAAAACTGAACCAAGTCTCCTCAAGATGATGGAGGAAATGACTCAATTCATGGGGCAACTCACTCAAGCATTTACCCCCAGGGACGATTCCAAAGCCCCTGCTTTCAAGACTCCATCCATGAAGGCACCTGATTCTTTTGATGGTGTGGGAACTCCTCTTTTGTGGGATTAAAATGAGGCAGTACCTGGAGGGGAAAATCACAGGTAACTAGTTTTGAATTGCTAATAACTCCTGTAACCAAGGGTGGCAAGGGTGTATTTCCTGCCCCTCCTAAAATACTGAACAAAATCTTCCTTGGAGCTCACAAACCAAAATAAAATTAGTAAGTGGCTTTACAACTGCAGAAGACAAAATTCAGCAGTCTAAGATCAGACCTATTAAATAAATAATATAAAAAATAATGTCAGTTATTTTGGTTAAATTTGAGATTTGAATCAAATACTTGTCTGTTTAATTTTAATATTTTTGGTTAAATTGAGGTGAGTTGTTTCTTCTTGATGATAAATACTTGGTAGGATGGGTTATTTAAGGTGTTCAGAAAAATATGATGGGTTTTGATAAAGGTAATTTTGTTAAGGTGTAGTTATAATAGAGTAAAATGATTTTTTAAAGGTTTGTTATTTTTTTTAAGAGTGTTTAATAATAAGATAAAATTGTATTTGTTAATTTTTTAGAGGTAAGATTCTTTGATATTGGATTTTTTAAAGGGGTAAGTTAATTTTAAATATTGATAAATGGTATTAATTTTACTGGATAAAATATTTTAATAGAGTAGTAACCCTAATTCTGGGTACTGGATAATTTTTATTTTTTTAATAATAATAAGATTCCACTGAGCTTAGCTACTGGGTAATCTTCAACACTATACTTCCACTGAGCTTAGCTACTGGGTAAGTAAATTTACTATAATATACTGGACTACCTCCTGGGTGAGGGATGAATTATTCCTATGCCTCTACTGTGCAGGGGATATAATGTGCATGGGATATAATTTGCATGGGGGGAGAGAGCCCCTCTATTTATACCTTTTGGGAGCCCAGGGGGCCCTCCATGGGAGCTGTCTTTTTCCACTTTAATTCCTCTTGATTTCATCATGTGACTCCATTTTTGGTGAGGACCTTTCTTGCATGGGTCAGGTGATTTAAGGTTGGGTGATAATTTTTCCTCTGCACAGCCTCCATTCATCACATGATGGTCTTTTGGTTAACTAATTATGATGTGATTTTTCTTGCATGCATGAGGTTATTTCATTTTGGCTGAAGATTTTTGTTGTGCACAGCCTCTTTTCTGTCACATGATATTCTGTTGGTGGATAGAGTATCACATGATGAACTTGAAATTCCTTTGCATATGTCATATTTTAGGTTTGGTAGAAGTGGCTGTGTAATTTATGCAAGTGTCATGGTTGTTTTTCTTCTTTTTGAAGCTTAAAACGAGGTCAGGTGATAATTTCCTGCACTGATGAATTTACTGTTATGTATGAGATGATGTGATTTCTGAGTTTGACACATGCTGCGCATAGTCATGTGGTTGAGATTTAATTAGAATTGTGTACTGCATGCAGCCTATTGTAACTAGCTTTGGCTTGCATGAGGTGATGAGTTGTGTAAATAATTTTGATTCTGTTTTAAGGCTTCAAGTGGGGTTACTGTGGATATAAGATAAAGTACTCCTGTGGCTGTGTTGTAAATGAATTTCAGGAATTCCATGGGTTTTAGCTTTGCATCATGTGACTTGTCTATGCTGAGTGCTAGGTTTCTGTGTAATTCATGCAGGTGTCCTTTTATTGCTGCATGAGTCCTGTGGCTATAATGGGGTGTGTAATTTAAAGGGTGGTACCTTGTTTATTGTAACTAGTTTACTATATGTAACTTGATTTTTACATATGCATAATGAAATTGAATAATTTATTTAAACACATACACTGCCCTTTGGTGCCTGTGCAATGGTTTTATGAGTTAAATCCAGCCCCTTGCTGTAAAATTGACCTTTTGGTGTAAACTTTCAATGTAAGTCTGCCTGCAGGCTGGATTTACTGCTGTTATAGGGTACTATGATCTTGAGCCTGGTGAAAAAAATGGTATGGAATATCACATCCCCCTCTCCATTTAATGCTGTCCCCAGCATTCCAGGTCAGAGTTCTCTATTCTTCATCTGATTCTGTGGTCTCCTCAAATACCTCTTCCTCATTTATTGATTCATCTTCTTCACTTTGTTCTTCTTCTGTGTCTTCTTTTGTGTTTATCAGCTTTCCTCTTGGGTAGAACCTCTTGGCTTGAGATGCTTCAAATCTTCTTGCTAATTCTGTTCCATCAAGCTCCTCTTGTTTATATGGTCCATTGTTTATTTGTCTGATCACTCTGTAGGGTCCATTCCATTTATTTTTGAAAAGTAGTCCCCAATTAGTTTCTATTGCTTTGTTGTAAACCAGAACCAAATACCCTGGATTAAGAGGTGATCTCAGTTGGTGTGCCATTCTTCTATCCCAATATTTCATTGAGTCTTCCCTTGATTTTTTGAGTTTTTCCGCTGCTTTCCTTCTCATTTCTTCTTTTCCTTCTAATTGTTTAGCTCTGGCTTCCAGTAATTCCCAAGTTGTGGATATTTTGTGCCATTCTACTGCTAAAAAGGTTTTTGTTTCAATGTAAATTGGTAATACTGGTAGTTGTCCAAATTGGAGTCCAAGTGGTAAGAAACCAGTTGTCCTTTTAGTGGAGATTCTGTCAGCCAATGTCACTAGTGGTAGATATTTTTTCCATTTTCCTCCACTTTCCCCACACATTTTGACTAATGCATCTTTGAGTTGTTTATGGCCCCTTTCCACCATTCCTTGAGACTCTGGGTAATAGGGTGTGGTGACTCTGATCCTTGATCCTGCCTTCTTTACTGCATCTTGCAATTCTTTTCCAAACTCTGCCCCCCCATCAACAGTTACTTCTTTTGGTGAGCCATACCTGCATATCCATTCTGAGGTGAACCATTCTGCAACTGCTTTTGCTGTTAATTTAACTAGTCAAATTGTTTCTGGCCATCCTGAAAAATCATCTCTCGCCAAAACCATATAATTCCATCTTCCAGATTTGATATGGACTGCATCCATACTGACCCTCTCAAAGATTGTTGATGTTGCTGTAGATTTTCCTTGTTCCCTTTGTAAGTTTTGACTTCTCTTTTGGAAGGCCAGGCAAGATTGAATCCATTTCTTGACTGATTTCTTCCTTCCTTCCCACCAAAATCTTGCTTTAATTCTTCTGTAAGTTTCATTTTCCCCTCTGTGGCCCATGTCTTCATGAACTGACTTTAAAATGTAGCTTTGAACTTCTTGACTTGATATCACCAGTTGAGGGTTTGGATTGTTTCTTCTTTTAAGCTGGCCATCTTCCAAGAAAAAGTTGGGTGACCTTCTTTTAATTCTTCTAAACTCTTCATCTTTTCTTGATTGTGGTTTTTCATTGTACTTAAGTATTCTTGCATTCTCTTCCAAAATCCTTCTTGTTTGGTTGGTACTTGTACTTCTGAAAAATGGAGTGAATTTACATTCTTAGCCCCAAATCCAGGGTGTGGCTTGAGCCAATCTTCTTCTTCATCAAATTCTGGTGCATCTTCATCTTCTTCTTCTGGGTTTTTTGGTCTTCTGGATAGCCCATCTGGCATAGTGAAAGTCTTCCCTGGTTTGTGTACCAAATCAAAGGAAAATAGTTGAATGAAAGCCGCCCATCTTGTCATGGGGGCATTGGGTAAGCAAGGGGTGTTGATCATTTCAATTAAGGCCTTGGAATCAACTTGTAATTCAAAATGTTGTCCCCAAAGTATTGTCTGAAGCTTCTTGAGAATTCTTGCAACTCCACAGAGTTCCAATTTGGGTTGTGAGTATTTTGATTCTAATTTTGAAAAAGTTATTGATTCATATAATACTGGTCTGTCTTTTCCTTCTTTATCTTCTTGAGTGATTACTGCTCCTGCAGCAATGTAGTTTGAGTCTACTGCTAGCTTAATTTTTCCTGCTCCTTTGTCATAATCCAATTTCTTGAGGGTTATTTCTTCTCCAACTATTCTTCCAAGCTTATGGAAAGCTTCTTCACATTTTTGATCCCAGTCCCAGTCAATATATTCTCTTGTGAGCCTTCTGAGTGGTGATGCAGCTTGTGAGAAGTTTTCAATGAACATCCTTACATAGGCACAAATTCCAAGAAATCCCCTTATTTCCTTCTTGTCAAGAGGTGTTGGCCAATTTTGAATTTTGTTGATCTTTTGTTTTGAAATTGTTCTTCCTTTAAATGATACAACATGCCCTAATATGTCCAAAGCTGGAACACAGCATGCAAACTTTGATCCTGAGATAGTAAGTCCTGCTTCTTCAATACTGAATAAGATTCTTTCTAAGGTTATGGCATATTCCCATATAAATCTTCTGATTGAGGGGCTTTCTGGTAGTGTTTCTTGGTTGTAAAGTGATCTTGGTCCTTTTATTCATCCATCATCAATAAAGATTCCTACACTTTCTGCTAGTATACTGCTACTGAGTTGGTGGCTCCTTGGGGTAGTCTTGTGAGTTGCATCCTTCCAAGGGGTGTTTCAAAAGTAGTGAGGGGTCTTGTAGTGACATCTAATTCTCTTTCATCATATCCTCCTATGATGTCTCCTAGTCCATAGCATGCTCTTCCTGAAAATGCATCTAAAAATTCTTCAATATGAGGTGGTAAGCCAGCATCCTTGATGGTGACTTTGTTGAGTTATTGAAGGTCATGGACAATTCTGAGTTTCCCATTTGATTTGGCCACACAAAAGATTGGGCTTGTGTAGCTTGAGGTGGATTGCTCATAGAGTCCAGTCTTGATTCTTTCTCTGATTAATTCAGCAAACTGAGGTAAAATAGATTTGGGAATGGGAATTGGTTTCTTCTGCCAAGGCTCATGAGGTATCACTGGTATCTTGTAAGGCTTTCCATATGAGTGTTTGAGTAATCCTCTTTCTTCTTCACACAAAGCTATTGCTTTTTCCCTTAAGGTAATAACAATTTTGAGTAAATTGATTTCTTCATTTTTTAACCATCCTGGTGGGCCAAAATTGACTGCTTGCAGTCTTTCATGGGTGACCTTGAAGGTCTCTTGAAATACAGGTGGGTTGGGTGATAAGGGTGTTTCATAAGGATCTATTGACAAAGGTGGTCTTTCCAAAGGTGGGTTAAGGTCTTGAGGCATTGGCTCATTGACTGGTCTCACCTTCTTCAGGACTGATTTATATTTGGCTGCTAAAATTTGGTGATCCATCTTCAATTAGTTATTTTGTTTTTTCTTCTTGCTTTTAATTATTTCTAAGAATTTTCTAGTGTCCTGAAATATTGAGGTCTTCACAATTCTTCTTTCTTCTTTCTTCCATAAAAAATGTAGTTTAAGGTCATACAGGACCTACAACTAGGTGTGTAACCCCGGTATATTAGGTATACAAGTCCTGCAGTTTAAGTCATGCAAGGACATCCTGGCCTAATCCAAGGGCTTATCTTGATTCTTGAGCTCCTTTGGGCTTGATTTTGGACTCCACTTGACTCTTGTTTTATTCTTCAATCTTCATGATTCCCACTTGTTTCAAGAGTCTTCTGGTTGTTTTATTTCTTGAAGAAGAATTTTCTTGTCTTAATTCAGGTCTTGAGACTTCACTTTGTTCATTTTGGCCAATTTGATAATGATAAACACCTGTAAAACCCCTTGTTCCTGTTACACAGAGGGAGCAGTTTATTGTCATGCTAAGGAAAAAAATGGTCCTTCAGCACTTCTCCTGACTAGGACAATACCCTCCTGCTTCTTGGTTATTTTTTATGAATAATATTTCCTGTCCAAGTCTATGGGGGAAGCAGTTTAGTGTCATGCTGAGGACCTCTTGAGTCTTCAAGCTTCTTTAAAATCCCAAGGGCAATTTGAGCTGAGTGTTTTACATCATCTTGTTGGTCCATCATGTTGAGTGAGTCCTGAGTCAATAATTAATCCAGTGAGTCATCCTTCAGTCCATAAATCCTGGCCAGTGATTCTTGAGATCCAAATGAGCTTCAATCCAGAATAAAAGAAACTTCCAACGTCTGGTGTTGTCCAAAGGTCAATCCATAAGGAACTCCTGCTTTTATTTATAAACAATCCTCTTTATTTTCAGTATTGTGATAATTGGTATGTGATATAATGTTTCCAAATTATACTTATATTTATTCAAAACAATATATTTCCTTTGGTTCTTTTGTATTCCTGAATTATACCTGTTATATAAAAGAAAAAAAAATGAAAAATTATAATGATAAGATAATTTTAAAAGTGATTTCAATATTGATTGATTTGTTTTTTAATAATAATATTTGTTTGGATAAGGGCCCCCCTCTCCGTTTAAAAATCTTGAGTTGGTTTTCAAATTTTGAAGAGGATATGTTCTCATTCCCCCAAAACTTCCACTATAAGGGATAGTGTAAGAAATAAGTTTACCCACCCCTTATTTTTTATAATGATTTTGATGAGGATAAATAATGATACAGTAAATATACATAATTTTATTTTAATGATGATTCAATTCTAAATTTTTTCTTTTCATTAACTGAGATATTTGAGTAAAAAACTCACAATTTAAAATGAAATAAACCTGAATCACAATTAAGATCATGGAACCATTTGGTTGAAGGTGGTAATTTGTGCCATTTAGCAAAAATTGGTGCTCCTGAGAGTATTCATAATTAATATTACATAGTTGAATAATCATAATTTGAGTCCTTCATTCATATAATGACCCTTATTATGCCACAACTCTTCCTTTTGGAATCATCATTGTGACTCAGACTTTATTTCAAGTCCATCCCCTTTATGGTTCAGATTTTCTGTTACCCATAAATGCATTTGAGTTGTTAAAAAAATATAAACAGTGAAATTGAAAATTTGTACAGTTTAAAAAAACTCTTGTTTTCATTTTGGGGGGCTTTTTAAATTCCAATTGGAATAAACAGCACATTGAGGTGTTATTGATATGTAGATTCCCCAAATTATGTCATCAATTTATGAGTTTTTAATATAAATAACTCCTTCAGAGTTAAATTAATGCCTTCATGGCACAAATACTTCTTCTTTTCAAACAAGTTCCAATCACTCTCTTGTAATTGAAGAAATATTTCAAATGAATTGATCATTTTTTAAAAAATAATACTTGATGCAGAGTTTTTTTTTTAATAATTATTATCATTTTTTTTTGAGTTGAAAAATTAAGCCAATTTAATGGCTCTTGTTTTAATAGCAGGAAAATTGTAATAAAGATAATAAATAAATAAAATATTCTTGAGATCATGAATGGGATATGCCCCTAATTCTTAGTGAAAATGAATAAATAAATTCAAAAAAGAAATAAAAAAAATATGTTCAAAAGGTTCAAGTCAGTACATCTTTCTAATACTTGTTTATAATGAAATAAAATTAGAAAAAATAAGAAATAGAACCTTAGGTAGTTTATAGTCTTGCCTAGGACTTATCCTGTTTTTTATATTCCTTCAATATTTTTTTTGAATACTTCAAATAGGCAGTTTATGGTCTTGCCAGGGACCATTGGTTGATTGATTTTCATTTTGAGTCCTTGTTGAGAATTCTAATGGTGGGAAGTTTATGGTCTTGCCAAGGACCACAGATTTTCTTTTTGTTGTTTTTGTTGATATTGGCTTGATTTCATGTTGATATTTGAAGGGGGAAGTTTATGGTCTTGCCAAGGACCATATCTTTTTTCCGAAAACTTTTGTTTGATAATTTCTGGTTTTCATGGGATTTGATTTATCTTCAAAGCCAAGTTGTATAATTAAATTCAACAGTTTATAGTCTTGTTAGGGACTCCTTTTCACTTTAAAAGCACTTTTAATTTTATAAAATCAGAGAAATATCTTCATGATGAACTCCTGTAGCATTCAAAAAAATATGTCAGTATAATATATTATAAAATATAAGAAAAAGCATAAAAAATAAAAAAATAAAAAAGGCAATTTAAAGCCTTTCTTAGGGCTTTGCATTGTCCTTTATAGCCATTTTTGTTATTTTTTGTATCCTGAGGGATTTTTCCTTTTTTAATCCCTCATTCTGTTATATATATTGATTTTTTTCTTATATATAAATGTATATATTAATTCATAAGAATAAATAAATGTCATTTATGTCAGCTTTCAATTCTTTATAAGTACTGCCTAAGAAATAAAAATAAAAAACAAGTTAGCAAAAGAAAACCAGAAGTTTAAAGCCATACTGAGGGCTTTATTGTTATTTTATTCTTGCAAAACACTTTCCCAATATTTGGAGTTATAGTCTGTTTTGTATGTTTGAAGCCCTGCATAAAAAATATCAGTAAACTTAATAGTTATCAATTATAACTGATGTTGAGGAGTTTGATGCCTTGCTCAGGGCATTTTTTATACACTTTTTACAGCCCTGTAGCAATATCAAAAAAAAAGAAGAAATAGGTCAGCTTCATTTAATATTAATGAGAAAATTAAAAGATTCCAGCAGTTTAATGTCTTGCTGAGGACATTTATTGTTATTTATACCCCTGTAGCACATCAAAATAAAATATTTCAGCTTCATGTTCAGATTAAGGAGAAAATAAAAGAAAATTCCAGCAGTTTAATGTCTTGCTGAGGACATTTTTTTTGTTTTATTAATTTAGAGCCCTGTAGTAATTAGGAATATGAAATGTCAGACCAAAAAAAATTTAACAAAATGAAAATATTGGTCAATAAAATCATAAAAAAAGGATCAGTTATTATATTTTTTAAAAAAATGGAGCAAAAGAGAAATGAGCAGTTTTAAGTCTTGCTGAGGAGTTTTTTTTTGTATTCCCTGTAGCATAAAAAATAAACAAATTTAATAAGATAAATAAACAAACCCAGAAGTTTAAAGCCCTGCTGAGGGCTCATATCCTTTATAAGTCCTATTAGGGCTTTTATTTTATGTTATTTTTTAATTTATAGCCCCTTTTTTATTGTTTTCCTTTTGAATTTCCTGTAGAAATCAATAATCAGAAGTTTTAAATTGAAATAGTCATAAAAAAAATAGAATAATGTTAAAATTAAGAAAATCATCAGTTTAAAGCCTTGATGAGGGCTTATGTTAATTCATTATCATTCTCCAAAACATAAATAAAAAAATTTCAACAGTTTAAAGTCATGTTGAGGACTTATTTTTTTTATTTATCTTATAGCCCCCCCTTTTTTTTTGCTTTGTTGTCAGAAGGTAAGGTAGTCAGCTTGACAGGCTGATCTAGAGGGCCCTAGCACCTCCTACCATGCATCGAGTGGGTTGTTTCCATTTATATTCTTTCTGAAAAGAATTGACTGGAAAATTTAGGCAGTTAGGGTTTAATGTACTCTAATGGATCAATAAAGCCTTTCTTGTGCTCCGAGACAACTTTGGGTGAGATTTTCTTGAGTCTAGATTAGTTTTATGTACTTATTAACATATTCAAAAGTAAATCATACTGAGCTGTTTGGGTGATCAGCATATTTCGATTCTAGTCTGAGTGTTTGAACCACTTTGAACTTTATCCCCTAAAAATCAAGTGAGGTTGCTGTTCATCTTCTTGCAAGATGTCCTAACACCTTTGATTAGCTTCGGGTTGACCAATTTATTGTAAAAAAAATCCTTCAACACCCTTAAGGATGCTTGGAACTTGATCGGAAGAGCTATTTTGCTCATAGGGGTGCCACAACGTCCTCTAGACTGCTCAGAAGCATCTGTTTCTGCTTCAAACCTTAGTGATCCATAAAATCACTTCAGGTTGGTTATCCTTTACTTTCAACGGGCTATCAAGGCCTTGGTGATGCTTGAAATCACTTCGGGTTACTGTTTTCTACTTGAAAACTTTTTTATCAACCCCCTTTTTTTTTGTTAAAAAAAGTAATCGGTTGGGGTGTATTGTATTCTAGTACCCTTTTGGGGTGGTGAATTTGGTGTCGCAAGCAGTCATTCTAGCCTATTTCAACATCCTGGGGCTTCAAATGGACTTCAGATGTGATCATAACCACATTGACTATCAGTGTTTGGTGCTTGAACTCTCCTTCAATCTACATCCACCGTAATAATTAGACCTGTCACTTTCTGTCTCTAGGGAGTTAGGAAGCAAGCTCCCTGTTGTGATTGTATAGTATGTTGAAAAACAAAGCCGTAAAGAGCTTAAGGTTAGTTCCATCCCAGCCCAAAAACACTTAGAACTGCCGTAGGCAGCAAGGCATAGATCAGAAACTAACTCTGATCCATGCCTACAGAATTAAGTCACCAACGTAGAAGTAACTACAGACTACAGCAGTTGTTGGACGGTGACAACAAGATCACATAGTGATCTTAATCAGAACGGATGTGCTCTCACTATAAATAGAACATCCTGTGACAAGAAACGAGGGGGGAAAGCTGCTGGATAGTCTTTATTCTTTTGTAATAAACAAACATCTTTATCTTATAAATTATCTCATCTTTTTTGTACTCTTACTATCTGCAAATACTCGCTGTTAAAACACTCATATTTCCTCATAGTACAGCTATCCTGCAGTCCATTGCAACATGGTGTTTTCTTTTCTTCGTTCTTCTACCTAAAGCTTTGGACATGGTACAGTCCTGTAAATTCTTGTTTTGGGTGATAAAGTTAAGCCGACTCACAGCTGTCATGTACCACCTGCTGTCGTCAAAATTTTGGTGCTTTGCTATACGGAAGGTGTCTGATTGATTGGTGATGGCGGCTACTGAATACCATCCTGAGCTAAATCCAGTACCAGGATAACACCTGTCATTGATGGGTGAAATCCTTTGGGATTTCTGGCCTGTTTGGCTTAAAATAACATGCTGTGCTGCTTTAGTCTTCCATGGCTTGGTATTGTAGTGCAAATGCAAGATCACATAAGTAGTTCTTGTTGAAGCCATGCTCTCTTGTAAACTTGTTGAGAGCAGCTAAAAAAATAGTCTTGTCGTTGTAAATTCTTAAAAAACTAAGAGTAATATATTAATGAAATGAAATAGTTATAAGTGAGAAATGAAACAATTATGTACCTAAGAGTGAACAACAGTAAATAAAATATTGAGAAGATAAGCACGACGTAGAGCAATATTACTATCACAGCTAATATCAAACAAAGGTAAGCAAAGATAACATGAATGAGAAAGTATAAGGTACCAACCAAATGCTATTTAATCACACAAATACAACAATAGGACTAATTAACACACTATCTTTTATAGATCAGTGACAAAACTACTACACAGAGATGTCAGCAATCACATCAGCTTCAAACCACGAATAAAGAACAGACAAACCACTATATTAAGTGTAAGTATTTAGTATGATACTAGAAAAATAATAATAAGTAAATGGTGATAAGATTAAATCTGGTCTCTTTGTTTCATCCTTGAAACATGCTCTTTATAGAGAATTTGAGTACTTATTACCGTGGCAATGATTGTCATGTTTCGTTATCTTAACTGCGCGCAGTGTGATCATATTTATCAATGGAGTGTTTTAATTGCTCACGGACTGGGAGAGATCACCTCTTTCAACACCCCCCTTGTCTTCCATCCGGAGTAATTTCAGTTCCTTTAATGCTTGACTAATTGCAGGACGACTCACTGCTTTGGTGAGAAAGTCAGCTAACATCTCCTTGGTTGGTGTGTAGGTGAGAAGTATTATTTTCCTTTCTATTATGTATCGAATAAAGTGAAGTTGAATATCCATGTGTTTCATTCTTTGCGAGTTGGTATTGCAGTCACTGTCGGCAGTGTCAATACATCCTTGATTATCCTTGTGAATTAGCAAGGCTTCCTTCGTAGTGAGAATACCAATTTCTTAAGAGAATTGCTTGAACCACAATAGTTTGCTGATTAAATCGGTGAGGGATTTATACTCAGCTTCAGCTGAGGAAAGAGACACCGTTGGTTGTTTCCTAGTTTTCCAAATAACTAGATTACTGGAAAAAATAATTAAATAGCCAGTGGTTGAACAACGGGTTATCCTAAGATTCCCCCAATCAGCGCCAGAATAGGCAACTGGAGATTTTGCAATATTTTTCCTGTACATTAATCCTAAATGATGAGTTCCTTTCAAGTATTTTAGTACATGTAAGAAAGCCTTCCAATGTTGTATGCCGGGATTTTCCAGAAATTGTGAAAGGGCACTTATGGAATATGAAAGGTCTGGCCTTGTGGCAGTGCTAAGGTAACTGAGACTCCCCACAGAACTTCGATAGTTGATTTTAAGAGATAAAAATTCTTATATTTCCAATTCAGATGCGGCTTCAAAGTGAACATTGGGAATGAGTGGTGTTGCTACTGGCTTACATTTTGTCATTCCATAGCTTTCAAGAAGTGAATTGATGTAGTGACTTTGAGTTAATATAATGGTGTCAGGTTGATGAATGATCTTGATGCCCAACATTAGATCTGCTTGTCCTAATAGTTTTGTCTGAAATTCCCCTTCGATTACCTTTTTGGAGTGCATTAATTCCTTCCCAAAAATTCCTATATCATCAACATGTACGAACAGCCAAATGGGTTCCTTTTCTTCTAAGTAAAACACACAAGAATCAGCTTTTGAGACACAGAAACCAATTTTTAATAACCAAGTTGACAGTGGTCAATACCAAGCCAAGGGGGCTTGTTTAAGGCCGTAAATTGCTTTTTTGAGTTTTAGACAAGTATTTCTTTTGTCTCTGTCAAGTCCTTGAGGAATTGTCAAGTATACTTCTTCTTCCGGTGGGGCATTCAAGAATGCGCTTTTGATATCAAGTTGCTCAAATTGAAGATTTACAGCAGGCACATATGCTATTAGTGTTCTTAGTGAATTTAATTGTCCAGTAGGTGTGAATGTTTTTGAATAATCTTTTCCTTGAGTTTGTGAAAACCCTTGAGCGCACAAACAAGCTTTGTGCTGAATAATTTGATTGTTTTTGTCTTTTTTAGTTTTAAACACCCACGTCGTACCCACTAGTTTAAAATCCTTTTTGATAGGGACTTCTTCCCATACGTCAAGATCAATCATACTTTGAAATTCTCTATTTATTGCCTTTGTCCAGTTCTCACAATTATTTGACTTCAATGCTTGATTATAGGTAAGTGGATCACTTTCTGTTAACAAGGCTGCTGGTCGTCTAGAGTAAGGGAGAATATTTTCTTCTCTTATTTCAGAGTTAATCAATGTAGGATGTCTTGGTCCTATGACCTTGATTCTTCTTTTTGTTGAGGGTGTGTCATTGCCCAAACTAGATTGGTCTTCTTCTTCTCCTGATTCATCTTCTTCATTGATTGAGCTGCTTCCGCATGACACATCCTCTGGTCCTTCTTGACAATTGAAGAATTCTTCTTCATGATTGTTCCAGCTGGGAATCAGAAGAGGTAAGTCAGAATCCTTGCTTTCTTTTAACAATGGAAATTCTTTTTCAAAGAATGTTACATGCCTGCTACTGTGAGCCTGTGAGGTATGTATAACATACCCATAAGACCACAAATAATTTTATAGACAGTTAATTTTGTCTTAAATAGACTTTTTAGCTAAATTTAAAATAAAAAATAACAAAAAATAAGTATAACTTTTTTTTGGATAAACAAAGTTATAATTATTATGTCATTTTTGGATTCTACACCAAAAATAACCTAGGGTACACCCATAGGGTGTTATACCCAAAAACACTTATTTCTTGTGTTATTGGAAGATTTAAGAATCTCACAGTACTAATGTAAATTTTTTAACATTTTTTTAAAATTGTTAAATTTAAGCTTAATTAAGCTTAAATTTAAAGTTACATAAGGTTTATGCAACTTTACCAAAATCTTAGTTAAAATTGAGGTGTTGTGTATATTTACTAAATTGGCTAAGGATTTACCATACAGAATGTAAATCCTGCGTGAGCTCAATTTAAAAGGGTTTAAGGCCATGGCATGGCTTTAAATAAATAAAAGGGCAAAATCCACGCAAAAAGGTGGGACAAAGGAAAAAGAACAAATAGAGCTGGGGTACCCAACTTTTTGGATCTGCAATGATTCAATTAAGGTTGTCCACCTGTATTGGAGGATTTCCAACCTTATTTAAGCTTTAAGATTAGACTTTGATCCAACCTTAAGGTTTAGACTGGTTTTATCCCAATTTGGACAGGAATTTCAAGCTGCCAAAGGGTAAATCCCAATATACAGGCTTGAAATCAAGGTTTTAAGAACTGTCAAAGCTTAATCAAGCTTAAAACCTTTATATTACAATCATTGAAACCTTATCAAAAGCTAAGGTTTGGTGTGTATTGCTATTTTACGTGGAAAATTAGCAACAACTTCAAAAATTCATTAAAAATCCAATTCTTAATGGATTTGCTTGAAAATTTCACACAACTTAGAATTTAATATTATCTACATATAAATTAAATTTCAAGTAACTTTTATAAATAAATTTCCTGGTTAATTAGGCTGGAAATTTACTCTTTTGATTAAGCTTAAAGAAAATTATGATTTCTTTAAAAATTAATTAAAAATTGAGTTCAAGAGATTTCTGCTTGAAACTCTAATTTTAAGTTGTTCATGTGATGAAATTTAATATAAGTAAGCTTATTTGGTATTAAAACTTAAAATAATTAAACTAAATGAGGATTAAAGTTACTTGGAGTTAAGAATAACACTAGTAACTTTAAGTTGGAAGTAAAAATAAGATGCCTTAAGTTAAGAACTTTATTTTTAAGCATTGTTTTTCAGTTTTGACCTAAGCACGCCCTCTACATTCATTATGAATCATGAGAGCTACTCTGAAGACATAAAAAGAGTCTTTTCATCACTGTTTTTGTTCATCAATCATTATCAATCCAATCATAGTAGAAATTTAAACAGGTAAAGTTTTATTATTTATAAAATCTTATTATTAAAGTAATTCTTAAGTTATTTTATTCTTTATTAATTGTAAATTAAAGAATTGAAATCATAGAATTCAGATTATTGTTGTAATCATCAATAATATATTTTATATTATAAAATTATCATCTCAAATATCTTTTTAAAATCCACAAATTCCTCTTAAAAACTCTTTAATCATAATTTTTATTATAAAAAGTTGTTTTATCTTTAAAATTATTGATTTTTGGCGTGTTTTTAACTTATAATTATTATTTAATATAATAACTGTTGTTGTTTGACTTGTTGTATTAAATAAATATTATAAGTAAGTTTTCTCTAAAGTTCTATATTTTTTTTATCTAGTATTAGTTTTTTTATATAGAATTTTATTCTATAAGAATTATTTCTGCACAGTGTGTGTTACAATTCTTTTATAAATAATATTTATATTATTTAGAAGTGGTTAATATTTATATTTCCACGTGTAATTGTCTCATTAAGAGCTTTACAATTCTTATTGTTATAACTGTCAGTGACTATAGCAATAATAGAATAATTATAATTTATTATAATTATTTTTTTTATTATTATTATATT
Organism: Austropuccinia psidii; assembly: GCA_023105745.1. NCBI lineage: Eukaryota > Fungi > Basidiomycota > Pucciniomycetes > Pucciniales > Sphaerophragmiaceae > Austropuccinia > Austropuccinia psidii. Next base: position 7,097,470 of record JALGQZ010000007.1, on the reverse strand, counting down.
TTTATAATAATAATTAAATTTATTTTTTTTATATATAATTATTTTTTTTAATAATTATATTTAGATTTGTGGTTATAATATTTTGTTATATTATATATTTCTACTGAGGACAGTCATAGTACTCTTGATATTGCTACTATTATCAAGAGTTTCATAGACAAACCTTACAGCTACAGTATACTTTTTCATCACTGATTTTGAGTATTCTGTAGGAGGAATCATTATTGATCCCTAGTAGGATTCCTTCTTCCCCTAAAGGTCCAAGTTTCCACTATCTTTTTTGTTTAGGGATGAGAAAGATTGCTTTACATCCAAAGGTTTGTATCTTGTTGATTCTGGGTGAATTATTTGACCAAAGTTGATACAGAGAGAGATTTCTCTTCAAGGGAGTAGGGATCACAATGGTGAGGTAGGTGGAGGTATTTATCGCTTCTGCCCAATATTGATTTGGAAGATTTGAGGTGAGTGATAGACAACGTGCCTTGTCCAAGATTGTACGATTTGCCCTTTCTGCAATGCCATTGTGTTCAGGAGTATATGGTGGAGCTACTGAATGAACAAAGCCATGTTGATTGGCTAATTCTTTGAATTGTTGATTGATGAATTCCCCGCCTCCATCTGTGATTATTTTCTTGATTTTTCAATTGTGTATGTTTTCAATGAGTTTTTTCTGTATGACAAAATCTTTGTATGCCTCAGATTTTCTTTTTAAAAATCTGATGATTTTGAATGAGGTATGTTGATCTATGATGGTAAGAAAGTATCGATCTCCAGAGACGCATGGAGGAGAGATTGGGCCAACAATGTCCATGTGTATACAATCAAGGGGCATGGTAGTATCAGAGAAGTGACTTTTAAAAGGTAGATGAGTCATTTTTCCTTTTACACATATGTCGCAGGGATCACTATCATCAATTTTTAGTCCTAGAGATTTTAGGATGTGAATTCCTGGATGACCTAGAAAAAGGTGCCAGGGTGAGTTGGGAATTAATATTAATAATGAACTAGGCTGACTAAACGTCACAATCATGAGTTTGTTTATAATATTTCCACTGAGAAGGAAATGATCCCCTTTTAATAAGTGAAATATTGTGCCTTGTCTTTTAATAGTGATTGACTCAGTACATAGCTTGAGAAGACTGACTAAGTTCCTAGTAATCCTAGGAACATAGAGGCAGTTATATAGGGTGATTGGTTTATTGTTAACTACTATAGTGACAGTTCCTTGTCCTTTACACATTAACTGTCTTGCTGGATCACTGGTGGCAATTTTTTTGTCAGTATTAGGAGTCAGAGTAGTAAAAAGATTTTTGTTATGAAACATGTGGTGAGTTGCTCCACAGTCTATTACTAAGCTGGACGGAGAAAAGTCGGATAGCTCCTTGTGCGTAAGGAGTGCCTGAAGACCTGTTTGATGTGTTTCAGGCTCATTTGATTTCCTTTTGTTCTTGTTTCTAGAAGGAGGGTGTAGTTCAGGATGTTCAGCCCAGAAGTTCTTGGGTTTGTGCGTGGTATTCTTAGGATTGTGTTTACCATCTCTACAAACATAAGTTAGTTTGTAGGGATAACTACTGGAATCAGTAAGTAATGCTGATCCTTGATTTTCCTCATTTTTGATAGTTTTTTGAAATGAGATTTTAGTGTTTTTATGTTGTAATAGTTCCAACAGTTTATCTAAGACCTGCTGGGGATTTATTGATGCGTTGTTGTATTCCATACCATTAGTACCAGTTTCAAGCTTACCAATAAAACAAAATAAAAAAAAGATAATCAAACCAATTACGCAAAACATATTTACACATTACAATTACAAATTTCAAAAAGAAATATACAATACACAGCCTCAAGATCTTATCAAAACAGTATAGTATCAAAGAATTTATCCACCTTATTTCATCATCAATAAAAAATTATGCAATTAAAAGGAGTTAATCTAAATAAAGGTATATGAAGACGGACCACAGCATCAGAGCTGTATTTTCCCCACCTTGATTCAATTGAAAGAAGAAATACCTCAAGGCTATGCATAAAATTACAATATATTTTCCAAGAACAAATGCTTACTTAGTAATAATGACACGCATCAAACTTGATAGGAATGATGCAATCTCCATATGAAATGATACAATACTAAAATAAAGCACCAGCATAATTTTCTCATATATATCATATGACTAGAAGAAGTTTCAATTGTCAGGAGCTGTATTTTCTCCACTTTCTTGGCAAAAAGAAAATCTTACCAGCCAAATTATCTCAAATACATCACATGATTTTGATAAGGAAAAGAACCACCAGCATAATTATCTCAGAACATACGTAAAAAATAGAAACAAAACAGTTTCCCCACCTTCAAGAAAACATCACCAGCCATATTATCTCAAAGACCTCACATGACTCTGAAAAAAAAAGAAAATCTCACCAGCCAAATTATCTCAAAGACATCACATGATTTTTATAAGAAACAGAAACACCAGCATAATTTTCTCATATATATCATATGACTAGAAGACAGTTCAATTGTCAGGAGCTGTATTTTCTCCACTTTCTTGGCAAAAAGAAAATCCCACCAGCCAAATTATCTCAAATACATCACATGACTTTGATAAGAAAAAGCATCACCAGCATAATTCTCTCAGCAAACACGTTGCTACACCAAAACTACACGTCTTACTAGCTAAAACCTCTCAACTATGATTTTTTCTAAGTACCCTGTTTTGAGAAGCTCTATGGAGGCCCAAAAGCTATAAATAGAGGTCCTCTCTCCCTCATTTTTCCCATCATCATGGAACAAGTTCCCACTATCCAGGATCACAACCATCCCTGAACTAGCAGGATATCTAGAATAGTAGTAGTGTTTTAGTAGTAAAAGCTCAGTAGCCTTGCTCAGTAGCTTAGTATTGTTGAAGAATAGTAGTATTGACATAGTAAAAGCTCAGTAGCCTTGCTCAGTAGCTTAGTATTGTTGAAGAATAGTAGTATAACCGTAGTAAAAGCTCAGTGCCTTGCTCAGTAGCTTAGTATTGTTGAAGAATAGTAGTATAACCATAGTAAAAGCTCAGTGCCTTGCTCAGTGGCTTAGTGTTATTAAAAGAAAAGAAGTAGTGATATAAACTCAACATTGAAAATATAAAAAGAAGAATATCAAGTAGTCTTATTATTAGTATTAATATATAAAAAAATCATTATAATCATCATAAAACCCAAAAAAAAAATATTCCTATTACTTTTATTAAAATAACAGAAAAACAAAAAAAAATATATATATTATAATTACTTTTATTAAAATAATAAAAAAAAATCTTAGTCTTTATTTTATCAGAAATTTTAGTTTTAAATAAAAATTTTACTGTAGTGTTATTGATAGGTCTGATTGAGAGACTGCTGATAAGTGTTCTCTATCTGTTAAAGCCACAAATCTTATTTTATTTTGTGATTCTCTATAGGCTGACTATTCAGTATTATTTAGAGGGGCAGCTAATACACCTTAGCACCCATGGTTATTGGACAATTCTGAAATTCAAAACAGACTTACCAATAATTTCCCCCTCAAGGTACTGCCTTATTTCATCCCACATCTGGTGTCCCAACAGTGGCCAACAACAACTTCAATCATCAATAATCCGTCAATTACCAAAGAAGAAAAAACATTCAAATTTAGTCCATAAAAAGAAAAAGCCTTTTATCAATAAACAATTTCCAGCACCTATCAAGTCAATCTGGAATCAGAAAAACCACAAAATTCTAAATCATCATCACCATCAAGTTCTTCAACAAAATCATTTCACTATTATTATCCAAAAAGAGGAGAAACACCACCTGGAGAAGAATCACCTATAGATTATAGTATACCAGTTGGTACACCAAGAACTAAGAAGAAAGATCAAAAGATAGTTACAGATTATTTTCAGAAATTACTCAAGGAAATATTTGAAATTAAAAAGAAAAGTGAAAAAGAGAAAATAAATAAAGAATATATCAATATGGATTCAGCATCATCATCAAAGATAACACACAATCCAGATGAATCCAAAGAAGAAATTATAAATGAAGAGACCATGCAAGTACAAGAAGATACTTCTGATGTAGAAAGACTTCATCAAAGAATGTTGGAAATGCAACAAGAATTAATTGAACTCCTTAAAAAAGAAGGGAAAAGGAAAGAGTCAAGTTTTACCGCAGAAAACAGCCCAATGGAAGAAACTACGAGCATGCCAAGAATCTTTAGACAAGAAGGGTCACCATCACCATTTTCAAGGCCTGTGGCCTCATCAACTCCATTCACTTCACAAAGGCCAAATATTCTACCAAAGAGGGTTAATATTCAGGCACAGGCTACAAGCCCATTGCAACAAGAAATCCCACGAAACAATACACCCATTGTCAAGATCAGACCAAAGGATTATAATTTATGGTTTGATGGAAAGGAAGTGGAAAGATTTATTAAAAGAGTAGAAAATATAGCAGAAATTGAAGGAGCAAGTGGAAGGGATATAGCAAGACAGATATCCTTTTGGACTAAATATCAAGAAATTAGCTACCATATTGAAGGAATGCCTGGATATGAAACTGGCGATTGGGAGCAATTAAAATTGGATATGAAGAGGAGATGGGGAACAGTTTCACCTGAAAGAAGATACAAGCTGTCCTCAATTACTCAATTATTTACAAAGATTCAACAAGAAGGAGGAATTAGAAATATGACCCAATATAAAAAGTTCATTGGTGAATATGAATCTATTATTAATTATCTCAAAAGGTATCAATATATACAAGGAGATATCAATCACAATCAAGAAATTTTGGCCAGTCTTTCCTCAAGTGTTCAAGAATCTATTTACAAAGAAATGATTAAAGATAAGGCCATGGTGCAAGTTTTGGATGGTGGTTATATCATTCCAAGATTGGAAATCTTAAAGTTATATATTGAACAAGATTTAGAAGCCAAAGTCTTAATTCAACAGAAGGAATTTTCACAACCAAAGTCACAGGAGAAGAAAGCTAGGTTTGAAGAGGAAAGCTGGGAAGAAGTCTTAAAGCAAATGAAAGATCTTACCCAAAAAATTCAAAATCCTCAGCCGCAAGGGCATCAATCAAAGGATACTGGGAAGGAATCAGTTAAGCAAGTATTGAATCAGCTCAAACACCTTTCAGAAGTAGTTGAATCTCCAAATAAAGTTCAAGCAGGCAATAATCAAGATCAGAAAGTTACACAAAACTCACAGCCACTCAGGCCAAGATATCCTTTACTACCCATATCTTCTGGTTATCAACCATATGTTCCAGCACAAATGGCACCAAGACAGCTACTGAAGTGTTATTACTGCTAGAAGAAGGACATTCCGCAATAAGATGTAATCATCTCACAGAAGACTTGGAGAAAAGAATGGTCTTGAAGCGTGGAGGAACATATCTTTTTCCAAATTTTCAAAGAGTACCCACAGAAGGCCCTAAATCTGCAAAAGAATTAGTTAGACATTTTGCCAAAGAGCAGGAGGATTTTACAAAGAAAATGATGGAACAATCAAATCGACCCCAAAAGAAGCAGGAGACAACAGTAATTGAGGAAAGGAAAGGTGAGAAGGCAGCAGCTATAGCTCAAATAGAAGAATGGGGAAACTGGAAACCTCCTCAAATATCACCAGAAAATGAAAATATTCAAATAAATTTTGGGCTTAGACAGACAAGGCAAAGAGCTGCAAGACAGGAAACTCAAAGTCAAACCCAGCAAGAGGATAAAAATGAAACACACAAACCCTTTAAAAAGAAGATACCAGGTGCCTACCATGAGGAAGATGAGGCAGAAGAAGAAATAAGAGTTCTAATTCCAACAAAATACAAGAAAACACAAGAAGGAAAGGAAGTAGATAATGATATTGAAATCATTTCCAAGGAAAAGAATAAGGAGGTACTTAGACAGGATTCACAAAAGATGGAATTAAAAAACAAGGTAAAATCTACACCCAATAACTCAAAGATAATAATTGAACATGTGATGAAGAAAATACTTGAACAAAAGATAAATCTTACTCTTGAAGAAATATTATCAATGTCACCAACCTTTATTGATAAATTACAAAATTTAACTATCCAGGAAAAAGAAGTGATAAGATCAGTCAATACGTCAAATATTCAAGAGAGACTACTTTCAGTAAAGCTACGGGACTATGATACCCCAAGATTACATTATGCATGCCCACTTGGCTTTATGGAAGTATTTATTGGAAGAGAAGAATATCCTACAATGGCATTGGTGGATACTGGATCAGAAATTAATATAATACCAGAGGAAACTGCAACTAAAGCATCACTTACAAGTAGAAAGCTCAATATGAATCTTAGAGGAATTGGTGGACATACAACATCTTTGGTTGGACTCTCAGAATTTACACCAATTACTATGATAACAGGAGAAGAAAAAGAAATTCATTTATTCATAGCAAAAGGAGCTGTACACACCATACTTGGAAGACCATTTTTAGCAGATAATAATGTTAAATTGGAATTTTCACACAAGCAAGGGGAAATATTTAGTTATCCAGAGCAAGATGGAAGTCAATTATGTTTACCAATATGTAACCCTCAAGCTATGGGTTGGGAAATTTCTCCACCCAGAGGAATGGAGCTTTGTGCATCTTCAGAGATTGGAAAATGGTCAATACATGGAGCAGAATCATCCAAAAGAAAAGAAACAAGGGAAACAGAAAGTCAATCTTCAACAAGAGTGAAGACAATATTTCTTGGAGCAAACAAAATACCCTTCTCAGCTATTTTTGATGCAAAAAATGACTTGAATGTTATAACTCAGGAAATGGCCCTAAAAGCAGAATTAAAAATCAGCCCTTACACATCAAAATCAACCAAGAACTTTTTGAAGCCAATTGGTCAAATTAAAAATCTTGAAGTCACTTTTGAAAGTGAAGAGAAAACCTACCTGGACTTCTTAGTATTTGAAAATTTCAACCAGATAATAGATAAAGAAAAGTCAAGCATATTATCTTCATCTAAAGAAAGTATTCCACCTCAAACTGAAACAAAATCTAAAGGGAAGGATCCAGAAGAGGATGAATTGAAGGTAGAAGATAGTGAAGCAATAGAAAAAATAAAAATGAAACTGAAGAAGATGAGAAGAAATTTGGACATGGCCATAGAAGACCCAGAGAAATGGCTAGCACTTGAGTTAAGTGGTATGAATGAAGAAGATAAAGTAGAAATCCCACAGAAGAAATTTAAAAGGGATCTGAAGCCACCTGAAGCAAATTCCTCAGGAATTGCAGAAGATTATTCAAATTTATTTCAGGAGAAAGCTTGGTACATTAGTGATACTGAAAAAATAAAAGACGACATAATCAATCCATTGGCAAAAAGAAAATTTGAAGAATTGGAAAAGGAAAGTGCCATAATTACTGAAGACAAAATGGAACAAGTTTGGGATAGAAATATTCAAAAGAGGATTGATAAAAAAATGGAAACAGCAGAATCAGAAGATGACTTGAAGTTATACCAACAAAATAATGAAGATTTGGAAGATAAATATAAGCAAGGAAGAATATTTGAAGATCTAGAAGAAGGAGAGTTATCAGAAAATACACAAAGGCTAGCTGGACTTAGCATTCTAGAAGAATTTAATCATGCCTATGATCAAATATTCTGCTTTTCAAGCGCAACTGATCCATTTGATCAAAATAAAGGAATTACATCTGAATTACCAAATAACTCCCAGAATCAAAATGGCATACAGGAAGACATACCAGAATATGAAGGACTGGAAGATTACATAATACTTCCAATAATAACATTTAAGGAACTGTATGATTATGAGCTAGATTCACCAATAATTCAAACCAAATATATTTCAGAACAACCTGGATCAAATCTTACAAATGTTGATTTTCTGGAATTACTAACCACTATTGGAATCAAAGGAAATTTAAGAAATCCTTACTGGAAGAAGCCTTATGGATATTATCAAATGACAATAGAAGGACTGTATCACAAAATGTTATGGGCTCAAGAAGATTTAAATCTAGATGGTTTGGAAATCTTGGGAGGAACTCTTTGCTGGTGTGATTTTGGGTACATGTTTATTCATGAAGTCAAAGGTTTTGTTTCAGAATGGAAAGGAAATACACAAAGAAAACAACACAACAAGATATTTGGAGAAATATTGAAGGACATATGTCTTTCAGTAATTCACAACAGAAGGTTGAATATTTCTCAATAACAGCTGAAGTAATCCAATTTCAATCACCAAGTAAAAAAAATAAAAACCATATAAAAAATAGCAAAATAAAATAAAAAAAATCACCAAAAAAAAGAGAATTCTGTATATATCTGTATTAGTATCAAGGGCAGTGACCTCCTGCCTTATCAAAGAGGAATTTCAAATCATTCAAACTACCTTATAAAAAAATCTTTTTTTAAAAAACACTCTTATCACTCAGGGCAGTGACCTCCTACCTTATCAAAGAGGAATTTCAATTTTTTCAATTTTTTTTCAAATATCTTATCACTCAAGGCTATAAATCAGTATTCAATAAAGGACTTCAAACTCAAAATTTTCCAAGATATTTTTTTCAATGTTTAAGTATTATTATTTCATTTTTTTTTAAAAAAACAGGGGTGGTTATCTGTTCTTATGCCACCTCATATAAAAAATGGCACAAGTTTGGGGAAATGTGGGCCCATAGGCCTTTATTAATGTTATTCTCTTTTTTGAAAGATAAAAATAAACAAAAAAGTGTGAAGAACCAGAAAAAGAAGATCCAGATAGCTCAAAATGTCAAAATTATGACCGCCGGTCATAATTTGGTTGCTTGAGACAGGAAGAAATAAAACATGGAAAGGAAAACAAGAAGCAAAAAAAAAATCAACCAAACAAGCTAGGCTGTTCAGATACAGAAAAAGAAGATAGAAGAAGTTCAAAATGTCAAAATTATGACTTCTGGTCATAATTTGCCATAAAAGCAAGAAAACTATATCAAGACAGGGAAGAAAAACCAACCAAACAAGCTAGGCCATTCAGGTACAGAAAAGGAAGATCAAAGAATTTAAAATGTCAAATTATGACCGCCAGTCATAAAATGAACACCTTATTACAGAAAATAATTCAACTCACCAAAAAGGCTACCATTTATACTGGATGACGTTCTTATAGCCCCAAATTAATGGGTTTGTCAATCTTTGACAAGCATGCATCCTTCCAGCATTTTAAATGAGCACATTGAAATAAGTACTTCTCAAATTATGATCAAGGTTGAGCACCCTCAATCACAACAAGTTTCCAAAGATCAATTTTGTTTGACAGAATCAAGGAACACAATGATACCAAATTGCATCACTAAGCTTGCTCAAGGCTCAGAATATGCTACCCAGCATGGTTACCCTATTCCAGAAACTGACAGGTCCAGCAGAAGAATTACTACCAGAGGGGTGATTTGAACCCATTTCAAATTTGATGAAAGTTGAAAGCAACCCGGAATCACTAACCACTACACCATTTGAAAATATAACAACACTCCTCAAATTGAAACCTCCTTCAACATCACTCTTAAAAAAAAAAAAAATTTCCAATAAAAAAAAAAAAAAAAAAAAAAAAAAAAATTTTTTTCAACATAAAAAAAAAAAATTTTTTTTCAAAATAAAAAAAAAAAAAAAAAATTTTTTTCAACAGAAAATAATTTTAAAAAAAATCTTTTTTCAACATAACAAAAATTTATAATAACAAAAATAAATAAAATAAACTATTGTGATTAAAATTAAGGATAAAAGATCAGATCAAATAAAGAAGGTAAAAATTTAGTCCTTGTATGATTTTAAACTACAGGGTAGCAACCTTAAGGCTAAAATTAGTCCTTGTATGACTTTAAACTACAGGGTAGCAACCTGAAGGCTAAAATTTAGTCTTTGTATGACTCAAACTACAGGGGTAGCACACCAGAGGGCTGAAGATGCAAGTAAAATCAAGGAATCAAGAAAATAAAAAGAAAAGAGAAGATATCAAGAGTAAAACAAAAATGAATAATAGAATAATGAAAGCCTCAAGTAAAACAGTAAACTCAGGACTAGCGTTCACAAATGTCCTTGTATGACATTAAACTGCAGGATTTGGTATACCTAATATACTGGGTTTTATCCACCTAGAGGTAAAGTACTTGCATGACTTAAAACTACAACTCAAATACAATTATGAATAAAAGGAAAAGAAAGAGCTGAAAAGACTGTTTTTACTTCAACTAAAAAATTATTATAAAAAAAAAACAATATATATATATATATATATATTATCAATTTATGCTTTAAAACCAGACTAATAATCATGGAAGCTCAAGCCAATGCTGCAAAATATAAGTCAGTACTCAAGAAGGTTAGACCAGTAAATGAAGCTATGCCTCAAGATCTGAATCCACCTTTGGGAAGACCTGAATTATCAAGAGACCCATATGAAACACCCCTATCACCTAACCCACCTCCATTTTTTGAAACATCAAAAGTTACAAAAGAAAGAATTTCAATGATAAACTTTGGACCATCTGGATGGTTATCAGAAGAAGAGATTAATTTATTAAAGAATGTTATATTACTAAGGGAAAAGGCTATAGCATTTTGTGAAGAAGAAAGAGGCGTACTAAAACATTCTTATGGAAAACCTTATAAAATACCAATTATACCACATGAACCATGGCAAAAGAAACCAATACCAATACCAAAATCAATTTTACCTCAATTTATTGAACTAGTCAGAGAAAGAATATGTACAGGACTCTATGAACAATCAACATCAAGCTATAACAGCCCAGTATTTTGTGTGGCAAAGCCCAACGGAAAACTTAGAATAGTTCATGATCTTCAAGACCTCAATAAAGTAACAATAAAAGATGCAGGATTGCCACCAAATGTTGATGAGTTTGTAGGATCATTTTTAGGAAGAGCATGTTATGGATTGGGAGATATTATGGGAGGATATGATGAAAGAGAATTGGATATTACTACAAGACCCCTTACAACATTTGAAACACCACTTGGAAGACTTCAGCTTACAAGACTACCTCACACCAGGGCGAATCTTGCGTCAATCGTTGGCAATTGACTTCACGTCGCACCGCGGTCAGTATAAAATCTTGCTTCAGTCTCGTTAGTGTCACTTTATAGTCACTGGATTTAGTGGGTCACGTCACGTCAGCGTCAACACAACGTCAATCGTCACATGTGTCACATGAGAATGTCACTCAAAGCCCAAACCCGTTTCAACACTATTGGCAACGTTTGGGTAATTTGACCTAATAGCTTCCGCCTCCCCAACGCTTAGCATGCTTACGTGCCCGCACCACCCTCCAGATGAGACTCTGACACTGCCTGCCCCCCCATCTCCATCCTCACCACTCCTTACGCTTTCACACCCCCACCCTTACCATCCTTACGCTCATGAAGTGCCCTCCCGACATGCTCCCGACACTGCTGACCATCCTTACGCTCATTGTGTGCCCTCCCGACATGCTCCCGACACTGCTTACGATCCTTACGCTCATGAAGTGCCCTCCCGACATGCTCCCGACACTGCTCATGAAGTGCCCTCCCGACACTGCTTACAATCCTTATGCTCATGAAGTGCCCTTCCGACATGCTCCCGACAATCCTTACAATCCTTACGCTCATGAAGTGCCCTCCCGACATGCTCCCAACACTGCTTACGATCCTTACGCTCATGAAGTGCCCTTCCGACATGCTCCCGACAGTCCTTACGATCCTTACGCTCATGAAGTGCCCTCCCGACATGCTCCCAACACTGCTCACGATCCTTACGCTCGCCTAGTAAGTACCCTCCCGACATGCCTCCGACACTGCTTATGATCCTTACGCTCATGAAGTGCCCTCCCGACATGCTCCTGACACTGCTCACGATCCTTACGCTCACGGAGTGACCTCCCGACATGCTCCCGACACTGCTTACGATCCTTATGCTCGCCTAGTAAGTACCCTCCCAACATGCCTCCGACACTGCTTACGATCCTTACGCTCATGAAGTGCCCTCCCGACATGCTCCCGACACTGCTCACGATCCTTACGCTCATGAAGTGCCCTTCTGACATGCTCCCGACACTGCTTACGATCCTTACGCTCATGAAGTGCCCTCCCGACATGCTCCCGACACTGCTTACGATCCTTACGCTCACGGAGTGCTCTCCCGACATTCCTCCGACACTGCTTACCATCCTCACGTTTCCGTATTACATCCACAGTGTACGGTGGCTTGTTGGCGTACACAATGGACGCCATCACCGAAATATGCTGAGTGGCCTTCTCTGCCAACAGGACCTCAGGGGAAATTGGTCAGTATATTCACAATGTTGTGGTTAGGGTTTAAATCATGAGACTCACAAATTAAAACCTAATAAGTGGACTATTTAAGACAAGAATTGTGTCTCCTGTTTCGCCGACAAAACCATTTTATTTCATATCAATCAAATGGAACACTTTGCTTAGTCCTTACCTCATGAGCGTTGAATAGTTCAAAAGTTGACTTTAGTAGGTTTCTCACTAGTCAACTTTATTCAATGTCTCACAGGGAAGTGATTTCATTTGCATGATATGAAATAATTTGCAAAACATCGCCTCCTTCAATTTCCCGACAAATCGCATTATGCAAATGCGATTATTTTACTTGCACCTTTTTTCTTGAATTTGTATCTTTTTCTTTAAAATTTTCAAACAAGTTATCAATCAACTCGTCACCATCTATTTGCTTACTAAACTACCTCCGCTATGGCCCGAACCCCGGGAAATTCAACTCAATTCAATGAACGACCAACTTCAGCCCCAGAGAGTGGAAGTGAAATCTCTGATATTGCCAGTAGTCGTGAATTGGGCATTGAAGTAGAGAGCCAGTCACATGAAGATAATCAAGATCCACCAGTTCTTCCGGAATGTGAGTATGCATCCATCTTGAATATTTCAAATCTCTCAAAACCTGATATTGTGTCATAGCCTTTATTTCAGGGCAGCCTCCAAGCTCTCAGAAACCGAATTTTAAAAGTTATGAGAAGGAAAAGACTGTTGAACCTTGTGCACCGACAGAAGATGATGGGCAAGATGATGTAATTTTCAGTGGGGAGGTGGAAATTATATCCAAGGAAAAATTTGTCTCCAACATTGCTCAAACAATCCCAAGGCTTGAAAAAATCCAAAATGATAGTAAAATTCCTGATTATGTGCGTCAAAAGATTGCTGAAGCCATGAGCCTGCTCAAAATGGATTTGAACCGTAAGTCCATTAATAACTCAAATCAAAATTGATAAAAATAGCTGCTTACAATATATGGGCAGGTGTGGAGGTGGGAGAATCTCTACCTGAAGGATCTCGAGTCGTCATTGGATTTCCAGGCAAAGGATTAGGAAAAAGACCAAATATACATGCAACCAAAAAAACAAACAAAAAACGCCGTACCTTTGAAGCCGCAAACGATTCTCGCGATCAAGGTCATGAAATTATCAATGTTGAAGTGGACCATATTGATAATGACCCTCCGCATACTGAACCCCGCCCATACTCAATGAAACAATCCATGATCAAGCTCCACATACTGAAAGCCCCCCGATACCCAATGAAACAATGCATGATGCAACCCCTCCCGCCTCTCCTCGGAATATTCAAGCCTTTCAAGAAAGGGAAACAATTAAACATGATACAATGGGACGAGATATGACTGATATAATTCCCAACGCTGAGCCCAAAGTGTCATCTGCTGCGAATTTTCAAGGAATATTTTTATCCCGCATGGAAGAGTTTGCAGGCATTTTGAATTATCATTCCAATATTTCTCAAAAATCATGGAAAAGGGGGCTTGATAATATCAATAGGATTTACAAAAATAGATGGGACAATTTACCAACAAAGGATGCTCATACATTCCTGCCCGTTGGTATTAAGGTGATCAATAACCAAGAGCTTAAAATGTCGGCTTGGCTTGAGGACCTTGAGATGGCAGGTGAGTTTTTTTTAATCTTTGTGCATGATACTTGATTATTGGCTTTTGACTGGTGATATAAATTGCAATATACAGGGTTAGTGTGAGCCTTAGAGGTAATTTCATATACCCAAAAGACCACAAATATAAAAAATAACATATTAATATAAATAAAATAAATTTATTTATATTATTAAAATAAAAATAAAAAATATAAACATAAAATTATATTAAAAATAAAAAATTAATTATAATTTAAAAATAAAATTACTTTAAATTTTGTAAATATAAAATTACATTTATACTTGAAAAATTTAAGTAAAAATGAAATTTTAACAAAATTGTGAAAAAATAAATAAATTTGGAAAAAAGTTAAATAAAATTTATTATAACTTTTTATCCAATAAATAAACATATAAATTTTATTTCACCATTGGATTCCTCATAAAAAATCAGGTGGGGTCACCTCTGAGTGAAATTTTTGTAACTCAACTCTAAATAAGCTTAAATTAAGTTTTTAGTATTTTCAATACAAAAGTTGAAAATCCTCAAAACCTTAATTTAATTCACACCACATGTGGTGTTAACCATCAATTTTTGTGTTAAAATTGAGGTGTTGTGTTTAGTTTAGAAGTTATGAGGAATTAAAGTATTTTCAATTGAATTCAATTGAAATGTCAAAATGTGCGCGTGTATTACATAAGTGAACTTTGATTTACATATGAGGTGTCAATTATTACTGTATTGTACTGTACAATTGAATTGAATTACATATGTAAATTATAAGTATAATACATGATGAGGAATTAAAAGAAAAATAAATTGGAAAGATTAAATTTGGGGGGGAAAAGGAACTCCAGCTCTAAGGGGGAGCTAGACCCCCAAAATCCTTGCTGACAGGCGTGGGATGTCAAAATTCACGCAAAAGTTCATCACTTTTGGCCTGGAATTGAGTTACAGGGTCTGTGGACTCAATTGATGATGAGGTTTTGATACCAACTGGGGTAGTTTTAGCTGTTGCCAAGAGGGTAAAACTACCCTTAAGATAAAACAATCATAATAAAAACAGTTTTAACTGGTTTCTACGCCTCTGACACACATTCTGACGTGTTTTGAAGGCTCTAGGCCTGGTATTGCTATAGTAATGGCTGATTTAAGGGTCTAAAATGGCTAAAAATGGCTTAAACCAGCCTTTTTTGGTCTAAACCAGGGTTCAATGATGCCATAATTGGCTTTTCTGTTGTCAGACTGTTTTTCACGACTGACAAGAGTAAATTTTACTTTTGGAGTAAGAGAATTGATGGCTATAAAAGAATGTCTTCTTTGCCCCACTTTTCTCTTCATGTTAGAATCTTTTCCTTTTATTAATTAGTTTAAACACTGTTAAACCAATCAATCAAAGATTCCAACCACCAATTTATAATCATTTTAATCCTTTTAAACACGTGAAAAAATCATTATAATCATTGTTTGTAACTCTTATAATCATTTTTACCCCTGAACCACCCCAAAAGTGAATTAAAGCATCTTTCATCACTGTTAACTTTGTCACTTTGTTTCCAAATTCACTCTGGTCACTTTTGGGCGTGTTTTCTCTTTAATATTCTTTTTAAAGACTTTGTTCTTTAATTAATTGCTTGCAGTTCTTTGCTCAATTAATTCCAATTGAAATTGCTCTTGAAGAAATTTCTTTTGTAGCCTTAAAATATCTCTTGTAGAGTATTTTTTGGATAAATCTTTATTGTTGGTAAAACAATAAATTTTTATAATATTATTGTTTTATACTAATAAAGTTATAAACAATAAAATTGGCGTGTTTTCTCTTAAAAATAATATTTCATACTATTTTTAATTGATTTTTACCTTATACAAATTTTGAGGACAGGAAAAGTACTTGATTTTTAATCAAAGTTTCATATCCACACCTTACATTTGGGGGCCCAGCCGTGATATTTTACCTGTGACATATTTTTTTTACTCTTTTTAAATCTTTTTTTCTTATATTGAAAAATTTAAAAACATATAAAAAATACTTATAATCCAAAAAAATCCTTAAAAAATAATTTTTTTCATATTATAAGTGAGGCTTATATTTTTATTTCTTTTTTGAAATAACCTTTTTTTTACTTAATTAATTGGCTTTTTCATTAATTTTAGTGTCTGACAACGTGGTAAGACAAGAAAACATTGAAACAGCCTCAACAGTAACCAGCATTATCCCTGCCAGTACTGTTAATTCTGATCATAATAGTACTGTTATTGTGACTCAAAATAATCAACCTGAACCAATATCTTCTGAATTAATTAACTTGGATATAAGTAATACACTTCAGAAAGCCAAAAATTTGGCCAATAGTAAGTTTTTGACGTAAAAATACTATTTTAAGCCTTTTTTAACCATAATTATGCCTTCAACCAGGTCAGGAGCCAGCTACAACCCCTCAAGCAGCTCCCAAAAAGGTAATAGACGTGATTATGGCAGAGGCCAACCAGGTACAGAAGGAAAAGGGTCAGTTGATGACTTCCAAACAACTAAAATGGGTCATTCTGAAGCTGATAATACCATTTTACCTTCAAAAAGAGCTGACACCGCCACAACAAGCCTCTGTGGACATATACAAAGCCAGCCACAGTGCATACAACAATGCACTCCAATTCAAGGAGTACCAGATCCTTGCAGACCTGTGGAAGAATTGCATGAATTCTTACCTGACAGTAAGAAAATTCTTGGGCCATCCCAACACTTGCAAATTGCTCAATGGATGGCATCCATTGATGGAGAAGAAAAACATGATGCTTTTGACACTAGAATGGAGGAAAAACAACCCTCCACCAGCCAAACCAGTGCCAAAAACAGCCCCAGTGGCCAGCAGCAGCAATTCCAACGTGAAAAAGCAGCCACAAACTCCAAACAAGGGCAAAGGGAAGGCACCAGCCCCAAAACCTTACAGCCAGGGCTACAGAATCCCAAAGATTCAGCAGGATGCCATGGAAAATGTATTTCAGATGGCCAGAACCATGATGGAATTACAGAAGAAGGAGGAAGCCAGATTAAGGTTCCAGAAATGATTTCTGACATATTTGATTCCATCCCAGAGTTGTATAATGCTATAAATGACGTGAAAAAACATCTTTCTGATAAAAATGACACCATTTGTAACAACATTAAAACAAACAACCTGAGTCTGTGCCAAATTAATGAAACACTTATGTGTTTTGAAAAAGTTTTGAGAACAATTAAAAATTCCAATAATGATAATTCTTCTAACAATAAAATAAATGAACAATCTGCCATTATTAAAGAATTAACAGATAAATATTCTAAATTCAATATTGATGACATAATTGAAACAAGAATTAAACAAGCCATAAATATTATCAAGACAGATAACAAGAAAGTCCTTGATGACATTTCAAATTCATTTACTGAAGTAAAGACATATACCATTGCCTTGAAAAAGTGTTTTGATGCTTCACAAGAAGAAGTATCAAAATTATCAATGAAATTGAATCAAGTCACTGCTGATAATACAAGACAGACAGAGTTATGGCAAGAACTTACACATAAAGAAGACATGTATAAAATTGAAGTAATAAATTTAATACAAAGCTTCCAACATGAATACAGAAATTCCCAAAGGTGTAGCAACAGTAAAATGAATGACATTGAACAAATACTGAACACCTTACCAAGAATGTCTACACCTCTAAATCAAAATGAGGGCACAAGAATTCCAAATCCACAAGTATTGGATCCTGATAATTCACAATTAAAAAATGAATTATCCACTTCTTTTCATAACTTGGAACCATCAATGGGCCAAGCACTCTTGAAAGAAGTTCCAAAACTTAAAGAATGGCCTCACTTCAGTGGTGAAGGAGAGTATGACCATATGGAATTCATTAGAGGTATTGACATGATCAAAGAAGATTTTGAATTACCAGACAGATTGGTAACAGCCAGGTTTAACACCTTGTTTACCAGATCAGCTCACAGATGGTACATCAAAATAAGACAAGCACATGGACACCAGAGTTGGACTTGGTGGAAAACCCAAATCATCAACAAATGGGCAAATGATGCTTGGAGGTATAAAGTTGAAACAGCCTTTGAATCTGCCAAATTTAATGCTGATAAAGACAAAGCTTTACCATGGTTTTGCCAACAAAAGGACAGATTAACAGCATTATATCCTGACATGTCAGAGTTTATGATCCATAGAAAAATTCTGAGACAATGTGGAGGTGACTTAGAGAATGCTGTCAAAAGCAGGACTACTGAACAATCTTCAGCAGAAGATATTATCAATATACTAGAAGAAGTAACCACCAGAACCAAAATTGGTTCTAGTAGGGTGAATCTCAAAACAAGGTTTAATACACCTTGGAAAGATTCTGTGGACAAAAACCCCAAAGAAAATTCTGGTAATATTAAATATAAATCTGCAGATACAGTCAGAAAATGCCATATTTGCCAAAGCACCACCCATTTAGCCAATACATGTCCAAAGAGGGGGAAAATCAATGAAATTGACATTGAAAAGGAACCAGATGTTGAAAAAGAAGACATAATTGAAGACAATTCAGATGATAAGTCATCCATATTTTCTGAATCTTCAAAAGATATAGAAAATATCAATGCCACTTTTGACATCATGGAATCTTATTCCCACTTACCACAATTGAGCAATGGTCAAGTTGATTTATCAAAAGTTCAAGATGCACAACTTATGAAGACAAAACCAAACAGAGGAGAAGGTTATACAGCTGGTAACTCCTGTATAACAGAAGTGGTAATTGACAACAAGCCCACCAAACTTTTGCTTGACCCAGGAGCCTTCTGCTCTTGTGTTGGAAAATCCTTTCTTAAGACCTGTGTGCCAAATTTTGAAGACCAATTGTTACCAATTGATGGTATAAAATTCAACAGTGCAAGTAACCCAATGAAAGCATTGGGGATCTTTGAGACCAATGTCATATTCCCACACATAAATGGGAATTTAAGGATCACAGTTGAATTTGTTGTTATGGAAAATTGCTCTAGTACCCATTTTATATTGGGAAATGACTATTTGATCATGTATGGGATAGATTTACATAATAACAAAGACAGATACTTTACAATTGGGGACAATAAGCGCCAGAAATTTGCCTTTTTACCATTTAAAAGACAAATTACAGTAAACAAAGTATCACCAGTCAACTTAGAGTTAGAAAAATTCAAGTCTGAACAGTTAAATGAGGCTGAGATAAGCCTTCATCTGACTGATAAACAAGAAAATGAACTTTCTTCCCTTTTGTATGACCACAAAGGAGCATTTGCTACAGACAAAGAACCTCTGGGAGCAATTATTGGTCATGAAGTTGACATCATTCTTAACATTGAGAGACCTTATCCACCACTCTTAAGAAGACCTGCTTATCCAGCAAGTCCAAAATCAAGAGAAGCTCTAGAAATTCATATCAAAGAACTTCTAGACCTTGGTGTAATAAGAAAAGTAGGCCACAATGAGGAAGTAGAAATAACTACACCAGTCATAGTGGCGTGGCATAATGGAAAATCCAGAATGGTTGGGGACTTTAGAGCTCTGAACACTTACACTGTTCCAGACAGATACCCAATACCAAAAATCCAAATTGCCCTTACTCAAATATCTCAAGCAGTGTATATAACCACTATGGATGCCCTTAAAGGATTCCATCAAAATGTGGTAACACCAAGAGCAAGAAAATACTTGAGAATTATTGTTCATTGTGGAGTGTATGAATACTTAAGGATGCCCTTTGGTATCAAAAATGCACCTTCACACTTCCAAAGAATGATGAATGAAATCTTCCCTGAAGAACTCTCAGAGGGATGGTTAATCATTTACATTGATGACATTATTATCTGTTCAAAGACTTGGGAGGAGCACATGTACAGATTATCAAGAGTTTTGACAAAAATCCAATCAGTAAACATGAAAATCTCCTTGAAGAAATGTCATTTTGGATTTAAAGAACTTAAGGCACTAGGACATGTTGTATCTGGTTTGTCCCTTGGAATTGATAAAAACAAAGTTGCAGCAGTATTGTTAAAACCCATGCCTCAGAATAAGAAGGAAATTCAGTCATTCTTAGGTTTTGCAGGATATTACAGGCAACACATTAAAGACTTTGCATCCATAGCAAGACCACTTTATAAGTTGTGTGACAAAGACACAGTATTTGAGATGACTGTTGACAGAGTCAAAGCTTTTGAGTCTCTAAGAGAAGCATTGACCACTGCTCCACTCTTACTGATGCCAGACTTTAAATTGCCTTTCAAACTGTATATTGATGCATCAGGGGATGGACTAGGTGCTGCACTTCACCAAGTTCAGATCATAAATGACAAACCTGTAGAAGGACCAATATGTTTCATATCCAGGCAAATCAAACCAACTGAAGCCAGATATGGAGCAAGTCAAATGGAATGTCTATGCCTTGTCTGGGCCTTAGAGAAATTGAACTATTTCTTAGAGGGATGTGTTTTTGAAGTAATAACAGATTGTACAGCTGTGAAATCACTTTTGAACATGAAAACACCTAACAGACACATGCTCAGATGGCAAATAGCCATACAAGAATACAGAGGCAATATGACTATTGTTCATAAGGATGGGAATATTCATAAGAATGCAGATGGACTAAGCAGATGGCCATTACCAAATAACATTGATAATCCTGCTTATGTTCCAGAAGAAGCTTCACCACAAATTCCAATAGAAGGAATAAGTGTTACAGACTTGAACACCACCTTCTTTGAAGAAGTCAGAAATAGTTACACTCAAGATAAGAATTGTAGCATCTTATGCCAATTACTTAACAAAGACTGTAAAGACAACTCTCTAATACATGCCTTGGATGAAGTATGGAGAAAATCTTATAATGAAGGAAGATTTCACCTACTGGATGGTATAATTTACCACAGAACCAAGCACACATGTGTCATGACAGTTGTAGACAGGTCATTAATCAATCTTGTACTGAAAAAATGCCATGATAGTCCCTTTTCAGGACATCTTTCTGAAGACAGAACAAGAGAGAAAGTGAAGACCTGCATATGGTGGCCAATGTGGCAAAAAGATGTTGCAGAGTATTGCAAAACCTGTGACAGATGCCAAAAAGCAAATAAATCCACTGGCAAAAGACTTGGAAATATGATGAAAATCCAAGAACCAAACAGACCTTGGGAAATTGTCCATATGGATTGGGTAACTGGCCTACCACCAGGAGGTGACAGGAGCTATAATGCTTGCCTAGTAATTGTGGACAGATTCAGTAAAACTCCAATCTTTTTACCATGTCACAAAGATGATACAGCCATGGATACAGCTCTTCTGATATGGAATAGAGTAGTGTCATGGACTGGGATATTTACAAATATCATCAGTGATAGAGATCCCAAATTCACTTCAGCTCTATGGACAAATCTTCACCAATTATTTGGCACAAAACTGTCTTTCTCTACAGCCTACCACCCACAAACTGATGGTCTGGCTGAAAGAATGATCCAAACCTTAGAGGACATGGTGAGAAGATTTTGTGCATATGGCCTTGAATTCAAAGATTGTGATGGATTTACCCATGATTGGTGTACTCTGTTACCAGCACTGGAATTAGCATATAAAACAACAATCCATTCCAGTACCAATCAGACTCCTGCTATTCTAGAAAAAGGATGGAACCCCAAGTTACCCCAAGATTCCTTGAGGAAAGACTTAATTGAAATACATCCCACAGCTGCTAGCTTCAAAGGAATGCTAGACAAAGCTAGAAAGCATGCAGTGAGATGCATGGAGGACTCTTTTGCATATGCTAAAGACAAATGGGATAAATCTCATGCAAATCCAGATTTCAAAGTGGGGGACCTAGTTCTTGTATCCACCACTAACTTCAATAACATCAAAGGATGTAAAAAGTTAAAAGACTCCTTTGCAGGACCTTTTGTGATTAAGGCCCTCCATGGAGAAAATGCTGTTGAAGTAGAGTTATCTGAAGAACTTAGCAATAAGCACCCTACATTTCCAGTAAGCTTGATAAAGCCATACAAATCTAGTGATGCTGAGAAATTTCCCTTGAGGAATAAGATTCCCCAAGTTATACCTCCTATTGAGACATCTGGTACTAAGAAAATAACCAAAGTTCTTAAAGAAAGGAAATTAAGAACCAAGAAAGTAAGGGAATACCTTGTTAGGTACAGTGACCCAACTTGTGAAGATGAATGGTTAGAAGAGAAAGATATACCAGAAGCCACCAAACTCCTGAGGAGATTCAGACACACTAGAAACACCAATATTACAAAGTAATATTCTTTTTTAGGGGGAGGGAATGTGAGCCTTAGAGGTAATTTCATATACCCAAAAGACCACAAATATAAAAAATAACATATTAATATAAATAAAATAAATTTATTTATATTATTAAAATAAAAATAAAAAATATAAATATAAAATTATATTAAAAATAAAAAATTAATTATAATTTAAAAATAAAATTACTTTAAATTTTGTAAATATAAAATTACATTTATACTTGAAAAATTTAAGTAAAAATGAAATTTTAACAAAATTGTGAAAAAATAAATAAATTTGGAAAAAAGTTAAATAAAATTTATTATAACTTTTTATCCAATAAATAAACATATAAATTTTATTTCACCATTGGATTCCTCATAAAAAATCAGGTGGGGTCACCTCTGAGTGAAATTTTTGTAACTCAACTCTAAATAAGCTTAAATTAAGTTTTTAGTATTTTCAATACAAAAGTTGAAAATCCTCAAAACCTTAATTTAATTCACACCACATGTGGTGTTAATCATCAATTTTTGTGTTAAAATTGAGGTGTTGTGTTTAGTTTAGAAGTTATGAGGAATTAAAGTATTTTCAATTGAATTCAATTGAAATGTCAAAATGTGCGCGTGTATTACATAAGTGAACTTTGATTTACATATGAGGTGTCAATTATTACTGTATTGTACTGTACAATTGAATTGAATTACATATGTAAATTATAAGTATAATACATGATGAGGAATTAAAAGAAAAATAAATTGGAAAGATTAAATTTGGGGGGGAAAAGGAACTCCAGCTCTAAGGGGGAGCTAGACCCCCAAAATCCTTGCTGACAGGCGTGGGATGTCAAAATTCACGCAAAAGTTCATCACTTTTGGCCTGGAATTGAGTTACAGGGTCTGTGGACTCAATTGATGATGAGGTTTTGATACCAACTGGGGTAGTTTTAGCTGTTGCCAAGAGGGTAAAACTACCCTTAAGATAAAACAATCATAATAAAAACAGTTTTAACTGGTTTCTACGCCTCTGACACACATTCTGACGTGTTTTGAAGGCTCTAGGCCTGGTATTGCTATAGTAATGGCTGATTTAAGGGTCTAAAATGGCTAAAAATGGCTTAAACCAGCCTTTTTTGGTCTAAACCAGGGTTCAATGATGCCATAATTGGCTTTTCTGTTGTCAGACTGTTTTTCACGACTGACAAGAGTAAATTTTACTTTTGGAGTAAGAGAATTGATGGCTATAAAAGAATGTCTTCTTTGCCCCACTTTTCTCTTCATGTTAGAATCTTTTCCTTTTATTAATTAGTTTAAACACTGTTAAACCAATCAATCAAAGATTCCAACCACCAATTTATAATCATTTTAATCCTTTTAACCACGTGAAAAAATCATTATAATCATTGTTTGTAACTCTTATAATCATTTTTACCCCTGAACCACCCCAAAAGTGAATTAAAGCATCTTTCATCACTGTTAACTTTGTCACTTTGTTTCCAAATTCACTCTGGTCACTTTTGGGCGTGTTTTCTCTTTAATATTCTTTTTAAAGACTTTGTTCTTTAATTAATTGCTTGCAGTTCTTTGCTCAATTAATTCCAATTGAAATTGCTCTTGAAGAAATTTCTTTTGTAGCCTTAAAATATCTCTTGTAGAGTATTTTTTGGATAAATCTTTATTGTTGGTAAAACAATAAATTTTTATAATATTATTGTTTTATACTAATAAAGTTATAAACAATAAAATTGGCGTGTTTTCTCTTAAAAATAATATTTCATACTATTTTTAATTGATTTTTACCTTATACAAATTTTGAGGACAGGAAAAGTACTTGATTTTTAATCAAAGTTTCATATCCACACCTTACAGTTAGATTTTTTTAAGCCAACAGAAACAGAAGCGTTTTTTGATCACAACATTTGGAATCTCAAATTGATGAAGGAATCAGCTAAACCTCCAGATAATCTCCCAAAATCTGAACACTCCTTCTTCAAAATGGTTCAGAGCCTTCTTTACCCCGCAAATCCAGTTAAACATTTTTGGGCAAATGTTATGTTTGAATCCATTAGTTTAGTCTCATACAATGTGATTGCACCCAAACCATATGTTGCACCAACGTCAAATTCGACCAATCCTCTTGGACTCGAATGCGGAGCAGTTGAATACCTTGCCTCCTGCTTGAGTAAATCGAAGCAACGTGCAACCCAACTCAGCATTGAAGGTGGCGGCGCTGACAATGAGATATCCACAAAGCCGCACAAGGACCTGGAGGATCTAATGGATACAGTTATTCATTTGATGATTGTGTACAACATGGTACGTGCACATACAAAGGTCGAAGTTAATGGCATCAAAGGCAAACTCACGAACTCCAAAAAAAATGAGGCCATCAAAGATCTTTTGGCGTGTCACAAGAATCTCGGAATAAATCGAATTTGCTATGGTATATTAGCGGCATTCTGTGCGGCGGGGGTTCGTGGTTTGATGGTATGCTCAGATGGCTGGAGAACAAGCTCAGTTAAAGGTGCTTTATCACTAATTGACATTTCCGCAAAACTTTCAGAGTGTAAAAATCTAGTGGAGCCAGTGTGGCTACGTACTAATAAGTATATATGTAATTTACTGAATAAAAGTTTCTTCTCATCAGAGTCTTTTAACCCCACTGTACCTCTTAGATTTGAATTTGCACGATGCTTGGTATTAGACTTTGGTGATGCCTGGGTGGCAAAGCATGGTCTTGGTTCGAGTGATGAGGTAACCTTGACTGTACCCAGGTCAGCTAAACTCACAACCAGGATTGACCCGTTTTAGATTAGCTTTGTACTAGATAGATTGTAATTTAATTTTGCAAAGTGATTTATGAATTTAATAATCATGACTTCCTATCCTACTACTGCCCGGATGCCACAGTCTGAGTACCAATAGTAATTGTACGGCGGCATGCCTCCGTACATCATTGCAAAGACTCCGACAAGACGCAAGCTGAGTCAGGCGTTGTGCGCGCGAGTAGCACATGCGGGGGCATTGCGGGAGGTCGCGTTTATCACTTCCCGCCAGCCCATAATAGGCCAAATGTTCCTGTGTCTTTCAAGAGGACTAGGATAACTAGGGATCCACAGCAGGATGCATATTGCATTTGCGTGAGCTTGTGATATTCCAGAAGGTTCGATTGGAAAGTGATTGCATGGGAACATCAATGTCAAATTGAATAATGCACTATCCACTGCAATTTTCAGGTTCAGGTATTTGAGATTGTGAATTTGCCAAGGTCAGGCGTGAGCTTTCTTTTTAGCCGCAATTAAAAAAGATTCATCCACCGCAATCCAATTTAGGTGATATTAAGAAATCAGTAATCATTTGGTTTCATTTCAATTTCTGCTGAAAGCATGCCATTCACCAAAAAAGGAAAAGAGCATAAAAGGGAACTCGTGAGAAAGCGTCGGGCTGAGGAAGGAAAGTGTGAGTTACTCGCTTAATCTCAGTGTATATATGCTTCCACATTTATGTGGCACCCTCATTGGGCCCCACGGAAGAACATTGGCTTTAGTCGGTTCAGATTGTGCCAATGTCATGTGGGCTCCAACAGGGAAGTTCAAGGATGTGTGCCGAAGAAAGCTCCTTGGCAGTATCTGATATCTTGTGTGCTTCAACACATAGTGATCCCTCAACCACTCGGGAATAGTAGCAGATCCCAAAAGAAAAATGAGCGCAAAACGAGCCGAATGAATAGGTTGTTTTCCTCCTCTCACCCAACAGCACAAATATCAATGCCAGTATCAGCAAATATCACCCCAAGTGAAATTCGGAGGGTTGTGGATGTCAATCAGATCAAACGCATTCACTTTGGCCGTGTGGCAATTTTCTCTTCAACCGGATTACTCATTGCCCTTGTCGAATTCCGACCATTCACAACAATGAGTGAAGTCGAGGTCAATGAATGGGATGAATTATCACAATTCTTATTTCGCGAAAAGAGGTTCACTGACCCTATTGCAACAAATGGAGCATTACTGGAGGGATTTATGTTCGCAATTGGGTGGCGCAAATGCACCACGAAGAATGAACAATTTGGTCTGTATGGAAGTGCTGGCAAAATTGAAAATGCAAAAGATGAATGGCGGAACCGAGGTGCCAATCTTAGCTCGGTGGGTTGCATTCTAGGTCAATCCTTACAATATGTTGGGGATAATTTATTTGAGAAGATTCAAAATTCCTACAATTCATTGGGGGTTCCGTCTTTTGATCAAGTCAACTATGAAGGCTATATTCCGGCAAATCAGGGTGCATTTGAGTTCGCTTCCGCACTCACTTTCACCATGAATGGATTCAAAAACGCACCTCATGTTGATAAGAATGCATCGCTGTATGCTTCGGGATGGTGGTTTCAAGCTGATAAGCGGACCGGCCAAATTCAAAGAGATGCATCAAAGCGGTGTACAGGGGGAAAATTGATTTTCCCAAATGAGCATTTTTGGATTGATCTATCCGCATGTCATGGGCTCATTCAGGTAGTGTGGGCCAGTAGTACATTTTTTCATTATACTGATCCAGCACAGGACAACGAAAGCACGACACTAGTGGGTATGTCCGCAGAATGCTCAAGCAGGTTAGCAAAAACAATGCAGCAAAAAAACCATGGCTATTATGAGATTGGCGAGAGAGCGGGCTATAAAATCAGGGATGGTAATACAATCTCATGCCAATTCAAAGAATGAGGAGATTTGCATGTGTGTTGGGTAAGTAATGGTGGGGTAAGGCAGAGGACAATATACACCAGGATTGGATGGATTCGAGTGCGGCAGATGGGGTGTCTCACATGAAAAAGGGGTGAAGTGGATTATGTACGGTGGCATGCCATCGTACATCTGTCCTAGTTTGTTGCTATTGTCCAGGATGCCAATGCTTCACACGCAAATCCTTATGCTTGTGCAGGTTCTGCCAATGCTAAAAGTTCCTTACGCCTATGCGGGCTGCCGACGCTTCACACGCCAATCCTTACGCCTGTGCAGGTTCCCGACAGCTCACACGCCAATCCTTACGCCTGTGCAGGTTCCCAACGATTCACACGCCAATCCTTACGCCTGTGCAGGCTCATGACAACTCACACGCCAATCCTTACGCTTGTGAAGGCTCCAGACAGCTCACACGCCAATCCTTAGGCTTGTGAAGGTTGCCAACAATGCTGACAATTTCTTACGCCTGTGCAGGCTCCCAAAAGCTCACACGCCAATCCTTACGCCTGTGCAGACTCCCAACAGCTCACACGCGAATCCTTAGGCTTGTGAAGGTTGCCAACAATGCTGACAATTTCTTACGCCTGTGCAGGCTCCCAACAATTCACACGCCAATCCTTTCGCCTGTGCAGGCTCCTGAAAGCTCACACGCCAATCCTTACGCCTGTGCAGGTTCCCGACAGCTCACACGCCAATCCTTACGCCTTTGCAGGCTCCCGACAGCTCACACGCCAATCGTTACGCTTGTGAAGGTTCCCAATAATTTAAACAATTCAATACGTGACTAAGATTAATAGCGTGTGACCATAGGAACGGCAATTTCTCATGAATCTGGAGTGGATTGCTCACATGCCGGAACCTCCCACTTTTTTACAGTTAAGATTTGATATGGCTCTAAACAATGGAGGAAGAAAATATAGGAGGCAGGAATGGTGACTATTGGCGCATTTTTGGCAAAAGAGTTTCTCACATACAAATACTAACTCAAACTTTTGGTGGGGCACTTACGAAAATTATTCTCACACAATAGTAAATATGAATCATTGAGGAATTATAATAAATTCACGTGAACAAAGAACGTAAGAGAAATTGAAAATATCTTTCATTGAATACAAAAAATTTATCTAAAGGAGTGTAATACAAAAAGTAAAAAGTGGAAAGAATATGATTTTTTTTGTGGATTTTATTTTTCTAAGAATTTTGAGACTATCCCGGTGATGTCCTCCATTGGATAAGCCTCCATCGCCGCGCCAAGGAGGGAGTTTAGTTCCTCCCGGAATTCCCGGTGCATCCACGAAAGGAATCATGTGGAGCAACCGACGATGCTCCAACAAGATTCGGTTGATCGATTCGTGGACGATGGCTCGAGGGATCATCAAAGTCGGTTGTAAGTTGGTAAATTCCTGGCGAGCGTCATCGTAGGAATGAGAGGAGGTTGGCACCGGGGGGGAGGAGGCGGTTGGGTTGTCGGCGGCAATGGGAGGGATATCCGGGGAAGGAACCGGGGTAGGAGTGGAGGGAGGGGGTACAGGAGGGGAAGGTGGTGGAGGCGGTGAAGAAGGGGGAGGGGGAGGGGGAGGAGGGGAACCGACTGGCGTATCGTCAATGATGATAATCGAGCGGGGAGTGGCGGGACGAGCTGGAGAAGGTCGAAGGAGGGGTGAGGAAAAGTTGAGTAGAGTTCAAAGGATGAACTAGGGACTTACCAAAAGGTTCCTCCATTGATTGCGTAGGAGCCACCTCAGGTTGAGGCTCACGAGTCGCAATGTCCTCAGGTGGTTTGGAGGATGGACTCGCGCCAGGAATAGGTGGCTCATCGTTCTGGGAGGCTTCTACAAAAGGAGGAAGAGTCAGTTAACTTGATGCAAAAGTGAAAATGAGAAAAGAGAAAGTTGGCTGCTTACCGCGGAATAAGTCCTCAAACCATTGGGTGCCACTCGGGCCTGGGGTGGGTTGCCGCGGGGTTTGCTCGCAAGGCAAACTGGGAACGGGAGAGTCTTGTTGGGGGGGATTCGGAGGGTTTTGTTCTATGAGTAATGGAAAAAAGGGAGTATTATTGCGTGAAGATAAAAGAGATAAGGAGGAGAAAGAAAACTTACTTTGGCATTTGAATCCCATCGGTGACAAGACATGGTGACGATTGGCCCAAGCTCGAATGTCCTCTTGCCATCGCCATCCTTCATCGGCCAGATAATCACTTCGCTCCGGTCAAGGAGTGAAGTGACCATCGGATGGTGGCCTAGGAGGGGGGGTGGACAAATCGATGCTTGAGGGGACTGGGCTAATCGTCCGGAATCGTTCCCGTCGGCCTGCTTGAGGTCCCGGTGTCCATTTGCGCTCGGAAATGGTCTCATCATCGTTGACCACAAAGGAGTCCTCGCGAGGTCGTCTTGGGCGAGAACTCCTCTGGCCGCGTGGTCGGAAGGGTTGGACAACAAACGAGCATTTCTTGTGTGCTTGTCGGCAAGCATCACAAGCGTTGGTCGTTGTTGAAGAGCGGATGCAGGGGATACTCCGCTTGGTGCATAACGTGCACGACATCTAAAAACAAAAAAATTGGGGTTAGTAAGTGAATAGAAAGTAAGAAATCAAGAAAGAAAAGGATGACGTACGATGAATTATATAAATTTAAAACGGAATCAATTTAAAAACGCTCTAGTCGGAAGTTTTTAAAAGTCTGGAAGGAAGTCGTGAAGATAGAAAAATATTAATATCGGATAATAACGTGGACAAAACTTTATTTGAATGGAACGCACGAAGTAGATAGACGGGGGGTTCTGGAAGTATAAGTGGGAAAAAAACAAAGCAGAAGGATATGATAGTGGTTAGTGGAGTGCGAAAGAAAAGAGTGGAAAAGCAGGAAGACCTAGGGTAATACGCACAAAAAGGAGAACAGCGGGTGAGGTGGAGCGAAGTGGAGTGGGTGAGAAAGAAAGTGAAGGGCTTGTCGTGTGAAGATGGTCTTTTATACCATGGTGAAGCTGAGACGATCTCAGCAGTTGCAGCACCCGCAAAAGGCTCAGCTTCAAGGCGTGTGGGCAAAATTAAAGCTGAGTCTCAGCGAATGCAGCACCCAACAAAGGCTCAGCTTCAAGGCGTGTGGGCAAAATTGAAGCTCAGTCACAGCAGTTGCAGCACCCGACAAAGGCTCAGCTTCAAGGCGTGTGCAAAATTGAAGCTCAGTCACAGCAGTTGCAGCACCCAACAAAGGCGCAGCTTCAAGGCGTGTGGTCAAAATTGAAGCTCAGTCTCAGCCAATGCTGCAACTGAGCTTCAATGTTGGCGTGAGGCAGAAGAACAATGGGGTTCTGGCTGAGTATTGCTATTTATTGAATTGTCAAACTCAGTCGAATCCCCTTTGTTTCCTTACATAGCCACCCGATACCCCAGGAGGGTGGTTGTGAGGCCCTCGTTGAATCTGCATTGTGGGTCCAATGCACAAGTGACCCATGCAGAAATGCACCCGGTGCATTTGGTCACAAGTGACCGCGGCGAGATTACCGGCCGTATGGCCTGGTAATAGTGTTTGAACAAAGGGGGGGGCTGTAAGACAAGTGAATACAGCGTGAGCTTGCCTCAACCCATTGCTCAGGTTTGCTTTCGGGTCATAATTGAAATGCTCAGTGGCTGAAAATTTTAATGGCACAGTGATTGAACTATTGATATAACAATATCAAATGCACCATGCTGAGCCATTGCTCAGTCGTTTTTGTATGCCCACAATCTGAGCATTTGGCACAGCATTGGGTGACATTTCAGCCAGCTGCAGCATTTCACATGCTTTGGTGAAGTGCTCCAAACTGAGCCTTCCAATGTGCTATTGCAAAAATAGTTCATTCCATGGCTTTACTGAGCACTTTCACACGGTCCTTTTGACCATGACATGCTCAGCTTGCGTGTGCAAATTGGGTGAAACACAATGTTGAGCATGTGGCACATGAGATACGTATATGAAAACGATTGCATTGGCTATATGCATGCAGGCTGAAGTAGTATTACACCTTCCTAATCTGTACAGCCGACACTGTAGTACGCAGCAGGGCTGGATATGCGGTCCCAAATTGGTCTGAAGTACAACTTCATTAAAAAAACATTCGGTCGTACTGGAACTTGCAAGATATGTAATCACTATGTCCTCATTAAGTACCATACCTGATAAGGTCATTGTCAGTTCCAGTCTAACCGGGATTTAATTCAATAAAAATTGTATTCCGTTATTCAAAATATTTTGTTATCATCTCTTTTTCTCACGGCTCAAAACAAAATCTTATCAATTTTAAATTGTGTTTGTTATAATTTCAAATGAACATCCTTTATTGTAGTTCGCAAAGGACATGTATTAAGCAAAAATGAATTGTAAGTAGGATTAAGGAACCTATCAGTCATTGTAGCTATAATTGATGAATTAAATAGTCGTTTAATTGGAATGAGTTTTTGGAAAGATTGTATATTTGTGCTCATTATAAACAAATGAGAATGAAAGAAAATGATTAAAAAATTATAAATAAAAATGATAAAACATTTGAGATACGTGAGATGTTGCACGAAATAATTAGTTGGTATTTATTCAGTGCATAGTTGCTATTTGATTGGTCAGTTTCAGTTCCGCGCAAAAAAAAAGCGCGTTGGAACTGTTAATTATGGTAGAATTAACAACCTAAATCAGTTTAGCCAAACTGCACGGAATAACCGACATGACAGCCTTGGTACGCAGTACACCTTTGTAAATGTATGCTGCAGGGCAGAGCAAAAGCTGTTCAGCGATGTAACATGTAATCACGTCAAGCCATCAAGTCATATATCTCAACTGCATCCCTTTGATGCACCTTGTTGGACAGCTCTGCCTAACTCCGGCACCAATGCGCGTGTAATCCAAGTTAATGTAAGTGGGTGATATCGGGGCAAACTTTGACTGGCCGCGCGTGCTCATTGGCGGGCAGCCACACACTTTCTCATATGCACCACCTGACGGGTCATACGCAGGCAACTTTCACACGCCTGGAAGACATTTCACTGCCAGTCTTCCGACCGGCTATTTTCTTGGTTGGGTGGTCAGCTGCACTGCAGACGCTCACCCGCTTGCGCATGGAAACCTGAGGTCAATCAGTATGGATTTTCTTCAGCCTCATCCGCATTAGAATAATCCCGGCCTATGATTGTGTCGGGATCTCCCACTCCGGGTCATTTTCTGCACGTTCTCAAGCACCTGACGCAATCAAACTCATGTTCGGTGGCACGCCACCGAACATATCTTACCCGCCCACACACACACATCTCTACAGTGAGTTTGCCCTTTGAAACCGCCAACATTGCCCAGTAGGTCCCTGTGTGAAAATTAACCTGGGGATGATACGCTCATTGTTTGCTGTCACACCAGCGAACATGACTGCATGCCTCTAATATGCCCTCCACAATAACTTGCTCCAACCCACCCAATTTCGGATATGCTAATGTCAACCTTGTTCCACCAAAGGTTTTGTACCTTGCTGCAGATCCAGCAAAATATTGGTGCACCCACATTTTGGCCACCTTGCCTTGATATATGCCCCAAATTGGATATGAAAATTGTCAGCCCAAGACGCCCACCCCCATCAAGACCATGCACGTAACCACAGGCCATCCCCCTTTTGGCCTGTTGCTGCCACTCATATAAGTTCCCCACCTGCGCTTATTCCTCTTCATTCCCTTTAGCTAACCCTTCCTAATCATATAATTCTCAACTGTCCCCAAATAATTGAACATAGCCATAATGTCAACCCCTTCACAACCACTTTGCATTGGGATGATTAATATTTGTATTCAAATAAATAGTGATATAACCTTAAAGCCTGAGAATTCCCACTTAGGTTCTTGGATTATCCTATGGCACAATCAACACAACATATTCGTATATCTCCCCAATCACCAGCATGCTATTGGCTCTCTCCCAGGAACCCTTTCCCAAACGTTGATACCATTCCTTGGGGCACCAAAAACGTTCATGCACTGTGGTCCTGGTGGGGCATGGATTGAAAATTGCCAAACCAATCCTACTCAAATATTATTTGTTGAGGGAGTATTTATGACTGATGCCAATGATCCCTCCTCATCTCAGAAACCCAATCTAGCATTGATGTTCTTCACATGGTATCCAAACATTCTATTCATAATGGAAAGCTTTCGAACACAAGATTTCAAGCTTAAAATGCCCAAAGAATATGACTGTACTACTCATTGTCAATGTCAACTCTTTACTCCGACATTTCCCGCTTCAAACTCGACGCCTGCTTCATATCCTGCTGTTTCATCATTGATTTCCAAGCAAAAACTGATACAATTACCCAGTGGATCAGACCTCCCCATGATGACCCCGCCCCATGCCATTATTCAAACCCCCCTCCTCCCTCATCAAAAGACCGGACTAGCGTTTCTCTGGGATTGAGAAATCCCCAATGGCCAATCAGCCCGTAACCTTTGGGCCACCTCACCCCCAGGATCCACTTTCAATGCC
The DNA here is from genome assembly GCA_023105745.1 of Austropuccinia psidii. Lineage (NCBI taxonomy): Eukaryota > Fungi > Basidiomycota > Pucciniomycetes > Pucciniales > Sphaerophragmiaceae > Austropuccinia > Austropuccinia psidii. Next base: position 7,063,973 of record JALGQZ010000007.1, on the reverse strand, counting down.
AGGCACATCATTACAAACAAGGTCATTAGCTCATTTGAATCCCTTTCGACCAATACCCCTCTTGGAGGCCTGCTTGCGGATGATATGGGATTAGGTAAAACCATTCAGGCCATTGCTCTAATTGGTACCTCCAAGGAGCGGATGATTGCAAACCCCCATCGCTCCACGCCCAACATGATCATCTGCCCCCCTCGCTTAATTACCAACTGGCAATCAGAAATATCCAAGCATGCTCAGGCTGGAGCGCTGCATTCCAAAATCTACCATGGTCCCACTCGTCACTCATTATCCAAAGACGACATCTTAAAATATGATATCATCATCACTTCTTACAATACTATCACCCAAGAATTTAAGCAAACCAATACCTCTACATCATTAATTTTTCAAATCAATTGGCATCGTATAATTTTGGATGAAGCACAGTGAGTCTCTGATCTTAAATGATTCAAATTACCTTTTATATCCAATAACCCTTGCCCCCTCTTATAGCTATATTCGCTCCCAATACACTGCCACTCACCGTGCCATTAATAGCCTCCTTTCATCCCGTCGAATATGCTTAACGGGCACACCTATTCACAACACCATTTATGACCTTTTGGGCATAATAGCATTCATCACTCAACCACAGAGCGCCAATCAAGATAACTGGTCACCATTCATCCTGAGTAGTCTTTCAAAAGGTTGCAATGATATTTTGCATTTGGCATTGCGGCATTTAAGTTTGCGCCGCACCAAAACCACACATCTCGAATCCCTCCCCACTATTAGCCATCATTATGAGCTGCTCCCACTCAACCCAACCATGCAGCAAGAATATTCCACATTATATGAAGAATTCCTATCATCCAAAAGCAAAGGACCAGGAGAGTTCTTCAGAAATATTAATAAGCTGCGAATATGTTGTAACCATCACATCATGCTTAACACAATTGCAGAGGCGGAGTTGGAAGACCCCGAGGGCAGGAGCACTCAGGATAACTCGCCAACAATCACACGAACTATTGTGGATGTGGAAACATGCATGATGAGTAGTAAAATTGCACACCTCCTACAAAGCTTAATGAAGAACAAACAAACAAGGTGTGGTCCAACCAAATCGGTTGTTTATACCCAATGGACCCAATTTCTAGATTTGTGCGTTAATTCTAATATGCATCCATTACCAATTGACTCCATCTGACTTTTTTATATTGTAGAATTGGTATTGCTCTTGCCCATCACTCTATCCTTTCAGCACGAATTGATGGAACAAATACACCACAAGCGCAGGACAAGGCGCTTGAGAATTTCTTCAATAATCCTGAATGTGAAGTACTCATTGCATCCATTGCCGCGGCTGGAACTGGCCTCAATATAACTTGTGCTAATATAGTCTATTTAATGGTGAGTTTCCCCCCAAAATTCTCCCCTGATATTCGGACCCTGACATCCACATTTCCAGGAGCCCAATTGGAACCCAGCCATTGAGGCTCAGGCTGTTGATCGTCTACATCGTATTGGCCAACAACGACCTGTACAGGTCATCCACTATATCACTCCTCATTCAGTTGAGGTCAACATGCGGAAGGTACCTTTCAAGCTCATCTTTCACTTGATTGTATTACTATTCTGAAATCCTTCCTTATGGGAATGCCATATTCCAATCACCAATAGGTCCAAGAAAAGAAAAAATCATTAACTGCGTGAGCCTTACTGATATTATATAATTTGTGATTGACAAAGTTGATAACCCCTGTTGACTCTGGCACAGGTCCACAATTATGAACACCATGAGCTGGATTGAACTTCTTCAATATTTCCTCAATGAAAATGAGCAATAGAGTATTATTGCTAAGGGAGACGGTGATACATTTCAATTCATATTGTCTATATTCTAACATATTTAGCAAGTTGTTGCATCCTTAAGAGATAATAATCAGATTTTATTACACCTGCACAAATAATTCACAAAATGACAATTTGTAACGGTGCTATACATTTATATTACTAAGTTATTGCAGAGCATCACCATTCGGCCTAATAACTGGCATGTCAAGTATTTTGAGGGCGCTAGTCTGCATCTTACTACAGCCTTTGAGCCAATCTTGATCAAATACCTGAAATGATAAGCCTTCCGGAATATCACCATCATCTGTCGATCGTAATTCTGGCAATCTATCAATAGTTTTTTTACCCTTTTTTTTTAATGCGATTACAAAACTCTATGTCTCGATCAATTTTTAATACCAATTCATTAAATAACTGGGAGCGCCAGCGTAATCCCACTTTGCGGTAAACTTGACGGCCATTTTCCAGTACCTCCTCAGTATCTGAACATACTCGAGGGTCATTGAATTGTGATGCTAGAATGGGAAAATTAGCCGTATCACACCATTCACGACGGCGCTCACAGGTCTGCACATAATGAAGTAGATCATCATCAGTCTTTGCTCACAATGAAGAAGAGATACATTAACTAACCCTTTGACGAATCTTCGCAAGCTTTTGATTCTCCTTCTTTTTAACCAAATACTTGGCATCCTTTTGAATAGACTTCCATTCTCTTTTCAAATAAGTGAAATATTGCTCCATTAAAGCCGCCACGACCCCATAGTTATTATGATCCTTGTTCCAACAGTAATGATGATACTCGGTGCTGACCAGTGCAAGACGGAATGTACGGTAAGACACCATAGACATCAGCTCATTGAACGGATGTTGCCATGAGCTCTCCCAGTCCCAAGTGAATCGCTTTAGTCCTAGCTTGTGGAGCTCATTTTCGCAGTAGCTTTGGAAACCCTGAGACTGAACCTGTGTTGATGGCTCATTGAAAACATCCTGGGGGACATATCCGAGATGACCAGCCACTTGAATTGCAATTTCACGCTCTTCTCTGCTGGGTGGTGCTGGTAGTGAGGAAAAATCCTTATCCCTAACTTTGAGTAGGAACAGGCAATGTGCGTGTACTGCTGATCTCATTCCATGGACATTCTCTGGAAGTTCTGCCTTCAGCCATTTTTGTTGCTCCTTCTGGCTTGCACGTTTTGCCACATTGTGAGCTTTGCGGGCCTGGTTCCTTTGCTGTCTGACCTCGGATTGTTCAAGCATACTCTGGGCAAGGCCCAGCTGAGGATGGGTGAACTCACTATTTGATTGAGTGCCTTGCTCATGCGCCGTGAAATCGTCCCTCCTTGGTTCATCATTTTTTTCACTTTGAGTCGGAGACATGTTCTCATCCTCATCATCCACAATTCTTTCTCTTGATGTACTGGCATGACCCGTTCTTGGTTTGGAGGCATATGGATGATGACGTCCAGTGACTTTCTCTTTATGGACCAGAGGTGAAGATGCATAAAGTTCATCACCTGCCATGCACATCATCAGTTAACACATCAAAAAATTAATGAAGACTGGTCATACTCACAATCTTCAATTGGCTCCTGAGATCGGACTGACTTGCCTTTAGGTGCCATATCTAACCCATGAAACAAACATATCAAATTGTGAATAAGTTTCTACTCCAAAATTCAAATGACTTACTTTGATGAAGCGTCAATCCTGGATTTCCCTCCGACAGACCGCTCCAAGTTACATTTTCCAAAGGTCTTTTTCGTCGCCCGCCATCAACGCGCCTTTCATTTCCCACATGAGCCTGAGATCCTGATGGAATATTGAGGGTTGGCTGTTGACTTCGTCCAAAGGGATCCTGGGATGCGACTGGATTCCGACCGGGGTTAAGGAGGAACTCACGTGGAAATTTTGATTGGGGATTAGCTTTTGATGAGATTTGAGGTGTGCCTTCCGGCCCCTCAGACACATGCATTTGTGTATTAGTGGGATTCGGGGGAATTGGAGTGACAGAAATATTTGGGATCGCCCAAGTGCTGGAAGTTGGAGCCTTCGGATTTCCCACATCAATGTTAAGACCTGATACATTCATTGAGGATGCGATAGGGGTTGTGAGAGGAATGTTGGGACTCAATGGTGATTGTGTTTGAACATATTCTATGCTAGATTCACTATCTGAGTCATGAACAGAACCTGAACGGGACTTATGTGACTTGGAAGATGACATAAGGGCCGAAAAAGTACAGTAATATTTTTAACTTGATAAAACAGTTCAGTATTGTGATAAAATAGAGGGATATGATATGAGATTTTTTCAAATTTAGAATAGAGAAATTCTATGAATAGTTGGAACCAAGTGTTGTGTGGAAGTCGGATAAGACTCTTTTGAGGAGAATCCTCCCTGCCTCCTCTTGAGCTCCTCCGCTTTTGTTGGAAACCACCCTGCACGGCCTACCAGCATATAATGTGATATTTCCTTGATCTGAAAGGGGACCCATCATCCATAAGTAATCATATTTGGTAACATTTCCGCCTCCCCATTGTCACATTTTGTGAATTATCCAAACTTCCAATATATGCATTGAAATTCCGCAACATTGTACATCTGTAAAGGGGTATATTCATGAAGGATTTACCCACAAAAGAGACATCACCTTTTCAAGAAAGGCAAGACAATCCAAATCACATTCCAACTGATTCAAAGCCCGCCGCACTCAAACCAAATACCAAGACTTTAGCTGCACTCCAACCCCTTATGTAATAGAGTTATATAGTTATGTCTGTAATAAGGTTTAAACCATGTACGATGGCGTGCCAGCGTACATGGATTAAATGTTAATCCCCTCAATTCAATGGTAACACTTCACTAATGGAACCCCCTCAATGGTCAAACCCGCACTATCACAATGTGTAAGTAAACTAGAATATGTATGAGCATTGAGCAGCATGGCATTTTACCCAATTAAACGCCTAACCAATTCCGCCATCCAGATGAGACATGTTACACTTTATCCACTGCAGCTCATGCACCATTACAAATGGTATAAAATCCTCAGCTGGCTCAAATCATCTCCCCCTTCATAAATAATCACTGAATTTTATTTCCAATTAATAACACTCCTAAACACTTTCACATCACCCATAGATATTTTTACACAAACCAACCGTACTCTCAATTCCTGCAACAATGACAACCCGGCCCTATTCCTCAATGCGTATATGCATGTGTCAACACTACTCAACTCAAACACACTCTTCCCCTGAGGGTGATAGGCCTGGAGTTGCCTTCAAACCTTTCCAATGTAAACAGCACATTAAAAAGCTCAAATCAACCATTGCACCCAAATCTCTTCCAAACATCCCTTCTTCTGCATCAGGATCTGGGTGCCCACAAATTCTATTGGATCAAATCTTCCCAGCTGATTATTCACGTTTGACCCAAAGCACTTTCTCAACTCCAGCGGGTCTCAATTCAACTGCACAGAAACCATATAGTGGCAGTCAAACCCTTCCCCCACAAGACCTAGGAATGATAATATCTGCCATTCTATCATTAAGGTATAATTTACCCCGCAGGGCTTCACGCATACTCAACCCCGCCCTGAACCTGCTGATCAAGTCCAGTATCTCAAGCTCAGCTGGTCCCCCGCTACTGCATTCCATATACCTCAAGATCTGAGTACCATATTTGAACATCTCCAATTGGAGCCAGTGATTCAAAACTTTATATGTTGTCCTCAATGTTTCTCTCTTAATGGCCTTACTGAATCAGTCACAACTGACCAACCCCACTGTCAACGCCATAATGACCCAAATGATCATGATCCCCCTTGCACACAATCATTAGGCAAATTCATCTATTCATCTGAACCCCACACCCAAAACACAACCAACATGAAGCAAAAATATATACCAACAAAACATTTCATTTATTAACCATTCAAAAATTGGCTTGCCAGATTCCTCCAGCAGGCTGGAATTATGGAAATTCTGCATCAACATCAACAATCCCAAACCCCTGAAGGTACCCCCAAATGTGATGTCTGGGATGGATTGGTCTGGAGACGCTTCACTGGCACTAGAAATATCCATGATCCCCCATTCATGTCCATTCCTGGTGCATTGGCCTTCTCCATACATGTGGACTGGTTTAATGCACATGGAAAGTCAACCCGGTTGGCTAGCATTGGACCTATCATGCTTATTTGTCTTAATCTCCCCCCAAGTGAAAGATTGAAGCCCGAGAATGTCTATGTTGCAGGAATCATCCCTGGTCCGAAGGAGCCAACTGCGCTTCAATTGAATTATCTATTAATGCCACTCATCAACGAGCTCAAAGAGCTATGGCAAGGTTACCATTTTGCACCCACCTCAACAGGTCCATCAGGATCCTTTATCCGTGTTGCGATCCTCACAGCCATTGCGGATGTGGTTGCCATGCGCAAGCTTACTGGATTTATTTCCCATTCAGGAAACCACTTTTGTAATTTTTGCACCATTCACAAAGCTCAAATTGAAGAAATTGGTCCTCAATTTCACTACACGTGCTCATACCAAAGTCATAAATCAACCATTGCCAAATGGCTTCAGGCAACCCCACAACAAAGACAAGCAATTTTCTCTGAGTATGGAGTGCGATATTCAATTTTGGAAGACCTTCCGTATTGGGATGCAACCAGAATGGTTAATCTTGACATAATGCATAATTTAATACTTGGAATTTTGAAGGATCATGCAACTTTCAAATTGTGCATTCCAGAGTCCAAATCAAAAATTTACTTCAGGTCCTGCAGGAAATCCAATGACACCAACAGTTCAGACTCAGATTCCAAGACCTCCAACAGCTCTCTTGATAAAATCACATTGAGAGAGGCCCGCTCCCTGAGAAGAGACGCAGCAAAAATAATAAATGAGCCACTCCCCACTACTTCCACCCGAAAAAACTACTTCCCAATGCCCACCCCTAACACAGAACATCCATCTAGTGGTTCTGCGGAGATTCCTTCATTTGATGCCGATTACATCCCCACTTCTGAAATACCCTCTGAATTGGATATCACTGCACTGAGTGATCACCAGATCAAGGGTGAGGCTCTGGAGCATCTCCGTCAAATCATATCTGAGACAATAATTCCCTCATCATGGACAAGAGTACCTCGCAACATGGGTTCCCCCTCTCATGGTAGCTTAAAAGCCGCTGAATGGGCTCTCTTATATAAGGTCTATATTCCATTTCTAATGCTCAGTAAACAGATGTCATTAGATGTACACCAATCCCCCAACATTAAAAGGCAAATGGGTCAGTCAGAAGAACTTGCAAATGAACTAGCCAAGAATACATTCCATTTGATTAGTGCTATCAACATTGCCACAAGCTGGACTGTTTCAATAGATGATGCAACTGCATTTGCTGAACATTGGAAAAAATTCCGCCTTTCCAATCAACACCTGTTCCCAAAACAGAAAAGTAAACCAAATCATCATTTTGCTGATCATATTCCCGAACTCTTCCAACGTTGGGGCCCAGCACAAGCCTCAGCCACATGGGGTTATGAGCGCTTGATTGGAGTATTTGCAAAGATGCCAACAAATAACAAGATATGTACGTCAATTAATAAGATCAATATATTCACATTGATTAAACACCTGAACTGAATATGACTAACTTTTTGCAACTCTGAATAGATGATATAGATAAAACCTTACTTCAACATATCTGTCGATTTTCCAACCTTTCCGTTCTCCTGAAATCCCCATCTGTGCCATGTGAAATAAAACAGCTTTTCAAATCACAGCCACCTGCCGTGTTCAATCACCATAAATATAACAAGCCATCCCGCCATGACCAACAAAATTATGATTGCCTGGTTGAGTACTTACAGACTTTTCATGCAACAAGGGAAATGGTTGATTGGATCAGCTTAGACAATACCATGCAATCCACAAGTCATCCCAGTTCAAGGATTGTCTCACCTTGGTATTTTCCAGTTTCAAACATTAATATGGGGGACAATATATTTTCAACTGAATCCAAAAATGTCAGCAACAGTGTGATATGTTTTCTGAGGGGCAACTCACGACAATTTGGTATTATTGATAGCATTTTTAAAGTCTCTGAGCCATCTAGCATACTGAACAATAACTTTCTGATTTTAAAAACTTTGAATATTGATGTGAATTTCCTACCAGATTGGCCGTATCTCAATATTTATAAAGCTGTTGGTTTTGATGATGGACACTTGATTATATCTGAAGAAGAAATAGAAGGTAACTGTGGATTGTATGATAACAAAGCTCTGTCATGTGGACTGCTTGTAATGATAAAGCCGTTATTTCATGATATTTAGTCTACCAAAATGCAAATCTCTCAGATTCATTAGCAATTTTGCTAGTGAAATAACTGCCTCAAAATTTAGTGACAGAGACATGCCATTGTGACAAGCAGAGCCCATTATTTCACATTGCCACAAAGAACTTACTATTTTGACATTGTGTACAGTGTGAATAAGCCAAGTCCAATGATCAAATGACCCACACACTCACCTTTCACAGCATCCAAAATTTCTAACTGCGCCATCATCATGTTGGAAGCGGAATCGGCTTTTGCGTACCCACACCCGCATGTGCACCCGCACGCGCCAATGCACACGCCCACGCACCCGCACACGCCAATGCACGCGCCCACCCACCCGCACACGCCAATGCACACGCATACCCACCCGCACACGCTCCCGCACACGCCAATGCACACGCCCACCCACCCGCACACGCCAATGCACACGCAAACGCCCCCGCCCCCGCGCATGCACACGCACACTTCATGGATGACCTGGTGAAGTCAAACCCCCCGCCTACATCAAGACTGGCTGAAGAACATCTTTGATGTGTGTGTGTGCAAACAGGCGGGTCTGGTGTAATTTTTACCAATCATCGGACGGTTGTGGGATGATCAGGTGGTGATGAATCTGAGTTGAAGGCACAGGGGAACCAATATTATTGGATGTCACAGGATTTGGTGTAAGACAAGAGTAGGACGTGTGCTCGACGTTTGCTTGATTTTCGCTTGACGTGAGCTCGACTTTTATCCTGCTTGACGTTTGCTTGACGTGAAGTCAATCGCTGACGATTGACACAAGATTCGCCCCAGTGTCAAGGAGCAACAAACTCTGTGGCAGTTTATCAAGCACAAATGACTTGGATACTTCAGGAGGAAATACCAGAGAACCTTGGAATATTTATAGATGATGGAGGAATTAAAGGACCCAGATCAACATATCAGCATGAAACATTGAAGGAGAATCAGCTCATAACGAGATTTGTTTGGGAATATGCAGTAACATTAGAAAGAATACTTTTCAGGATAGAAGAGGAAGGACTCACAATTTCAGGATCAAAATTTGCATGTTGTGTTCCAGCACTTGATATTGTGGGGCATGTTGTGTCTTTGGGAGGAAGAAAGATTTCAAAACAGAAGATAAACAAGATACAAAACTGGCCTAGACCAACAACAAAGAAGGAAGTTAGAGGATTCTTAGGATTATGTGCATATGTCAGAATGTTTATCAAGGACTTTTCACAAGTTGCAGCACCATTGAGAATATTGACAAGGGAGGATGTATTGTGGAAATGGGATGAAAAATGTGAAGAAGCTTTTATAAAACTCAGGAATATAGTAGGAGAAGAAATTACTTTGAAGACATTGAATTATGATAAAGGCTCAGGGAAAATAAAATTAGCAATAGATTCAAGTTATATTGCAGCAGGTGCAGTTCTTATGCAAGAGGATGAAAATGGAAAGGATAGGCCAGTACTATATGAATCAGTAACATTTTCCAGACTAGAATCTAAATACTCTCAGCCAAAATTAGGGCTTTGCGGTGTAGGAAGAATACTCAAAAAACTTCAAACAATATTATGGGGGCAACACTTTGAGCTTCAAGTAGATGCTAAAGCTTTAATAGAAATGATCAACACACCATGTTTACCAAATGCACCAATGAAAAGATGGGTGGCATACATTCAACTTTTTTCATTTGATCCTGTACACAAACCAGGAAAAACATTTACTATGCCAGATGGGTTATCAAGAAGACCAAAAGGAGAAGACGAAGAAGAAAGTGAAAGGGATGATTTTGATGAAGATGAAGATTGGATTAAACCACATCCAGCATTTGGGCTAAAAGAAGTAAATACAAGTAAAGTGGGAGAATTATCAAGGAATAAAACAAACAATATTGAAATTCCAATAAAACAGGAAGGATTTGGAAAACATATGCAGGAATATTTGAATAGTTTGAAAAATCCACAAAGTATTGGGGAAGACTACTTCAAGAAAATTAAAAGAAAATCAGTGAATTTCTATTTAGAAGGAGGGCATCTGAAAAGAAAAAATCAAGCACATCCACAAATAGTTGTATACAATGAAAAAGCTCAGAAACAGATACTAAAGAAAATGCATGAAGAGCTGGGGCATAGAGGGGAGAATGAAACATACAGGAGAATCAAGAAGAGATATTGGTGGGAAGGAATGAAAAAGATAGTTAAAAAATGGGTAGAATCATGTCACAAATGTCAAAAAAGGAGTCATTTGCAACAAAAAGAAGAAGCAAAGATATCTGTAACATCTACTTTATTTAAAAGAGTCAGCATGGATGCGGTTCACATTAAGGCAGGAAGATGGAAATACTTAGTTGTAGCAAGAGATGACTTTTCAGGATGGCCAGAAACTGTTGCATTAACTAGGCTGATGGCAAAATCGGTCTCAGAATGGTTTAATTCAGAATGGATTTGTAGATATGGAGCACCCAAAGAAGTCACAGTAGATGGAGGAGCAGAATTTGGAAAAGAGCTACAAGAAGCAGTCAAAAGAGCAGGATCAAGAATCAGAATAACTACACCTTACTACCCAGAAGCACAAGGAATGATTGAAAGAGGCCATAAGCAATTGAAGGATGCACTTGTAAAAATGTGTGGTGAAAATGGATCCAAATGGAAAGAATACTTACCAATTGTAACCTTGGCAGATAGAATTTTGGTAAAAAGAACGACAGGATACTCACCATTTGAGCTTCAGTTTGGTCATCAGGCTGTCTTACCGATTGACATAGAAACAAACACATACCTGGCCATAGAATGGAATAAAATCTCAACAACAGAAGAGCTATTGGAAGCAAGAGCAATACAGATTGCAGCAAAAGAGGGAACAAGATTAGCAGCAGCAGAGAAATTAAGAGATTCAAGACACAAATCAGTTAAATATTTGGACAAAAAGATGGCACATAGACTGAGAAATCCACTTGAACTAGGGGACTTGGCATTAGTTTATAATAAGCCACTTGAGTCACAGTGGGGTTTCCTCTTCAAGAACCGTTGGAATGGACCTTATAGAGTCATGAAGCAAATTAATAATGTACCTTATGAGCTTGAAGAATTGGATGGCACTAAACTTACAAGAAAATTTGCAGCAAGTCACATCAAGAGGTTTTATCCCAGAGGAAAGAAAGTTGAATCAAGTACAGAGTCAGAAAATGACAGCAGTGAAGAAATTGAAGAAGAAGATTTAATATCAGAGGGAGAAGAAATTGATCAAAATGGATATTATTGATATTGGCAAGATTTTCAACTGGAATGCTGGGGACAGCATTAAATGGAGAGGGGGATGTGGTATTCCATACCATTAGTACCAGTTTCAAGCTTACCAATAAAACAAAATAAAAAAAAAATAATCAAACCAATTACGCAAAACATATTTACACATTACAATTACAAATTTCAAAAAGAAATATACAATACACAGCCTCAAGATCTTATCAAACCAGTATAGTATCAAAGAATTTATCCACCTTATTTCATCATCAATAAAAAATTATGCAATTAAAAGGAGTTAATCTAAATAAAGGTATATGAAGACGGACCACAGCATCAGAGCTGTATTTTCCCCACCTTGATTCAATTGAAAGAAGAAATACCTCAAGGCTATGCATAAAATTACAATATATTTTCCACGAACAAATGCTTGCTTAGTAATAATGAAACGCATCAAACTTGATAGGAATGATGCAATCTCCATATGAAATGATACAATACTAAAATAAAGCACCAGCATAATTTTCTCATATATATCATATGACTAGAAGAAGTTTCAATTGTCAGGAGCTGTATTTTCTCCACTTTCTTGGCAAAAAGAAAATCTTACCAGCCAAATTATCTCAAATACATCACATGATTTTGATAAGGAAAAGAACCACCAGCATAATTATCTCAGAACATACGTAAAAAATAGAAACAAAACAATTTCCCCACCTTCAAGAAAACATCACCAGCCATATTATCTCAAAGACCTCACATGACTCTGAAAAAAAAAGAAAATCTCACCAGCCAAATTATCTCAAAAACATCACATGATTTTTATAAGAAACAGAAACACCAGCATAATTTTCTCATATATATCATATGACTAGAAGACAGTTCAATTGTCAGGAGCTGTATTTTCTCCACTTTCTTGGCAAAAAGAAAATCCCACCAGCCAAATTATCTCAAATACATCACATGACTTTGATAAGAAAAAGCACCACCAGCATAATTCTCTCAGCAAACACGTTGCTACACCAAAACTACACGTCTTACTAGCTAAAACCTCTCAACTATGATTTTTTCTAAGTACCCTGTTTTGAGAAGCTCTATGGAGGCCCAAAAGCTATAAATAGAGGTCCTCTCTCCCTCATTTTTCCCATCATCATGGAACAAGTTCCCACTATCCAGGATCACAACCATCCCTGAACTAGCAGGATATCTAGAATAGTAGTAGTATTTTAGTAGTAAAAGCTCAGTAGCTTAGTATTGTTGAAGAATAGTAGTATTGACATAGTAAAAGCTCAGTAGCTTAGTATTGTTGAAGAATAGTAGTATAACCGTAGTAAAAGCTCAGTGCCTTGCTCAGTGGCTTAGTGTTATTAAAAGAAAAGAAGTAGTGATATAAACTCAACATTGAAAATATAAAAAGAAGAATATCAAGTAGTCTTATCATTAGTATTAATATAAAAAAAAATCATTATAATCATCATAAAACGCAAAAAAAAAATATTCCTATTACTTTTATTAAAATAACAGAAAAACAAAAAAATATATATATATTATAATTACTTTTATTAAAATAATAAAAAAAAAAAATCTTAGTCTTTATTTTATCAGAAATTTTAGTTTTAAATAAATTTTTTACTGTAGTGTTATTGATAGGTCTGATTGAGAGACTGCTGATAAGTCTTCTCTATCTGTTAAAGCCACAAATCTTATTTTATTTTGTGATTCTCTGTAGGCTGACTATTCAGTATTATTTAGAGGGGCAGCTAATACACCTTAGCACCAATGGTTATTGGACAATTCTGAAATTCAAAACAGACTTACCAATAATTTCCCCCTCAAGGTACTGCCTTATTTCATCCCACAGCGTTCATGGTGAGTAACATCGAATCTATAACATGATCATATGCATTGCTATCCCGGCTTATATTTCCAAGGATAGAATATGCCATGATATCAGGCGGTATTGAAATACAGATTCCTGCCATATCAAAGAGTATGTTTGAGCATTCTTCGACATATTCTTTGGTGTTTCCATTGAAGCGCCAAAATTCCCATCTAACACAGGTTCTTCCACAATTAGTTACAGTTTGAGATGCAAACTTGTCGTGGATCTTTTTCCAGAGAATTTTAGCATTTTTAACAGTGTTGCCATCCACTACGGTGACAATGATTTCTGGGTGTAGTCTACTCAGAATAAGCTGAACAGCTTCAATGTTCAATTGATTCCAGTTACTGATAACTGCTGGATCAGACGTTGGGGATAGTTCTGAACTGCAGATGTCTCGCAGTCCACGAGCTGATAATTCTACGTCAATTAATATGCTCCAAAGAGGGAAATTTTTGCCGTCCAAAATGGGGACATGGTTGGCATCCTTTCCTGATTTCTCTGGCATTCTTGTCGTTCACTCTTGTTTATTTTCTTTCTTGAGCTTCCGAGACTGTAAATCTGTAAATTCTTAACAAACTAAGAGTGATATTAATGCAATGAAATATTTATAAGTGAGAAATGAAACAATTATTTACCTAAGAGTGAACAACAGTAAATAAAATATTGAGAAGATAAGCACGACGTAGAGCAATATTACTATCACAACTAATATCAAACGAAGGTAAGCAAAGATAACATGAATGAGAAAGTATAAGGTACCAACCAAATACTCTTTAATAACACAAATACAACAATAGGACTAATTAACACACTATCTTTTATAGATCAGTGAAAAAACTACTACACAGAGATGTCAGCAATCACATCAGCTTCAAACCACGAATAAAGAACAGACAAACCACTATATTAAGTGTAAGTATTTAGTATGATAATAGAAAAATAATAATAAGTAAATGGTGATAAGATTAAATCTGGTCTCTTTGTTTCATCCTTGAAACATGCTCTTTATAGAGAATTTGAGTACTTATTACCGTGGCAATGATTGTCATGTTTTGTTATCTTAACTGCACGCAGTGTGATCATATTTATCAATGGAGTGTTTTAATTGCTCACGGACTGGGAGGGATCACCTCTTTCAACAGTTGTGTCTTAAGCAGGGGCTTTAGGTATGGTGTTGGCAGAGTTCTTGGCTTGGAATCGTAATTCCAAGTGGATTTCTATGAATCGACAAATTCTGCTACCCTGCCTCTTAAGGCGGTGCACCAATACATGTTAGATCTGGTCATAAGGTCTATCAGCACTGCGTTTTCTGGTGGCAGGTGCTGATTTTTAATGCCAGATTAATTTAGAGTAGTGAGTCAGTGATCTGACTGTGTTGATGATGCCGGTGTTGTTTACTCGAACTAAGGAGGAATTAAATAATCTTGCAGGTAAACTGTAGCTTTGGTGGCAAAAATTTAGTATCTTCCTCCACTGCAGAAGAAATGATCTCCTCCGATCAATTATGTTTCCTCGAATCTGGTAGTATCATGTGATTCATGGCCTATACTGATTGTACTACTTGAAGCTAGCTCCAGGGTGTAATCACTCGATGCCTATAAATACCCCCCTCTCCAGTCTGATTATTCCCCCTCTTTTTTTAAAAATTGATGAGGTCAAGCGATACACCCCAAATCGCTTGTTAAAGAAATATCCCGAGTTGTCTCTTGAAATAAACTTCATTGTCTCTGTATCCTTGCTTTTAAATTGCCTCGTTGCATATTTTGGGTTTTGGTATTTAAAGTTACATACCCCTTGATGATACTAAGGCTAAAGCTATATCCTGTATGCAATCGTTCATGATATTTCGCCAGGTATTTGTTATCTTTGTCCATATTGAGAGAATAATACTTTCATTTTCTGTTTTTTTTTCTAATTATTCTGAAAGCTACCTCCACTTAGAACAAAATGTAATAAATTCTAAAATCAGTTTCAATACCTTTCTTTTTGTCTGCTTTTAAAGCAAAAACAAAAAATTGAAATTGATAATTTGATTTAATCGAAAGCTGTGAAGAATATTGTTAGTTTAGATGAGTTTTCTTAGTGATTCCTTATTGTCCTTTTCCAGTCGCGCCCATCTATATAATAGGAAAGCTTTTGAATCAATCTGGTCTCTGCTCCCTGATGACTGTATAAAAATAAAAAAAAAACTTTGCTTTGTTTCTTCACAAAAGAAATCAAACTTGGCATAGAAAGCCTATAAACAAAATTTCTGTAAACTGTGCTGCAAAGAAACAGAAGCAACATTTCAAAGCGAAACAGCTTTCGAGATGAAATGTATAACTGGATATAGTAAATGTAGTAATAAGGAGTCATGTTTTTCTTTAATTCTTTTTTTTTAAATCCAATAATGAAAAAAAAATAAAAAAGTAAAATGAAATTAATTAGAGTTATCTCTTTTTGGTTGTTATTCTGTTCTGAATACAATAGGATAGTTCCTCTTATTTATTTATTTATTTATTTATTTAACAGAGATGTTTTTTTTTCATTTAATCATGAGGAAAAAACAATATAGCTATAAGAGAAAATATTCAATATCAGGTAAGATTATATTCTATTTCTTCCTTCTGAGCTTATATGAATTGAAGCTTATGTTTTAGATTTTTAACATTTTATTTTGTGTCTCTTTCTTTCTTTTGGTATGAAAGAAAAATTGAATCTTAAAGAGGAAGGATGAAAGTGGGAAAAAAATGAAAAATTGAAGAAATAAATAGTAATAATATCAATTGAAACAGGATTGATTATTGAGCAAAGAATGGAGGACTTAGCAGGTGAGATTTATTTTAATTAGCTTCTTTGACCAAGTATTTTCTTCACTAATTCCTGTTTGATAATTTTACCTCCCCTCCCTTTCTCCCTTTTGAGACTGTTGAAAAGGTATTCTTCATAGAAATAGTTGAAATATTCTGTATTCATTTTATCTCTATCACTTTTGAATCTTGCTGGAATAATTGTTTCTTCCCAATGACATTCCCAGGTGGCATTATTTGCAATATAGCCTCCTGATATTTTACTTATTTTTTCATTTTTAATTTGAAAATGATGGAGGTTGAAAAAGTCTTGGCATTCCCAGTTTTTCCAAAATAATGATTTACTGAGGTTTTTATCCATGGGAAATATTTCATTCCAGTATTGGTTTCCAAGGTTGCCATTAATTCCATCCCAGTTCAGTAAATCCAAGAATTTATACTTTGTAAGGTTGAATCCAGGTAATTTTTTCAATGGATGAGGAATGACATTTTCTGATGGTGATTTTTCTTTTTCGAAGATATCTTCAAACTCAATATATGGAAGGATTATTGTGGATATATTTGGACAGGGTTCTGGTTTTGTTTGCAAGAACCATTCAGGATATTCAATTTCTTCTTGGGGATTGTTGGAATCGGCCCAGGTTTCTTTTTCTTCTATCAAACTGATATCTTTTTCCATTGACCAAGGATTTTCTTCAGGTAATGGCCATGTCCCCATTTTGTAGGATTCGGTGGGTTTGAAAGTGTCAAAAGGTAATAAGATTTGAAAATTTTATCAAGTTTATTTTTAAAAAATAGTTTGAGGGTAGGTGTAATGGTTTTTTGATTATAATTTTGGGTAAGAATTTGTTTATTCCTCTTTGATAAGGCAGGAGGTCACTGCCTTGTGATCTTATGGTTAGTTGTTGGTTTTTGTTTTCTTGGTGAGTGAAATTATTGATTTGAGTTGATAAGAAATTATTTTCCTCTTTGATAAGGCAGGAGGTCACTGCCTAGTAATGATTGGGTTTTGGTGAAGAAAAAATGGTGATTTTGGTTGATAAAATTGAATTTCCTCTTTGATAAGGCAGGAGGTCACTGCCAAGTGATTAATTAAGTTGAAATCTGACTATTTTATTTGATTTTTGATTTTTATAACTGTCATGTGTTTTCAAGATGGGCCTTGATGGTTTGAAATTTAATTGGTCCATTAATTCTTGAGTAATTTGATCATTGGTTTTGTCAGAAATCTCCAAAATTTTCAGTAATTCCTTGATTTTTTCAATTTCTTGGTTTCTTGATATTGATGAAGTATCCTTAAAATGCCAAAGGTCCTCTTTATTGAAATCTTCATCTTCTGGTGACCAATGAAGTTCTTCATTGATAATTTGGTCTTATTTTATTAATTCTTCCCCATAGGATCCAAGAATTGGTGAGTTGGCCATGGTGGAGGTAAGTGTTTTTGTTTTTTTTGTTTTTTGTTTATATATATATATATATATATATATTTATATTTTAATGATAATATTTTGTTGATGAATTTCTTTTTTTGTTAAGGCAGAAAGCCACTGCCCTGTGAGAGAAAGTGAAAAAAAAAGAAACTAATGATACATTGATAAATAATACTGATACATTGTTAGAGAACATTCTTGATTTTGTTGATTTTATTTAAAGTTGAACTCCCCCAAGTGGGAAAGGGGAGTTTCTGTTGAGTAACCTGGCCAAAATAAGGTCTTTGAGGGCTTCCACAAAGTTATTTCTTTCTTCAATTTCTGGATCTGATGGAAATTCTGACCACCATAAGTCTTCATCAATGAATATATATCCATCTCCAACCCATTTCAATTTTTGAGTTGGGTATGTTGATCCATTCAATCCAAGGTACCACTGGGCCCAAATTTGATTGAAGTAAAGTCCTCTTCTTGGTAGTGTGGCCATTTCAAATATTTCATCCTAAAATTTGTTTTCAAGGATATCTTTAATTTCCTCTTCAGTTAATAAGTCTAAGAATTGGATATTGTTCAAGTTCGCTCCTGGAAGGTGACATAAGTATTTATCTTCGCATAAACTTTCTTGAGCTTCATCCCCATAAAGGTCTTCAAAGGTAATATATGGCAAGTAGAGGTAGTTGTATTCATTTTCTAGGTTGGATTCTGTTTCATCATCTTCATTGGGAGGTTGCTGGATAAACTCAGGGTTTTCCAGTTGCCATTCATAAGGTTCTTTGTGAGCCTTGAGGTATATTTTACATACCCAAATAGGCCACAATTATCTTACAAATAAATTTTGAATTATGCATAACTCATAAGTCATGCATATATCCAAAATTCATCATTTTTGAATTCAGAAAAGATGAATAACTTTTTATTGAGTAAGTAAATCCATGGATTGAATGCCAGGTTTGGATTCTACACAAAAATTCACCTAGGGTAGCTCCATAGAGTGAATAAGCTCAAATTAACTCTTTGAAGTGGTGAAATGGAAAATATTTCAATACCACATCATCAACACCACATAAAAGATCTGTGAAAATTTTTGTTTTTCTTAATTTCACGCCAAAATAATGGGAATGTGAGAAATCCCATGTTACATATACACTAAGAGTAGAGTTATGCATGTTTTGTGCACTTAATATCATGGTATTCCTATATGGATTTTTGCTACACCCATTGTGGATATCTCACTTTAAGCTTAAATTTCTATTTTGACGTGAAAAATAAGCAAGGGGGACAAAAGACATCAAAGAGAGCCAGGGTACCCAACTTTTGAGGCATCAGAGGTGTGGACTGCTCCAAAGCTTGGATCCATGGTTGATCTTGGTCTAATTGGTAAACTAAAACCTTTTGGGAACTTGGTTACAATGTTACAACTACTGTAAATCTGAAGAAAATAGCAAATAACCTGCTATTTTGATGTGCCAAGGAGGTAAAAAGCTACTTAGACTCCTGTAACCATGTCAATTCTTAATGATTTACCTTGGATAAACCCCAAAAGACTAATTAAAACCCTTTTTGGACTTGTATCCATTGATTTACCTGATAGCAACCAGTGAAACACTGATATTTGCACTTCTATGTAGAAATGAGGTAAGAACTTCAAAAATTCATTAAAAATACAATTCTTGATGAATCTTTCTGAAGCTTTCAGGACTATTGGAGAACTGTATTATCTATGGTACAACTAAAAATAATTACAGTTTTACTAGTAAAATTAAAAGTTTTACCTACAGTCCATTTCTGACTATTCTACGTGAAACACTGAATCTTCAATAATTCACAGTAATTACAACCTGTGATGAAATTGGCAATAACATTGATAACTTTGAGAAATCAATGATTATTTTGGAATAAAAGAATATCTACAGATGTTACTCCTTTTATTCTTAACCATATTGGGGTTGGTAGTCACGTAAAAGCATCAATTAAATAATTATGATAATCTTACGTGACAACAGCTGATGCAATCAATAATCCAAAGAGGTTTATTGTTTTCTCACTCACAGGTTTTTTGGTTTGCTCCATGGAACGCCTCTGTGAGCTGTTGTTGACTTGAAAGAGGCCTCCTCTTGCTGTCTTTTCCATCATCATCATCTTATTACCAATTTAAACCATTATTACCAACAAGTAAGTATTAGTTAAAGCTATTCTTAAGTGTTTTAAATCTTTCAGAATCAATCAGAAAGACGTTAAATCATGGAATCCAACTATATATTGTTTTAATACTGTTATAAATTCATTTTTGATCCTTAAAATCCACAATTCTACGTCAAATTTCTCTATCTTATCTTTCAATAAGTTCTTTGGAATATTAGTGAGTGATTTATATTTAATTCCTAAAGTTTTTCTCTAAAATTAGTTTTCTTCAAGAATTACCATTATAATTATTCTTGCAAAAGATAATTATATATTAAAATGATTTTTATTATCTTAATAAAAGAAGTTTTATTATGAAACTCTTCTTGTAATTGATTCCTGTAGACAATTACTTGCTCGCTGTTAAAATCACCAGTAGTGTTTAACACGTGAAAGAAATAATTCTTTCATTATTTAATTTTGGTTATAATAACATTTTGTTATTATATTTCATAAGAACAGACATAGCACTGTTGATTAATAATAATATTATCATCAGTTTCATAATCATATCTTACATTCTTCTTGGCTGTTCAATGGTCTGTCCAAGAAGTTGATATGGTATGTGTCTTTAAAATTTTTGTCTCTTCCTTCCATAATTTTGAGGTCCTTTTCAATTTCATTTATAATTTCTTCATCTGAGAGCTCATGATGTTCACCAAATCTGACTTTCTTCTTTTTGGGTTTAGGTTTGAATGGGTTTCCATATATTTTCTCATTTCATCCACTAAAATTTGGAATGTTTCTTTATTATTGTTAATTGGCTTGTAACTTATATTGGGTAATTATCTTCAGAGGTTGAGTCTTCAAATTGTCTTTTGAGGTTGTTTGGATTTTTTGTGTTTTTGAATTCTTGGCCAAATCTATCCCTTTTTGGAGATATGGATAAATGTTGGGTTTTATGGGTCAAATTGATTATGGTATTGTCTCTTTTTGCATTTTGAAACTTCTTTCCTGGGTTATTTCTGACCAATGTGGCCATATTGCATAAATCCATTCCTCTAGGTGGTCCAGTTTGCCATCGAAGTGCTTGAGGTTTGCATATTGGCATACATAATCTTCTTCCATGAGGTTCTTGATAGCTGAGTATTTCTCCTTGTTTGTGAGAAAATTCCAGCCTAATGTTATTGTCTGCCAAAAAGGGTCTTCCAAGTACTGTATGGACAGATCCTTTTGCAATGAAAAAGTGTATTTAAGTTTCTTCACCTGAAGCAAAAATGATTGGAGCAAATTCTGAAAGTGCCACCAATGAAGTAGTATGGCCTCAATTCCCCCTGAGGTTCATGTTAAGATTTCTTGTTGTGAGTGAGGATTTGATTTCTATTTCTTCTGGTATAATGTTGAGTTCTGCACCAGTGTCCACCAATGCTCTGATAGGATATTCTTCCTTCCCAATGAAGATTTCCATAAATCCCAAAGGAGAATCATAATGAATCTTGGGCTTTGGTATTTATTTTAATCCAAATGATAATAGTCTTTCTTGAAGATCCATTGAGTTGAGTGATTTAATTTTTTCCTTGTCTTTTTCTGATAATTCCTGTAATTTATGGACAAAATTTGGTGACATCCTCAAATTTCTTCAATGGTGAGGTTGATCTTTTGTTGCATAATTTTCTTAATAATTTTGTCAACTTCTAATTTGGTTTCAACTTGTTTCTTTTGAGGTTTTCTGACTGTCTTCATCTTCATTTTTATTGGCAATATTTCCAATTTCCTCCTCAGGTTGGTCTGGTTTTGGGATATTGGAATTTTGAAATTTTTTAGATATTATAACTCTTTTGTCCTCTTTTTCTTCTTCAATATAAGCTTCTAGAATAGCAGCTTTCTTCTTTGGCTCTTGAATTTGGGATTGTATTTCCATTCTTTGCTTGGTCTGCCTTAATCCAATGTGTGATTCAAATGGGGCATTGGCTGAGGAAATGGTAGGTGGTTTCCAATTTGACCAATCTTCAACATGTGCAATTGAGGTTGATTTATCCTCTGGTTTCTTTTCACTAGGCTTAACCTCTTCTTGTTTTTATTTTACCACAGGTTTATCCATAAATTTCTTGTTAAGTTCTGATTGTTCTTTTGCAAAAGCCCTGAATATGTCCTTGGCACTTTCATTTCCTTCCATAGGTACTCTCTGATAGTTGGGGAAGAGGTAAGATGCTCCTTGGGTTCTGACAATTCTTCTGTCCAAATCCTCAGCAAGGTGAGTGAATTTAGTTGCTGTATGGCCTTCTTCCTTACAATAAGCCCACTTCAATGGTGGTCTTGGAGCCATTTGAGCTGGGAGGTATGGTTGGTAACTGGATGAAAATGGTGGTAAAGGATTTCTTGGCCTATATGGCTGGTTATTTTGAGGTAATCTTTGCTCTTGATTATTGTTCCAATTCCTTCTTGGTGGATTAACTGCTTCTGAAAGGGCTTTGAGTTGATTTAAAACTTCTTTAACTGATTCTTTTCCATCATTTCTTGGTTGAGGTTCTGGTTGTGGAGGATTTTTGATCTTTTGGGTGAGTTCTTTTACTTGTTTGAAAACTTCATCCCAGCTTTCATCCTCAAATCTTGTTTTCTTTTCTGGAGGTTTTGGTTTGGAAAATTCCTTTTGTTGAATCAGTACCTTGGCCTCCAAGTCTTGTTCAATGTATAATTTCAAAATATCCAATCTCGGAATGATGTAGCCTCCATCCAAGGCTTGAAGCATAGCTCTGTCTTTAATCATTTCTTTGTAAATTTATTCTTGAACACAAGTGGAAAGGCTGGCCAATATTCTTTGATTATGGTTAATATCACCTTGAATATATTGATATCTTTTGAGGTAATTGATTATTGCTTCATATTCCCCAATGAACTTTCTGTACTGTGTCATGTTTCTTATTCCACCTTCTTGTTGTGTTTTTGTGAATAAATCAGTGATTGAGGATAACCTGTATCTTCTTTCAGGTGAGACTGTTCCCCATCTTCTTTTCATATCCACTTTTGATTGATCCCAATAAGCTGTTTCATATCCTGGAATTCCTTCAATATGATAACTGATTTCTTCATCCTTTTTCCAAAATGATATTGGTCTTGCAATGTCTCTTCCACTTGCTCCTTCAATTTCTGCAATATTTTCAACTTTTTTGATGAACATTTCAACATCCTTTCCATCAAACCACAAGTTGTAGTCCTTGGCTCTGATTTTTACTATTGGAGTAGTGTTTCTTGGAATTTCTTGATGTAATGGAGTTGGGATTTGGGAAGAAATGTTGACTCTTCTTGGTAAGTTACTTTGTCTTTGTTCTGTATAAGGTGTTGATGTGGCCATGGGTCTTGGGTAAGGTGAAGGTGATCCATGCTGCCTGAATGATCTTGGAAGGGTGGTCTGTTCCTCAAGTAAACTATTTTGTGGGGTATAACTTGATGATTTATTTTTTCCTTCCTTTTTGATTAGTGCTAGTAATTCTGCTTTCATTTCTAGCATTTTCTGCTTAAGTTTCTCTGCTGAAGACATTTCTTCCTGTCCTTCAACAGTTTCTTCATTAAGGTTTTCTTCCTGGATTTCTTCAATACTACCAGGTAATTTTGATGATGAAGGTTTATCCATTTTTGATTTACTTATTTCTTCCTTTGACTTTGGTGTTGAGTTATTGATTTTATTTCTTTCAAGCAGATTAAGGAAGAATTTCTCCAAAAACTCCAAGTCCCTTTTATTGGTTCTTGGTGTTGCAATTGGGAAATTGGAATATTTATTTGATTCCTCCCCTAGTTCTGTTTCTTGCTTTGGTGGATAATAGTAATGGTCAGAGTGAGTTAATGATTCAGATTCTTGAGATGATGGTTTTGGCTGATTTTGATTATTTGACTCCAGTTTTTGTCATGAAAAAGTATTCGTGGAGTAGTTAAGAATTTTGTGATTGATTGTAATTTAATTGATTTTTTATTGAAGTTGAGGTTGTCTGGGACACTGTTGAGACACCAGATGTGGGAACTCCCCTTGTGTGGGATTAAAATGAGGCAGTACCTGGAGGGGGAAATCACAGGTAACTAGTTTTGACTTGCTAATAACACCTGTAACCAAGGGTGGCAAGGGTGTATTGCCTGCCCCTCCTAAAATACTGAACAAAATCTTCCTTGGAGCTCACAAACCGAAATACAATTAGTAAGTGGTCTTACAACTGCAGAAGACAAGACTCAGCAGTCTCAGATCAGACCTATTCAATAAATAATATAAAAAAAATGTCAGTTATTTTGGTTAAATTTAAGATTTTAATGAAATACTTGTCTGTTTAATTTTAATATTTTTGGTTAAATTGAGGTGAGTTGTTTCTTCTTGGTGATAAATCCTTGGTAGGATGGGTTATTCAAGGTGTTCAGAAAAATATGATGGGTTTTGATAAAGGTAATTTTGTTAAGGTGTAGTTATAATAGAGTAAAATAATTTTTCAAGGGTTTGTTATTTTTTTAAGAGTGTTTAATAATAAGATAAAATTGTATTTGTTAATTTTTTAGAGGTAAGATTCTTTGATATTGGATTTTTTAAAGGGGTAAGTTAATTTTAAATATTGATAAATGGTATTAATTTTACTGGATAAAATATTTTAATAGAGTAGTAACCCTAATTCTGGGTACTGGATAATTTTTATTTTTTTTAATAATAGTAAGATTCCACTGAGCTTAGCTACTGGGTAATCTTCAACACTATACTTCCACTGAGCTTAGCTATTGGGTAAGTAAATTTACTATAATATACTGGACTACCTCCCAGGTGAGGGATGAATTATTCCTAGGCCTCTACTGTGCAGGGGATATAATGTGCATGGGATATAATTTGCATGGGGGGATTTTGAAATTTGGGGGAGAGAGCCCCTCTATTTATACCTTTTGGGAGTCCAGGGGGCCCTCCATGGGAGCTGTCTTTTTCCACTTTAATTCCTATTGATTTCATCATGTGACTCCATTTTTGGTGAGGACCTTTCTTGCATGGGTCAGGTGATTTAAGGCTGGGTGATAATTCTTTCTCTGCACAGCCTCCATTCATCACATGATGGTCTTTTGGTTAACTAATTATGATGTGATTTTCCTTGCATACATGAGGTTATTTCATTTTGGCTGAGGATTTTTGTTGTGCACAGCCTATTTTCTGTCACATGATATTCTGTTGGTGGATAGAGTATCACATGATGAACTTGAAATTCCTTTGCATATGTCATATTTTAGGTTTGGTAGAAGTGGCTGTGTAATTTATGCAAGTGTCATGGTTGCTTTTCTTCTTTTTGAAGTTTAAAGTGAAGTCAGGCAATAATTTCTTGCACTGATGAATTTACTGTTATGTATGAGATGATGTGATTTTTGAGTTTGACACATGCTGTGCATAGTCATGTGGTTGAGATTTGATTAGAATTGTGTACTACATGAAGCCTGTTGTAACTAGCTTTGGTTTGCATGAGGTGATGAGTGGTGTAAATAATTATGATTCTGTTTTAAGGTTATAAGTGGGGCTACTGTGGATATAAGATAAGGTACTCCTGCAGCTGTATTGTAAATTACTTGCAGGAATTCCATGGAGTTGAGCTTTGCATCATGTGACTTTTGAGTTCTAGGTTTCTGTGTAATTCATGCAGGTGTCTGTCACAACCACAAAGATTGCCCCTCCTCCATGTGTGTTGCAGCAATTCTAACCTGGAACCAAGTTGGGGCCAATTGGCTACACCATATCCTTTATGGCCAATTGGTCCCCTCTGGTGCTCTATGGACATTTGGCCATATCCTGCCATCATTGGCCGCCTTGGCCAATTTCCATATCACCAACCCCCAGGCCTTTATCTTTTTTTTGGGCATGGGGGGTCCTTTTGTCTTCTAGGGGCCTCCAGGCCCCCTAGCCATCATCTTCCATTTTGGGCCTACCCCTTTCATTAGGGGTCCTTAGGCCTAAATGGCCTTTTTGGGCCATTTGGGCCCCCCATGGCTTCTACGGCTCGTGGGCTGTAATTCATGGTCCACGGTCCACGGTCCGTAGGCCAATTAGGCCCCTTTTGGCCTAATCCAATGAGGCCAAAAGGGGCCAAAGGTGCAACCATCTAGCTCCCAAGGCCAGGTGGGTCCCAAACCACAATTGGACCCAGATTAGCCAATTTTGGCCACCAATTCCTTGGACCCAAATTTGTCCAAAAACCCTTTGGACACCAAAATGGCCATAGAACCCGCAGGACCCAATTTTGGCCATGTACAACCATGGACCAATATTTCAGCCATGGCCTCTGGCAACCACCAGAGGCCACCAGATCAGCTTAGCAAGCACTCCCCTCAACTTAAGGGGAATTCTTTCATTCCTCCATGCACCCTGTACTCAAGGTTGCAGGAGTGGTGCATATATGGTATTATATACCATTATGCACCATTTTTGCTCAGCAATTCAATGGTGACTTTTTCAGGACCAAATTCCACAATTCCAAATAAAGGTCCCAAAATCCAACACCCATTTCGGAGGAGGATTCTTTAACTCATCAGTCTGGCAATCCATGGCAGCAATCAGAAGAACATTCAAGGATCCCAATCACCTGGCCCTGCAGGAGTTGGGTTGGAAATTTCATTCAGGATTATTCCAAGGGCATTCCCAGAGATTATACAGTCTTTCAATCAGCTGTCAGGGCATCAAGTATTTCAATACTCCTTGGACAACTCAATTGGTCCATACAGGCGTCAATCAATCAACCTGTATGTCCTTGGCCCAATTGGGCCAATTCAATCTTCCACTGTGGGAATTCAATCACACAGTTCAATTTCAAAATGGCCAGAACTGTATTGGCCCAATTCAGACAATAAAGCCGGTGATCCACCTTCCAGGATCAGTCTTTCAGTTTTTCACATATACTGGCCACCTTTCAGCACCTGGGGACTTTTTCCCCAGTTAATTAATATATTGGATTTATTATTATCTTTATTTTCTTTTACTTTAATAAAATTAATACTGATAATCCTAAGTCAGTCATTCAGCATCTTTTCTCTTTTCTTCCTTGCCTTTCAGTGGATGTTGGTGGTCATATCCTTTACTAATTCCATTCCCTTTTCTGGCAGGTTGAAACAGTGAATTGAGGATTCACTTGGTTGGTTTCTTGGCCTTTAGCTTCTTTCCTATCTTTGGCCTTTGGCTTTGCATCCTTTCTTTTATTTTTGGCATACTTGTGTTTTCCCTTTCTTCTTCTTTAAAGAAATCAATCTTTATTATTCCTTTATCTTTGGAGCCCTCAAAGTGAGTTCTTGATTCCTGAGTGCCAGGCCCTCTTGCTTCCATAAGAGCCCTGTGACATTATATTAATTAACTCATAATTTCTTTTGTTCTTTTCACTCATTCTTCATCATTTTATTAATTCATTCTTCATCAATTTGATTCATTCATTCATCAAATTTATGACTCTTTAATGCTTATGAATTTAATGATTCTTTGTTATTTCTCAATTTTCTCTCATTCATTCTTCATTCTGAAAATTGAAAGCTGACCCAAATCTTATCTTTGTTTATCTCTTTTAATCTCAATTTCAATCATAATCAATCTCATTTTTATCCATAATTCAGGTGTTTTTTCATTTTTATTTTCAAATTAATCATCAGATTATTCAGACACATTCTTCATATCAGGATTCAATTTGACCTATTCCTCAAGAATTTTGATTTTCAGGAAGAATTCACTTGATAATTGATTTGATTGACTGATTTGATATAATTGACATTGACTTCAAGAAACTTGACTGACCTGAAGATTTTCATTGATTTTGCTGAATTTCACATCAAGAATTGACATAAATTGATTTTGACTCAAGAATTCATTTGACTGATTGATTTTCTCTGCAAGATTTGATTTTTGTTGATTTTGATCAATTGATTTTATTGACTTCAAGATTTTCATTGATATTGATTTTGACTTCAAGACTCATGTGATTTTGGTTGATTGACGTACCTGAAGACTTTAATTGATTCATTGATTTCCTCAAGATTTGATTGTTGATTCCGTACTTCAATTTTTTTTTGAATTTATTCATTTATTTTAATTTTTTATTCCTGAAATCATGCCTGTCAAACATTCACCTCCTGCAAGACAAACCAGATCTCAGGCAAGAGATCAAGCTGCTCTTACTCCAACTCCAAGAGTTCCTCTTGATGGCACCCCAGCAGTTCCTAGACTGAGGGCCCAATTGGATAGAGGACCCCGCATGGAAGGAGCAGCACCATCCAGGAAGGAAGGATGAGGGCCATGAAGATCAATTTCATTATCAGGAGTGGTTGGCGGCTTTCCAAGATTTTCAAGAACCAGCATCAAGGTTAAAGGTGAAGATTATGATGATGAGGAGGAGAATCTTGTGGAAGAGGAAGAGTCTGATGGTACTGAAGGTGTTCCTGCTCCTGTGGGTCATCCCAAAGTACTGGAGGGCCAACTATAGCCCAGTCTGATCAGACTGTCTCTCATCAATCTGAACCATCCTTATTGGCCATTATGCAGCAGATGACTCAAATTATGGCCAATCTTCAAGCAGCTTCTTCTTCTGGATCATCAAGACCACCTGCCTTCAATACTCCATCTATTAAGGCACCAGAATGCTTTGATGGGACTCAGCCCTTCAAAGTCAGAAGCTTCCTTCAGTCATGCCAATTAATCTTCCATAATGATCCGGCAAGCTTCTCTCAAGACAGAAAGAAGGTCCTTTATGCCACTTTATTTCCCATCAGCAGGGCTGCAAAATGGATTGAGCCTTATCTTTCCAATCTTAACAATCAAGACTCCAATTACCTTCTCAATTCTTGGCCTTTATTTGAATCTCAACTCTTCACTCTATTTGGTGACCCAAATGAAGTCAGAAAAGCTGAAGCAAAATTGGATTCACTAAGAATGAAGGAAGGTGGCCATGTTTCACTATACATAGCCGATTTCAGGAGTTTGGTTTCAAGAATTGGAGATTTGGGTGAAAGGGCTCTCATTAATCATTTCAGGAAGGGATTGCCATCCACAATATTGGATCAATTGGCCTCCCATCCTTCAAGAATTGATTCTCTTCAAGACTCAATGGACATTACCCTAAAACTTGATACCAGGTACCATGAAAGGCAAAAGGAGAAGAATAACTATCAAGAGAAGAAGCCTGAAGCCCCAAGATCAAGTACTTCTCATCCTCAAAATTCTTCAAGTTCAAGTCATAAGAAGAAGAGGAATTTTCAGAAGAGAGACAAGCCCCATTCTTCTTTGTTGAATAAGGACTTGACGCTCATGAGCTCTGAAAAAGAAAGAAGAATCAAAGAGGGTCTTTGTACCTATTGTGGTGGGAAGCATAGTCTTGAGTCTTGTTTCAAAAGGCCTCAAAACAAGCTTACCCAACCGTCAGGCCAATTTCCCAGCCAGGGAAAAGCCTGAGTGGAGACCATGTTGTGTTCAATGGTCTTCACAGTTTTCCTTCCAGAGCACAATTGTGCATTCTGAATACTGGTGTCAAGAATTCTCTTAAATTTTTTGTTTTTTCTTCTCTTTCTGATGGTTTTTACCGTATTCTCATTGATTCTGGTGCTACACACTCATTTATTGCAAAGCAGTTTGTTAACAAGTATTCATTGACTACGTCAGAGCTTCCAGGGAAGATTCCTCTTATAATTTTGGACTCCTCTGAGTCCCCTTCCTTATCTGTGGCTCACCATACTAAATATATGGTTGGGCTCCCTTCCTTCCCAAGCTTTGAATGGTACGTTTTAGTCATTAATACTCCCAAGGGAGAAGACCTCATATTGGGCTTTGACTTTCTAAATCACTTTAATTCTTCTATTGATTGGAGGCAAGGGCTGATCCTCTTTAATGCTGATCATAAGGACTATTGTGATCCTTCTAATTCTTTCCATAATGACTTTTCTTCTGCCAAATCATGTGCAGCTCTGGTTGGTGATTCTAGAACACCATCATTTCCATCTTCTGTCCATATTCCTTCCATAAATTCCCCTCAGTCATTACCATTATCTGGAGATGAAGTCTTCAAAGAGATTCAAGATGTTGGAGAAGATAATTCTGTATCTTCACTTCATCTCTTCTTTGGGAATATGGACCTTCCTCCTTCTTCTTATCATGACTCCCTGGAGGAGTTGTGGGATGAAGAGGAAGAGCCAGAAGAAGTAGAAACCCTGATGAAGGTTGTTCCTTCTACTTATCACCAATATTTGGATGTATTCTCCAAGGTGAAAGCAGAGAAACCTCCTCCTCACCACACCTGTGATCATCATATCAAGCTGGAGGGGTCTCTACCTCCAGTTGGGGTGATCTACTCTTTATCCAAACAAGATTCAGATACACTCAGGGCCTAAATTTCAGATAATCTAGAGAAAGGTTTCATCCGGCCAAGCTCCTCTTCAACAGGAGCACCTGTCCTCTTTGTCAAAAAGAAAGATGGTGGCCTCTGTTTGTGTGTTGATTACCGCAAACTCAATGCTGTTACTAGGAAGAACAAGTATCCTGTTCCTCCTATGAATCAGATTCTCAATGTTTTCAAGGGTTCTTTTATCTTCTCCAAGATTGATTTGCATGGTGCATATAACCTGCTCAGAATCGAGGAGGGTGATGGACATTTGACACGCTTCAGAACTAAATATGGCAGCTTTGAGTACTTGGTTATGCCATTTGGGCTCACCAATTCTCCTGCTTCTTTTCAGAATCTTGTCAATGATATGTTTCAAGATCTTCTCAATGTTTATGTTGTGGTCTATTTGGATGACATTATGGTCTTTTCCAAATCTGAGGAAGAACATTTCACTCATGTGTCCACTGTTCCTTCCAGACTTAGAGCCAATAATCTTTTTGCTAAGGCTTCCAAGTGCCTATTTCACATTTCTCGTGTAGAGTATTTTGGTTATGTTGTTTCTTCTGAAGGCCTCAAGATGGACCAATCAAAAGTCCAGCAGATTCTCAATTGGCTGCCTCCAAGAAACCTCCGAGCTCTTCAATCTTTCCTTGGCTTTGCCAATTTCTACTGCCGTTTCAACAAGAATTATTCAAAGAAGATCAGTTCACTCACCAGTTTCCTCAAGAAAGATTCCTTTTTCCCCCTCAATGAGGAAGCTCTTAGGCAGTTTCACCAACTCAAAGAAGCTTTCACCACCGCTCAAATCCTTCTCTACCCACCATTGTAGAGACCGGTGCATCCGATTATGCCTTGGGTGCTGTACTGAGTCAGGTCTCTGATTCAGGAGAACATCCCATTGCATTTGACAGCTGCAAGCTTATCCCAGCAGAGCTCAACTATGAGATTCATGACAAGGAACTCCTTGGCATATTCTGGGCTCTCAAGCGCTGGAGGACTTTTCTCCTGTCTCTTCCTTCCCCTTTTGAAGTTCTCACCAATCACTCTTCCTTTCAATACTTCATGTCATCAAAAGTACTCAATCGCCGTCAAGCCTGCTGGGCTGAATTCCTTTCTGAATTCCATTTCTCAACCACTTACCGCCCTGGCCGCCTAGCTACTCTTCCGGATGCCTTATTATGTCAGGACGACGTCTATCCAGAGAGGGGGGAGGATTTCATCAGCAAGAATCCAATTAATTTCCAACAACTCATTAAGAAGGATGAAGTTCAACCCTCAAGGTATTTTGCAGTCAACGTGGAATCTTTTTCAAATTTGATTGTCTCAATTCAGAAGAAATTATGGCAAGCTTCTCAGTACAGAAGTATCCTTGAAGAATTGGGCAAAGGTACATCCATTCAGGATTATTCTCTTGATTCCTCTTCCCAACTCCTTCTCTTCAAAGATCAAGTGGTGGTCCCAAATGACACCACAATTCAGCTCAGCATTCTTCAAAAGCGTCATGACTCTCCTCTAGCTAGACACCCTGGCCAAGAGGAGACTCTCAAGCTTGTCAAGCAGGATTTCAATTAGTCCGGCATGACTCAATTTGTGAGCCTTAGAGGTAATTTCATATACCCAAAAGACCACAAATATAAAAAATGACATATTAATATAAATAAAATAAATTTATTTATATTATTAAAATAAAAATCAAAATACAAGTATAAAATTATATTAAAAATAAAAAATTAATTACAATTTAAAAATAAAAATACATTAAATTTTGTAAGTATAAAATTACATTTATACTTGAAAAAATTAAGTAAAAATGAAATTTTAACAAAATTGTGAAAAAATAAATAAAATTGGAAAAAAGTTAAATAAAAATTATTATAACTTCTTATCCAATAAATAAACATATAAAAATTATTTCACCATTGGATTCCTCATAAAAAATCAGGTGGGGTCACCTCTGAGTGAAATTCTTGTAACTCAACTCTAAATAAGCTTAAATTAAGTTTTTAGTATTTTCAATACAAAAGGTTGAAGATCCTCAAAACCTTAATTTAATTCACACCACATGTGGTGTTAACCATCAATTTTTGTGTTAAAATTGAGGTGTTGTGTTTAGTTTAGAAGTTATGAGGAATTGAAGTATTTTCAATTGAATTCAATTAAAATGTCAAAATGTGCGCGTGTATTACATAAGTGAACTTTGATTTACATATGAGGTGTCAATTATTACTGTATTGTACTGTACAATTGAATTGAATCACATATGTAAATTATAAGTATAATACATGATGAGGAATTAAAGGAAAAATAAATTGGAAAGATTAAATTTGGGGGGGAAAAGGAACTCCAGCTCTAAGGGGGAGCTAGACCCCCAAAATCCTTGCTGACAGGCGTGGGATGTCAAAATTCACGCAAAAGTTCATCACTTTTGGCCTGGAATTGAGTTACAGGGTCTGTGGACTCAATTGATGATGAGGTTTTGATACCAACTGGGGTAGTTTTAGCTGTTGCCAAGAGGGTAAAACTACCCTTAAGATAAAACAACCATAATAAAAACAGTTTTAACTGGTTTCTACGCCTATGACACACATTCTGACGTGTTTTGAAGGCTCTAGGCCTGGTATTGCTATAGTAATGGCTGATTTAAGGGTCTAAAATGGCTAAAAATGGCTAAAAATGGCTTAAACCAGCCCTTTTTGGTCTAAACCAGGGTTCAATGATGCCATAATTGGCTTTTCTGTTGTCAGACTGTTTTTCACGACTGACAAGAGTAAAATTTACTTTTGGAGCAAGAGAATTGGTGGCTATTAAAGAATGTCTTTGCCCCACTATTCTCTTCATGTTAGAATCTTTTCCTTTTATTAATTAGTTTAAACACTGTTAAACCAATCAATCAAAGATTCCAACCACCATTTTTAAATCATTTTAATCCTTTTAACCACGTGAAAAAATCATTATAATCATTGTTTGTAACTCTTATAATCATTTTTACCCCTGAATCACCCCAAAAGTGAATTAAAGCATCTTTCATCACTTTAAACTTTGTGACTTTGTTTCCAAATTCACTCTGGTCACTTTTGGGCGTTTTTTCTCTTTAATATTCTTTTTAAAGACTTTGTTCTTTAATTAATTGCTTGCAGTTCTTTGCTCAATTAATTCCAATTGAAATTGCTCTTGAAGAAATTTCTTTTGTAGCCTTAAAATATCTCTTGTAGAGTATTTTTTGCATAAATTCTTATTGTTGGTAAAACAATAAATTTTTATAATATTATTGTTTTATACTAATAAAGTTATAAACAATAAAACTGGCGTGTTTTCTCTTAAAAACAATATTTCTTACTATTTTTAATTGAATTTTACCTTATACAAATTTTGAGGACAGGAAAAGTACTAGATTTTTAATCAAAGTTTGATATCCACACCTTACATTTGGGGGCCCAGCCGTGATATTTTACCTGTGACATATTTTTTTACTCTTTTTAAATCTTTTTTCTTATATTGAAAAATTTAAAAACATATAAAAAAATCCTTATAATTCAAAAAAACCCATAAAAAATAATTTTTTTCATATTATAAGTGAGGCTTAAATTTTTATTTCTTTTTTGAAATATCCTTTTTTTACTTAATTAATTCGCGTTTTCATTAATTTTAGTGTCTGACAACGTGGTAAGACAAGAAAACATTGAAACAGCCTCTACAGTAACCAGCATTATCCCTGCCAGTACTGTGAATTCTGATCATAATAGTACTGTTATTGTGACTCAAAATAATCAACCTGAACCAATATCTTCTGAATTAGATAACTTGGATATAAGTAATACACTTCAGAAAGCTAAAAATTTGGCCAATAGTAAGTTTTTGATGTAAAAATACTATTTTAAGCCTTTTTTAACCATATATATGCCTTCAACCAGGTCAGGAGCCAGCTACAACCCCTCAAGCAGCTCCCAAAAAGCTAATAGACGTGATTATGGCAGAGGCCAATCAGGTACAGAAGGAAAAGGGTCAGTTGATGACTTCCAAACAACTAAATTGGGTCATTCTGAAGCTGATAATACTATTTTACCTTCAAAAAGAGCTGACACCGCCACAACAAGCCTCTGTGGACATATACAAAGCCAGCCACAGTGCATACAACAATGCACTTCAATTCAAGGAGTACCAGATCCTTGCAGACCTGTGGAAGAATTGCATGAATTCTTACCTGACAGTAAGAAAATTCTTGGGCCATCCCAACACTTGAAAATTGCTCAATGGATGGCATCCATTGATGGAGAAGAAAAACATGATGCTTTTGACACTAGAATGGAGGAAAAACAACCCTCCACCACCCAAACCAGTGCCAAAAACAGCCCCAGTGGCCAGCAGCAGCAATTTCAACGTGAAAAAGCAGCCACAAACTCCAAACAAGGGCAAAGGGAAGGCACCAGCCCCAAAACCTTACAGTCAGGGCTACAGAATCCCAAAGATTCAGCAGGATGCCATGTAAAATGTATTTCAGATGGCCAGAACCATGATGGAATTACAGAAGGCGGAAGAAGCCAGATTAAGGTTCCAGAAATGATTTCTGACATATTTGATTCCATCCCAGAGTTGTATAATGCTATAAATGACGTGAAAAAACATCTTTCTGATAAAAATGGAACCATTTGTAACAACATTAAAACAAACAACCTGAGTCTGTGTCAAAGTAATGAAACACTTATGTGTTTTGAAAGATTTTTAAGAACAATTAAAAATTCCAATAATGATAATTCTTCTAACAATAAAATAAATGAACAATCTGCCATTATTAAAGAATTAACAGATAAATATTCTAAATTCAATATTGATGACATAATTGAAACAAGAATTAAACAAGCCATAAATATTATCAAAACAGATAACAAGAAAGTCCTTGATGACATTTCAAATTCATTTACTGAAGTAAAGACATATACCATTGCCTTGAAAAAGTGTTTTGATGCTTCACAAGAAGAAGTATCAAAATTATCAAAGAAATTGAATCAAGTCACTGCTGATAATACAAGACAAACAGAGTTATGGCAAGAACTGACACATAAGGAAGACATGTATAAAATTGAAGTAATAAATTTAATACAAAGCTTCCAACATGAATACAGAAATTCCCAAAGGTGTAGCAGCAGTAAAATGAATGACATTGAACAAATACTGAACACCTTACCAAGAATGTCCACACCTTTAAATCAAAATGAGGGCACAAGAATTTCAAATCCACAAGTATTGGATCCTGATAATTCACAATTAAAAAATGAATTATCCACTTCTTTTCATAACTTAGAACCATCAATGGGCCAAGCACTCTTGAAAGAAGTTCCAAAACTTAAAGAATGGCCTCACTTCAGTGGTGAAGGAGAGTATGACCATATGGAATTCATTAGAGGTATTGACATGATCAAAGAGGATTTTGAATTACCAGACAGATTGGTAACAGCCAGGTTTAACACCTTGTTTACCAGATCAGCTCACAGATGGTACATCAAAATAAGACAAGCACATGGACACCAGAGTTGGACTTGGTGGAAAACCCAAATCATCAACAAATGGGCAAATGATGCTTGGAGGTTTAATATTGAAACAGCCTTTGAATCTGCCAAATTTAATGCTGATAAAGACAAAGCTTTACCATGGTTTTGCCAACAAAAGGACAGACTAACAGCATTATATCCTGACATGTCAGAATTTATGATCCATAGGAAAATTCTGAGACAATGTGGAGGTGACTTAGAGCATGCTGTCAAAAGCAGGACTACTGAACAATCTTCAGCAGAAGATATTATCAATATACTAGAGGAAGTAACCACCAGAACCAAAATTGGTTCTAGTAGGGTGAATCTTAAAACAAGGTTTAATACACCTTGGAAAGATTCTGTGGACAAAAGCCCCAAAGAAAATTCTAGTAATATTAAATATAAATCTGCAGACACAGTCAGAAAGTGCCATATTTGCCAAAGCACCACCCATTTATCCAATACATGTCCAAAAAGGGGGAAAATCAGTGAAATTGACATTGAAAAGGAACCAGATGTTGAAAAAGAAGACATAATTGAAGACAATTCAGATGATAAATCATCCATATTTTCTGAATCTTCAAAAGATATAGAAAATATCAATGCCACTTTTGACATCATGGAATCTTATTCCCACTTGCCACAATTGAGCAATGGTCAAATTGATTTATCAAAAGTTCAAGATGCACAACTTATGAAAACAAAACCAAACAGAGGAAAAGGTTATACAGCTGGTAATTCCTGTATAACAGAAGTGGTGATTGAAAACAAGCCCACCAAACTTTTGCTTGACCCAGGAGCCTTCTGCTCTTGTGTTGGAAAATCTTTTCTTAAGTCTTGTGTACCAAATTTTGAAGACCAATTGTTACCAATTGATGGTATAAAATTCAACAGTGCAAGTAACCCAATGAAAGCATTAGGAATCTTTGAGACCAATGTCATATCCCCACACATAAATGGGAATTTAAGGATCACAGTTGAATTTGTTGTTACGGAAAATTGCTCTAGTACCCATTTTATATTGGGAAATGACTATTTAATCATGTATGGGATAGATTTACATAATAACAAAGACAGATACTTTACAATTGGGGACAATAAGCGCCAAAAATTTGCCTTTTTACCATTTAAAAGACAAATTATAGTAAACAAAGTATCACCAGTCAACTTAGAGTTAGAAAAATTCAAGTCTGAACAGTTAAATGAGGCTGAAATAAGCCTTCATCTGACTGATAAACAAGAAAATGAACTTTCTTCCCTTTTATATGACCACAGAGGAGCATTTGCTACAGACAAAGAACCTCTAGGAGCAATTATTGGTCATGAAGTTGACATCATTCTTAACATTGAGAGACCTTATCCACCACTCTTAAGAAGACCTGCTTATCCAGCAAGTCCAAAATCAAGAGAAGCTCTAGAAATTCATATCAAGGAACTTCTGGACCTTGGTGTGATAAGAAAGGTAGGCCACAATGAAGAAGTAGAAATAACTACACCAGTCATAGTGGCGTGGCATAATGGAAAATCCAGAATGGTTGGGGACTTTAGAGCTCTGAACACTTACACTGTTCCAGACAGATACCCAATACCAAAAATCCAAATTGCCCTTACTCAAATATCTCAAGCAGTATACATAACCACTATGGATGCCCTTAAAGGATTCCATCAAAATGTGGTGACACCAAGAGCAAGAAAGTACTTGAGAATTATTGTTCATTGTGGAGTGTATGAATACTTAAGGATGCCCTTTGGTATCAAAAATGCACCTTCACACTTCCAAAGAATGATGAATGAAATCTTCCCTGAAGAACTCTCAGAGGGATGGCTAATCATTTACATTGATGACATTATTTTCTGTTCCAAGACTTGGGAAGAGCACATGTACAGATTGTCCAGAGTTTTGACAAAAGTTCCATCAGTCAACATGAAAATATCCTTGAAGAAATGCCATTTTGGATTTAAAGAACTTAAAGCACTAGGACATGTTGTATCTGGTTTGTCCCTTGGAATTGACAAAAACAAAGTTGTGGCAGTATTGTTAAAACCCATGCCTCAGAATAAAAAGGAAATTCAGTCATTTTTAGGTTTTGCAGGATACTACAGGCAACACATTAAAGATTTTGCATCCATAGCAAGACCACTTTATAAGTTGTGTGACAAAGACACAGTGTTTGAGATGACTGTTGACAGAGTCAAAGCTTTTGAGTCTCTAAGAGAAGCATTGACCACTGCTCCACTCTTACTGATGCCAGACTTTAAATTGCCCTTCAAACTGTATATTGATGAATCAGGGGATGGACTAGGTGCTGCACTTCACCAAGTTCAGATCATAAATGATAAACCTATAGAAGGACCCATATGTTTCATATCCAGGCAAATCAAACCAACTGAAGCCAGATATGGAGCAAGTCAAATGGAATGTCTATGCCTTGTCTGGGCCTTGGAGAAATTGAACTACTTCTTAGAGGGATGTGTTTTTGAAGTAATAACAGATTGTACAGCTGTCAAATCACTTTTGAACATGAAAACACCTAACAGACACATGCTCAGATGGCAAATAGCCATACAAGAATACAGAGGCAATATGACTATTTTTCATAAGGATGGGAATATTCATAAGAATGCAGATGGACTAAGCAGATGGCCATTACCAAATAATATTGATAATCCTGCTTATGTTCCAGAAGAAGCTTCACCACAAATTCCAATAGAAGGAATAAGTGTTACAGACTTGAACAACACCTTCTTTGAAGAAGTCAGA
The DNA here is from genome assembly GCA_023105745.1 of Austropuccinia psidii. Taxonomy (NCBI): domain Eukaryota; kingdom Fungi; phylum Basidiomycota; class Pucciniomycetes; order Pucciniales; family Sphaerophragmiaceae; genus Austropuccinia; species Austropuccinia psidii. The sequence goes on along the minus strand of JALGQZ010000007.1, from coordinate 7,025,689 downwards.
AGTAGTTACACTCAAGATAAGAATTGTAGCATCTTATGCCAATTACTTAACAAAGACTGTAAAGACAACTCTCTAATACATGCCTTGGATGAAGTATGGAGAAAATCTTATAATGAAGGAAGATTTCACCTACTGGATGGTATAATTTACCACAGAACCAAGCACACATGTGTCATGACAGTTGTAGACAGGTCATTAATCAATCTTGTACTGAAAGAATGCCATGATAGTCCCTTTTCAGGACATCTTTCTGAAGACAGAACAAGAGAGAAAGTAAAGACCTGGATATGGTGGCCAATGTGGCAGAAGGATGTTGCAGAGTATTGCAAAACCTGTGACAGATGCCAAAAGGCAAATAAATCCACTGGCAAAAGATTTGGAAATATGATGAAAATCCAAGAACCAAGCAGACCTTGGGAAATTATCCATATGGATTGGGTAACTGGCCTACCACCAGGAGGTGACAGAAGCTATAATGCTTGCCTAGTAATTGTGGACAGATTCAGTAAAACTCCAATCTTTTTACCATGTCACAAAGATGATACAGCCATGGATACAGCTCTTCTGATATGGAATAGAGTAGTATCATGGACTGGGATATTTACAAATATCATCAGTGATAGAGATCCCAAATTCACTTCAGCACTATGGACAAATCTTCACCAATTATTTGGCACTAAACTGTCTTTCTCTACAGCCTACCACCCACAAACTGATGGCCTGGCTGAAAGAATGATCCAAACCTTAGAGGACATGGTGAGAAGATTTTGTGCATATGGCCTTGAATTCAAAGATTGTGATGGATTTACCCATGATTGGTGTACTCTGTTGCCAGCACTGGAATTGGCATATAAAACATCAATCCATGCCAGTACCAATCAGACTCCTGCTATTCTAGAAAAAGGATGGAACCCCAAGTTACCCCAAGATTCCTTGAGGAAAGACTTAATTGAAATACATCCCACAGCTGCTAGCTTCAAAGGAATGCTAGAAAAAGCTAGAAGGCATGAAGTGAGATGCATGGAGGACTCCTTTGCATATGCTAAAGACAAATGTGATAAATCACATGCAACTCCAGATTTCAAAGTGGGGGACCTAGTTCTTGTATCCACCACTAACTTCAACAACATCAAAGGATGTAAAAAGTTGAAAGACTCCTTTTCAGGACCTTTTGTGATTAAGGCCCTCCATGGAGAAAATGCTGTTGAAGTAGAGTTATCTGAAGAACTTAGCAATAAGCACCCTACATTTCCAGTAAGCTTGATAAAGCCATATAAATCTAGTGATGCTGAGAAATTTCCCTTAAGGAATACGATTCCCCAAGTTATACCTCCTATTGAGACATCCGGTACTAAGAAAATTACCAAAGTTCTTAAAGAAAGGAAATTAATAACCAAGAAAGTAAGGGAATACCTTGTTAGGTACAGTGACCCAACTTGTGAAGATGAATGGTTAGAAGAAAAGGATATACCAGAAGCTACCAAACTCCTCAGGAGATTCAGACACACTAGAAACACCAATATTACAAAGTAATATTCCTTTTTAGAGGGAGGGAATGTGAGCCTTAGAGGTAATTTCATATACCCAAAAGACCACAAATATAAAAAATAACATATTAATATAAATAAAATAAATTTATTTATATTATTAAAATAAAAATCAAAATACAAGTATAGAATTATATTAAAAATAAAAAATTAATTACAATTTAAAAAAAAAAATACATTAAATTTTGTAAGTATAAAATTACATTTATACTTGAAAAAATTAAGTAAAAATGAAATTTTAACAAAATTGTGAAAAAATAAATAAAATTGGAAAAAAGTTAAATAAAAATTATTATAACTTCTTATCCAATAAATAAACATATAAAAATTATTTCACCATCGGATTCCTCATAAAAAATCAGGTGGGGTCACCTCTGAGTGAAATTCTTGTAACTCAACTCTAAATAAGCTTAAATTAAGTTTTTAGTATTTTCAATACAAAAGGTTGAAGATCCTCAAAACCTTAATTTAATTCACACCACATGTGGTGTTAACCATCAATTTTTGTGTTAAAATTGAGGTGTTGTGTTTAGTTTAGAAGTTATGAGGAATTGAAGTATTTTCAATTGAATTCAATTAAAATGTCAAAATGTGCGCGTGTATTACATAAGTGAACTTTGATTTACATATGAGGTGTCAATTATTACTGTATTGTACTGTACAATTGAATTGAATCACATATGTAAATTATAAGTATAATACATGATGAGGAATTAAAGGAAAAATAAATTGGAAAGATTAAATTTGGGGGGGAAAAGGAACTCCAGCTCTAAGGGGGAGCTAGACCCCCAAAATCCTTGCTGACAGGCGTGGGATGTCAAAATTCACGCAAAAGTTCATCACTTTTGGCCTGGAATTGAGTTACAGGGTCTGTGGACTCAATTGATGATGAGGTTTTGATACCAACTGGGGTAGTTTTAGCTGTTGCCAAGAGGGTAAAACTACCCTTAAGATAAAACAACCATAATAAAAACAGTTTTAACTGGTTTCTACGCCTATGACACACATTCTGACGTGGTTTGAAGGCTCTAGGCCTGGTATTGCTATAGTAATGGCTGATTTAAGGGTCTAAAATGGCTAAAAATGGCTAAAAATGGCTTAAACCAGCCCTTTTTGGTCTAAACCAGGGTTCAATGATGCCATAATTGGCTTTTCTGTTGTCAGACTGTTTTTCACGACTGACAAGAGTAAAATTTACTTTTGGAGCAAGAGAATTGGTGGCTATTAAAGAATGTCTTTGCCCCACTTTTCTCTTCATGTTAGAATCTTTTCCTTTTATTAATTAGTTTAAACACTGTTAAACCAATCAATCAAAGATTCCAACCACCATTTTTAAATCATTTTAATCCTTTTAACCACGTGAAAAAATCATTATAATCATTGTTTGTAACTCTTATAATCATTTTTACCCCTGAACCACCCCAAAAGTGAATTAAAGCATCTTTCATCACTGTAAACTTTGTCACTTTGTTTCCAAATTCACTCTGGTCACTTTTGGGCGTGTTTTCTCTTTAATATTCTTTTTAAAGACTTTGTTCTTTAATTAATTACTTGCAGTTCTTTGCTCAATTAATTCCAATTGAAATTGCTCCTGAAGAAATTTCTTTTGTAGCCTTAAAATATCTCTTGTAGAGTATTTTTTGGATAAATTTTTATTGTTGGTAAAACAATAAATTTTTATAATATTATTGTTTTATACTAATATAGTGATAAACAATAAAATTGGCGTGTTTTCTCTTAAAAAAAATATTTCTTACTATTTTTAATTGAATTTTACCTTATACAAATTTTGGGGACAGGAAAAGTACTAGATTTTTAATCAAAGTTTCATATCCACACCTTACACAATTCATCAAGGATTATGTCTCATCCTGTCAACAGTGGTCAAGAAACAAGAATATCCACCACAAGAAGTTTGGACTCCTCAAACCTCTTCCAATTACAAATGGTCCTTGGATTCGTCTTTCAATGGACTTCATCACTCAACTGCCACTGTCCAACTCATTTGACTCAATCCTTGTCATAGTGGACAGATTCTCAAAAATGGCGGTTTTTATTCCAACAATGTCTTCAATCACTTCACTAGATTTGGTCCATTTATTCATCAAGAATATCTTTACAAAGCATGGCCTTCCTTCAAGCATTGTCAGTGATAGAGGTTCCCTTTTTGTTTCTTCCTTTTGGACCAATCTTTGTCAGCATCTGAAGATTTCAAGAGATTTGTCAACTGCTTACCATTTAGAAACTGATGGACAGACAGAGAGGGTAAATCAGATACTAGAACAGTATGTTTGGATGTATGTCTGTGAGCCTTGAGGTATATTTTACATACCCAAATAGGCCACAATTATCTTAAAAATAAATTTTGAATTATGCATAACTCATAAGTCATGCATATATCCAAAATTCATCATTTTTGAATTCAGAAAAGATGAATAACCTTTTATTGAGTAAGTAAATCCATGGATTGAATGCCAGATTTGGATTCTACACAAAAATTCACCTAGGGTAGCTCCATGGAGTGAATAAGCTCAAATTAACTCTTTGAGGTGGTAAAATTGAAAATACTTCAATACCACATCATCAATATCACATAAAAGATACATGAAAATTTTTGTTTTTCTTAATTTGCTTTCTTCCAAGAACATCAAATCAACAAGACCCACCAAGAAACTGTCTGAAAGACGGTTGGGTCCTTTTCCAATTCTGAAGAAAGTCAGTACTCATGCTTACCACCTCAGCTTCCATCTCAATGGAAATACATCCACCCAGTCTTCCATATTTCACTCTTGGAACCAGTCAAGACATCAACAATCCCAAATTGGCATCAAGAGCCTCCTCCTCCAATCATTATTGAAGAAGAAGAGGAATGGGAAGTCTCTCAAATACTGGATTCAAAGCTCAAGAGAAGAAAGCTATGGTATCTGGGAGAATGGAAAGGTTTCAATCAAGACTCAGAAAGATCCACATGGGAACCAGCTGAAAACCTCAAGAATTGTCCTGAGCTCATCAAAGATTTTCATTCTTTGTATCCTGACAAGCCAGGACCCAATTCTTCAAAAGCTTTATTTTATGGTGTGTGGTGGGGAGAGGAATTACCAAAAGTAATTCCCACTCCTGGTATGCACCTTTAGGGGTATTCTACTCTTCTTTGTTGTAAGAATCATCTTGGCCACTCTGTGAGCACTTTGCAATTTGGACACAGATTTCTTGGCCTGGCTTTCAAAATCAATTCCAATTTATGGCCATGTATACTTGGGCAAATGGAACATTATTCCTTATATCACTTCCCAAGATATTATCCTTTCAACACATTCATTTATCAAGATTTTTTATCATTTATGGCACTGGCGGGAGTGGTAACTACCAAAAGTAAGTTCCTCTCCTGGTGTGCACTTCCCTGAGGGGTCTACAATCTTTCAAAACATCACCTTGGCCACTCTGTGAGCACCTGGCATCAAATTATGTTATCCAGGTCCTTGGTCACTTTCAAAATAAACTGTCAAAATCCGTGATGAAGATTGGATTCCCCCTCAAAATTCATTTTTTATTTTTACTTTCTTTTTCTCTCTTTATATTTACTTCTTTTACTTTTTTCTTCGTTATATTCTCTCAAATTTCTTTTCTTATAGTCCTTAATGCCAAATTCTTTACGCCAAATCATGTCTTCAACATTTTCAAAACCAAATTTCAAGAGAAGACCAAGTCAACCTCAATTCATATGCCAACACTTTTATCAGTTCAAAAAATTTTCCTTTCAAGATTCAAATACCTCTGGAATCACTACGTCCAATCTGTCTCAACAGCCTCAGCAGGCTTCTACCTTATCTTGGTGCTCAGGAGCTCACCATTCAAGGTAGGCGGGTACTGTCACAACCACAAAGATTGACCCTCCTCCATGGGTGTTGCAGCAATTCTAACCTTGAACCAAGTTGGGGCCAAATGGCCACACCATATCCTTTATGGAAAATTGGTCCCCTCTGGTGCTCTATGGCCACTTGGCCATATCCTGCCATCATTGGCCTCCTTGGCCAATTTCCATATCACCAACCCCCAGGCCTCTATCTTTGATTTTGGGCCTGGGGGGCCTTTAGTCTTCCAGAGGGTTCTGGGCCCCCCATCAATCATGTTTGGTTTTGGGCCACCCCCTTTCATTAGAGGGGTTTAGGCCTAAATGGCCTTTTTGGGCCATTTAGGCCCCCTACAGCTTCTACAACCCGTGAGCCGTAATCACGGTCCACGGTCCGTGGTCCGTAGGCCAATTAGGCCCCTTTTGGCCTAATCCAATGAGACCAAAAGGGGCCAAAGGGGGAAGCCATCTAGCCCCCAACACCAAGGCGAATCTCGCGTCAATCGTCGGCGATTGACTTCACGTCGCACCGCTGTCAGTATAAAATCTTGCTTCAGTCGCGTTAGTGTCACTTTATAGTCACTGGATTTAGTGGGTCACGTCACGTCAGCGTCAAGACAACGTCAATCGTCACATGTGTCACATGCGAATGTCACTCAAAGCCCAAACCCATTTCAACACTATTCACAATGTTCGGGTAATTTCATGATCACCTCATTGGCTTCCGCATCCCCACCTAATCCGCCCCGATGCTTTGCATACTTACGAGCCCGCACCGCCCTCCAGATGAGACTCCAACACTGCCCCCCCATCTCCGTCCTCACCACTCCTTACGCTTTCACACCCCCGCCCATACCATCTTTATGCTCACGTGGTGCACTCCCGACATGCTCCCGACATCACTTATCCTTACGCTCGCTCAAGTGCCCTCCCAATATGCTCCCGACACTGCTTACGATCATTACGCTCGCGGAGTGCACTCCCGACATGCTCCCAACATCACTTATCCTTACGCTCGCTCAAGTGACCTCCCGACATGCTCCCGACACTGCTTATCCTTACGCTTGTGTAGTGCACTCCCGAAATGCTCCCGACATCACTTATCCTTACGCTCGCTCAAGTGCCCTCCCGATATGCTCCCGACACTGCTTACGATCATTACGCTCGCGGAGTGCACTCCTGACATGCTCCCGACATCACTTATCCTTACGCTCGCTCAAGTGCCCTCCCGATATGCTCCCGACACTGCTTATCCTTACGCTTGTGTAGTGCCCTCCCGACATGCTCCCGACACTGCTTATCCTTACGCTTGTGTAGTGCCCTCCCGACATGCTCCCGACACTGCTTACCATCCTTACGCTCGCGGAGTGCACTCCCAACACCACTTATCCTTACGCTTGTGTAGTGCCCTCCCGACACCACTTATTCTTACGCTTGTGTGCTGCCCTCCCGACATGCTCCCGAAACCACCTATCCTTACGCTCGCGGAGTGCCTCTCAACATGCTCCTGACACGACTTATCCTTATGCTTCCGTACTACATCCATAGTGTACGGTGGCTTGTTGGCGTACACAATGGACGCCATCGCCAAAATATGCTGAGTGGCCTTCTCTGCCAACAGGACCTAAGGGGAAATTGGTCAGTATATTCACAATGTTGTGGTTAGGGTTTAAATCATGAGACTCACAAATTAAAACCTAATAAGTGGACTATTTAAGACAAGAATTGTGTCTCCTGTTTCCCTGACAAAACCATTTTATTTCATATCATTCAAATGGAACACTTTGCTTAGTCCTTACCTCATGAGCGTTGAATAGTTCAAAAGTTGACTTTAGTAGGTTTCTCACTAGTCAACTTTATTCAATGTCTCACAGGGAAGTGATTTCATTTGCATGATATGAAATAATTTGCAAAACATCGCCTCCTTCAATTTCCCGACAAATCCAATTATTTTACTTGCACCTTTTTTCTTCAATTTGGATCTTTTTCTTTAAAATTTTCAAACAAGTTATCAATCAACTCGTCACCATCTATTTGCTTAATAAACTACCTCCGCAATGGCCCAAACCCCGGGAAATTCAACGGAATTTAATGAACAACCAATTTCAGCCCCAGAGAGTGGAAGTGAAATATCTGATATGGCCAGTAGTCGTGAATTAGGCATTGAAGCAGAGAGCCAGTCACTTGAAGATCATCAAGATCCACCAGTTCTTCCAGAATGTGAGTATACATCCATCTTTAGTATTTCTAATCTCTCAAAACCTGATATTGTGTCATAGCCTTTATTTCAGGTCAACCTCCAAGCTCTCAGAAACCGAATTTTAAAAGTTATGAGAAGGAAAAGACTGTTGAACCTTGTGCACCGACAGAAGATGATGGGCAAGATGATGTCATTTTCAGTGGGGAGGTGGAAATTATATCCAAGGAACAATTTGTCTCCAACATTGCTCAAACAATCCCAAGGCTCGAAAAAATTCAAAATGATAGTAAAATTCCTGATTATGTGCGTCAAAAGATTGCTGAAGCCATGAGCCTCCTCAAAATGGATTTGAACCGTAAGTCCATTACTAATTCAAAACAAAGTTGATAAAAATAGCTGCTTACAATATATGGGCAGGTGTGGAGGTGGGAGAATCTCTACCTGAAGGATCTCGAGTCGTAATTGGATTTCCAGGCAAAGGATTAGGAAAAAGACCAAATATACATGCAACCAAAAAAACCAACAAAAAACGCCGTACCTTTGAAGCCGCAAAGGATTCCCGGGATCAAGGTGATGAAATGATCAATGTTGAAGTGGACCATATTGATAATGAACCTCCGCATACTGAACCCCCCCCATACTCAATGAAACAATCCATGATGAAGCTCCACATACTGAAAGCCCCCCGATACCCAATGAAACAATGCATGATGCAACCCCTCCCGCCTCTCCTCGGAATATCTAAGCCCCTCAAGAAAGGGAAACAATTAAACATGATACAATGGGACAAGATATGACTGAGATAATTCCCAACGCTGAGCCCAAAGTGTCATCCGCTGCGAATTTTCAAGGGATATTTGTATCCCGCATGGAAGAGTTTGCAGGCATTTTGAATTATCATTCCAATATTTCTCAACAATCATGGAAAAGGGGGCCTGATAATATCAATAGGATTTACAAAAATCAATGGGACAATTTACCAACAAAGGATGCTCATACATTCCTGCCCGTTGGTATTAAGGTGATCAGTAACCGAGATCTTAAAATGTCGGCTTGGCTGCAGGACCTTGAGATGGCAGGTGAGTTTTTTTTTATCTTTGTGCATGATACTTGATTATTGGCTGTTGACTGGTGATATAAATTGCAATATACAGGGTTAGATTTTTTTAAGCCAACCGAAACAGAAGCGTTTTTTGATCACAACATTTGGAATCTCAAATTGATGAAGGAATCAGCTAAACCTCCAGATAATCTCCCAAAATCTGAACACTCCTTCTTCAAAATGGTTCAGAGCCTTCTTTACCCCGCGAATCCAGTTAAACATTTTTGGGCAAATGTTATGTTTGAATCCATTAGTTTAGTCTCATACGATGTGATTGCACCCAAACCATATGTTGCACCAACATCAAATTTGACCGATCCTCTTGGACTCGAACGCGGAGCAGTTGAATACCTTGCCTCCTGCTTGAGTAAATCGAAGCAACGTGCAACCCAACTCAGCATTGAAGGTGGCGGCGCTGACAATGAGATATCCACAAAGCCGCACAAGAAGCTGGAGGATCTAATGGATACAGTTATCCATTTGATGATTGCGTACAACATGGTACGTGCACATACAAAGGTCGAAGTTAATGGCATCAAAGGCAAACTCACGAACTCAAAAAAAAATGAGGCCATCAAAGATCTTTTGGCATGTCACAAGAATCTTGGAATAAATCGAATTTGCTATGGTATATTAGCGGCATTCTGTGCGGCGGGGGTTCGTGGTTTGATGGTATGCTCAGATGACTGGAGAACAAGCTCAGTTAAAGGGGCTTTAGCACTAATTGACATTTCCGCAAATCTTTCAGAGGGTAAAAATCTAGTGGAGCCAGTGTGGCTACGTACTAATAAGTATATATGTAATTTACTGAATAAAAGTTTCTTCTCATCAGAGTCTTTTAACCCCACTGTAACTCTTAGATTTGAATTTGCACGATGCTTAGTATTAGACTTTGGTGATGCCTAAGTGGCGAAACGCGGTCTTGGTTCAAGTGATGAGGTCACCTTGACGGTACCCAGGTCAGCTAAACTCACAACCAGGATTGACCCGTTTTAGATTAGCTTTGTACTACATAGATTGTAATTGAATTTTGCAAAGTTATTTATGAATTTAATAATCATGACTTCCTATCCTACTACTGCCCGGATGCCACAGTCTGAGTACCAATAGTAATTGTACGGCGGCATGCCTCCGTACATCATTGCAAAGACTCCGACAAGACGCAAGCTGAGTCAGGCGTTGTGCCCGCGAGTAGCACACGCAGGGGCATTGCGGGAGGTCGCGTTTATCACTTCCCGCCAGCCCATAATAGGCAAAAGGTTCCTGTGTCTTTCAAGAGGAGTGGGATAACTAGGGATCCGCAGCAGGATGCATATTGCATTTGCGTGTGCTTGCAATATTCCAAATGGTTGGATTGGAAAGTGATTGCATGGGAACATCAATATGTCAAATTGAATAATGCACTATCCACTGCAATTTTCAGGCTCAGGTATTTGAGATCGCGAATTCGCGAAGGTCAGGTGTGATCTTTCTTTTTAGCCGCAATCAAAAAAGATTCATCAACCGCAATTCAATTTAGGTGATATTAATAAATCAGTAATCATTTGGTTTCATTTCATTTTCTGCTGAAAGCATGCCATTCACAAAAAAAGGAAAAGAGCGTAAAAGGGAACTCGCGAGAAAGCGTCAGGCTGAGGAAGGAAAGTGTGAGTTTCTCGCTTAATCTCAGTGTATATATATAGATATATATATATGCTTCCACATTTATGTGGCACCCTCATTGAGCCCCACGGAAGAACATTGGCTTTAGTCGGTTCAGATTGTGCCAATGTCATGTGGGCTCCAACAGGGAAGTCAAAGGATGTGTGCCGAAGAAAGCTCCTTGGGCATTGGGCACCATTCTGGACTCAAAACTCCTTAGCTTCAAATGGCAGGAAGCAGTATCTGATATCTGGTCTTCTTCAACACAAAGTGATCCCTCAACCACTTGGGAATAGTCGGACATCCCAAAAGATAAATGAGGGCAAAACCACCCGAAAGCAGAGGTTTTTTTCCTCCTCTCGACCAACAGCACAAATATCAATGCCAGTATCAGCAAATATGATCCCAAGTGAAATTCGGAGCCTTGTGGATGTCAATCAGATCAAACGCATTCACTTTGGCCGTGTGGCAATTTTCTCTTCAACCGCATTACTCATTGCCCTTGTTGAATTCCGACCATTCACAACAATGAGTGAAGTCGAGGTCAATCAATGGGATGAATTATCACAATTCTTATTTCGCGAAAAGAGGTTCACTGACCCTATTGCAACAAATGGAGCATTACTGGAGGGATTTATGTTCGCGATTGGGTGGCGCAAATGCACCACGAAGAATGAACAATTTGGTCTGTATGGAAGTGTTGGGAAAATTGAAAATGCAAAAGATGAATGGCGGAACCGAGGTGCCAATCTTAGCTTGGTGGGTTGCATTCTAGGTCAATCCTTACAATATGTTGGGGATAATTTATTTCAGAAGATTCAAAATTGCTACAACTCATTGGGGGTTCTGTCTTTTGATCAAGTCAACTATGAAGGCAATATTCCAACAAATCAGGGTGCATGCAAGTTTGCTTCTGCACTCACTTTCACCATGAATGGATTCAAAAACTCACCTCATCTTGATAAGGATGCATTGCTGTATCCTTCAGGATGGTGGTTTCAAGCTGATAAGCGGACTGGCCAAATTCAAAGAGATGCGTCAAAGCGGTGTACAGGGGGAAAATTGGTTTTCCCAAATGAGCATTTTGGATTGATCTATCCGCATGTCAAGGGCTCATTCAGGTAGTGTGGGCCAGCAGTACATTTCTTCATTATACTGATCCAGCACAGGACAACGAAAGCACGACACTAGTGGGTATGTCCGCACAATGCTCAAGCAGGTTAGCAAAAACAATGTGCCAAAAAAGCCACGGCTATTATGAGATTGGCAAGGGAGCGGCCTATCAAATCAGGGATGGTAATACAATCTCAGCCCAATTCAAAGAGTGAGGCAGTCGGAATAGCAGCGTGATTGGTAGATAATGGTGGGGTAAGGCAGAGGACAATATACACCAGGATTGGATGGTTTCGAGTGTGGGAGATGGTGGGTCTCACATGAAAAAGGGGTGAAGTGGATTATGTACGGAGGCATGCCATTGTACATATGCCAGGTTTGTTGCTCTTGTCCAGGATCCCAACGCTTCACACGCGAATCCTTATGCTTGTGCAGGTTCCGACAATGCTAAAAGTTCCTTACGCCTATGCGGGCTGCGGACGCTTCACACGCCAATCCTTACGCCTGTGCACGTTCCCGACAACTCACACGCCAATCCTTACGCCTGTGCAGGTTCCCGACAGCTCACACGCCAATCCTTAGTCTTGTGAAGGTTGCCAACAATGCTGACAATTTGTTACGCCTGTGCAGGCTCCCAAAAATTCACACGCCAATCCTTACGCCTGTGCAGCCTCCCAACAGCTCACACGCAAATGCTTAGGCTTGTGAAGGATGCCAACAATGCTGACAATTTCTTACGCCTGTGCAGGCTCCCGACAATTCACACGCCAATCCTTTCACCTGTGCAGGCTCCCGACAGCTCACACGCCAATCCTTACGCCTTTTCAGGCTCCCGACAGCTCACACACGAATGCTTAGGCTTGTGAAGGATGCCAACAATGCGGACAATTTCTTACGCCTGTGCAGGCTCCCAAAAATTCACACGCCAATCCTTTCACCTGTGCAGGCTCCCAACAGCTCACACGCCAATCCTTACGCCTTTTCAGGCTCCCGACAGCTCACACGCCAATCGTTACGCTTGTGAAGGTTCCCGACAATTTAAACAATTCAATACATGACTAAGATTAATAGCGTGTGACCATAGGAACTGCAATTTCTCATGAATCTGGAGTGGATTGCTCACATGCCGGAACCTCCCGCTTTTTTACAGTTAAGATTTGATATGGCTTAAACAATGGAGGAAGAAAATATAGGAGGCAGGAATGGTGACTATTGGCGCATTTTTGGCAAAAGATTTTCTCACATACAAATACTAACTCAAACTTTTGGTGGGGCACTTACGAAAATCATTCTCACACAATAGTAAATATGAATCACTGAGGAATTATAATAAATTCACGTGAACAGAGGACGTAAGAGAAATTGAAAATATCTTTCATTGAATACAAATAATTTATCTATAGGAGTGTATTACAAAAGGTAAAAAGAGGAAAGAATACGATTTTTTTTGTGGATTTTATTCTTCTAAGAATTTAGAGACTATCCCGGTGATGTCCTCCATTGGATAAGCCTCCATCGCCTCGCCAAGGAGGGAGTTTAGTTCCTCCTGGAATTCCCGGTGCATCTCATTTCAATGAGTTGCATCCACGAAAGGAATCATGTGGAGCAACCGACGATGCTCCAACAAGATTTGGTTGATCGATTCGTGGACAATGGCTCGAGGAATCATTAGTATCGGGCGCAGGTTGGTGAATTCCTGGCGAGCGTCATCGTAGGAATGACATGAGCTTGTCACCGGGGGGAGGAGGCGGTTGGGTTCTTGGCGTCAATGGGAGGGATATCCGGGGAAGGAACCGGGGTAGGAGGGGAAGGTGGGTGAGTGGGTGAAGAAGAAGGTGGAGGGGGAGGGGGAGGGGGGGATCCGACTGGCGTACCGTCAATGATGATAATCGAGCGGGGAGTTGTGGGACGAGCTGGAGATGGTCGAAGGAGGGGTGAGGAAAAGTTGAGTTGAGTTAAAAAAGTGAAATAGGGACTTACCAAAAGGTTCCTCCGTTGATTGCGTAGGAGCCACCTCAGGTTGAGGCTCACAAGTCGCACTGTCCTCAGGTGGTTCGGAGGATGGACTCGGGCCAGGAATAGGTGGCTCATCGTGCTGGGAGGCTTCTACAAAAGGAGGAAGAGTCAGTTAACTTGATGCGAAAGTGAAAATGAGAAAAGAGAAAGTTGGCTGCTTACCGCGGAATAAGTCCTCAGACCATCGGGTGCCACTCGGGCCTGGAGTGGGTTGGCGCGGGGTTTGCTCGCGAGGCAAAGTAGGAACGGGAGAGTCTTGTCGGGGGGGATTCGGGGGGTTTGGTTCTATGAGTAATGGAAAAAAGTTAGTATTATTGCGTGAAGATAAATGAGATAAGGAGGAGAAAGAAAACTTACTTTGGCGTTTGAATCCCATCGGTGACAAGACATGGTGACGATCAGCCCAAGCTCGAATGTCCTCTTTCCATCGCCATCCTTCATCGGCCGGATAATCACTTCGCTCAGGCCGAAGAGTGAAGTGACCATTGGATGGTGGCCTAGGAGGGGGGGTGGACAAATTGATGCTTGAGGGGACTGGGCTAATCGTCCTGAATCGTTCCTTCTGGCCTGTTTGGGGTCCCGGGGTCCACTCACGCTCGGAAATGGTTTCATCATCATCGGCCACAAAGGAGTCCTGGCGAGGGCGTCTTGGGCGGGAACTCCTCTGGCCGCGGGGTCGGAAGGGGCGGACGATGAACGAACATTTCTTGTGTGCTTGTCGGCAAGCATCACAAGCGTTGGTCGTCGTCGAGGAACGAATGCAGGGGATACCCCGCTTGGTGCACAACGTGCACGACATCTAAAAACAAATCAAAACAGGTTAGTAACCGAATAGAAAGCAAGCAATCAAGAAAGAAAAGGAAGACATACAATGATTTATAATTTTAAAACGGAATTCAAATTAAAAAAACGCTAGTAGGAGGTTTTTAAAAGTCTAGAAGAGAGTCGTGAAGAAAGGGAATTATTAATATTGGATCATAATGTTGACAAAAGCTTAATTGGAGAAAACGTACGAAGTAGATAGAAGTGGGGTTCTGAAAGTATTAGCAGGAAAAACAAAAAGCGAGCAGGAAGGGGAGTGGGGTTAGTCGAGTGCAAAAGAAAAGACTGGAAAGGCAGGAAGACAAGGGGGAATACGCACAAGAAGGACAAACGCAGGTGAGGTTGAACGAAGTGGAGTGGGTGAGAGAGAAAGTGAAGTGCGTGTTGTGTGAAGATGGTCTTTTATACCATGGTGAAGCTGAGACGATCTCAGCAGTTGCAGCACCCGCAAAAGTTTCAGCTTCAAGGCGTGTGGGCAAAATTGAAGCTGAGTCTCAGCGAATGCTGCAACTGAGAAGTGAAATGCTCGCGTGAGGCAGAAGAACAATGGGGGTCTGGCTGAGTATTGCAATTTATTGAATTGTCAAGCTGAGTCAAATCCCCTTTGTTTCCTTAAATTGCCACCCGATCACCCAGGAGGGTGGTCGTGAGGCCCTTGTTGAATGTGCATTCAACGTGCAATGCACAAGTGACCCATGCAGATATGCACCCGGTGCATTTGGTCACAAGTGACCGCGGCAAGATCACCGGCCTTATGGCCTGGTAATAGTATTTGAACAAAGGGGGGGGCTCTAAGACAAGTGAATACAGCGTGAGCTTGCCTCGACCCATTGCTCAGGTTTGCTTTCGGGTCATAATTGAAATGCTCAGTGGCTGAACATTTTAATTGCACAGTTATTGAACAATTGATATAACAATATCAAATGCACCGCTGAGTCTTGCAATTTATTGAATTGTCAAGCTGAGTCAAATCCCCTTTGTTTCCTTAAATAGCCACCCAATCACCCAGGAGGGTGGTTGTGAGGCCCTTGTTTAATGCCCATGGTGGGTGCAAATGCCAAATGCCCCATGCAGAAAAGCACATGGTGCATTTGGTCACAAGTGACCGCGGCAAGATTACCAGCCGTATGGCCTGGTAATAGTGTTTTACCAAAGGGGGGGCTGTAAGACAAGTGAATACAGCGTGAGCTTGCCTCGACCCATTGCTCAGGTTGGCTTTCGGGTCATAATTGAAATGCTCAGTGGCTGAACATTGGAATTGCACAGTGAATGAACTATAGATATAACAATATCAAATGCACCATGCTGAGCCATTGCTCAGTCGTTTTTGTATGCGCGCACTCTGAGCATTTGGCACAGCATCGGATGACATTTCAGCCAGGTGCAGCATTTCACATGCTTTGGTGAAGTGCTCCAAACCGAGCCTTCCAGTGAGCTATTGCAGAATTAGTTCATTCCATGGCTTTACTGAGCACTTTCACATGGTGCTTTTGACCATGACATGCTCAGCTTGCATGTGCAAATCGGGTGAAACGCAATGCTGAGCATGTGGCACATGAGCTACGTAAATGCAAACGATCGGAAGGTGCATGCACATTTGCTATATGCATGCAGGCTCAAGTAGTATTACACCTTCCTGATCTGTACAGTACAGTCGACACTGTAGTACGCAGTACACCTTTGTAAATGTGTACTGCGGGGCAGAGCAAAAAGCTGTTCAACAATGTAACATGCAATCACGTCAAGCCATCGAGTCATATCTCTCACCTGCATCCCTTTGATGCACCTTGTAGGACAGCTCTGCCTAACTACGGCACAGATGCGCATGTAATCCAAGTTAATGTAAGTGGGTCATAATGGGATGACTTAATATTTGGGTCATACACAAAGAGTTGATTCACTCCAGTGCCATTGTTGGGGCAAACAATGACTGGCCCGCTTGTTCATTGTCGGGCAGCCACACGCTTTCATACGCACCCCCGATGGGTCATATGCAGGCAACTTTCACACGCCTGGAAGACATTTTACTGCCAGTCTTCCAGCTGCCTATTTTCTTGGTTGGGTTGTCAGCTTGACTGCAGACGCTCACCCGCTTGCGCGTGGAAACCTGAGGCCAATCAGTGTGGATTTGCTTCAGCCTCATCCACATTAGAATAACAATCCCAGCCTATGATTGCTGAGGCTGGTCATGTTTGCGTGGGTATCTCCCACCGCGGGTCATTTTCTTCACGTTCGCACACGCCCCGCGCAAGTTGTGGCACCTGGCTTGCAGCCAAAAATCCCCTTGGGCGTGTGGCCTCTTTCTCTGGAGTTTTCTACGCGTGTGAGGCAAAGACCCAGATGCCAATCTCGGAGGATTAGTACTTGCCTCAAACGTAATAGGGGTGAATGTATATGTGGATCACAGCTCACGGCTGGCGCCCCCTTTGATCATCGCACACATTCCCCCCTGATGCCCCCTGCAAGCCCAGTACGCATCAGTCAGCAAGAAACTTCAGGCAAAACCAAAGTGATGTTTGGTGGCACACCACCGAACATATATTACCTGCCCACACACACACATCTCTACAGTGAGTTTGCCGTTTGAAACTGCCATCATTGCCCAGTAGGTCCCTGTGCAAAAATTCACCTGGGGATGATACGCTCATTGTTCGCTGTCACACCAGCGAACATGGGCGCATGCCTCTAATATGCCCATCCACAATAAGTTGCTACAACCCACCCAATTTCGGATATGCTAATTTCAACCCTGTTCCACCAAAGGTTTTGTAAATTGCTGCAGATCCAGCAAAATATCGGTGCACCCACATTTTGGCCACCTTGCCTTGATATATGCCCCAAATTGGATATGAAAATTATCAGCCCAAGACGCCCACCCCCATCAAGACCATGCACGTAACCACAGGCCATCCCCCTTTTGGCCTGTTGCTGCCACTCATATAAGTTCCCCACCTGCGCTTATTCCTGTTCATTCCCTTTAGCTAACCCTTCCCGATCATATAATTTGCAACTGTCCCCAAATAATTTAAAATAGCCATCATGTCAACCCCTTCACAACCACTTTGCATTGGGATGATTAATATTAGTATTCAAATAAATAGTGATATAACCTTAAAGCCTGAGAATTCCCTCTTAGGTTCTTGGATTATCCTATGGCACAATCAACACAACATATTCGTATATCTCCCCAATCACCAGCATGCTATTGGCTCTCTCCCGGGAACCCTTTCCCAAACGTTGATACCATTCCTTGGGGCACCAAAAACGTTCATGCACTGTGGTCCTGGTGGGGCATGGATTGAAAATTGCCAATCCAATCCTACTCAAATATTATTTGTTGAGGGAGTATTTATGACTGATGCCAATGATCCCTCCTCATCTCAGAAACCCAATCTAGCATTGATGTTCTTCACATGGTATCCAAACATTCTATTCATAATGGAAAGCTTTTGAAAACAAGATTTCAAGCTTAAAATGCCCAAAGAATATGACTGTACTACTCATTGTCAAGGTCAACTCTTTACTCCGACATTTCCCGCTTCAAACTCGACGCCTGCTTCATATCCTGCTGTTTCATCATTGATTTCCAAGCAAAAACTGATACAATTACCCAGTGGATCAGACCTCCCCATGATGACCCCGCCCCATTCCATTATTCAAACCCCCCTCCTCCCTCATCAAAAGACCGGACTAGCTTTTCTCTGGGATCAAGAGATCCCCGATGGCCAATCAGCCCGTAACCTTTGGGCCACCTCACCCCCAGGATCCACTTTCAATGCCAGGCACATCATTACAAACAAGGTTGTTAGCTCATTTGAATCCATTTCGACCAATACCCCTCTTGGAGGACTGCTTGCGGATGATATGGGATTAGGTAAAACCATTCAGGCCATTGCTCTAATTGGTACCTCCAAGGAGCGGATGATTGCAAACCCCCATTGCTCCACGCCCACCATGATCATCTGCCCCCCTCGCTTAATTACCAACTGGCAATCAGAAATATCCAAGCATGCTCAGGCTGGAGCGCTGCATTCCAAAATCTACCATGGTCCCACTCGTCACTCATTATCCCAAGCCGACATTTTAAAATATGATATCATCATCACTTCTTACAATACTATCACCCAAGAATTTAAGCAAACCAATCCCTCTACATCATTCATTTTTCAAATCAATTGGCATTGTATAATCTTGGATGAAGCACAGTGAGTGGCTGACCTTAAATGATTCAAATTACCTTTTATATCCAATAACCCTTGCCCCCTCTTATAGCTATATTTGCTCTCAATACACTGCCACTCACCGTGCCATTAATAGCCTCCTTTCATCCCGTCAAATATGTTTAACGGGCACACCTATTCACAACACCATTTATGACCTTTTGGGAATAATATCATTCATCACTCAACCCCAGAGCGCCGATCAAGATAACTGGTCACCATTCATCCTGAGTAGTCTTTCAAAAGGTTGCAATGATATTTTGCATTTGGCATTGCGGCATTTAAGTTTGCGCCGCACCAAAACCACACATCTCGAATCCCTCCCCACTATTAGCCATCATTATGAGCTGCTCCCACTCAACCCGACCATGCAGCAAGAATATTCCACATTATATGAAGAATTCCTATCATCCAAAAGCAAAGGACCAGGAGAGTTTTTCAGAAATATTAATAAGCTTCAAATATGTTGTAACCATCACATCATTCTTAACACAATTGCGGAGGCGGAGTTGGAAGACCCCGAGGGCAGGAGCACTCAGGATAACTCCCCAAGAATCACACGAACTATTGTGGATGTGGAAACATGCATGATGAGTAGTAAAATTGCACACCTCCTACAAAGCTTAATGAAGAACAAACAAACAAGTTGTGGTCCGACGAAATCGGTGGTTTATACCCAATGGACCCAATTTCTAGATTTGTGCGTTAATTCTAATATGCATCCATTACCAATTGACTCCATCTGACTTTTTTATATTGTAGAATTGGTATTTCTCTTGCCCATCACTCTATCCTTTCAGCACGAATTGATGGAACAATTACACCATGAGCGCAGGACAAGGCGCTTGAGAATTTCTTCAATAATCCTGAATGTGAAGTACTCATTGCATCCATTGCCGCGGCTGGAACTGGCCTCAATATAACTTGTGCTAATATAGTCTATTTAATGGTGAGGGGCCCCCCAAAATTCTCCCCTGATATTCGGACCCTGACATCCACATTTCCAGGAGCCCAATTGGAACCCAGCCATTGAGGCTCAGGCTGTTGATCGTCTACATCGTATTGGCCAACAACGACCTGTACAGGTCATCCACTATATCACTCCTCATTCAGTTGAGGTCAACATGCGGAAGGTACCTTTCAAGCTCATCTTTCACTTGATTGTATTACTATTCTGAAATCCTTCCTTATGGGAATGCCATATTCCAATCACCAATAGGTCCAAGAAAAGAAAAAATCATTAACTGCGTGAGCCTTACTGATATTATATAATTTGTGATTGACAAAGTTGATAACTCCTGTTGACTCTCTGGCACAGGTCCACAATTATGAACACCATGAGCTGGATCAAACTTCTTCAATATTTCCTCAATGAAAATGAGCAATAGAGTATTATTGCTAAGGGAGACGGTGATACATTTCAATTGGTATTGTCTATATTCTAACATATTTAGCAAGTTGTTGCATCCTTAAGAGATAATAATCCGATTTTATTACACCTGCACAAATAATTCACAAAATTTTAATTTGTCACAGTGCTATACCGTGACAAATTACTAAGTTATTGCAGAGCATCACCATTAGGCCTAATAACTGGCATGTCAAGTATCTTGAGGGCGCTAGTCTGCATCTTACTACAGCCTTTGAGCCAATCTTGATCAAATACCTGAAATGATATGCCTTCCGGAATATCACCATCATCTGTCGATCGTAATTCTGGCAATCTATCAATAGTTTTTTTACCCTTTTTTTTAATCCGATTACAAAACTCTATGTCTCTATCCATTTTCAATACCAAATCATTAAATAACTGGGAGCGCCAGCGTAATCCCACTTTGCGGTAAACTTGACGGCCATTTTCCAGTACCTCCTCAGTATCTGAGCATACTCGAGGGTCATTGAATTGTGATGCTAGGATGGGAAATTTAGCCGTATCACACCATTCACGACGGCGCTCACAGGTCTGCACATAATCAAGTAGATCATCATCAGACTTGGTCCACAATGAAGAAGAGATACAGTAACTAACTCTTTGACGAATCTTTGCGAGCTTTTGATTCTCTTTCTTTTTTACCAAATACTCCGCATCCTTTTGAATAGACTTCCATTCTCTTTTCAAATAAGTGAAATATCGCTCCATTAAAGCCGCCACGACCCCATAGTTGTTATGATCCTTGTTCCAACAGTAGTGATGATACTCGGTGCTGACCAGTGCAAGATGGAATGTACGGTAAAACACCATAGACATAAGCTCGTTGAACGGATGTTGCCATGAGCTCTCCCAGTCCCAAGTGAATCGCTTTAGTCCTAGCTTGTGGAGCTCATTTTCGCAGTAGCTTTGGAAACCCTGAGACTGAACCTGTGTTGATGGCTCATTGAAAACATCCTCGGGGACATAACCGAGATGACCAGCCACTTGAATTGCAATTTCACGCTCTTCTGTGCTGGGTGGTGCTGGTAGTGAGGAAAAATCCTTATCCCTAACTTTGAGTAGGAACAGGCAATGTGCGTGTACTGCTGATCTCATTCCATGGACATTCTCTGGAAGTTCTGCCTTCAGCCATTTTTGTTGCTCCTTCTGGCTTGCACGTTTTCCACATTGTGAGCTTTGCGGGCCTGGTTCCTTTGCTGTCTGACCTCGGATTGTTCAAGCATACTCTGGGCAAGGCCCAGCTGAGGATGGGTGAACTCACTATTTGATTGAGTGCCTTGCTCATGCGCCGTGAAATCGTCCCTCCTTGGTTCATCATTTCTTTCACTTTGAGTCGGAGACATGTTCTCATCCTCATCATCCACAATTCTTTCTCTTGATGTACTGGCATGACCCGTTCTTGGTTTGGAGGCATATGGATGATGACGTCCAGTGACTTTCTCTTTATGGACCAGAGGTGAAGACGCATAAAGTTCATCCCCTGCCATGCAAATCATCAGTTAACACATCAAAACATTAATGAAGACTGGTCATCCTCACGATCTTCAATTGGCTCCTGAGATCGGACTGACTTGCCTTTAGGTGCCATATCTAACCCATTAAACAAAAATATCAAATTGTGAAAAATGTTATACTCCGAAATTAAAATGACTTACTTTGATTAAGCGTCAATCCTGGATTTCCCTCCGACAGACCACTCCAAGTTACATTCTCCAATGGTCTTTTTCGTTGCCCCCCATCCACGCGCCTTTCATCACCCACATGAACCTGAGATCCTGATGGAATATTGAGGGTTGGCTGTTTACTTTGGCCAAAGGGATCCCGGGATGCGACTGGATTCCGACCGGGATTAAGGAGGAACTCACGTGGAAATTTTGATTGGGGATTAGCGTGTGAGGAGATTTGAGGTGTGCCTTCTGGCCCCTGAGACACATGAATTTGTGTATTAGTGGGATTCGGGGGAATTGGAGTGACGGAAATATTTGGGATCGACCAAGTGCTTGAAGTTGGAGCCTTTGGATTGCCCACATCAATGTTAAGACCTGATACATTCATTGAGGATGCGATAGGGGTTGTGAGAGGAATGTTGGGACTCAATGGTGACTGTGTTTGAACATATTCTATGCTAGATTCACTATTTGAGTCATGAACAGAACCTGAACGGGATTTATGTGACTTGAAAGATGCCATAAGGGCCGAAAAAGTACAGTAATATTTTTAACTAGATAAAACACCTCAGTATTATGATAAAATAGAGTGATATGAGATGAAATCTTTTCAAATTTAGAATAGAGAAATTCTATGAATAGTTGGAACTAAGTGTTGTGTGGAAGTCGGATAAGACTCTTTTGAGGAGAATCCTCCCTGCCTCCTCTTGAGCTCCTCCGCTTTTGTCGGAAACCACCCTGCACGGCCTACCAGCATATAATGTGATATATCCTTGATCTGAAAGGGAACCCATCATCCATAACCCATAAGTAATCATATTTGGTAACATTTCCGCCTCCCCATTGTCACATTTTGTGAATTATCCAAACTGCCAATATATGCATTGAAATTCCACAACATTGTACATCTGTAAAGGGGTATATTCATGAAGGATTTACCCACAAAAGAGACATCACCTTTTCACGAAAGGCAAGACAATCCAAATCACATTCCAACTGATTCAAAGCCCGCCGCACTCAAACCAAATACCAAGACTTTAGCTGCACTCCACCCCCTTATGTAATAGAGTTATATAGTTATGTCTGTAATAAGGTTTAAACCATGTACGATGGCGTGCCAGCGTACATGGATTAAATGTTAATCCCCTCAATTCAATGGTAACACTTCACTAATGGAACCCCCTCAATGGTCAAACCCGCACTATCACAATGTGTAAATAAACTAGAATATGTATGAGCATTGAGCAGCATGGCATTTTACCCAATTAAACGCCTAACCAATTCCGCCATCCAGATGAGACATGTTAAACTTTATCCACTGCAGCTCATGCTCCATTACAAGTGGGATAAAATCCTCAGCTGGCTCAAATCATCTCCCCCTTCATAAATAATCACTGAATTTTATTTCCAATTAATAACACTCCTAAACACTTTCACATCAACCATAGATATTTTTACACAAACCAACCGTACTCCCAATTCCTGCAACAATGACAACCCGGCCCTATTCCTCAATGCGTATATGCATGTGTCAACACTGCTCAACTCAAACACACTCTTCCCCTGAGGGTGATAGGCAGGGAGTTGCCTTCACACCTTTCCAATATAAACAGCACATTAAAAAGCTCAAATCAACCATTGCACCCAAATCTCTTCCAAACATCCCTTCTTCTGCATCAGGATCTGGGTGCCCACAAATTCTATTGGATCAAATCTTCCCAGCTGATTATTCACGTTTGACCCAAAGCACTTTCTCAACTCCAGCGGGTCTCAATTCAACTGCACAGAAACCATATAGTGGCAGTCAAACCCTTCCCCCACAAGACCTAGGAATGATAATATCTGCCATTCTATCATTAAGGTATAATTTACCCCGCAGGGCTTCACGCATTCTCAACCCCGCCCTGAACCTGCTGATCAAGTCCAGTATCTCAAGCTCCGGTGGTCCCCCCATTCCTGCATTCCATATACCTCAAGATCTGAGTACCATATTTGAACATCTCCAATTGGAGCCAGTGATTCAAAACTATATATGTTGTCCTCAATGTTTCTCTCTTAATGGCCTTACTGAATCAGTCACAACTGACCAACCCCACTGTCAACGCCATAATGACCCAAATGATCATGATCCCCCTTGCACACAATCATTAGGCAAATTCATCCATTCATCTGAACCCCACACCCAAAACACAACCAACATGAAGCAAAAATTTATACCAACAAAACATTTCATTTATCAACCATTCAAAAATTGGCTTGCCAGATTCCTCCAGCGGGCTGGAATTATGGAAATTCTGCATCAACATCAACAATCACAAACTCCCGAAGATTCCCCAAAACGTGACGTCTTGGATGGATTGGTCTGGAGACGCTTCACTGGCACTAGAAATATCCATGACCCCCCATTCATGTCCATTCCTGGTGCATTGGCCTTCTCCATATATGTGGACTGGTTTAATGCACATGGAAAGTCAACCCGGTTGGCTAGCATTGGACCTATCATGCTTATTTGTCTTAATCTCCCCCCAAGTGAAAGATTGAAGCCCGAGAATGTCTATGTTGCAGGAATCATCCCTGGTCCGAAGGAGCCAACTGCGCTTCAATTGAATTATCTATTAATGCCACTCATCAACGAGCTCAAAGAGCTATGGCAAGGTTACCATTTTGCACCCACCTCAACAGGTCCATCAGGATCCTTTATCCGTGTTGCCATCCTCACAGCCATTGCAGATGTGGTTGCCATGCGCAAGCTTACTGGATTTATTTCCCATTCAGGAAACCACTTTTGTAATTTTTGCACCATTCACAAAGCTCAAATTGAAGAAATTGGTCCTCAATTTCACTACATGCGCTCATACCAAAGTCATAAATCAACCATTGCCAAATGGCTTCGGGCAACCCCACAACAAAAACAAGCAATTTTCTCTGAGTATGGAGTGCGATATTCAATTTTGGAAGACCTTCCGTATTGGGATGCCACCAGAATGGTTAATCTTGACATAATGCATAATTTAATACTTGGAATTTTGAAGGATCATGCAACTTTCAAATTGTGCATTCCAGAGTCCAAATCAAAAATTTACCTCAGGTCCCGCAGGAAATCCAATGACACCAACAGTTCAGACTCAGATTCCATGACCTCCAACAGCTCTCTTGATAAAATCACATTGAGAGAGGCCCGCTCCCTGAGAAGAGACGCAGCAAAAATAATAAATGAGCCACTCCCCACTACTTCCACCCGAAAAAACTACTTCCCAATGCCCACCCCTAACACAGAACATCCATCTAGTGGTTCTGCGGAGATTCCTTCATTTGATGCCGATTACATCCCCACTTCTGAAATACCCTCTGAATTGGATATCACTGCACTGAGTGATCACCAGATCAAGGGTGAGGCTCTGGAGCATCTCCGACAAATCATATCTGAGACAATAATTCCCTCATCATGGACAAGAGTACCTCGCAACATGGGTTCCCCCTCTCATGGTAGCTTAAAAGCCGCTGAATGGGCTCTCTTATATAAGGTCTATATTCCATTTTTAATGCTCAGTCAACAGATGTCATTAGATGTACACCAATCAGCCAACATTCAAAGGCAAATGGGTCAGTCAGAAGAACTTGCAAATGAACTAGCCAAGAATACATTCCATTTGATTAGTGCTATCAACATTGCCACAAGTTGGACTGTTTCAATAGGAGATGCGACTGCATTTGCTGAACATTGGAAAAAATTCCGCCTTTCCAATCAACTCCTGTTCCCAAAACAGAAAAGTAAACCAAATCATCATTTTGCTGACCATATTCACGAACTCTTCC
The DNA here is from genome assembly GCA_023105745.1 of Austropuccinia psidii. Taxonomy (NCBI): domain Eukaryota; kingdom Fungi; phylum Basidiomycota; class Pucciniomycetes; order Pucciniales; family Sphaerophragmiaceae; genus Austropuccinia; species Austropuccinia psidii. The sequence continues at coordinate 7,000,263 of JALGQZ010000007.1, read as the reverse complement.
AATGTTGGGGCCCAGCACAAGCCTCAGCCACATGTTGTTATGAGCGCTTGATTGGAGTATTTGCAAAAATGCCAACAAATAACAAAATATGTACGTCAATTAATAAGATCAATATATTCACATTGATTAAACACCTGAACTGAATAAGATTAACTTCTTGCAACTCTAAATAGATGATATAGATAAAACCTTACTTCAACATATCTGTCGATGTTCCAACCTTTCCATTCTCCTGAAATCCCCATCCGTGCCATGTGAAATAAAACAGCTTTTCGAATCACAGCCACCTGCCCTGTTCAATGACCATAAATATAACAAACCATCCCGCCATGACCAAGAAAATTATGATTGCCTGGTTGAGTACTTACAGAATTTTCATGCAACAAGGGAAATAGTTGATTGGATCAGCTTAGACACTACCGTGCAATCCACAAGTCATCTCACTTCAAGGATTGTCTCACCTTGGTATTTTCCAGTTTCAAACATTAATATTGGGAACAATATATTTTCAACTGAATCCAAAAATGTCAGCAACAGTGTGATATGTTTTCTGAGGGGCAACTCACGACGCTTTGGTATTATTAATAGCATTTTTAAAGTCTCTGAACCATCTAGCATACTGAACAATAACTTTCTGATCTTAAAAACTTTGAAGATTGATGTGAATTTCCTACCAGATTGGCCGTATCTCAATATTTATAAAGCTGTTGGTTTTGATGATGGACACTTGATTATATCAGAAGAAGAAATAGAAGGTAACTGTGGATTGTATGATAACAAAGCTCTGTCATGTGGACTGCTTGTAATGATAAAGCCGTTATTTCATGATATTTAGTCTACAAAAATGCAAATCTCTCAGATTCATTAGCAATTTTGCTAGTGAAATAATTGCCTCAAAATTTAGTGACAGAGACATGCCATTGTGACAAGCAAAACCCATTATTTCACATTGCCACAAAGAACTTACTATTTTGACATTGGGTACAGTGTGAATAAGCCAAGTCCAATGATCAAATGACCCACACACTCACCTTTCACAGCATCCAAAATTTCTAACTGCGCCATCATCATGTTGGAAGCGGAATCGGCTTTTGCGTACCCACACCCGCATGTGCACCCGCACGCGCCAATGCACACGCCCACGCACACCCACCCGCACCCGCACACGCCAATGCACACACCCACCCACCCGCACACGCCAATGCACACGCAAACCCACCCGCACACGCCAATGCACACACCCACCCACCCGCACACGCCAATGCACACACCCACCCACCCGCACACGCCAATGCACACGCAAACCCACCCGCACACTTCATGGATGACCTGGTGAAGTCAAACCCCCCGCCTACATCAAGACTGGCTGAAGGACCTCTTTGATGTGTGTTTGTGCAAACAGGCGGGTCTGGTGTAATTTTTACCAATCATCGGACGGTTGTGGGATGATCAGGTGGTGAGGAATCTGAGTTGAAGGCACAGGGGAACCAATATTATTGGATGTCACAGGATTTGGTGTAAGACCAGAGTGTGACGTGTGCTCGACGTTTGCTTGATTTTCGCTTGACGTGAGCTTGACTTTTATCCTGCTTGACGTTTGCTTGACGTCATGTCAATTGCCAACGATTGACACAAGATTCGCCCCGGTGCAAGGCCAGGTGGGTCCAAAACCACAATTGGGCCCACCTGAGCTAATTTTGGCCACCAACCCCTTGGACCAAAATTTGGCCAAAATGGCCATAGAACCCATAGGATCCATTTTTGGCCATGGACCACCATGGCCTCTGACAGCCACCAGACTAGCTCAGCAAGCACTCCCCTCAACTTAAGGGGAATTCTTTTCATTCTTCCATGCACCCCATACTCAAGGTTGCAGGATTGGTGCATATATGGTATTATATACCATTATGCACCATTTTTGCTCAGTAATTCAATGGTGACGCTTTCAGAACCAAATCACACCTTTCCAACTCAATTTCCCAGAATGCAACACCCATTTCAAAGGAGGATTCTTTAGCTCATCAGTCTGGCAATCCATGGCGGCAATCAGAAGACCATTCAAGGACCCCAACCACCTGACTCTGCAGGAGTTGAGTTGGTACTTCCATTCAGAATTCCTTCCAAGGTTCATTCTTAGAGGTATTACATCATTTAAATCAGTTTTCAAGGCATCAAGTATTTCAATACTCCTTGGACAACTCAATTGGTCCATACAGGTGACAATTCAATGGACCTGTATAGCCTTGGCCCAAGTGGGCCAATTCAATCACACAGTTCAATTTCACGATGGCCAAAACTGTATTGGCCCAATTCAGACAATACAGCCGGTGATCCACCTTCCAGGATCAGTATTTCAGTTTTTTACATATACTGGCCACCTTTCAGCACCTGGGGACTTTTTCCCCAGTTAATTAAATATTGGATTTATTATTATCTTTATTTTCTTTTACTTTAATAAAGTTAATACTGATAATCTTAAGTCAGTTATTCAGCACCTTTTCTCTTTTCTTCCTCGCCTGTCAGTGGATATTGGTGGTCATATCCTTTACTAATTCTATTCCCTTTTCTGGAAGGTTGAAACAGTGAATTGAGGATTCACTTGGTTGGCTTCTTCATTATCTTTGGCCTTTGGCTTCTTATCTTTTCTTTTATCTTTGGAATACTTGTCTTTTCCATTTCTTCTGCTTTGAAAAAATCAATCTTTATTATTCCTTTATCTTTGGAGCCCTTCAAGCAAGTTCTTGATTCCTGAGTACCAGGCCCTCTTGCTTCCATAAGAGCCCCTGTGACATGGTGCTACGAAATCTTTCATTGAAAAAATGTTTGTTCTTAAGTACTCATTGACTATGTCAGAGCTCCCTGAAAAGATTCCTCTTTTCATTCTGGATTCTAATGAATCCTCTGCCTTGTTCATCACCCATTATACCAAGTGGGTAGTTGACTTGCCTTCCTTCCCAAGCTTTGAATAGGACCTTTGTATCATAGATTCACCAAAAGGAAAAGACCTGATATTGGGCTATGATTTCTTTTACCATTTTGATCCCATTATTGATTGGAAAAATGGATTGATCACCTATGATTCTAATCATAAGGGTTCTAGTGGTATTCTTCCTTCTGCCAGCAATGACTTTGCCACTGCTGTCAACAGTGCTGCTCTGGTTGGTGAACTTAACACACCTTCCCTTCCTTCTCCTGTACATACCCCTTCCATCATTCCCTCTCAGTCATTACTTCCATTAAGAGATGAAGTCTTCAAAGAGATAAAATATGTTGGAGAAGATTTTGCTATATCTTCACTTCATCTATTTCAATGGGATATGGACCTTCCTCCCTTGTCTTTTCATGCCTCCCTGGAGGAGCAGTGGGATGAGGAGGAAGAGCCAGAAGAAATTGAAACTGTGTTGAAGGTAGTTCCTCCTGCTTATCACCAATACTTGGATGTATTCTCCAAGGTGAAAGCAGAGAAACTTCCTCCACACCAAATCTGTGATCCTCATATCAAATTGCAGTGTCTTCTACCTCCAGTTGGTGTTATCTACTCATTATCAAATCAGGATTCAGAAAGACTGTGGGCCTACATTTCAGAGAATGTAGAGAAAGGTTTCATAAGGCCAAGCTCCTCTTCAACAGGAGCACCTGTCCTTTTTGTTAAGAAAAAGGATGGAGGTCTTCATTTGTGTGTTGACTACCGCAAACTCAATGCTGTCACTAGGAAGAACAGGTATCCTGTTCCTCCTATGAACCAGCTTCTTACCATATTCAACGTTCCACTATCTTCTCCAAGAAAGATCTGCGTGGTGCATATAACCTCCTGAGAATCAAAGAGGGGGATGACCACTTAACTTCCTTTAGAGCCAAATATGGTAGTTATGAGTATTTGGTTATGCCATTTGGCCTTAACAATGCTCCAGCTTATTTCCAGAATCTTGTGAATGATATATTTCCAGATTTCTTGGATGTTTTTGTTGTAGCTTATTTAGATGATATTATGGTCTTTTCCAGTTCTGAGGAGGAACATGTCAAACATGTGGCCTCTGTGCTCCAAAGACTGAGGGACAATAATCTTTTTGCCAAAGCCTCCAAGTGTTTATTCCATGCCTCAAGTGTGGAATACTGGGGCTATGTTGTTTCTAGTGATGGCCTCAAGATGGATTCTTCCAAGGTTCGCAAATCCTCAATTGGCCTCAGCCAAAGAACATCAAGGCTCTTCGCTCCTTTCTTGGCTTTGCCAATTTCTATCATTGTTTCATTAAAAATTACTCCAAAAAAACACTTCTCTCACTTCCCTTCCCAAGAAAGACTCTCCCTTTATCTTCAATGAGGAAGCTCTCAGCCAGTTTCAATTACTCAATGCAGCATTCACCACCACTCCTATCCTTTCTCATTTCAATCCTCCTCTACAAACTATTGTAGAGACTGATGCTTCTGATTATGCCTTGGGTTCTGTACTGACTCAGATGAATTACCAAGGAAAGTATTCTATTGCATTTGATAGTTGCAAGCTTCTCCCAGCCAAGCTCAACTATGAAATTCATGACAAGGAGCTTTCTGGAAAGGTTTGGGCCCTCAAGCGCTGGAGAGCCTTTCTTCTTTCTCTTTCCAATCCTTTTGAAGTCTTGACAGACAACTCTTCTCTTCAGTATTTTATGTCTTCTAAAGTTCTTACTCTTTGTCAGGCCTGTTGGGCTGAATTTCTTTCTGATTTTCATTCCCCTATCACTTACCGCCCAGGCAGGCTGGCAACTTTACCAGATGCCTTGTCACATTGGGACCATGTGTACCCAGAGAGGGGGGTGGACTTCATCTTCAATAATCCTCAAAGTTTTTATCAAGTAATCAAGCAAGATGGAATTCAAGAGTCAAGTTCTTCTCAATCAAAGTAGAAATATTCTCAGATTAGTTGAGAAAATTCAAAAATAAGTATGGCAAGACAATGATTATAAAGAAATAATCAAGCAACTAGCACGAGGTGAATCAGTTCCAGATTATTCTCTTGAACCTCAAGCCAGTTTTATTATTATTTAAAGATAGAGTGGTAATCCCAAGCAATGAATAAATCCAACTCAATATTCTTCAAAAGCATCATGATTCACCATTGGCTGGCCACCCTGGCCAGGAGAAGACCCTCAAGCTCATCAAGAGGGATTTCTATTGGGCTTGCATGAATCAATTAATTGAGGCCTATGTGTCCTCATGTCAGCAATGCTCAAGAAACAAGCACATTCATCACAAGAAGTTTGGATTACTCAAGCCTCTTCAAATTCCATCTGGTCCTTGGAATTCCTTATCAAAGGACTTTATCACTCAATTGCCCTTGTCAAACAACTTTGACTCAATCCTAGTAGTTGTGGACAGGTTCTCAAAAATGGCAATCTTTATTCCAACTTATGGAACAATCACTGCTCTGGAATTAGCTCAAATCTTTATAAGCAATGTCTTTTCCAAACATGGACTCCCAGTCAGTATTGTCAGTGATAGAGGATCTTTATTTGTTTCATCATTATGGACCAATTTATGTCATCAGCTCAAGATATCAAGAGATCTTTCAACTTCTTTTCATCCTGAAACAGATGGACAGACAGAGAGGGTAAATTAGATTCTAGAACAGTATCTTCGGAGGTATGTCAGCTACCATCAAGATGACTGGCACACCTGGCTCCCTCTGGCTGAATTTGCCTATAATAATGCAGAACGTTCATCAACAAAGCAATCACCTTTTTTCACCATTTATGGAAGAAAGCCCCGCTTTGACTAAATCCATGTTTCTCAAGACTCACCTTCTGGAAAGTTATCAACAAAACTCCAATCAGTACAGCAAGTGGTCAAAGAAGAATTAGAGTCAGAAATAAGGATATTCAATAAATATTCAGATAGAAATAGAGCAATTCCACCTGATTTCCAACCTGGGGACAAAGTATGGCTAGCTTCCAAGAAAATCAAGACAAAAAGACCCACCAAGAAATTATCAGAAAGATGGTTGGGACCTTTTGAAGTTCTGAAGAAGATTGGCAGCCATGCATATCACCTTGAGTTGCCTCAACAATGGAAATCAGTTCACTCTGTATTCCATGTGTCCTTATTAGAACCAGTGAAGCAATCAGCTATCCCAAATCAACATCAATTGCCACCACCACCAGTTTTAGTAGAGGAGCAAGAAGAATTGGAAGTGGCTCAGGGTCTGGACTCCAAACTCAAGAGAGGTAAATTATGGTATCTTGTAGAGTGGAAAGGATTCAGTGAAGACCCAGAAAGAACCACTTGGGAACCAGCTTCCTATCTTACCAGCTCACCAGACCTTTTCAAGGATTTCCATTCATTGTATCCAGACAAGCCTGGCCCAAATACCTCAAGAGCCTGATGTTATGGTGCTTGGTCAGGAGAAGAAGTTATGAAAGTAAGTTCCTCTCCTGCCATGCACCTTTGAGGGGGTATTATACCCATATGACTTTGTAAGAATCACCTTGGCCACTTTGTGAGCACTTGTCAATTTTTTGGACAGATTCAGAAGGCCTTACAACATCAATACCCTCCAATTTGGACCTTATCAAGATATGGCCCAATCTCTTCTTTCTTTTCCTTTTCCTTTCTCTTTATCAATATTCCAATTTATGCCAATCAGCATTATTCAAAACATTCATTACTTCAAGTCATTTATGGCAATTTGTTTTCATTTCATGGTGCTTGGTGGGGAGTGGGAGCTATTAAAGTAAGCTCCATCTCCTGGTATGCATCTCTGAGGGTTTGACTTCTTGCAAAACATTACCTGGGCCACTCTGTGAGCATCAAATGCTTGGTTTTCATTTTCAGGCATTCTTGGCCAAAATCAAGCAACTCACCACAAGAAGGACAACCTCAGGAATTTATTTATTTCTTTTTCTTTACTCTCTTTTCTCTCATTTTCTTTCTTTTCCTTTACTTGTATAATTTTGTTTTCTTTTATTTCTTTAAAGCAGAAGCATCCCCTCCTAAGTCATGTATTGGGAGGTTCCATTTATTTTTTTCATTTTTAGTAGTTATAAGAGTGGGGATAGAAGTCAAACTAAACACAAACAACGACAAGGAAACTAGTTATCTCTACCTAAGTCATCAAAGGTTCTCTGAAAGTCATTTATCAATTCATCTTCATACCAGGAAAATTTTGCAGCCATCTCTTTTGAAGCAGTACCTGGAATAATTCTATCAATTGCATACATAATCACCTCCCTGCTATTTCTATCAACTCTCCTGAATAATCTGGCCACAGCTTCTTGGTTTTCACTCACTGCGTTTGGATCTTCTCTGGTAATTTGGATAGGCCAACAATCTCTTCTTTGAAAGACTTGAGCAGCAGGAAATGGCAAAGGAGACAATCCATCTCTTCTTCTACTGGAACTGGCCATAGGTTGGAGTTGTTGGGAGGTGGTTATGGGTGAGCTCATGGGTTGCTGGATTGGCAATGGTCTTACTGCTTGATTCAAGGCAGGCCTGGCATGGGAAGGACTTGGTTAATCAGGAGGAAGGTTAGTAGGAATGGAAGCAAGAAAAGGTTGGAAATTTCTGGGGGTACTGGGAATAACTTGAATTTGGAATCAGTTGGAAAGAGGTTGAGAAAAGGAAGTACTGGATGGGTGGCCAACTGAATGAGGAGCAGCTACAACTTCTTCACCATCCAGCTCATCACTACCTTCAGCATCTGGATCAGTTGGGGAATCAGCAATCCTTCTTATTCTTTTCACTACCCCTTCAGTATTGATACTGGAGATTGGGACTTCTGAGCTGGAATATATTGGCCTACCACCAACTGGAATTGGCCCTCCAACATTAGTCCACCTTGCCACATCCCTCTGCCTAGAACCAGTCACTAAATCAATAATATTAGTACCAAATTCAATTAAAATACTGAAATTACTCACAATTAGAAAACCCCAAAGATCCATCAGGAGTAGGTACCTCAGAAAATGGGAACTCTTTCCCAAAAGGCCTATCTTTCCTACTCCATAAATACCTCCTGACATTAGAAGTTGGCACCCCAGTATGACGACATGGCCTCTTTCCAATGAAACAGTAATGGCACTTTGAGGATTGAGGATTGTAGTGTTGAAAAGAATCCTTGCCCCTGGCCAAAAACTCAGTACAAGCAGGATCAAGGACCTCAACTGCTTTGTAGCCGTCATATGTTTGGGAAGGATCAAAATTCCCAGAAGAATCCATGGAGGGTGAAGACAATTGACTGAAGACGCCAGAACCACAAAGTACAGATGGTGATGGCGCGGAAGGAGAAGATTCAGTGAGTTCAGTCAGTTTGGAACTCATACCTGAATAATATGTAAGCAGATTATTCAATATTTCAGAATCAGTCCACTTCCAGCAAAAAGAGTTCATGACCTCAAGGAAATGGGGCCATAATTAAATTATGGCCCCCCTCAAAGCTGCCAAGGTGATGATTCAAGACCCCTTTGGGGTTGAATTCATTACCCAACATCTCCCCTACAACTTTGGGGAGGTCAGGATCTGATGGTCCTGGAACCTCTCAAGGGGTCCAGGCCATGGGCCTATTTATGGTCCCATGGCACCCCTGGATACCCAGCAAAATTGGGATCAGGGGACCTCCAATAGCCCCCATGGCCCACAGACCATGTATGGCAAACCACGGCCCATGGACTGTAGGACACCAAAGGCAAGTAAATGGCCAAAAAGGGCCATATACAAAAATTAAGCCAAGTTCACCCAAGACCCAAAAAAGGCCCAAAAGGCCATAAAATAAAAAATCATCAAGAGTTACTTTAGCAAGGGCCAAGGCCCAAAAGACTATGGTAAGGCCAGGGGGAGGTATTTCCAAGGCAAATAGGGACAAGACCCCTTGAAGACTTTCTCAAGGACATTTCAGCTGGGCAAGAAGGGTCCAAAATCAGAAGAGCTCAGTGGCCATCATTTTGGGATACAACCCAAGGCCATCCCCCAAGAAGAAAAGACTCATTGAATCAGAAGAAGAAAAAAGACATATTTCAAAGTGGAAGACTTACTAAAGCTATAAGAAGGGGGGAATCAAATTAATTTGGCAGGGAAGAATTGAAAGGGATTTTCAGGATAATGGTCAAGAGGAAATGAAAATTAAAAAGAAATTTTTTTGAAAAAATGTGGGGATATTGAGATGCCACTCAACAGTGGCAGGGTATTATGGTGTTCAGGAGCCCACCAGTTTCAAGAGGGGGATACTGTAACAACCACTCACCAGGGGTAAGGGTATTCATTAATACACCCACTCAAACACCTCAAATCAGCAGATCCACTATTTGCATCAGCATTCAGTTTCAGCAATATTCCTTTCTGAAACATGCATACAGTCTGGTTCATCAATACAGCCTGTCAATACTTGTACAGGTTGGAATTACCCAAAACAGTTTTGATGCACCATTTCCAAACTGTATGATCACACAATACCACAACACATCCTGTAAAGGACCTTTATTGGCCAGACTCAATTCAATATTCATTTATTCTCATGAAAATTCTCTTTCTGGATCAGGGCTGGTGATTCTCACATATACCAGCCCCTCTTTCTCCCCCCTGCGGACTTTTCCCCAGTTAATTAATTTACTTTATTTATTATATGATGAATATTATTATCTTCATTTTGGGTATTATATTTATTTAATATCAAGTTAGTCTTTGCACTTTCTTTCTTTGCCTGTACAGTATGAGCTGGGTGGCCATATCCTTATTAACCCTTCTCTTTCCATTCAAACAGGTTGAAACAGTGGACTTGGACTTGTTTGTGGTTGGCTCTTTTATTTCTTACTCTTATTCTTTTGTTTCTGCTTTTATTATATTTCTTTTATTATTAATTCATCTCTTAACACTCTTAAGTGTATTACTTCTTACCATATCCTGAGCCCTCCATAAGTGAGTCCCAGTTTACTGAGTGCCAGGCCCTCTTCACTTAGAAGAGCCCCTGTGACACATGTAGAATTCTGTACAGAACCTGTATGGGACCCAAGTATTGAATGAACTATGAGCTAATGAAGTATAAACATTCTTCTTCATCTATTTGACACCTAATAATCATGGTTGTGGGATATTATCCCACAGTAAAGGTTTATTTGCCCAATTGTGGAATTTCAAACTTCAAACTGCTGTACCTTTGGGAGTTTTTGAGATATTGAGCTCAAAGTTGGTTAATTTTGTAGCACTGGATGGGATATACACAATGGTACCTCATTTTGTATGAGTAACATAAAATATGGCAAAGATGTGCCATGTACAAGTTTTGTTATTCATACATATTATTTTGAGCATATCTGTATGGAACTTATTTTCCCAATACCTTTTCTTATAGATGAGATATGGGAAAATTCATGACATCATCAGATAGCCCTGAATATGCTATTTCCAAAATGACCCAACCTTGAGTAGCTCACACTAAAACTGTAGAAGATAGATGGGAGGTGAATATTTTCTTCACCCTTATTTGAACTTATTTTGGACATAGCCTCTGTAGTTTTTGTGCTGACTAAATTTGGCTAGTACCGTTGGATATGCCTAATGGAGAACTTCAATTTAAATAACTATTTGCTGGGGTTAAGCCTCTTTCTCTTAATTTCAGATGAGAGGTGAAAATTAAAGTTTATGCACACCAGCTTCTTTGAGCAGGAATAACTTTCTTATTCTTTGTGCTATGATTATGGGACTTTTATATTTGGAAGGGGGAATTTTTACTCTTTTCCTTTATGGTTTTTGAGCTGGTTTGGATCAGCTCCATGTTTTCGTGGTATTTTGGTCTACCATTGGCTTATGGTATTTGGCTTTCACACTTGTGTTCTGGTTCTGAGTCTTAGGCTGACATACCCTCTCTTCAACAAGGCTTATAATTTATGAGACTTTTCAGCCCTCCTAGAGGCTCTGAATCTTCTAAGTTGAATGTTATCATCTTGTATGGCATCTTCTACCAACCTAACATCATCATCTGCTGTTTGGTTTTGGGATCTGACCAAATATTGTCTCTGGTCTTTATAATTCAGTCTTATCTTCCTGGTATTGATGATCTTCATTATAGGGAAAGGGGATTCTTCTACTTCCACTATGTCTTGTGGGGTGTAGGTCTTTTGCCTTGAGGGGAACTTATCCCCTCCTGTTTAGAAGTAGGGTTTGACCAAACTCACTGGGAATACTGGGTTCTTCCTGGAGAATTCCTCTGTGAGTTCAACCTCCACTGCATTCTTACCTATCAGGTTAATGATAGTGAAGGGTCCCACAATTTAATCTCTCATTTTCTTTGGTCCCTTGAGATTATTAAATTTGAGTGTAGATACCAACACTTGGTCCCCTTCTTTGAACTCTTGTTCTGTGTGTGTAAGCTGGGGTCTCTTTTGTGACTTCCAGTTTATATAAAAGGAATTTAATAAATTAATTCGAATGGAATACTGTTAAAATAAGATAACAGAGACGTCACTGTAAGTTTTTAATGAAGTACTGTTGGAATTTAGGCTTCAACAGTATAATAAAATGTAAGAGTGAATTTAATCACTTTAAGGTGAGAGCGCTTAATATTTCTAAAATAAAATGTAAATGATTTTAATTGTAAAAATATAATTTGTAAGAGCTCTGAGGTATCATTCAAAGGTAAGAATTATCCTCTTAAATATTGTAAATACAAAAATATAAATGATGTCATAATAAGATTTTTATGACATCATCAAAAGAAATGAATAATTATTTATTTACAAAATTAAATGATGTCATATGATGACATCATTAAGATTTAAAATAATAAATTTTGATTTTTAGGTTAAAGTTTCAACCTAATAATTAAATAAAATAAAAAATTAAGATGTAGACGGTGTAGCAGGTAAGCCATTACAAGCTTGCAGGCTCACAGTGTGTGTTTTGTTGTACCTCTGTTTGCTGTACCCTTTATCCTCAGCCATGCACTTAGTAGCTATATTGTATTCTCTCTTCCACATGTCATGAAAGTCTTTGGCTGTGGTGTGGATAGTATTAAGATTTTTCCCCAAGTGATCCACAGGCAAAAGGGGGTTCCACCCTGTGAGCCTGTGAGGTATGTATAACATACCCATAAGGCCACAAATAACTTTATACAAAGCTAAAATCTTCTTCAACAGACTTTTCAATTGAATTTAAAATAAAAAATAACACAAAATAAGTATAACTTTTTTTTGGATAAACAAAGTTATAAATATTATGTGATTTTTGGATTCTACACCACAAATAACCTAGGGTACATCCATAGGGTGTTATACCCAAAAACACTTATTTCTTATGTTAATAGAAGATTTAAGAATCTCATAGTACTAATGTAGCTTTTTTAACATTTTTTTAAAGTTGTTAAATTTAAGCTTAAATAAGCTTAAATTTAAAGTTGCATAAGATTTATGCAAACTTACCAAAATTTTAGTTAAAATTGAGGTGTGGTGTATATTTACTGAATTGGCTAAGGATTTTCCATACAGAATGTAAATCCTGTGTGAGCTCAATTTAAAAGGATTTAAGGCCATAGTATGGCTGCAAATAAATAAAAGGTAACAATCCACGCAAAAAGGTGGGACAAAGGAAAATGCCCAATTAGAGCTGGGGTACCCAGCTTTTTGGATGTGCAAGGATTCAATTAAGGTTCTCCACCTGTATTGGAGGATTTTCAACCTTATTTAAACTTTAAGATTAGACTTTTATCCAACATTAAAGTTCAAACTAGTTTTATCCCAAAATAGACAGGAATTTCAAGCTGCCAAAGGGTAAATCCCAATATGCAGGCTTGATATCAAGGTTTTAAGAACTTTCAAAGCTTAAATAAGCTTAAAACTTTAATTTTTCAAGAATTAAAACCTTATCAAAACTTAAGGTTTGGTGTGTATTGCTTATTTACATGGAAAAATAGCAATAACTTCAAAAATTCATTAAAAATCAAATTCTTAATGGATTTGCTTGACATGTTCACACAGCTTACAATTTCATATTATCTAAATATAAATTAACTTTTAAGTATCTTTTATAAGTAGATTTCCTGGGTAATTAGCCAGGAAATTTCGTCTTTTAATTAAAACTCAAAGAAAATTATAATTTCTTTAAAAATTATTTAAAAATTGAGTTTAAGAGATTTCTGCTTGAAACTCTACTTTTAAGTTGTTCATGTGATGAAAGTTAATATAAATAAGTTTATTTATATTAAAAACTTAAAATAATCAGTTTAAATGAGGATTAAAGCTACATGGAGTTAAGAATAACACTGATAACTTCAAATTGAAATTAAAAATAAGCTACCTTAAGCTAAGAACCTTATTTTTAAGCATGGTTTTTCAGTTCTGACCTGAGCACGAACTCTATATCCATTATGAATCATGAGAGCTTCTCTGAAGACATAAAAAGAGGCTTTTCATCACTGTTTTTGTCCATCATCAATTATCAATCCAATCATGATAGAAATTTGAACAGGTAAAGTTTTATTAAATATGAAATCTTATCATTAAAGTAATTCTTAAGTTATTTTATTCTTTATTAATTAAAATTAAAGAATTGAAATCATACAATTTAGATTATTGTTGTAATCACCAATAATATATTTTATTATATAAAATTAATCATCTTAAATATCTTTTAAAATCCACAAATTCCTCTTAAAAACTCTTTAATCATAATTTTTATTATAAAAAGTTGTTTTATCTTTAAAAATATTGATTTTTGGTGTGTTTTTAACTTATAATTATTATTTAATATAATAACTGTTGTTGTTTGACTTGTTGTATCAAATAAATATTATAAGTAATTTTTCTCTAAAGTTATATATCTTTTTTATCTAGTATTAGTTTTTTTATATAGAATTTTATTCTATAAGAATTATTTCTGCACAGTGTGTGTTTCAATTCTTTTATAAATAATATTTATATTATTTATAAGTGGTTAATATTCATATTTTCCACGTGTAATTGTCTCATTAAGAGCTTTATACTTTTTATTGTTATAACTGTCAGTGACTATAACAATAATAGAATAATTATAATTTATTATAATTATTATTTTTTGTTATTATTATATCTTTATAATAATAATTAAATTTATTTGTTATATAATTATTTCTTAATAATTATATTTAAATTTGTGGTTGTAATGTTTTATTATATTATATATTTCTACTGAGGACAGTCATAGTACTCTTGATTTTGCTACTATTATTAAGAGTTTCATAGACAAACCATACATTTGGGGGCCTGGCTGTGATTTCAACCAATTTTTGGGACATAAATCATATTCTAGACCTGATTTTACTGTTTTTTGACGTAAAATTTCCATATTTGTCTTAATATTGGCTTTTTGGGGACTTATCCCTTATAAATAATCTTTATAATATTAATAAAGTTATTTTTTCTTAAGAATATTGTTTGAAACAATATACTATTGAGTCACTTGGAATAAATTTCTTTTGTCTAACTAGTGCCTTGTTCACATCACAGACTTGAAATTCATTTTTTTAGTTATTCTAGTATAAAGTGAATAATAATACAATTTTGATTAATAAACTTGGTAATTGCATAATTATTATTTCTTAAAGAAAATAAGAAATCAAATAAAAATTAAAAAAATTAAAAATCTTGACTAAAAATATTTTTTCTTTTATCTTAGACATTTTTTCTTCATTTTTGACGTAATTTGCCATAAATTACATTAAAACAACTTTATTGAATAAGTTGAGTTTATAAGTTATTCTTATTGTTTGATAAAATAACTTATATTTTTATTTTTCTCTAGTGTCATCAATTAGAGACAGCACTTCAGACTCTGAAGCCTCAGAGTCTAGTATTGAAATTCAGACTAGCCCAGCACCAAGGGGTTTAATAACCAAAGAGCCCTTTAAGGGTCCAGCAGGTGATTTAAATTCATTCTTAGTCTATTTTTTTTCTTAAAATTGACGTGCAATGACTCCTACTAGAAGTGGAAGTAATTACTCCATCCAATCAAATGGATCTGGACCAGGACATTCCAGTCATAAATCAAAAAGACAAGAATGTCAGCCCAGAGGAGAGGCACAAATGGAGGATTCCAGAACTTCCACCAGTTCCCGAAGGTTAGCCAGCACCTTTGAACCTCTTATTGAGAGTCCATAAGCTGACATAACTGCTATTGCTGTTAGACCTGAATAATTTTCAACAGGCAGCAGTGGAGATTTACCAGTCTCAGTACAAGAACTGGCTTATGGCCACCAAACAGTAAGAGTGGGAACTTCTCCCAAGTCTTTGGATAGGCACCATGATCTCTTATCTTCAAGTGAAGAAGTTCATGGGGCCAGAAAAGACAGAAGATCTTTTGAAGGGTTGGACACCAATTTCTTGCAAAGGAAAAGTCCAACAGATAAAAGCTTGGTTGAAAAACCAAAGCATTTTATAAGAGGATCAGAAGAAGAAGTTGGCACAAGGCAAGGAAAACAGCCTAGTGGAAGCTCCCCAAGCATCCACCAGCAAAAATCCGCCTCAACAAGTGCCAAACAAGCCCAAGCAAGCCCCAAAGACCAATCAAAAGGGCAAGCAAAAGGCAAAGGGAAAGGCAAAGCCCAAGTGGAACAAGCCTTACCCACAGAATTACAGAATCCCAAAAAAAGAAAAGACAGCCATGGACAATGTGTTCAATATGGCAAGAACTCTGATGGAATTCAAAAACAAGGAGGAGGAAAGATTGAGCCAATCCTTCCCAAAGAAATAGATCTTGTTAAGCTTGTAACTCAATTTGAATCTTGTAATAAAGAAATTATAACAAAACTTAAAACATTTGAGTATATCCAACAAAAGTTGGTTAATGAGTTATTACAAGTAAAAGACCAACAAAAGACCATTATTGGCCTTGCAAATGTTAATAAAGACAATATTGTGTCTTTGACGCAAATTTGTGAAAGACTTGAGTCTAAAGTCACTTTGCTCAATCAACCAGATGACCATTCAATTTCTTTTATACCTGGACAGTTAAGAGAAGTGAAATTACAAGTTCAAAACTTGGAAAATTCAACTGGTCACAATGCAGCTCTTTTCCAAGAACAATTGGAAAAAAGTGATAAAGCAATACTTGAATTGAAAGCGGAAATTCAATCAAGTATTAATAATATATCACTGAAAAATGAATTGCCAAGGAAATCCACACCAATTCTTGACAGAAATGTGCTTAATGATTTACATCATACCATTTCAAGTAATGAGGGGGAAACTGCTTGCAATTTCAAAGACATTCCACAATTAGAGGAATGGCAAACCTTCAATGGTGAAGGAGAATATAATCATATGGAATTTATGAAAACAATTGATATGTTTAAAGAAGACTTTGACATACCAGATGAATACATAAGTGCCAGATTACACTCATTATTTACCAGATCAGCAAAGAAATGGTATTACAAAATGAGACAAGACCATGGTAAACATTCTTGGCCTTGGTGGAAAGAACAAATTATTTCCAAATGGGCAAATGATTCCTGGAGATTTAGAATGGAAAATTCTTTTGAAGAAGCCATTTTTAATATTGAGAGGGACAGGCCCATGTCTTGGTTTCTTAAACAGAAGGACAGATTAACTGCCCTTCATCCTGATATGTCTGAAACAATGGTACATAAAAGGATATTGAGAAATTTAGGTGGTGACCTTGAGCATGCTATTTGAAGCAGATGTATTGAGCCTTGCTCTACAGAAGATTATATCAGTGCTATGGAGGACATCACTACTAGAACAAAAATTGGAAGAAATTGGTCCAAAACCCCAATAGACAACAAGACTAATGGGAAACCAATTTCAAAGCCAAATAAGCCACAAGACAGACTTCCTTTGAGATGTCACAAATGTGGAAGTACATCTCATTTAGCTAACACTTGTCCAAAAAAGACAAGAATCAATGAGATAAATGTTGAAAAAGTGGAAGACACAAAAGAAACAACTGATGTATCTTTACATGAAAGTGATTCTGAGCCTTCAGAAGAAGAATAAGTACCAGAGGAGCTTAGTATAGAAAACATTAATGTTTCTTTTGAAGTTACTGAGGTGCACACTCATTTACCACAGTATAGTGATGAATGTATGGATCTTATACATGTGCAAGATGCTAAAATGCAAAAAACCAAACCTGCCAGAGGTAAAGGTTATACAGCTGGTTCATCTTGTATCACTAATATTGTGATAAACAACACAGAAGCCAAGATACACCTTGACTCAGGTGCTTTTTGCACTTCTGTTGGAAAGAATTATCTGGACAAAGTTTATACCAATTGGAAAGAAAAACTAATGCCAATTGAAGGTATAACATTCAGCAGTGCTAGCCAAAATATGCACCTTTTGGGTATTTTTGAGGCAGAAATTATATTTCCTCATCCTGCAGGAAGTATAAGATTGAAAGTTGAAATTGTTGTCATGAATAATTGTACTTCACAACACTTTATACTTGGGAATTATTATCTCAATATTTATGGTATTAATATTAATAATCATAAAGACAAGTATTTCACTATAGGCGAAATAAAAGACAATAATTTGCTTTTTCTTTAGAAAAAAGAGAAACTACTATCATTAAACAAGTAAAAAATGTTAATAAGGAAAAATTTGTATCAAGTCAGTTGATTGAAGCACAAATTAGTCCTGAATTAACTCTAGAAATGAAGGAAGAACTGATTGAAATTTTATTTCAATACAGGGAAGCCTTTGCTTCAGATAATGAACCACTTGGGGCTATAAAAGGCCATGAAGTGGACATTATGCTTCATTTGGAAAGGCCTTATCCGCCACTATTAAGAAGACCAGCTTACCCAGCTAGCCCTAGGGCTAGAGAAGCATTAGAAAGTCATATTAATGAGCTAATGAAACTGGGAGTTCTTAGAAAAGTTGGACACAATGAGGAGGTAGAAGTCACAACTCCAGTAATCATTACTTGGCATAATGATAAGTCAAGGATGGTTGGTGATTTTAGAGAACTGAATACCTATACTATTCCAGACAGGTATCCAATCCCTAGAATTCATGAGACTTTGACTAAATTATCCAAAGCAAGATTCATTACTTCCATGGATGCTCTGAAAGGCTTCCATCAGAATGTTTTCACACCTCATGCTAGGAAATTATTGAGAATAATTGCTCATTGTGGGATATATGAGTATTTGAGAATGCCTTTTGGTATTAAAAATGCACCCTCTCATTATCAAAGAATGATGAACACAATCTTCCCACATGAATTGTCAGAAGGATGGTTAATCATTTATATTGATGACATTATCATTTGTTCAAAAACCTGGCAATTACATTTAGAGAGACTTTCATTGGTACTTAAGAAAATTCTTCAAGTGAACATGAAAATATCTCTTAAAAAATGTACTTTTGGGTTTCATGAGTTAAAAGCTCCAGGACATGTAGTCTCAGGACTGAGCCTTGGTGTTGACAAAAACAAAGTGGCTGCAGGTTTACTGAAGCAAATGCCCCAGAACAAAAAAGAAATGATGTCTTTTTTAGGGTTTGCCAGTTATCACAGGCAACACCTTAAAGATTTTGCAATCCACGCCAGATCATTATACAGAATTTGTGATCAGTAAACTGTTTTTGAAATGACACAGGAGAGGATTCAACCATATGATAAAATCAAGTATGCCTTGACCAATGCACCATTATTATTGATTCCAGACTGGAAACTTCATTTCAAGCTGTATATTGATGCATGTGGTGAAGGTTTAGGAGCTGCTCTTCATCAAGTTCAAATTGTCAATGACAAACCTTATGAAGGTCCAATTTGTTTTATTTCAAGACAAATTAAACCTACTGAGGCAAGATATGGAGCTAGCCAAATGGAGTGCCTTTGCCTTGTTTGGGCTTTGGAAAAACTGCATTACTATCTTGATGGTAGTGTGTTTGAAGTAATTACTGATTGTAATGCAGTAAAATCACTTCTTAGCATGAGGACTCCAAACAGACACATGTTAAGATGGAAGATTGCTATAAAGGAGTATAGAGGCAATATGACCATAGTACGTAAAGCTGGAAATATTCATAAGAATGCTGATGACTTAAGTAGATGAGCATTACCAAATACACCTGATAACCCTGCCTATGTTCTTACAAGTGCAGAACCTCAAATTCCAATTGAAGGAATTAATATCACAGATGTTGGAACAGAATTCTTTGATGAAGTTAGAGAAATCTATAAGCAAGATAAGAATTGTCTTATTCTTACTGCTCTACTTGACAAAGATTGCAAAGATGTAGCCTTGGCTAATTCTCTGGATGATATTTGGAAAACATCTTATGATAATTGGAGATTCCATTTGTTTGATGGTATACTATATCATAGATCTAAACACGCATGGGTCATGGTCCTATGTAGTAGAATGTTAATTAACACCATACTACTAGAATGCCATGATAACATATATTCTGGACATCTGTCTGAAGACAGAACTATGGAAATAATTAAGACATGTGCCTGGTGGCCATCTTGGAGAAAAGATGTCATTGAGTGCTGTCACAGTTGTGATAGATGCCAGAAGGCCAATAAAGCTACTGGTAAAAGATTTGGTTTAATGATCCATATTAAAGAACCAAGTACCCCATGGGAAGTGGTTCACAGGGACTGGGTAACTGCCTTACCACCTGGAGGTGATAAAGGTTACAATGCATGTCTTGTTATTGTGGACAGATATAGCAAAACACCAATCTTCTTACCATGTCACAAAGATGAAACAGCTATTGTGAGCCTTGAGGTATATTTTACATACCCAAATAAGCCACAATTATCTTAAAAAGAAATTTTGAATTATGCACAACTCATAAGTCATGCATATATCCAAAATTCATCATTTTCAATTTCAGAAAAGATGAATAACTTTTTATTGAGTAAGTAAATCCATGGATTTAAGACCAGATTTGGATTCTACACAAAAATTCACCTAGGGTAGCTCCATAGAGTGAATAAGCTCAATTTAAGTATTTGAGGTGGTAAAATGGAAAATACTTCAATACCACATCATTAATACCACATAAAAGATCCGTGAAAAGTTTTGTTTTTCTTGATTTTTAGCCGAAATAATGGGAAAGTGAGAAATCCCATGTTACATATACACTAAGAATAGTGTTATGCATGTTTTGAGCACTTAATATCATGGTATTCCTACATGGACTTTTGGTACACCCATAGTGGATATCTCACTTTAAGCTTAAATTTCTATTTTGACGTGAAAAATAGGCAAGGGGGACAAAAGACATCAAAGAGAGCCAGGGTACCCAACTTCTGAGGCCTCAGAGGCGTGGATAGCTCCAGAGCATGGATCCATGGCTCATCTTGGCCCAATTGGTAAACCAAAACTCTTTGGGAACTTGGTTACCATGTTACAATTACTGTAAAACACCAGAAAATAGCAAATAACCTGCTATTTTGACGTGCCAAGGAGGTAATGAGCTACTTACACTCCTGTAACCATGTCAATTACTAATTACTTTCCATGGATAAACCCCAAAAGAGTAATTAAAACCCTTTTGGGACCCATATTCATTAATTTACCTCATAGCAACCAGCAAAACACTGCTATTTGCAATTCTACGTAGAAATGAGGTAAAAACTTCAAAAATTCATTAAAAATACAATTCTTAATGAATCTTTCTGAAACTTTCAGGACTAAAGGAGAACTGTATTATCTATGGTACAACCAAAAAGAATTACAGTTTTACTAGTAAAATTAAAAGTCTTACTTACAGTCCATTTTTGGTTATTCTACATGAAACACTGAATCTTCAAAAATTCACAGTAATTACAACCTGTGATGAAATTGGCAATAACATTGATAACTTTGAGAAATCAATGATTATTTTAGAATAAAAGAAGATTTACTAGTGTTACTCCTTTCATTCTTAACCATATTGGGGTTGGTAGTCACGTAAAAGCATCAAATAAGTAATTATGATAATGTTACGTGACAAATAATGATGTAATCAATAAACCAAAAGGGTTTATTGTTTTCTCACTCACTGGTTTTTCAGTTTTCTCCATGGCACGCCTCTGTGAGCTGTTGTTGACTTAAAAGAGACGTTCTCTTGCTGTTTTTTCCACATCATCATCTTATCAATTTATTAAATCATTATTACCAACAATTAAGTGTTAGTTACAGCTATTCTTAAGTGTTTTAAATCTTTCAGAATCAATCAGAAAGACGTGAAATCAAAGAATCCAACTATATATTGTTGTAATATTGTTATAAATCCTTTTGATCCCTTAAAATCCACAATTCCACGTCAAATTTCTCTACTTTTATTATCAATAAGTTCTTTGGAGTATTAGTGAGTCTTTTATCTTTAATTCTTAAAGTTTTTTCTCTAGTAATAGTTTTCTTCAAGAATTATCTTTATAATTATTCTTGTAAAAGATAATTATATATCAAAATAATTTTATTATTTTAATAAAAGAAGTTTTTATTATTAAATTCTTCTTGTAATTGATTCTTGTAGACAATTACTGCTCACTGTTATAATCACTAGTAGTGTATAACACGTGAAAGAAATAATTTTATAATTATTTAATTGTGGTTATAATAATTTTTTATTATTATATTTCATAAGAACAGACATAGTACTGTTGATTAATAGTAATATTATCATCAGTTTCATAGTCACATCTTACATTTGGGGGCCTGGCCGCGTTTTTTGAACCTTGTACCCTTAATTGATATATTTTTAAGCTCTAAAATATATTAATTTAATTAATTTTTTTTCTTTCAATTTAAAGTTAAAATATTTTTATTTTTGAAATTGTTTTAAAATCTTTTTCATTGAGGAATTTGGTTTAATTTTATATTGTTTTTATGCGTGGCTTTTTCACATCCAAAAACTTATAAAATTATTCTTTGAGTTACTCTGAATTAATTTTCATTCAAAATCTTAAATTTTGAAATTTTTTTCTTTAAAAAGAATAATTTTTTTAATATTAAAAAAATATAAAACTCATAAAAAATCTTTAAAAATATTTTAAAAAAAAGTATAAAAAATACTTTTTTCTCTTTTATAATTTTTCTAGTGTCTTTAATCAAATACTGTGCAGCTGGCAACAGACTCAGTAAAAGATATATTACTAGTCCAGAATATTCAGAAGCAGAATCTGAAGACAGTATTGAGGTGCAGATTGCTAAAAGAGGCATCTTATTCAACTCAGAAAAAGCTAAATTACCACCAAAAGGTGTGTATTTTATCTTATATTTTCACCTTTTATCTTTAAATTGACGTGAAAATGGTGCATACCAGAAATGGAAGCAACTATTCAGTCCAGCCAGATGGATGTGGACAAGGAAGAGGGAAGACCAAATCCAGAAGTGCCAAGTCTTCCACAAGAAAGACACATTTGGAGGATGCCAGAGTTTCCCCCCATTCCCCAAGGTCTGTACCAACAGATTTTGACGTAAATTCTGAGCCTGAACTTATTTATGATAATATTTCCAGGGCTGAACCATTTTCAAGTGGCAGCAATAGAAATATATCAGATCCAGTACAAAAATTGGTTCAGAGCAGCCAAAGAAGAGGAGTGGGAAATCTGCCCAAGCCTTTGGCAGGGGGCCATGAACTCCTACTTACACATCAAGAGCTTTCTGGGTCAGGAGAAGACCATAGAACTCTTAGGAGGTTGGAGCCCCCTGTCTTGCAAAGACAAGGTCAAAAAGATAAAGAATTGGTTGAGGAACCAGAGTCTTTTATCCATAGACCAGAAGAAAGAGTTGGAAATGACTCCAACTTTGGAGACAGAGGCACCAGTGGCATCTACCAGCTCCAAACCAGCTCCAGAAGCATCCAAGGACAAGCCCAAAGGACCTCAAAAGAAACAGAGAGGTCCCAAGAACCATCAAGGCAAGGGCAAAGGCAAAGGCAATTGGCACAGACCTTACCCACAAGGGTACAGGATCCCCAGATTGGAGCCTTCAGCAGTGGACAGTGTCTTCAATATGGCCAGAACTCTTATGGAATTCACAGCCAAGGAGCAGGAAAGGATGAACAGGACTTTTCCATGCAAATAAATGATGTACATAGAAGTATTAGTGTAGAAATTGGCAAACTTGAGTCAAAGTTAAAGCAAATTACATTAGACATCAATGAATTAAAGAAAAATGACAAGCAACATTCTGATTGGCATCAATTGACAACTGTCACCCTTGAGTCAATTAGCAATGCTTGTGATAGAATTGAGAACCAATGTCAAAATAATGACACAGAGGATCCCTCCATTTTTAAAGTAAATGATAGTCTTAAAACTCTTGAAGACCATGTCTTACAAATAGTTAAGAACACCAATCAATTTGCTATACATTTAGCAAAAAGTGACAGTGAGAGGCAGAAATTAAAAAATGAAATAATTGCAAGTGTGGAGCAAATTCATAAGAATCATGAACCACATATGCCAAGACATTCTACACCTTTGACTGAAGAAAAACTTTCTGTTAAGGAGAGTTTGACTCCATTCTTAGGAGAAAATGTTATTTCTGCAAAGGATATTCCAAAATTAGAAGAATGGCCAACATTCTCTGGTGAAGGAGAATACAACCATATTGAATTCATCAGAACTATTGATATGTTGCAAGAAGACTTTAATATACCTGATGAAATCATAGTAGGGAAATTACATTGTTTGTTCACCAAGACTGCAAAGAAATGGTATTACAATATGAGAATAGATCATGGAAGACATGACTGGTCTTGGTGGAAATCTGAAGTGATGACAAAATGGGCCAATAATTCTTGGAGGTTTAAAATGGAGAATGCTTTTGAAAGTGCCATTTTTAACTCAGAAAAAGACAAACCACTTACTTGGTTCTTCAAACAAAAAGACAGATTATCTGCTTTACACCCAGATATGTCTGACACTATGATTAATATGAAAATATTAAGAAAGTGTGGAGGAGAACTGGAACATGCTATCAAAAGCAGATGTGTGGAACCCTGTTCAACAGAGGACTACATTAATGCTATGGAAGATATCATTACCAGAACAAGAATTGGTAAGACTTGGATTAGAAACCCAATAGAGTCCAAAATAGTCTCAAAGATTCCTAGAGAGGAAAGAAGACCAGAAAGACCTGTCTTGAAGTGTCATAAATGTGGAAGTACTTCACATTTAGCCAACACTTGCCCTAAGAAGACAAAGATCAATGAAGCTCAAGTCATTGAGGAAATTCAGTGTACTGAGGAGAAAGAAGAGTCTGATCAGGATTCTGCAGTCTCGGAAGATACACCAGTGGAGGACTATCCCATTGAAAACATTTCAGCTTTCTTTGAGGTCACAGAAGTCCATACCCACTTGCCACAGTACAGTGAGGATTGCTGCAACCTGATAAATATCCAAGATGCCAGAATGTGTAAAGCAAAACCTGCTAGAGGAAAGGGTTATACTGCTGGAGCATCCTGTATCACATCAGTTCTGCTGAGTGATATTGAAGCCAAAGTAAATTTGGATACAGGAGCATTTTGCACTTTTGTTGGCAAAGATTATCTCCAAATTATACTTCCTGAATGGAAAAACCATCTATTACCAATAGAAGGTGTACAATTCAGTAGTGCCAGTAACAATATGTACCCCTTGGGCATATTGGACACTAATATTGTATTCCCACATCCAGCAGGAAGTGTAAGAATGAAAACTGAGATTGTAGTAATGGATAATTGCACATCTCAGCATATCATTCTTGGAAATGATTACTTGAATATTTATGGTATTGATATAAATAACCATAAAGACAGATATTTCACAATTGGAGACAACAAAAGGCAGAAATTTGCTTTCTCCAATATTCCAAAACAGATATCTGTAGTATCTTCTGTCAAAGATACTTACAAAGATGAATTTGTGTCTAAACAACTTGTTGAAGCACAAATTAATCCATCATTGTCACCAAAGATGAGGAATGAACTTATTGATGTATTATATACATACAATAATGCATTTGCATCTGATAATGAACCATTAGGTGCTATAAAAGGACATGAAATTGATATTACTCTTAATATTGATAGACCATATCCTCCAGTACTTAGAAGACCAGCTTATCCAGCCAGTCCCAGAGCTAGAGAAGCCTTGGAGAAACATATCCAAGAGTTGATCCAACTTGGTGTGCTAAGGAAAGTAGGCCATAATGAGGAAGTTGAAGTGACAACACCTGTTATTATTGCATGGCATAATGATAAGTCAAGAATGGTTGGGGATTTTAGAGCTTTGAATACCTATACAGTTCCAGATAGGTATCCAATCCCTAGAATCCAAGAAACCTTGACTCAATTGTCTAAAGCCAAGTATATAACATCAATGGATGCATTGAAAGGATTCCATCAAAATGTTTTGACGCCTAAAGCTAAGAAATTACTTAGAATTATCACTCACTGTGGTATTTATGAGTATCTTAGGATGCCATTTGGCATTAAAAATGCTCCATCTCATTATCAAAGAATGATGAATACCATCTTTCCCACAGAATTGTCTGAAGGATGGCTTATCATTTGTATTGATGATATTATTATATGTTCTGACTCATGGTCTTTGCACCTTGAAAGACTTGCAAGAGTACTTCATAAAGTTGCAGAAGTGAACATGAAAATTTCACTTAAGAAATGCAATTTTGGTTTTGAAGAACTCAAAGCATTAGGACATGTTGTTTCTGGTTTGAGCTTGGGTATTGACAAGAATAAAGTGGCAGCAGTGTTACTTAAGCCAATACCCCAGAATAAAAAAGAAATGATGTCTTTTCTTGGATTTGCTAGTTACTATAGGCAACACTTGAAAGATTTTGCAATTCTAGCCAAGTCACTCTATAGAATCTGTGATCAACAGACTGTATTTAAGATGACACAGGAAAGAATTAAAGCTTATGAGAAGATAAAGAAAGCCCTTACAGAAGCACCTTTACTCCTCATGCCTGACTGGAATATTCCTTTTAAATTGTACATTGATGCATGTGGAGATGGATTAGGGGCAGCCCTACATCAAGTCCAAATTATTGATGACAAACCTACAGAAGGACCAGTTTGTTATATCTCAAGACAAATCAAACCAACAGAAGCCAGATATGGTGCAAGCCAAATGGAGTGCTTATGTTTGGTATGGGCACTTGAGAAATTACACTATTACCTTGATGGCAGTGTTTTTGAAGTGATAACTGACTGTAATGCAGTGAAATCACTCCTTAACATGAAAACTCCCAACAGACATATGTTGAGATGGCAAATAGCTATTCAAGAGTATAGAGGAAACATGACTATAGTTCATAAAGCAGGAAATATTCACAAAAATGCTGATGGACTTAGTATATGGGCTTTAGCCAACACTCCTGATAAACCAGCTTATGTACCTTTGGAAGCTGAACCACAGATTCCAATTGAAGGAATTAACATAACTGATATTGGGACTGAATTCTTTGAAGAGGTCAGAGAGTCTTATAAACAAGACAAAAATTGCCATATCTTGACTTCTTTATTGGATAAAGACTGCAAAGACACATCTTTGGTTAATGCACTAGATGAAGTTTGGAAAAATTCCTATTCTGAAGGAAGATTTCACTTGTTTGATGGAATTATTTACCATAGAACAAAACATTCTTGTGTGATTACACTATGTAGTAGATTGCTTATCAATACCATTCTTCATGAATGCCATGATAGCATTTACTCTGGACACCTATCAGAGGACAGGACACTTGAAAAAGTGAAGAACTGTGCATGGTGGCCATCTTGGAGAAAAGAAACCATTGAGTATTGCCATACCTGTGATAGATGCCAAAAAGCAAACAGGAGCACAGGCAAGAAATTTGGATTGATGATCCATATTCAAGAACCAAAATCCCCTTGGGAAGTTGTTCACATGGATTGGGTCACAGCACTTCCTCCAAGTGGTGACAAAAGTTATAATGCTTGCTTAGTCATTGTAGACAGATATAGCAAAACTCCCATATTCTTACCATGCCATAAAGATGACACTGCTATGGATACAGATCTTCTTTTATGGAGTAGAGTTATTTCTAATACAGGATTATTTAAGAATATCATAAGTGACAGAGATCCCAAATTCACATCTGCACTTTGGACCAATCTTCATAGATTGTTTGGGACTAAGTTATCATTCTCTACAGCATATCACCCTCAAACAGATGGGCTAGCAGAGAGGATGATTCAAACTTTAGAGGACATGATCAGGAGATTTTTTGCTTATGGATTAGAATTCAAAGACTCAGATGGCTTTACCCATGACTGGTGCACTCTGATACCTGCATTAGAATTGGCATATAAAACATCAGTCCATTCTTCCACAGGACAAACTCCTGCTATGTTAGAAAAAGGATGGAATCCAAGACTCCCAGCAGACACACTGAGGAAAGACTTGATTGACATTCATCCTACAGCTTCCAGCTTCAAGATAATGCTTGATAAAGTAAAACATCATGCCAAACAGAGTATGGATGATGCTTTTGACTATGCAAAACAGAAGTGGGACAAGAGTCATAAAGTACCAGACTTCAAAGTAGGGGACTTAGTTTTAGTTTCAACCTTGAATTTTAATAATATCAAAGGCCCAAAGAAACTTAAAGATTCTTATGTAGGACCTTTTGTTATTGTTGCTTTACATGGAACCAATGCAGTTCAAGTGGAATTGAGTGGTGAATTGGAAAATAAACACCCCACCTTTCCAGTCAGCTTGTTGAAACCTTATCAACCAGCTGATAAAGAATTGTTTCCTTTAAGAAACCCAACTCCTTTAACTGTACCACCTGTGGAACAGAATGAAGACAAAAAGATAAAGAAAGTCATTAAAGAAAGGAGACTTAGGGGTAAAAATCAAAGAGAATATCTTGTCAGATATAGAAATCCAGTACATGAAGATGAATGGATGGCAGAATCAGAAATACCTGACTCAGATAAACTCTTAAGAAGATTTAGACATGAAAGAAGGCCACAAGCCTGAATATGTCTATAAATGTGCTTTAAATTACTTGATCTGAGTAATGTGAAGAGGTTGGACAGTGGACGTTAACCCCCTTTGGGGCCTTATTCTTTTATCACTAATAAAATTGTAGTACAATTTTATTTTTTGGTGGGAGGGAATGTGAGCCTTGAGGTATATTTTACATACCCAAATAAGCCACAATTATCTTAAAAAGAAATTTTGAATTATGCACAACTCATAAGTCATGCATATATCCAAAATTCATCATTTTCAATTTCAGAAAAGATGAATAACTTTTTATTGAGTAAGTAAATCCATGGATTGAATGCCAGATTTGGATTCTACACAAAAATTCACCTAGGGTAGCTCCATAGAGTGAATAAGCTCAATTTAAGTATTTGAGGTGGTAAAATGGAAAATACTTCAATACCACATCATTAATACCACATAAAAGATCCGTGAAAAGTTTTGTTTTTCTTGATTTTTAGCCAAAATAATGGGAAAGTGAGAAATCCCATGTTACATATACACTAAGAATAGTGTTATTCATGTTTTGAGCACTTAATATCATGTTATTCTTACATGGACTTTTGGTACACCCATACTGGATATCTCACTTTAAGCTTAAATTTCTATTTTGACGTGAAAAATAGGCAAGGGGGACAAAAGACATCAAAGAGAGCCAGGGTACCCAGCTTCTGAGGCCTCAGAGGCGTGGATAGCTCCAGAGCATGGATCTATGGCTCATCTTGGCCCAATTGGTAAACCAAAACTCTTTGGGAACTTGGTTACCATGTTACAATTACTGTAAAACACCAGAAAATAGCAAATAACCTGCTATTTTGACGTGCCAAGGAGGTAATGAGCTACTTACACTCCTGTAACCATGTCAATTACTAATGACTTTCCATGGATAAACCCCAAAAGAGTAATTAAAACCCTTTTGGGACCCATATTCATTAATTTACCTCATAGCAACCAGCAAAACACTGCTATTTGCAATTCTACGTAGAAATGAGGTAAAAACTTCAAAAATTCATTAAAAATACTCTTCTTAATGAATCTTTCTGAAACTTTCAGGACTAAAGGATAACTGTATTATCTATGGTACAACCAAAAAGAATTACAGTTTTACTAGTAAAATTAAAATTTTTACTTACAGTCCATTTTTGGTTATTCTACATGAAACACTGAATCTTCAAAAATTCACAGTAATTACAACCTGTGATGAAATTGGCAATAACATTGATAAATTTGAGAAATCAATGATTATTTTAGAATAAAAGAAGATTTACTAGTGTTACTCCTTTCATTCTTAATCATATTGGGGTTGGTAGTCACGTAAAAGTATCAAATAAGTAATTATGATAATGTTACGTGACAAATAATGATGTAATCAATAAACCAAAAGGGTTTATTGTTTTCTCACTCACTGGTTTTTCAGTTTGCTCCATGGCACGCCTCTGTGAGCTGTTGTTGACTTAAAAGAGACCTTCTCTTGCTGTTTTTTCCACATCATCATCTTATCAATTTATTAAATCATTATTACCAACAAGTAAGTATTAGTTACAGCTATTCTTAAGTGTTTTAAATCTTTCAGAATCAATCAGAAAGACGTGAAATCAAAGAATCCAACTATATATTGTTGTAATATTGTTATAAATCCTTTTGATCCCTTAAAATCCACAATTCCACGTCAAATTTCTCTACTTTTATTATCAATAAGTTCTTTGGAGTATTAGTGAGTCTTTTATCTTTAATTCTTAAAGTTTTTTCTCTAGTAATAGTTTTCTTCAAGAATTATCTTTATAATTATTCTTGTAAAAGATAATTATATATTAAAATAATTTTATTATTTTAATAAAAGAAGTTTTTATTATTAAATTCTTCTTGTAATTGATTCTTGTAGACAATTACTGCTCACTGTTATAATCACTAGTAGTGTATAACACGTGAAAGAAATAATTTTATAATTATTTAATTGTGGTTATAATAATTTTTTATTATTATATTTCATAAGAACAGACATAGTACTGTTGATTAATAGTAATATTATCATCAGTTTCATAGTCACATCTTACAGCTATGGATACAGCTCGTTTGATTTAGAATAGAGTAATATCCCATACTGGTCTCTTTAGAAATATCATCAGTGATAGAGACCCAAAATTTACATCAGCCTTATGGACTAATTTACATAAGCTTTTGGGTACAAAACTATCATTCTCAACAGCCTACCATCCACAAACAGATGGGCTTGCAGAAAGAATGATTCAAACCCTTGAGGACATGATCAGAAGATTTTGTCATTATGGCCTGGAGTTTAAAGATTCTGATGGCTTTACCCATTATTGGTGTACACTCATACCAGCATTGGAATTAGCCTACAAGACCTCCATCCATGATTCAACAGGCAAAACTCCTGCAATGTTGGAAAAAGGATGGAACCCCAAACTTCCAATTGATACGTTCAAAAAAGATCTGGTTGATATTCATCCAACTGCTTCAAGCTTTCAATTATTGCTTGATAACGTGAGAAATCATGCAAATCAAAGCATGAATGATGCCTTTGAATATGCTAAACAGAAATGGGATTAAAGTCATAAGACCCCAGAATTCAAAGCAGGGGATTTAATACTAGTTTCAACCTTGAACTTTAATAATATTAAAGGCCCAAAGAAATTGAAAGATGCCTTTGCGGGACCATTTATTATTAAAGACCTTTATGGGACAAATGCAGTACAAGTAGAACTGTCAGGAGAACTGGAAAACAAACATCCAACTTTCCCTATCAGTCTAGTAAAGCATTACACTTCAAGTGATAAGGAATTATTTCCTTTGAGAAATGAAACACCTTTAGAAGTACCCCCACTAGATCAAAGTGAGGAGAAAAAGGTACTAAAAGTCTTGAAAGAAAGAAGACTTAGGGGAAAAAATGAAAGAGAATACTTAGTCAGGTATAAAAATCCACAACATGAAGAGGAATGGATTGTAGAAAGCAAAATACCTGATTCCCAAAGGTTTCTCAGAAGTTTCAGACATGAGAGAAGACCAAATGCTCAGTGAAAAGTCTGAATTGTGTGCTCTACATACTTAGAAAAGTATAGTAGAGAGGTTGGACAGTGGATTATACCCCCCAAATAATTTGGGGGTATACTACAAAAGAAAAATTGTAGAACAATTCTTTTTTTGGTGGTAGGGAATGTGAGCCTGTGAGGTATGTATAACATACCCATAAGGCCACAAATAACTCTATACACAGCTAAAATTGTCTTCAACAGACTTTTTAATTGAATTTAAAATAAAAAATAACAAAAAATAACTATAACTTTTTTTGGATAAACAAAGCTATAAATATTATGTCATTTTTGGATTCTACACCAAAAATAACCTAGGGTACATCCATAAGGTGTTACGACCAAAAACACTTATTTCTTATGTTAATAGAAGATTTAAGAATCTCACAGTACTAATGTAGCTTTTTTAACATTTTTTTAAAATTGTTAAATTTAAGCTTAAATAAGCTTAAATTTAAAGTTGCATAATATTTATGCAAACTTACCAAAATTTTAGTTAAAATTGAGGTGTGGTGTATATTTACTGAATTGGCTAAGGATTTGCCGTACAGAATGTAAATCTTGCGTGAGCTCAATTTAAAAGGATTTAAGGCCATAGTATGGCTTTAAATAAATAAAAGGGCAAAATCCACGCAAAAAGGTGGGACAAAGGAAAAAGACCAAATAGAGCTGGGGTACCCAATTTTTTGGATCTGAAAGGATTCAATTAAGGTTTTCCACCTGTATTGGAGGATTATCAACCTTATTTAGACTTTAAGATTAGACTTTGATCCAACATTAAAGTTTAATCTGGTTTTATCCCAAATTGGACAGGAATTTCAAGCTGCCAAAGGGTAAATCCCAATATGCAGGCTTGAAATCAAGGTTTTAAGAACTTTCAAAGCTTAATTAAGCTTAAAAAGCTTAAATAAGCTTAAACCTTTAAGGTTTCAAGCATTAAAACCTTATCAAAACTTAAGGTTTGGTGTGTATTGCTATTTTACGTGGAAAAATAGCAATAACTTCAAAAATTCATTAAAAATCCAATTCTTAATGGATTTGCTTGAAATGTTCACACAGCGTGCAATTTCATATTATCTACATACAAATCAAATTTTAAGTATCTTTTATAAGTAGATTTCCTCGGTAATTAGCCTGGAAATTTACTCTGTTAATTAAAACTCAAAGAAAATTACAATTTTTTAAACATTATTTAAAAATTAAGTTTAAGAGATTTCTGCTTGAAACTCTATTTTTAAGTTGTTCATGTGATGAACTTTAATATAGATAAGTTTATCTATATTAAAAACTTGAAATGATTAGTTGAAATGAGGATTAAAGCTACATGGAGTTAAGAATAACACTGATAACTTTAAATTGAAATTAAAAATAAGTTACCTTAAGCTAAGAACCTTATTTTTAAGCATGTTTTTTCAGTTTTGACCTGAGCAAGCCCTCTATATCCATTATGAATCATGCGAGCTGCTCTGAAGACATAAAAAGAGTCTTTTCATCAGTGGTTTTGTCCATCATCAATTATCAATCCAATCATATTAGAAATTTAAAAAGGTAAAGTTTTATTAAATATAAAATCTTATTATTAAAGTAATTCTTAAGTTATTTTATTCTTTATTAATTGTAAATTAAAGAATTGAAATCATAGAATTTAGATTATTTTTGTAATCACCAATAATATATTTTATTATATAAAATTAATCATCTTAAATATCTTTTAAAATCCACAAATTCCTCTTAAAAACTCTTTAATCATAATTTTTATTATAAAAAGTTGTTTTATCTTTAAAAATATTGATTTTTGGTGTGTTTTTAACTTATAATTATTATTTAATCTAATAACTGTTGTTGTTTGACTTGTTGTATTAGATAAATATTATAAGTAATTTTTCTCTAAAGTTCTATATCTTTTTTATCTAGTATTAGTTTTTTTATATAGAATTTTATTCTATAAGAATTATTTCTGCACAGTGTGTGTTTCAATTCTTTTATAAATAATATTTATATTATTTATAAGTGGTTAATATTCATATTTTCCATGTGTAATTGTCGTATTAAGAGCTTTACACTTCTTATTGTTATAACTGTCAGTGACTATAACAATAATAGAATAATTATAATTTATTATAATTATTATTTTTTATCATTATTATATCTTTATAATAATAATTAAATTTATTTTTTATATAATTATTTCTTAATAATTATATTTAGATTTGTGGTTGTAATATTTTATCATATTATATATTTCTACTGAGTACAGTCATAGTACTCTTGATTTTGCTACTATTATCAAGAGTTTTATAGACAAACCTTACACACCCTTTCTCTACCAATGAGGGTGATTTCCCTTTGCTGGATTTCTGGGCTTTATTGGAAGACAGCCCAACTTCATACAGGAGTGAGACTCAGCCATGGGTGTACCCTTCATGGTCCTTATATTCCATGCCATATTCACAGAATCTTCTGATGATCTCCTCCCTTTTTTGGATCTTCCTTGTAGCTAAACCATATGTTTGTGGATGATAAGCTGTAGAAAATGAAATTTTTTTCTAAGAATTTCATAGAGGTTGGTCCAAAATTCTGATGTGAGTTTTGGATCCCTATCACTAATGATGGTGCTAGGGATTCCACATATGGATATGATGTTATTCCAGAAGATAATGCTGTATCCATAGCTGTGTCTTCTTTGTGACATGGTATGAACCTTACAGTTTTACTATACTTATCAACTAGGACTAGTAAAGCATTGAAGCTTTCCTTGCCTCCTGGGACAAGTCCTGTGACCAGTACATGCTGATGGTTCCCCACGGGTGTTTGAGTTCTTCTATATGTTGAAGCAGCCATTATATTTCTTCCCATGTTTTCTGTTTTCCTTATGGCATCTTTCACAAGTTTTGATGTATTCACTCAACTCTTGTTCCCATTGGGGCCACCAAGCTGTGCTTGTTACCCTCTTTTTGGTCCTGTCTTCACTCATGTGTCCCATATAGTGGCAGTAATGGAATTCTTATAGGATCAGGGATATGTGGTATCTATCTATCACTATGAGGGCACTAGTATGCTTCTCTCTGTGATAGAGTATTCCATCTATAGGAAAAATCTATTATTCCTATAATAGTCCCTAAACCAGGGTTCCTCTAACTGGGATTCCAGTTCTGGGATTCAGTAATTCTGTCAAAGGAGTTATAACAATATGCTATACTGTTTGTGTTTTGCATAGGTTTCCATTAATTAGTTAGAAAATTCTTTGTTAAGCTCAGAGGAGCTTATCCCTAGTATGGGAGTTTCTGTCCCATTTGGTTTACTTAGGTGAGTATTTGGGGTCTCACTTTCTGGTTCCCATTCAGAAAATCTGAAATTTTTCCTTCTATCTATTTCCTTGAAATGGATAGGAATTTTGGCAGTTACTTCAGGTTCTTAAGCTGAGCTGATTTTGACATTGTCCAGTGGCCATCTGCATTGGTGTGAATTTTTCCTTGTTTGTATATGATGTTCATGTTACCTCTATACTCTTGGATAGCTATTTGCCACCTCAACATGTGTCCATTTGTAGTCTTCATGTGAAGTAAAGACTTCAAGGCTGTGCAGTCTGGGTAGACTTCAAGGCTGTGCAGTCTGGGTAGACTTCAAGGCTGTGAAGTCTGTATAGACTTCAAGGCTGTGTAGTCTGTGTATACTTCAAGGCTGTGCAGTCTGTGTAGGCTTCAAAGACTGCACCCTCCAAGTAATAATGGAGTTTTTACAGAGCCCAGACTAAACATATGCATTGAGTTTGAGTAGCCCCATAACTGGCCTCTGAATATTTCAATTGCCTTGAGATGTAGCATATTGCTCCCTAACTTGGTTAACAATCCACAATTTGTATTTGGTGAAGGGCTGCTCCTAGGCCTTGACTACAATCTACATCTATATATAATTTTAATGGTAGTTCAAAGTCAGATAATATGAGGACAGGTGCATTATTAAGTACATATTTGATCCTCTCATATGCATCTTCCCTTTCCTTGGTAGTTTCAAAAACTACATATTTTGAAAATAACTTGTATAGACTACAAGCTATGTGGGCAATGTTTTTGATGTGTTTTCTGTATTAGATAGCAAACCCAAGGAAAAATTGCATATATTTGATGTTCTTTGGTACTGATTCTTTCAGTAATTGTGCTACTTTGCTCTGATCTATGACCAGGCAAAGGCCTGATACTTTATGTCCTAGTGCCAATAGTTCTTATTGGCCAAAATTAAACTTCTTTAGTGAGATTTCCAGATTAATGTGCTTGCATTTACTAAGTACTCTGTCTATTTACTGCACATGGTCTGTTTATGTCTCTGATTATATAATGATATCATCAATATATACCACCATCCAGACTTCCAATATTTATTCTTGAAATATTTTGTTCATCATCCTTTGAAAGTGGGCTGGGGCATTTTTGATACCAAATGGCATCCTGGTGTACTCATGCATGCCCATATGGCATATAATCCTGAGTAAATTGATGGAAGTTGGTTTAACTCCATTATGGTGGAAGCCTTTCATACAATACATCTTGGTTATGTATTTGGCTTTTGCCACCTTGTCCAGGGCATGAGGTATCCCTGGTATGGGGTAATTATCAGCTTCTGCGTAGTTATTGAGGGCTCTGAAATCCCCACACAACCTAGATTTTCCATCATTCCAAGTGATAAGGAAAGGGTTGGTGATTTTCACTATCTCATTGTGTCCTATATTTCTGATTACATAAATATCTAGGAGCTCATTTATGTGTTTCCATTTTCTTTCCTAGTTTTCAGGATCACTGGATATGGAGGTCTTCTAAGCATGGGTGCATAAGGCCTTTCCAAATCTAAATATATCTCTATATCATGGCCTCTGATTTTTCCTAAGAGTTCTTCTCCTATGGCAAATTCTGGTCTATTTCTCCACAGTATCTTCAGTAAACTAAGTTTTTGTTTATTTGTAATATTAGCACTGAATTGGACTTCTTTGAATTCTCTCAGCAATTCATCTAAAAGGTCTCGGTTAAACATCTGGTATATATCAAGTGCAAATTTCTTTTCCATCTTTGTAGCTATGGTAATGTGCGTGTTTTTACTAGTGTAAATTTCAAGGTCATACATCCTTTGTTAATCTATTCCCAATAAAAAAACCTTAGATATGGGCATCTTCAAGCACTACAAACTCTGGATTGAGTCTGATCTTACCTTTCCTATGGGGTATGATTATATCTTTGATAATACTCCCAATGCATTTCATTTTGCCTGATGCACTTTCAATGTTATTTGCCTTAGCTGGCAAGAGTTGTGTCTCCCCATTTGGAAGTGGTTGTCAAGTTATTCTCTGGCCACTATTGAGAAGTGTGCACCACTATCAATGATCAATGGGTGTTGAGCATTGTCAATACAAACAGTCATCTTGGTGTCTGTCCCATGTATATATGCCATTGCTTTAGTTGGTGTAGCTAGGAACTCTTGTGCATCTTGTGTATGCTTACAAACCTTTTTGTTTACAGTATCTTGTGGCATTCCTGCTTCCAACTTTATATTGTTGAGTTCTAGTTGTGTTTCCTCTTGGTACTCAAGTAGAAATTCATCTCTTGCATATTGGTAATCGTCAGAGTGTTCTCTGATGACGTTACCACTAGAGTATGATTCAGAATTCCCTTTTTGGGTATTCTTCTTCTTGGACTTGTTCAATGACATAGAATTTTTTATTTTCCTTTGAACAGTTGTTAGTATAGTGGTCTGTTGCCCCAAAGTTGTGACAAGAGTTTTTCTTCTTGGTCACTACTGCCACTCTTTCTTTGGGTTTGTCTTTGATGTCCACCCTGAAAGGTTGTTTCTCTTTGGAACTACTGCTTTTGTATGGGGAATATTTCCCTATATTTGTTCTTTTGCTTATATCTTGTAAGGTATTTGGAATATAATCCAATGTACAACTTTAGTTTCACCTGCATTTTATTTCATGTTCCAGTTCTCCTGGAATTTGTGTAATGAGTTTGCACTTCCTCATCTGAATGTTCATTTGAGGATCTATGGCTTTGAGTCTTTTGGACTTTCTGAGACACAACTCATATGGATCTTTGTCCACAGAGTCCTTCTCCTTTCCAAATGACATGGCATTTTGCCATATCCAAGTACCATAAATGTAATTTTGGATTATTTGACTCTTCCACCATGGCCAGTTCCTTCTGCCATGGATTTCTTTCATTTCTGTGTACCAGATAATAGCATGTCCTTTGAATTCTGTGGTTAATCTTTCAGTAATCCAGTAATCTGGTATACTTGGTACATGAATGGAGAGTCCATCAATATAATAAATGAGCTCCATATGATCATATTCTCCTATGCAAGAGAATTTGGGGCAACTTGAGGGCTCTGGAAGCAGTTTCAATTCTTCCTTCTCTGAATAAGTCATATTATCTCCATCTTGCTATTGAGATGGGGCTCTTGAAGAATTATACAACAAGACATCTGTTTAGATATCTTCATGGTATAGATTATCCAAAGCATGGCCTTGTGGGTGAGGCTTCATGTTTTTGCAGACATTAGACAATTTGTTTATGTCTTGATCAAGAAATTCACTGTCCTTCTTGGAATTGTATTGCTCTTCCAAGAATTGATTTATTCTTTTGTTGGTTTCTTCAGAGGCTTTGCTTATCTTAGCACAGCTCTTTTGGGTAGCTTTTATTGTTGACTCTTGTACGGTTGTCAATTCTTGCAACCTTAAATTTCTCCTATGTAGTTAATAAAAATTCTCTTGATTTTGCACTGCAAATTGGGACATTTGTAACCAAAGTTAATCAATGTTTAAGTTACTTTCAGGTGTAACAACATTGTGTTCATTCTGAGTAGGGGTAATATTTCAATTAATGGGCTACTGATTCTAGAAGTATTCACAGCTATTTCTGGCTCTTGTGTACTTCTTTGACAAAGTCCAGCCACTTCTGGATCATTGAGTTTGACTCTTTCTGTCTGTGGTTGAAAGATGTCATGGTTTTCCCTTTGTATCCTTGTCTTATCCTGGAAACTACCTGGGATTTTGAATAATGGTGACTCTTGGTCATTAATCTGTTTCTGCCTAAATTTTTTGAAGCTAATGGGGAGTGTGGTTGGTTTACTCCTTGTAAGCCTGAAGTAATCATAGTAGGCGCTATATGGTTCAATTGTTCTTCTATAGCTTGGATAGTGACTTCATTTTCCCTTATCCTTGTTTCCCTCCTCCAGGAGTTTGAACTGCCTGTTGGGATTCCATCTTTTGGTGTTTACCATAAGATCTGTTAAGGGTATCTTCTGGCAACCTTCTTCAAGTTCGTCCCAGTGTGATTCTAGGTTGAACCTCTTGTTGTCCATGCTCTATTGTAATGAATCTTTGAGGAGTTTGCGGAGCTGAAGAATTTAATCCATATCCTTCCAGTCCTCTGGTTTGAGGTTCCCATTGAGTTGGAGGGTGAATGGAAGTGTGAGTATTACTTACCAGTGTGTCCTGCCATCTATTATGATTTCCATGGTCTCCAGACCCTGATCTTCCAGTTCTGAACAGTCCTTGCCTGTCCTCTGGCTGGTTCCTTGGTATTCCAAGATTCCTGAGGTGTACAGGAGACATATTAGTGTTTGAAAGCAGTCAAAGACTTTATGTTCTTAGGGTATTTACCTTTGACTGTGCCTTTTACAAATTTTCTATCCACTGCTTTGCAAAATTTTCCTTTAAAGGTTACAACTGGGTTAATTTTGGTAATCTTCCCTGTACAAGTTTTCAAGGCTGGTTTACCTTGTCCGGAAGCAGAGGTTTGTGGTTTTCTAGTCCTCTGTGTGGCAATTGGTGTCCAATTCTTGGTGGTCATGAGGCCTTCACTATGCCTTTTCCCTTTTCCCTTGTTTCCTTCTGTTTTTGAATGTTTCACTGGTGTATTTCCTTGTGACTGGGTCTCAAGTGGGATGAAATTTTCTTCAACTGAATCAAAGGAAATGAGAGCTTATTTTAGTTAAGACTTCTTGAAATGATATTTGCACATCTGAAAATAGCCTCTGGGTAATATATCAATTTATTATTCCCTTGTATTATGATATGTAATCAAAATTATTACTTACACATCAAAAATACTGATTTGTGGATGTGTGGTATATTGTTTCTATCCACTCTCTCACAGATTAACTTGTAAGGAACAAGTTTAATCTCATCAGTGGTTCTGTAAGGAACAATTGAAATTATCAATGTGCTCAACTACACCCCTGAAACTATTATTTACAGTCCAGCGTTCTTCTTGATGTAAAAAAAAATAATTCATATGTATCTTATTGTTTGGATATCGCAAGAACCTGTATTTTACTGTGGTGATTAAATTATGATCAGACAACATAAAAAATAGAATAAGATAAAAAACACAGTGGTATAAATCATACAACACTGGAAAAAATGAGATATTATTATTTATATTTTCACATGAAAAATATGGGTTCAAAAGAGGAAAAATATAAGAAAAATAAGAAATTACTCACTTTTTATGCCAAAATATCCAAAAAAGTTGAAAAAACCCAGCCAGGCACCCAAAATTTCAGGATGAGCTTATAATGAAGCAGTAATAATAGTACTTAAATCCTTAACTGTGACTGTGACACAGATGATTATAACAAAAATGGGTTTAAATAATGATATTAAGGGCTTTACTATTGCAAAACAGTGGCGGTGAACACTGTTGAAAGCCCTGGGTGCAGTCTTACCAGTTGGATTACTAGAATAAGAGCTACAATACTCTAAGATTGAAGGTATACCTGATTATTTTCCAAGAGTATAGCAGTTTTTGACAGTTTTACTATGTAGGAATTCAAGAGCAGGACAGGGATTCCTTTTCTGGTAGAGAAAGGCCTCCTTTTATCCTGAAATGGGTTGGAAAGGTTCTCTAGACAATCCAGATAGAGGAAGTGAGGATTCCTCACTGCTTAGTGCTGGCTTGTGGGCTGAAAAATGCCTGTATACTCTGTATTGGGCTCAGATGGGGTTTTGAAACCACATCTGGGCAGTTTTCCCCAATACGGGGTGAAAATCTTCATCTGGGGACCTTACAGCCCTCTTCTAATGTGGATTACACAACAAATGCTGTACAGAGCCTGTATGGGACCCCTTTATTTTCTGAACTATGAGTCATTGAAGTATAAACAAGCTTATTCATCTGGTTTACACCTCATAATCATAGTTATGGGATAGTATCCCACATTAAAGCTGTAGTGGTCTAAATATGGGATTTTGACCTTAAAGCTGCTATAAATTTGTCAGGTTTTCAGATATTGAGCACAAAGCTGACTAATTGTGTATCCCTGGATGAGATCTAAGGGATAGGAATTCATTTGGTATGGTTAACATTAAAAATGGCTAAGTTATGCCATGTCCAATCTTAGTAATCCAGGTGTATGATTTTCTCAAATTATGTATGGAACTTGTTTTCCACATAGCTTTTATTCTAGATGAGATATGAGGAAATGGATGGCACTATCAGATAGCCCTTATTGTTCTCTTTCCAAAATGACCCCATTTTAGTTATCTCACACTAAAACTGTAGAAGCTACATGAGGGGTGAATATTTTGTTCCTCCTTATTTGGCATTATTTTGGCCATAACTTCTATAGTTTTGGTTCTGGCTCAACATGGATAGTACCATGGGATAGCTCTGCCTTGGAGATTCAATTTGGATATCTCTTTACTGGGGTTAAGCCTCTTTCTCTGGATCTCAGGTGACATGTGGAAATTGAAGTTTATGCTCAGAAACTTCTTTGCGCAGGAATAGATTTGTTATTCTCTGTTCTATGATTATGGGACTTTTATATTTGAAATGAAGTGATTTTCCTCTTTTGTTTGATACATTTTGAGCTGGTTTGGCTCATTTCCATGTTTTGGTGGTATTTTTCTCTACCATTGACTTATGGTATTTGGCTTTCATTCTTGTGCTCTGGTTTTGAGTCACAGGCTGACAGAAACCT
Source organism: Austropuccinia psidii (assembly GCA_023105745.1). Taxonomy (NCBI): domain Eukaryota; kingdom Fungi; phylum Basidiomycota; class Pucciniomycetes; order Pucciniales; family Sphaerophragmiaceae; genus Austropuccinia; species Austropuccinia psidii. The sequence continues at coordinate 6,959,320 of JALGQZ010000007.1, read as the reverse complement.
CAAAATTAAATTGTATGTAATAAATTCCTACAGTAAAAATCAATAAAGTCTGGAGTGGAAATTTAAAACCTGTAATAGAACTCTTTAATACCACTTGGTGTGGGATTTAATCATTAAATCTTGTATCCCTTTGTCTATTTTAAAGCTACAGGACTTGGACATAGCTCAAATTGCAGCCACAAGTGATCTGTACAATATAATCAAACATTTGACCCACTTTAGATGAAATATGGTAAGGATATAAATGCTCATTATATCTTTCTTATGTTCAGAGGAAAATGCAAATAACTTTTAAAAATTGAAATATACAGTGATAAGGATTATGGTTTTATTTAACCCTACTATAAAACATTTGAAAATATGTTATTTGATAGGTCTCTCATCAAAACTGTGGAGACTAGATGAGTTGAAAAAAAAAGTATTATTTTTACAATTTTCCCAAATAATATTTATATAGTAATTTCTAATCCTGTGGTACTAAAGTCTGGGAAGTGTTAGCATTGGACATCCCTCATTTAACGCTTTATTAAGATAATACACTCTGTTTTTCTGTGTTCCAATCTTTAGTTTTTTTAGATGAGAGGTGAATATTAAGTAGTTTTATTAGAAAGAGTTTCTAACATTAATAAATTGGTTAATTCTTACTGTTTGGTAATGAGAATAATTTCTTTGTAAAGGGTAATAATTTCCTATTGAAAGTTTTGTCAGAGCCATAATCAGGGGTGGAGGGTGCTTCAGGCTTATACCTACTCAAACTCACCAAACCAGAAAGTCATTTCTGTTTTTGAGTCTTGATTTTTAGCAATCTTCCTTTGAAACATTCATACAGTTTGTATTCACCAATACAGCCTGTCAAAGCTTTTACAGTCTGGATTCACAAGCCTGAAATGTTATGATCACTAAACTTCACCACACCTCTGTCACCTCCATGTGTAATCACACCCCCAATGGGTGTGTATAGAAAATCTAGCCTGACACCAATCTATGGCTAATTGGCTGTGTCATTAGTTTTATGGCCAATTGGACCATTTTGGTGTTTTACGGATTTTGGGAAATATCCACTTTTTCTGGCCACTCATGGCCCCAGGCCATATCCTGAAATAATTGACCCTTTTTGGCCAATTCACCACCTCACCAACCCCCAGGACAAGACCATTTTTTTGGGCCTGGGGGGTCCATGTTGTCTTCCAGGTACCTCTGACCCATCTAGCCATCACCAAGGCTTTTGGCCCAACCCCTTTGATTAAAGGTCTGTGGCCTAAATGGCCTTTTAAAGTTATTGAGGCCCCCTATGGCATCTATGGCCCTTGAGTCATGGGACCTTTAGGCACCTTTTGGCCTAAATCCAATGAGTAAAAAAGGGGCCAAGGAAAGGTGGGCCCACCTGAACCCAATTTTGATCACAAATCCCAAAAATCCCAAAAATGGCCAAAAGGACCCCAGGACCCAAATTGGCCAAGAACCACATTTTTGCCAATGAAAACCACCAGAGGCCACCAGCTCAGTTCCGGAAAGGCTTCCCCTCAACTCAGGGGAGGACTTATTCTTCATTCATGGACCCTGTACCAAAGGATCCAGGTGTGGTGCATGTATGGTATAATATACCATTACGCACCATTTTTGCTCAGGAGTCCAATGGAGATGTTTTTGGGACCCAAATATGTCATTTCAATTCAAGTCCACAAATCCATCACCCATTTCAAAGGAAGACTTTTCAGTCACTCAGTCTTGCAACCCCTGGCAGCTACCAGAAGACCAATTGAGTACCCCAACCACCTGGCCCCGCAGTAGTTGGGTTATTATTTTCTTTTCAGTATTATTCAAAGGGTAATTCCAAGAGGTTATGAATTATTCAACCAGCCATCAAGGCATCAAGTACTTCAGTATTCCTTGGACAACTGAATTGGTCCATAAAGGCTGTATTCAAGCAAGCTGTATGGCCTTGGCCCTTGTGGGCAAAGTCATATTCCACTGGGGGAATTCAGTCACACAGTTCAATTCTCACAATAGCCAGATCTGTATTGACCCAAAATAGTCAATACAGCTGGGTGATCAAACCACCAGTATCAGTCTTCAACTTCTCACATATACTGGCCACCTTTTCATCCCTGGGGACTTTTTCCTGAGTTAATTAATATATTGGATTTATTTTCATCCTTATTTCATTTTTATTTATTAAAGTAAATACAGATAAGCTTAAGTCAGTCACTTTTACCTTTTCTTCTTCACCTGTCAGTGGATATTGGCGGTCATATCCTTTACTAATTCCATTGTCCTTTCTGGCAGGTTGAAACAGTGAATTGAGGATTCATTTGGTTGGCTCTTTGTCTTCCTTTTAAATTCTTTGGACATTGGCTTCATTCTTCTTTTATCTTTGGCATATTTGTTGTGAGCCTGTGAGGTATGTATAACATACCCATAAGGCCACAAATGATTTTATGTACAGCTGATTTAGTCTTCAAAACACTTTTCAATTGAATTTAAAATAAAAAATAACAGAAAATAAGTATAACTCTTTTTTGGATAAACAAAGTTATAAGTATTATGTCATTTTTGGATTCTACACCACAAATAACCTAGGGTACACCCATAGGGTGTTATACCCAAAAACACTTATTTCCTATGTTATTGGAAGATTTAAGAATCTCACAGTGCTAATATGAATTTTTTAACATTTTTTTAAAATTGTTAAATTTAAGCTTGAATAAGCTTAAATTTCAGGTTTAATAAGGTTTATGCAAACTTACCAAAATTTTAGTTAAAATTGAGGTGTTGTGTATATTTACTGAATTGGCTAAGGATTTGCCATACAAAATGTAAATCCTGTGGGAACTCAATTTAAAAGTGTTTAAGGCCATAGTATGGATTTAAATAAATAAAAGGGCAAAAACCATGCAAAAAGGTGGGACAAAGGAAAAAGACCAAACAGAGCTGGGGTACCCAACTTTTTGGATCTGCAAGGATTCAATTAAGGTTTTCCACTTGTATTGGAGTATTTTTCAACCTTATTTAAGCTTTAAGATTAGACTTTGATCCAACCTTAAAGTTTAAACTAGTCTTATCCCAATTTGGACAGGAATTTCAAGCTGCCAAAGGGTAAATCCCAATATGCAGGCTTGAAATTAACGTTTTGAGACCTCTCAAAGCTTAAATAAGCTTAAACCTCTAAGGTTACAAGAATTGAAACCTTATCAAAAGCTAAGTTTTAGTGTGTATCTCTTTTTTACGTGGAAAGATAGTGATAACTTCAAAAATTCATTAAAAATCTAATTCTTGATGGATTTGCTTGAAACTCTCACACAGCTTACAATTCAATATTATCTATATATAAATCAAATTTTAAGTATCTTTTATAAACAGATTTTCTAGTTAATTAGCCTGTAAATCTACTGTTTTAATTATACTTAAAAAAAATTAAGATTTATTTAAAAATTAGTTCAAAATTAAGTTTAAGAGATTTTTGCTTGAAACTCTATTTTTAAATTGTTCATGTGCTGAAACTTAATATAAATAAACTTATTTTATATTAAAAATTAAAATAATTAACTTAAATGAGGGTTAAAGGTACTTGGATTTGAGAATAACACTGGTAACTTTAAGTTGGAATTAAAAATAAGTTAGCTTAAGTTAAGAACCTTATTTTTAAGCATGGTTTGTCAGCTTTGACCTGAGAACGCCCTCTATATCCATTATGAATCATGCAATCTGCTCTGCAGACATAAAAAGAGTCTATTCATCACTGATTTTGTCCATCAACTCAATCAATCCAATTGTATTAGACATTTAAACAGGTCAACATTTTATTATATATAAAATCTTATTATCAAAATAATTCTGAAGTATTTCATTCTTTATGGATCTTAAAATCAAAGAATTGAAATCATAGAAATTAGAGTATTTTTGTAATAACGTATAATATATTTTCTTTTATAAAACTATTGCCTTAAAGTATCTTTTAAAATACACAAATTCCTCTCAAAAACTCTTTAATCATAATCTTTTATTATAAAAAGTTGTTTTATCTTTGAAGATATTGATTTTTGGTGTGTTTCTAACTTATAATAATTATTCAATATAATAACTGTGGTATTTGACTTGTTGTATTAAATTTATATTATAAGTAAGTTTTCTCTGAAATTGTATATCTTTTTTATCTATTATTAGTTTTCTTATATAGAATTTCTCTATAAGAACTATTTCTCCACAGTGTGTGTTATAATTACTTTATAAATAATATTTATCTATTATTTATAAGTGGTTAAATATCTATATTTTCCACGTGTAATTGTCTCATTAAGAGCTTTAAACTTCTTATTGTCATAATTTTCAGTGACTATAACAATAATAGGATAATTCTAATTTATTATAACTATTATATTTTATTATTATTTTTTTTTCTAATAATAATTAAGCTTTCTTTTGACAATTATAACCAAATTTGTGGTTATAGTATTTTATTATATTATATTTTTCTACTAAGGACAGTAATAGTACTCTTGATATTATTACTATTAGCCAGAGTCTCATAGACAAACCTTACATTCGTCCTTACTCTTTTTCTTCTTTGAAGAAATATAATATTTGTCATTTCTTTATCCTTTTGGAGCTCTCAAATTGAGTTCTGTATTCCTGAGTTCCAGGCCACTCTTTCTTTCATCAAGAGCCCCTGTGAAAACCTCTTGTACAGACCTTGTAAATATATATAGGGGCTGTATTATCCAAATTAATTTAATCAGGATTCTTCCCCAGGAAGTTTACTCTTCAGATAAGAACTGGTAGATTCTCACATAAACCAGCCCCTCTTCCTCCCTCTTGGGACTTTTCCACAGTTTCTTAATATATTTTATTTATTGTTTAATAAACATTATTATTCTTATTTTGAAATATTTTATTTATTGGTATTATATCCTTATTAAAACCCCTCTTTCCTTTCTAACAGGTGTGGTTGGCGCCTTTATCTCTTAATTTTATTTCTTAATTGTTGCTACTATTTTTATTTATTAACAATGGAAATACCATCCTTATTACACTGTGAAGTGCATTCTTTATTATCCCATTCTGGGCCCTCTATGGCAAGTCCCAGTTTACTGAGTGCCAAGCCCTCTTCACTTAGAGGAGCCCCTGTTAAACTGTATTAATTAACTAATAATTGATTCTTTATTTATTCATGTTTTTCATTAAATCATTCACTCATTCACCAATCATGACATATTTATGATTTTACAATTTGTTATGACTTTCCAATTTTCTCATCAACTCTTATCAAATTCATTTTATTAATATGAACATTTACTTCTTTCTCATTTATAAATCATTTCTGAAACTTTGATTTACTTCTTGATTCTCAATCAATTCTCAATTTTCTCTTTCTATCTGAGATTCAGGTTTTTACCATGTTTTAATTGATTGGTTATCTTGTGATTGCGAGTCATAGGGACAATTAATTCTGTCACAGTGGCTCTTGGAAAAGACAAGAGTGGCCTGGCACTCAGTAATCAGGGAACTCACTTGGAAGACTCCAAATGATAAAGAAGATAAAAATAAAAGCAATTAATTTCTCTAATAAATATTCAGGTACAAATATGAGATGCAATGAGAGAAATGAGAAGGAAAATGGTCAAAGAGCCAACCAAGTAAGTCCTTAACCACTTTTTCAACCTGCCAGAATGAACAATGGAATTAGTAAAGGATAAGACCACCAATATCCACTGACAGGTGAAGAAAGGGTGCTAAATGACTGACTTGATAATATCAGTATTGACTTAGAAAAACAATAAGAGAAATGAAGATAAAATACAATCAAAGTATATTAATTAACTGGGGGAAACCCCCCAGGGTCAAAGGAGGCTGGTATATGTGAAAAGCTGAGAGCTTGAATCTTTCAGGCTGGCAGCTTGTCTGTATTGAATACTGGAAGCTGTATTGATTGTCTGATGGAATGTATACCTTGCCAAATTGAGAAATGAACTGGGTTGAAGGATCTTCCCAGGGTGTATGATTGAAATAAAGGTCTTGATGAATCAAGACTGTATTGAATGAATGTGTTTGACAAGGTGAATTGATGGAGAATTGACACTTGAGAGATTGGCTTAGAACTACCTTTTAAATATCCCTTGAGAATGAACTGCCAGTATTGCCATGGAGTAATATGTCACAGCCAAGGAGGAAGGGGCATTACCAATCATCTTCAACAATCATTACTTCATTGATACCCTTCAAAACCCAATCAGCAAGGGGGTTTCATTCAACATTCTCCAAATACAGTTTTCAGACCTCAATACAGTTTCATACAGGCAAGACCCAAATACAGGATTCACCAAATACAGGCCTATAATCAATACAGGCACAAATACCTGTATTGACTGTATAACCTGTATTGGATTCACCAATACAGGATTCAATCCCACATCCAACTTCTTCCAGCATACAGGCAAGTATCTCAACACTCAAACTCCAAGGCTGGTATTTCTCACATATACCAGCCCCTCTTCATCCACCTGGGGGTTTTTCCCCCAGTTAATGAAAATATTGGATTTATTATTTAATATCATTTTATTTCTCGTTAAGAAATATTATTTTATTAATTATCAAGTTAGTCTTTTACTTCCCTCACCTGTTCAGTAGAGTCCTGGTGGCCATATCCTTTATTAATCCTTTTCTCTTTTCTGAACAGGTTGAAACAGTGGTACAGGATTATTTGTGGTTGGCTCTTTATTATTGCTTTTGTTTTTCTCTCATATCTTTTAATTCTTATTATTTTAAGACTAGGAATTTATCCTCTAATTTCATTACTCTTATCAATTGAGTATTTTATTCTGAGCCCTCCATAAGTAAGTCTGTTCACTGAGTGCCAGGCCCTTTTCATTTAGAAGAGCCCCTGTGAAATTATTTTAATTAACTCATAATTGCTTCTTCTTTTCATTCATTTTATTCATTTCTCTCATTCTTCAATTATGATTTTTAATTATTATGAACTTTAATGGTTTTTATGACTTTCATCAATTTTCATCTCACTCATTTCATTCTCATGAAAATTCATTCTTTCTCATCTCTCAATTCTGCTGACCATTTCACTTTATTCTTTATCATTCTCATTTCTCTTTTTGTCTGAATTCAGGTTTTTATCAGGCTCTTTGAGTGGAATTATTTGGGTTAATTGATTCATCATTTGGGGATTTCATTGATTTGGGGTATTCAGTGATTTTGATTTTTGAATTTCTTAAGATTTATTGATTGATTGATTGATTCCTCAAGACATTGATTTAACCTCAAGACTTTGATTTGACTTTGATTGATTTGATTTTATTGACTTGATTTGATTCCTCAAGATAGCTGATTTATCCTCAATATTTGATTTGATTGAATTGATTTTGAGGATATTTATTGAATTCCTGAAGACAATTGATTTGATTTTGAATTTATTTGATTTATTGACTTGATTGATCTATTTACTTGATTTGACTTATTGATTGAAACTGATTATTCATAAGAATTTGATTCTGTCATTTTCATTCTTCAAGATTTCTCAGAGTATTTTAACTTCAAGAATGTTTATTGATTCTTCAAGATCATCAAGATTCTCATTTAATTTGATTTGGTCAAGCCTTCTTTTATTCAAAGTATCATCAAGTTTTTATTCATTCTTCTTTCATGATGCCAGTTCAGCATAGCCCACCAGCCAAGAATACAAGATCCCAGAGACATCAAGCTATTCTTACTCCTACAGCAAGGGCTCCTCTTGACCGCGCACCATCAGTTCATCAACTGAGTGCAAATTTGGACAGAGGACCACCAATGAAAGGAGCAGCACCCTCCAGAGGAGGAGGTGTGAAGTCTAGAAGATCAAGATCATTCTATGGACTATTGGGTGGTTATCCTGGTGTTTCTCAAGGGCCTAGGAGTAGATTGGGGGAAACTGAAGATGAGGAGGTGGAGGAGTCCGTGGAAGAGGAAGAATCTGAGGAGACTGAAGTAGCAGCTGCCTTGGCAGGTGCTCCTGAAGCTCCTGAGGCTCCAAATTCAGCCCTTTCTAATCAAACTTCTGTCTCCCAAGCTGAACCAAATTTCCTCAAGATAATGGAGCAAATGACTCAGCTTATAGGACAACTCACTCAAGCAGTTGCCCCAAAGTAAAATTCAAAAGGTCCAGGATTCAAAACACCATCAATGAAGGCACCTGATTCTTTTGATGGTACTAAAGCTCATAAATTGAGAGGATTCATTCAATCCTGTTAATTAATCTTTCATAATGACCCAGCAAACTTCTTCTCTGACAGGAAGAAGGTGCTTTACTCAATTTCTTTTCTTACTGGTAGAGCTGGAAAATGGATTGAACCCTATCTCTCAAATATCTCCAATTAAGACCCATCTTATCTCCTCAATAACTGTAAGTTATTTGAAACCCAGTTATTCACTCTGTTTGGTGATCCCAATGAAGTCAGGAAAGCTGAGCAAGAGTTAGACAATCTCAGGATGAAAGAAAGTGGTCAAGTTTCCTTGTACATAGCAGATTTCAGAAGCTTAATGTCAAGAATTGGAGACTGGGGGGAAAGAGCTTATATTCATGTTTATAGAAGAGGTTTGGCATCAAGATTATTAGACCAATTGGCTTCTCACCCCGGAACGTTTGATAGTATTCAAGAGCTCATGGACATCACCTTAGAATTAAATACCAGGTACCATGAGAGGCAGAAGGAAAGGGGTAGTCATCAAGAGAAGAAGCCTCTAATGGTGTGATCAAACCCTTCCAAGCCACCTCAAGGTCAAGCTTCAAGAAGGCCTTATCAAAGAAAGAACAAGAAGGGCAAGAATCTTCAAGTGTCTAAAGACAAGCCTCATGCTGCTCTCCCCAATAAGGACAACAGATTAATTGGTTCTGAAAAGGAGAGGAGGATTAAAGAAGGCTTGTGCAATTATTGTGGTGGTAAACACCCATTTGAAAAATGCTTTAAGAGGCCTGAAAATAGGCAAGGGTCATCAAAAGGCTTCCCTAGCAAGCAGGAAAAAAGCCTGAGTGGGGATCATAATGTGTTCAATGGTTCTCACTTCTTTCCTTCAAGAGCACAATTGTGCACTCTGAATACTAGTGTCAAAAAATCTTTAAAATTTCTTATTTTTTTTCAATCTCTGATATTTTTTATAGTATTCTCATTGATTCTGGTGCTACAAACTCCTTTATTGCAAAGAATTTTGTTCTCAAGTACTCATTTACAATTTCAGAGCTCCCTGAAAAGATTCCTCTTTTCATTCTGGATTCCAGTGAATCCACTTCCCTGTTCATCACCCATTATACCAAGTGGGTTGTTGATTTACCTTCCTTCCCAAGCTTTGAATGGGATTTCTTTATCATATATTCACTCAAGGGAGAAGACCAGATATTGGGCTATGATTTTCTTTAGCATTTTAATCCTATTATTGATTGGAAAAATGGATTGATCACCTATGATTCTAATCATAAGGATTGTAGTGTTTTAACCCTTTTATTAGTAATGACTTAACCACTGCTTTCAACAGTGTTGCTCTGGTTGGTGAACTTAAGATACCTTACCTTCCTCCTTCTGTCCATAACCCCTCCATTTTTCCCTCTCAGTCATTACTTCCATTAAGAGATTAAGTCTTCAAAGAGATGAAAGATTTTGGAGAAGATGTTGCTATATCGTCACTTCATCTCTTTCAAGGGGATATGGACCTTCCTCCTTTATCTTTTCATGCCTGCCTGGAGGAGCAGTGGGATGAGGAGGAAGAGCCAGAAGAAATTGAAACTGTGTTGAAGGTAGTCCCTCCTGCTTATCACCATTATTTGGATGTATTCTCCAAGGTGAAAGCAGAGAAGCTTCCTCCACACCCTGCCTGTGATCATCATATCGAACTGGAGGGTCTTTTACCTCCAGTTGGTGTTATCTACTCTTTATCTAAAAATGAGTCAGAAACACTGCAGGCCTACATTTCAGAGAATGTAGAGAAAGGTTTCATTAGACCAAGCTCCTCCTCAACAGGAGCACATGTCATTTTTGTCAAGAAAAAGGATGGTGGTCTTTGTTTGTGTGTTGACTACCACAAACTTAATGCTGTCACTAGGAAGAACAGGTATCCTGTTCCTCCTATGAACCAACTTCTTACCGTATTCAACGGTGCTACTATCTTCTCCAAGATAGATCTGCGTGGTGCTTATAATCTCCTGAGAATTAAGGTGGGGGATGAGCACTTAACTGCCTTTATAGCCAAATATGGTAGGTATCACCAGGGGGATTTCATTTGGACCTGCATGCAGGTCCCTTACAATGATTTTGGCTAAAGTCTTCAAATTAACTCACAGTTAACTCATAGAATATCTACATGTGTATCTCAAAGTTAACTCATCCTTAACTTCACTCATATCTTCACATGTATCTTCAAATGAATCCATTCCTCACTTTGTTCATATCTCTGTAGAGTTCTTACATATTATCAATAGGGTGATGAGGGTGTGTTTTTCCTACAGCTCTAAAGTAATACTGTCAGGTATTTTCAATTTAGCTTCAAGCTGAGGAAATTGGATCTTTATATTAACTAATACATTGTCTTAAGCCTTGATTTCATTTTATCTCAGCTGGTATCTCCATGTCAACTCAATACTGATCAAAGCTATCTCATTCCACTATATGAATGGTTTTACATCTATGTGTGGTATTCAAGAGCTTATAATATCCTATCAATAATTTGAATCTACATAATAATATCAAAGGGAATTTAGTAGATTTACTTTTATGCAAAAAAAGCATCTGACTATATAAAAGTGTCTATTATTCTTATAGTATTAATTAGTCATAAGATTGAGTAAATATCTAACTATTATCAGAAGTCTTTTTTCTAGATTGAGACCATATCAAAAGATCACAAATATTGCCCTTTTTTTAATTTTTGTAACTTGAATTTTTGGAAATTAGGTTTTATAATCAAAAAAGATGAACCCTTCCAAAATATTCTATACAAAGTAATTATGTCTAAATATTTTTTTTAAATAAGTAATAGCCAATTTTTTATCTCACAAACCAAGCTAAATCTCATTCAATAGTTCCTTTTAGTATGATTTAATTCTCAATATTATTTCTTTTTTTGAGCTCAGGAGAACCTCTGTAACCTTCAAGTGTCCACTTCCTTGTTACTGCTTGGAAATCCTTATTATATATAGTATATATCCTTCAATAGTCAATTAAATGGGCTTAAATAAGTTCAATGAGTTTTTCAAGCTATTATAAGCCAATACATTGATGGTTCACAATAAATCAACTTCACTTCTACTGTAAAAGATCCTTTGCTAGATTTTTACTAATTGAAGGAAATGTGGAAATGAAATTTCATGCTTGTGGTGAAGAATTTTTACCAATAAAGTTCATAATACAGAAATGAAATGTAAGCTTTGGATTGATACATATATAAATTAATCTAAGACAAGGTCCTTTGAAGCTGATCTTTTCTCAATTAGAATTGTATTTTGATATATAATTTTCATATATATCTTTTTATTTAAGTTCTTTTAATTTGAGTTTCCAATTATTCCATTTGGGATAATTTTATCTATTTCAATTATCAAAACAGTTATTTAAAGCATTGAGGAATATATTATTGTTTGATTTAATCAAATTTGAAATATAATTTGTTTCTTAAATGAAGTAATGAATAAAATTAAATTGAGATATTCCTTTGTTTAATGTTTTATCCCTTCAATTTCTATAATATTTCTTTTTTTTAATTCTTTGGAATGGTTTTTTGAATATGATCTTTTTCATTTGAATTGAACTGTGGAAATAAAAAAAACTATATAAAACTATTGAACTTTACTGTTTATTTGTTTATTTATTCTAATAATATTTTGTTCTTGTATTTTTTTAGGAAAACTATATATAAATATGCAATAACTAGGAGATAAATACTAATAATTGGAATCTTTTATTCAAATGTTATGCATTCATCATTTCATTTAATTTAATTGAGACATATGCAAATTATGCAAAAAACATTTGTATTACCTTACAGGAGTCCTTCCTCATATCTTCATTTTAACTTATCAGTAGCTTCAGAACTATCTCCATGTGAATCCCAAAATTATCTTAGAGGAAAAAAGTTACAAATACCTCAGTATGAATCCCCAAATCAGCTTAGTATCAACTGAGCTTTGATGAGATAGACTATATGTAACAAGAGTAATAAATTCAACTTTGAAATTATGAATAAGAATGTTGGGTACCTTTCTTTTCAATCAAATTTTTTGTTTCCCTAAGTTACTTTGTTTTACCTATTGTTATGCAAGTTTCATTAGAAAACTCAATACATGCTGGTACTCTTTCTGGTTCAATAAGATGAGAGTATTTAAACTTCTGATGACAATTGGAAATACTATAATTTTTTGGAAATACATAGAGTTCTACAATGATACTACTAGTATGAAAAAAGCTGTTATGTTACTTCATCCTTTTTTGAAAAGGATCAAATACATTTGGGAATGATAGCAATACAAATATTGAAAACAAGAGTCAAATAATATGATGTATAGTTGGATAAGAAAAGAGAATACTCAGCTTTAAAGCCAACAAGATAAATAGAAGAAAGAAGTATCTCAATTGATTTCACATAGGGATTTACATAGCATAAAACATTATCACAAACATATAGGACAAAAATATACCAAGACATAATAGAAATAAAAACAGTGAAGTTAATGAAAGAATACCCAGTAAGATCACTCTGAGAATAACTATGAGATTTATACCAAAGTGGAATATATGTATTACAGAAAAGGTTGTTTGATAGTTCAACCCTTACCCTCAGCTTTGAATTTTGACTCAAATAGACCAAATGTTTGTGAATAAATCATATTTTTAATTATGGAAATTAAAATTCATTCACTTGAAAAAAAGATAAGGATCATGGAAATCACATATTCCAATCACTATTCATTATTGATTTAACCAGTAACCAGATACTTAAAAAATGAAAAATCATTAAAAACTAAAGAAAGATTCTTCACATTTGAATAACATGGTTAATCAAAAAAGTGAAACCATATAATTATAGTTTTTTCTCCTGATTAGGAAATGATGTGAAACCTCAAAGGTTTGGTTGGAATAAGGAGAGAAGGTCATACTTTCTCACAAAGACAAAGTGCTGAACTACTAAAATGGATCAGTAGCTGAATCTTTCAAAGAGATTTTATTTTGAAGGTCTCAATGGGGTCTAAAAAGATATTAATAGAGGTCCCTTGTCCCTCATTCCCCACAATAATTACAACTCAGAATTTTATATTAAATAGAAATCCATCCCTTCTATACTAAAGCATTCTAGGATCATACAAAAACACATCAATAGCCAGGCTCGTTATTCTCAAAGCCATTATTTATTATCACTTGATTAAACTATATTCAAAATATCACCAAAAAAATTCAATGTCAATAAATAACCTGATTATTGAAATACCATTGCTTTTGAAGATATTATTCTTATGAATCTTATTAAAGGCCTTATATGCTAAAATTCTTGATGAATAATAAAAAGTTCCTTTTGAAATTTGAATTATTATTAGTATCAATAATAATTTGGAAAACTTAATCTTTATATCATTTCTTTGTAAAATGAAAAATGATTTTTTTGTAAAAAAAATCAATCCAAAATTAAAAAACAAGGCTTGGTAGTTTTGTTGCATTATATTATTTAATACCATTACATTATCAATTTGGATCAATTTTTTCTTATCCTTTTTTTTGGAAAAAACTTATAAAAAATTTGTAATCAAACTTAATTAGTTTAATAATCAAATGAAAATCAAAAATTCAAATATGTTAATTTCAATTTTATATTAAAAGAATATATTTCTTAATATATTCTTATTTATAAATGAAAGATAAGCTAATATACAGTTTATAATAAATGTTGATTGAGAAGATTTGGAAATTTGAATTATTATTCATTTAATAACATAAACAGTATGAAAGTTTCAATGATTTGAATTCAATATGAACAATTAGATGCCGGTTGATCATCCTGCAGTGTTGATTTGGAATCATTTTGATGAGAAATACAAATCCGTTGTGAATCAGAGGATTGAGAGTGGGGTTGAGTAAAGAAAGCGCTAATTGCAAAAAGTAAATCCAATCAAAGAATAACGCTGGGTGAAGTAAGTTCAAGTATGCCATTTGAGTTCGCTGCCAATTGATTGCAGCTGAGAATTAGCTGATCACCATCATGTTCTGCCACCGGAATCATCTCTTGAGACTTGATAGTTTTCCATGTGCGCATGTTGATGGTCTGAAACGCTTCAAAACAAATTTATGATGCCATGGACCAATAAGATTGAAATTTCTAATTCACATGAATGCTTTTGAGTGAGAATTTGCCTATGCTATTGCTTCAATCGTTGTGTCAAACAAATCCACAGTAACATTTGCTACTGTAAACGCAAGCCCCATAGCAGTCCACAAAGAAACAACTTCTCCATCAGCCGTCTTAGCCACAGGAGCAATTCCAGGAGTTGAATCCGCAGTAGCACAGCTTGAAAAGCAGTTTCAGTTGTCGGCGGTGCGACTTCAGTAGCTTGAGCACTAGTCGATGAATTAGTAAAGTTGGAAATTATCCAATCAAAAAGTTCCAGCTGATTATTCAAGAACGTGACATTAGCTAGGTTTACATGTCAAACGAAACATATGAGAACTCTTTACAATTGTGGGTCGTGTTACAGATATGTTGATGGTAGACAAATCTACATCAACAATCTAAAAGTTTGCTGAGAAATATTAGTCACAATTTGCTTGCAAATCTGTTTATTACAAGCTCACTTTGCTTATTCCTTCGTATGCCAACATAAACTCGGGATAATTAGCTTGCACTTGAGTGAATTTAAATTTTACCAAATCGTTTTTGTCATCAGAAGAACCCTCGAGGATTTCGGACGAGACCAAATTCTTGAAAGCAGGGTGTGTAGTGTTGCATCTTTGTATTAAGCCATCAGAGATATACATTGAAGACAACGTGATTTCAACGGACTTGTCAAAATCCCGCAAAGTTAAACAAAAAAAAATCCTTTCAAGACTGAATCAACCAGCTTTTGATCTTCCCCAGTCTCTTTGTCAGTCTTGAAAATCGAAAGAATAAGCTTTCCCACAGTGAATTGAAGCTGAAAGTTATTACGTCTAAAATTGAGAGACTATAGCAAAGAAATAGAAATCATATTTCAAAAACAATATCACGATTCATCTTTGACAAATTCCGCACCTGCTCCTCCTGTAAAAGCTCGGGAACCTCAAAATATTCATCTTCTTGGGCAGCGTTTGTTGTTTGTCGAAAACTTTCATTTCCTTGCGCGTCCTCACTCAAATCAAATGAGGAGCTAGAATCATCTAAAAAGAATGATGACATTCCAAAGCCTGCTTTTTTGCTCTGGGTTGATTTAAGAGGGCCGTTGTTTGGGTCTGCTGGAAAGTTTTCGAGTTTATTCAAAGATTCATAACCAGCGCTACCTTGACTAGATGTAAACCGGGGGAGAGCAACCTCAATCATAGACATTAAAATTCGATACTTGTTATCCAAAAGGTTGACGCGCAATTGAGGCAAATCCCCTTGGACCTTGAAGCGAGTGAGGCTGGGTGTATTGTCAACGATACAATCGAATACGTTAAAACTCAGGGATATTCGTTCAATAAGATGGATTTCTGCATATCCTTTTGGTTCATCCAGTGCAGACAGACACTGCTCCAAGGACTTTGCCAACAGAAGCTAACATTTTTGAATCAGCAGACCCATCCACACCATTTAAGCATTTTATTTACTAAAAATTTGTTCGCACCTTCAATTCTACATGGAACTTGTCGTACATCATAGATTCTAGCTGCATAAAATCTACATCTGAATAACGTCTATTTTGCTTGAACGTAATGCTTTTGAGGTGCTCTGGCGGTACTAAGTTGCTACAAACGGAAATATGTCCAGCGTCAAGAATTATATGCTGGCAATCGTGAAGCGTAACATCTTGAGGAATAATGACTATTGGACTAAAAAGTTTGATAATCAAATGCCATTTCAAAAGTATTGTCGAGATGCAAAGAAAATGCGACCAAGATCCAAATAAAAAAGGGCGATCAGTGGGCTATTACTCTCTTCAAATTATTAAATGAGTGGTATTCTTACACATTAATGTCCACCTTAATATCTAATGTTTTGTGCGTTTGAAGAGAAAACACGAAACCTGCTTGCATATCTTGGCGGATACCTTCAAGAGTCTCAACCGCCACATTAATCAACGCCCCGACCGATTCAAGCTGACTGGCAGGCGGTTGAAAGAAATTGACAACATCCTCGACGACAGTCAGATAAGACAAGTTCAACAGAGTAATATTTAAATCTAATATTTTTTTGGTGATTGATATTATTCATACCAAAATCGTACTCACTTTCTTTTACACAACTGCAAAAACGTTGCAATCACGTACCTTCCATACATTCTTTTATTTGGAAATCATATTAAACTCATCATCATGAGCTTTTCCAATCTTTTTCAAACCATTTCACTCGTTCTCCTTGTCTTTGCAGCATCAACAAGCTCACTTTCGATAGCCCTACAAAATGAAAAAGCCAATGCAAGCGATTTATACTTGGGCCAAAGTTGCGTTGGAAGCTGCGGAACTCAATCTCCGGGAGTAACCAGTCTTGATACATCTGGGTCACTTGTGAAACCTGGAGGAGGTTCAGTTTCGACATCGGATTCCGGCCTCGGCGTTGAAACCGGTGCAAGTTCTGATGTTGGCTCGAGAAACGGCACTGGAATTCACGCTACTTTGGATGTTGGAGCAGACAGAGGTATGTATTCCGCGGCTGGTTCCACTGTCAATTTTGCAATGTTGGCTGATAATCACGTCGTTACACATTCTGGCGTTGATCTTGAACTAGCTGCAGATGGCCAGGCCGTTGCTACTGGCATCGGTGCTGGCGTCACCGCTGATGTTCGCGCCGGTGTTACTGCTGATGGCGGTGCTCAAGCCGGAGCTGGCAGTCACCTCGCAAATGAAACTGAAGCTAAAATCCAACTTACAACTTGGTTGCAAGATGGTACCAACACTAGTCAGGCTGGCGCAGTTGCTGGTGTTGCTATCAATGGCAATGCTCAAGCCGGAGCTGGCGGTCACCTCACAAATGGAGCTGAAGCTAACATTCAACTCACAACTGAATTACAACATGGTACCAACACTAGTCAGGCTGGCGTAGTTGCTGGTGTTGCCGTAAATGGCAATGCTCAAGTCGAAGCTTCCAATCCCCTCGCAAATGGAACCGGAGCTGCCACTTACCGCGCAACTTCATTAGATGCTGGCGTGCAAACTAGTGAATCTGGAATAACCACTGATGTTCGCACTGGTGTTCCCATACACCAAGGGCAGTCCATCTGTCAGTCAAATAAATTGGAAGAGGGTAAGTGAAATAGAAATAAGGCTATAATGCCTAGAAAAAAAACAGATTGATGGAGACTGACGGAACTGTTAGCACCAAGCTTCCTATCGAACCTTTGACAACATCTATTGGCAACCGAAACTTATCTAATGCGCCCCTTTTTAGCTTCAATTTCCTAAATAAAAATTTTGACACTATTACTAATGCAAGGTCTTCGGCAGGCTGAACGTAAGTTGGGTGAGCATTCAGATAGGAGACTAACTTCAATTCAATATCACCACCCCATATCCCGACATTAAGCTGGTTAGGATTGAAATTTTCTACGCATGCTGATAAAATTTGATTAAGAACCTAATTCCAAGGATAGCATGGATTGGTGAATTTTACGTTAATTATAAATACCATTCTCAAAAAAGCTATGGGTACTTACCAATGATACAACGCTTTCCAGCACCATGTCGAACAAATGCTATGAAACCTAGTTGACGATCGGTTGAGCCCTTGTGCAAAACAGCTCCGGAATGCGGAAAACAAGACAATTTCTCAAAAACAAGAATTAAATTTTCGGTTGAAGTTGAGAAGTGAAGTTGAGTGCGGATGACGGAAAGCTCAAATCACCCATGACGTCGGCTGACACTGTCATATTGAAAGCTATGAGCCTCTTGATGCTGGTGCATTTCGGATCTCGCAAGGGATCAATGATAAAGCCTTTTTTCTGAATCGCCCTATTCAGTCTAGTCAAAGTTATAAATTTGGCCTGTCAATGCAGAAATATTTCTAAAGTGTAAGTAAAAGTAGACCAAAATTAAGTACTAACCAAATCTAGAGCAATTGTGCGAAGTTGGGCGACTTGAAATAGGCTAATATAAGGTTTGCAATCATCTCTTTGCTGAAAAAAACAATCCCATGTCTGCTCATAAGCTTGCTGATGAAATTCATGATTAGTTGCAGCAATGGCAAATAACCACAGTTGAAAAGATAGGCCCTTTCCAATTAACTTTCCAAAAGACTGTAATGTGAGCTTTAGGCAAAATTGGTTTGATCAAAGCGGAAGAGGAACAGGAAGATGTTGATGTGTCATTAATTGATAAATGCGTTTGATCTAGATTTGAAGATGATAAGTCGGCATTTGATGTTAAGTCATTATTTAAAAGATGATCTTCTTGATCTAAATTTGATGACGGATTAGTTTGATTAGAGTTAGAATCAATTCGTATGTACCATGCAATTAGATGCACGTGAGATTGAACAAATGGTCGAGAAGGACGCAAAAAAGCAGGTTGATCAGAGCATGAGGGTAGAGAGGTTGAAATGTTGATTATTGAATTTGAATCGTTAAAGGTTTTGGAAATTGTAATCACATCACGTGGACTAAATAAAATAAAAATAATAATATAGCATAAAGTCAATAAAAAATAAAAAAGCCCTTGAGATTATTAAGAGTTTGCTCAACTTTGATGGCCAACCTAATTTGAAATCAGTTTTAGTGATTTTTGTATTTGAATTTAAGATTTCGATCGTAGAGGACTTCTCTACTAAATTATCCCATAGATTTTTTATTTCACTTGTTTCTAGGATTACTTTGAAATCTTCTAAATTGATCTGATTTAAATCTACCAAGATTTCAGATTTGGCCCTTAAAATCGTTAAACCATTAACTTTTTGATTATCGATCTGGATGTTTGAATGATCAATAGAAGAAATTCCATTTATGATTTGATTCTGATTTGAAGATGAATTGGATTTAGATTGATTTAAGATTGATTTCCAATTTTTGGAGTTTGAAGAATGTAAAAGTGATTTGAAATTACTGCTGGCGATTTCTAAAGTTGATTGATATTTTTGGTTAGCTCTAAAAACAAGAATGCATTTTGAATTAGAAGCCTAATTGATAGAATTCAACTGATTGAAATCGAAAATGATCTTAACTTAACTCTTGAAAGTTTGCATTCAAGCTCATAGAATATTGAAGCAAGTGTTGTTGTTGGATAGCTTGATGTTGATGTCTTCTTGCAGAATTAGCCATGTCAAAATGTTGAAGATATGATTGTGTTTGGATAAGAAATTGGATAATTGAGTGATGAATCGTTGAGTTTGAGAGGGTGATTGAGGAGGGATGAGATAAGATGGATTTGAGGTTAAATTAGAATGAGCTGTATGATTATAAGTTGATTGAGGGTTGAGAGGATTTGATGATAAAGGATTGGATTGATTATTGAGACTTGATTGACTGGTGATGACTTGTTGATTTAAGTGATGATTATTAATATTCAAAGATAAGGAGTGGTTGATTGAAGAGGGTGAAGGGTGCAACAAATGGATCAAAATATTTGATGAAGAAGGTTGAGGTGATTGATGTTGATTGCGATGATTAAATTAATTTAGATTTTGAGGTTGAGCGGAAGTTGAATTCAAGTTTTTTAGATTGATTGAGTTAAGATGATAGTTTTTTTTAAAGTTTTAATAGCAAATTTTCTGAAGATATAATAGATAGAAAAAATGAATTTTAAGATTTGTTTGATACATAGGAAATAGAATAAGTTAATTTATTTAGAAGTAGAAGCAAGTCGGTTGATAATGGAAGCATGATTATCAACAGTAAATTTTTTAATCTTTCCTTCATTTAAATTTTTAAAAATATTATAAGCTTTTTGTGAGATTTGCAAGGGCATAGATAATCGAGTAAAGGAATTACTGCTACCACCTTCAGGATATAAAGTGAAATGTCTTGTATTTTTAGCTTTCCAAACCATTTGTACTATGCCTTGTTCTTTACCAGTTAAATTAATATTTGTAGAGTAGTCAGGAAAAACAAAAAACTCATTAAAAAAATCAAAATGAGAAAAAATCAAACTACCGTCTAATTTGGAAATAGGTATAGATAAAAAATAAGCATAATCAGAACAATCAGTTTTATCAACATGAGGAAAATTGGAAAAATTATCAAAAGTAAAAGTTAATTGATTGGCGAATGAAGTGGAATTGAAATCAGCAAAATCTAATGCATCAAAACTAGGAATTTTAAATTCTTGCATTTTATTACAATTATTTTGAAAAAGTGTTGAGGAAAACTTTTGAAATAAATTTTTGAGTATAGTCTGAATTTTAGAAAGTTGCAATGTTAATGTATTATAAGTTTCCAAGTTTTTAGAAATAGTAGTGGAATTAATATATTTTCCAATAGTGAAATCTCCAAGCCTAGGAGGTCTCCATCCAATAGCATACATAAGGCCTGAAATTTTGTTTCCTGATTCTTGGAGTTTGTTTAAAAAAAATTTATATTGAAACAAAAAGGTAGATAAAAAATTGATTTCATTCTTTTCAAATTGATTGAGCTTTGTGAAAGGTATAAATTGTACTATTGCAAAAGTTTTGAAAGGAGAATCTGAAAGATGATTATCATTCAAAATTGTAAAACCAAAATCTAAAGAAAAATAGTTTTCTTGAATATATTTTCTATAAAGAGGAGTTTTAGTTAAAAAGATAGGTCTTAGCATTTTTCTACTGTTATCATTGAGAGGAATGGGATTGAAGTAATCATCATGTAAAAATTTGCATTTTCTAAGGTAAGGGATTTGTAAATCAATGCCTAATTTTTGTGTTTCTTTTCGGTGGGAGTGTTGATGATATCTTTGAGAGTCAGAAACAATAGCCTTTCTATTTTGCATTCTAGAGGATTTTTGTTTTAACTTTCTAGGCATGATAGTAGAAAGTAAAAAGTAAGAAGTTGAAAAAAATTAAAAAGAATAATTAAAAGAAATGATTTTTTTTTAAAAAAAACTGAATAACGTTAGCCCCATTTTACAATGAGTTTAGCCACTCTTCGACGTACTCCCATACATTCAGTTTTTTTTAAAAAAAAATCATTTAATTTTATTATTTCATAAAAGAGTAAAAGATGAAATCATTAGATAGTTAGAAAAAATTAATTAAGAGTAGAGAATTAAAAAGAGCTATGATTCCGGTTAGTATGAGATTTGATAGATGAGTTTGAGAATTAAAATAGAAAGTTCATTTCCAAAAGAATTAAAAAACATCATAGTAATTGAGCTAATTTCAAATGAAATCAAAAAGAAACTTAGGTGAGAAAGTATGAATTATTGAATTTGAAATAATTAGTTTGACAGATTAATTTAATTAAGTAAAATTCAATTAATTAATTTACTTGATTTGAAATTGAATTAATTAATTTAATGAATTTGAAATGGAATTGAATCAATTAATTTAATTAATTCGTTAAAATTCAAATTGAATTAATTAATTAATTAATTGAAATGAATCATTTAATTAAATTAATTAGTTAAAATTCAAATTGAATTAATTCATTAATTAATTGATATGAATCATTTAATTAAATTAATTAATTTCAATAAATCAATTTATTAATTTATTTCATTAATTACTTTCAATGAAGCAATTTGATTAATTAATTAATCTCTATGAAACAATGAATTAATTAAATTGAAATGGAATTGAATTAAATAATTTAATTAATTAGTTAAATTTCAAATTGAATTATTTAATTAATTAATTTTATTGAATAAATTAATTGATGAATTATTTTCAATTAATTAATTTTAATGAATGAATTAATTAACTTAATAAATTAATTAATTTCAATGAGTCAATGAAATTAATTAATTCATTGATTTCAATGAATCAATCAATTAATTTAATTGATTAGTTAATTTCATTGAATCAATTAATTAATTTCAAAGAATCAATTAAATAATTAAATTTATTCATTGAGAATCAAATTTATTTAATTGGTAATGAAATGTAACTATTGAAAATGAAATGTAATTAATTGAAAACAAATGATTTGGGTATGTGAAAAGGAAATTTTATAAATTGATGTAGTTGATAAGTGAAATTGAAATTCAATCACAATGGATTCATTTGAATTATTGAAAGTGAAGTAATTAAATTTATTAATTGAAAAAATACATGAGTTGATTATGTGTAAGGCAAAATTGATAAATTTGAGTTTATATGAACTGAAAGTAATCATGTTAATGGTTTAATTAAAGTTTTTTAAACAAAATTGAAAATTATTTAGACATAATAAATTAATGGTGTAATTAAAATAAAACAATACTAAACTGTTTGAAAATGAGAAAAGACTAATTATTTATTGAAAATAAATGTTAGACAAAACCAAATTACATAGGTATTGGGGTGGAAAAAAATGGTTAAGGAATTGATTTTATAAAAAATAAAGTGTCTGAATTACCTAATCCATCAAAAACAAAGATTCATTTGGAATGAAAAAAAGGAAGATATAATAAAAACAAAATAAGATATAAGCAATAAAATAAAACAAATAAAAATAAATGGGTGGAAAAAATTGGGTCAGAGTTGAGTTGGGGTTGGCAAATGTGGATTAAGAAATTTAAAAGAGGGTCAATATTTAATAGCAAGCAATATTAGATGGGAGTATAATTTTTCTTACAAAGTAAATAAATGTAAGGATGAAATAACTTAACTTATTGGCAATAATGCGAGTCAAGTCAGCATGGTATGGTCATAAGAAAAGACGAGGTTTTTTGATTGCTTTTGAAAATGAAAAGGGCGTGTGAAAATAAAGGTATTCTAAAATTAAAAGCATGGACAATATAAAACAAAAAAAGATTTAACTGGTTCTTGTAATAGGAAATTAATTACAATGGTTCGATTATCATGTGTAAGTAAATTAGAAACAGGAGGTAAAGCATCAGATTTGTGAGGGTGGAAGGAGTGATGTCACAGTGGCTTGTGCTTCCCATTGGTTTAAAAAATCACTTGTAAGATATTGAGCCAATTGATGTCGTGAAGGTGGGTGAACAAGTTGGACATCAGTGAATGGTTTCATGCCCTTAGAAAAAAAAGATTTAAGATGAAAAGATAGATTTTTCCAAACTGGATCTTCGGGTGGAGGTGGCTTAAAATGTTGGTGAATAAGATGAAAGGAGCATAGTATGAGCATGGCATTGGAAATTGAAAAATTCCGATGATCCTTTTGTGCAGTGAATAATCCCTTGACACCTAATATCAAATAGTAAACAAAAGGAAGGAAATTATGACGGCTACGGTATTCAACCAACTTCTTCTTGGCAGTTTCAACTTGGAGATCATTGTCAGTATTAGAGGTTACCACTTGAGGAGCTGAGTGAATTATTACGGAAGAGATTTGGTTATTAGAACGGAGGGCCTTTCTTCTTTTGACACGTTTAGATTGTTCAGTGTGGTTAGGGGAAACATCGTCAAGGGAGGCTTGTGCTTTGAATATCACATACGAAATCATAACATCTAAAATGAGGTCTTGAAAAATCTTTAACTGTTGATCGGAGTCGGAGGAAATATTGTATGATTCTTGAGCATTGTTTGAGCCACCTGGACTTTGATGTGCCATGGAAATCAGTTCCATCGGTGAAATTGCGGGTCTTTTGAGGCCTTCGAAGTATGAAATCATGTCCAGATAAATGTTGACCTCATCAATTTGTGCTTGAGGGGGTACAGGAGGTTTTGGTATGCAAAATTCATCCATGGTTGCTGAGACTGAAGCTGCTATGACTTTTGCCCAAGCAGTGATGGTGAATGATCTGGGCTGCGACATATAGATTAGATGACGCACAAAATGAGTTTCAGGGTGCTTTTCATTACCAATGCTGGGGTCAGGTGAAAATGGTAGTGAAATCTGAATTTCAGGCGCAGTGACTTGGTCAAAGATCGCCATCTTAAAGATTGAGGATGTAACATAAAATTCTTCTTTAGTGGCATTGAGAAATGGGGCACCTGGAGAAATTTATTATAAGCATTAGTTCATGGGATTAGTATAATTTTAAACTGACTATTATCGCAGAGTTCATCAATCCATTTGCTATATGAGGAAGAGCACTGTTTAAAATTGAAATTCCCCTTTGCAGGCTGTTCGGAGCCCAAATTTTGGTGGCGCCAGGAAACGAGTGAGTCAATTGCTTCAAATGTGGTTTGGTATTTGGCCTGGGTGGGGCGTCCATGGGTGAATGTTTTGAAAATCTCATAAAATTTTGATCGAAATTCATCAGTGAAAATAGAGAATTGACCATTGGGGGAGTCAAGAGGCTGTGGTTCTGCAGGCATGAGTGACGAAGGAGGATTTTGGTGAGGTTCATGCAAAACGGGTGGAGATGGGCCCAAATGGCAGAGATGATTAGATGGGTCCCTAATTCCAGGAGTTGGAGCATGAGATGGTGTAGATGGATTTGATTGAGAGGTCGGAAGATTGTTTTCTGGATTTTCAAGATGAGGAGCAGATAGTGTATGGGAGCTTTTTACATGGTTAATTTGGATTGGTGACAATACAACATGGGGTGTCATGGCATTAATTGGAGTGGGTGTATTTGAAGGCATTTGGGAAGGAACATTTGGACTACTATTATTTTCTGCTATTGAAACATGTAATTCTTCTTGAATAATTTCATTTGTTGGAGTCGGTGGATGAACCTGAGCTGGAGAATCGGGGATGTTATTGGCTGGTACTTCCAAAGAGTGGTCATTGTTGAAATGAGGAGATCTGCTGGGGGTGACATTTGGTGGATGTTCGGGAATTTGTTCCTCAGTAATAACTGGGGGGGTGGTGGGAGTCTCAAGTGGGATGGTTGAGGGAACAGGGGGTTCGACAATGGTAGATGGTAAAGAATAGGGGGGGTCATTTGATTGGGCGTTCAATAACAATTGGGGGTTGATCGTTTCAGGGGGGGTAGAATTGGTACGAAGGCTTGATGTAGTAGAAGACATATTCATGGAAACTACATCTTGAGTATTATTAAAGCTAACAGTTTGCTGCATAAACCTACGAATATTTGGTGGTGGTTTGTTTTGAATTTTCCGTTTTTTCTTGTGATTTCCATCAGGAACAACCTCCTCCAAAGAGGATGATTGGGATGAGTGTATGGAAGGAACTTCTCTCTCAATAACTTCAACATTGCCATCTATGAGACCAATTGCTTGCGATGAAGACAATTCTACAAGAAGGGAGATGAAATTAATACAGAATTGAGGACAGACATGAAGAATAATAATTACCATGTTCTTTTTGAGAAATCAATGTAAGGCCCTTTTTCAAATAATCCTTAATCTCAATTGAGACAGGATTCTTTTCAGCTTCGGAAAGGGCATTATTGAGAATTTTCTTGATACGGTGGTGATTGAGAGAAAATTCTTCACGGGAGAGGCGAGTTATCTCAGAAGAAAGAATTGGTGAGATAGAGTGTACTTGAGCTGGTGGGTTATTCATGTCGAATTCTATGAATGAGGGGGGTGGAAGGGTTCGTGGAGTATTTGGGGGTGGGTTACATAAACTCATGTTTGGTGTGTTTATGATATCTAAGAAATTTTTGCAAAAATATATTATTAATAAAGGTTGGGGATGAGATTACGTGGGGAAGAAAAAATTTACCAAGTTGAAAGGGGCTTCTATTTATGTTGTTTGGTGGGGGGCAGGGCAAGATGTGAGGATGACTAATGGGAGCTGGTGGGAATATATTGGGAGAATTGAGGTAGTGAAAAAGATCGTAACATTCCTGGGGTTCAGCACTTTGGTTTGGAGTGGACAATGAATTGATGGATGAATGAGATGGTGCCTCATTTTGAGAAGATAAAGATGAATTCAAATCTGTGTTATTTGAAAAAAACCTATGAAACATTTCATCAAATGAGACATCGGAATCAGGTGGTTGGGGTGGATTCATAGTATTGGGTATTATATTGGGAGGAGAGGGATTTAAATGGCCAACAGAAGTTAAAAACAGAGGAACTTAGGGAAAACACAGGAAAAACAGCTCTATTTATATTGCAGGTCCCAATGAAATGAAGTGGGGGTGTAGCCCATCGAAATAGAGCAGAAATGAGTTTGGTGGTTTCAAAGGAAAGAAAGCTGCAGATCCTCTAGACATAAAACACAATTACACATTTAGCAAAGAATTGTGTGTCAGGATATGTGTATCTTTAGAATACTCCTTCAAATACATGGGTGATTAGGTTAGATGGTACTGTCACACCTGTAGGTGGGTGAGAGATTTAGCCCACCAGTAATAATTTATTCAAAATGTAAATCAATTATGACTGCAATGAATTTGTGTCCACAGAATGTCATCAGAGTGAGATTATGAGTTCTAGTCATAATCCGTACCACTAGGCTCCTTGAAATTCAATCAGACCCATTGAGATACAGCAAGAACTGTATCTGAATGGAGTCCAGCCACAATGCATGTTTGGCTGTAATCATACAAAGGTGGTCAAATTATGACTGCCGGTCATAATTTGTACCATTTGCAAAGCAATTACAGCTGTAATTGGTTTGTCTGTTTGCAATTTTGTCAGACCCACTCAGATACAGAAAAAACTGTATCTGAATGAGGTCCACTGAAAATACAGCTTGGGCTGTAAGTGTACACAGGTGGTCAAATTATGACCGCCGGTCATAATTTGTACCACTTGCAAACCAATTACGGCTGTAATTGGTTTGTCTCTTTGAAATTTTGTCAGACCCACTCAGATACAGAAAAAACTGTATCTGAATGAGGGCCATTGACAATACAGCTTGGGCTGTAAGTGTACACAGGTGGTCAAATTATGACCGCCGGTCATAATTTGTACCACTTGCAAACCAATTACGGCCGTAATTGGTTTTTCTCTTTGAAATTTTGTCAGACCCACTCAGATACAGAAAAAACTGTATCTGAATGAGGTCCAGCCACAATGAATCTTTGGCTGCAATCATACAAAGGTGGTCAAATTATGACCGCCGGTCATAATTTGTACCATATGCAAACCAATTACGGCCGTAATTGGTTTGTCTCTTTGCAATTTTGTCAGACCCACTCAGATACAGAAAAAACTGTATCTGAATGAGGTCCAGCCACAATGAATCTTTGGCTGTAATCATACAAAGGTGGTCAAATTATGACCGCCAGTCATAATTTGTACCATATGCAAACCAATTACGGCCGTAATTGGTTTGTCTCTTTGAAATTTTGTCAGACCCACTCAGATACAGAAAAAACTGTATCTGAATGAGGGCCATTGACAATACAGCTTGGGCTGTAAGTGTACACAGGTGGTCAAATTATGACCGCC
The DNA here is from genome assembly GCA_023105745.1 of Austropuccinia psidii. Taxonomy (NCBI): domain Eukaryota; kingdom Fungi; phylum Basidiomycota; class Pucciniomycetes; order Pucciniales; family Sphaerophragmiaceae; genus Austropuccinia; species Austropuccinia psidii. The sequence continues at coordinate 6,931,813 of JALGQZ010000007.1, read as the reverse complement.
GGTCATAATTTGTACCATATGCAAACCAATTACGGCCGTAATTGGTTTGTCTCTTTGCAATTTTGTCAGACCCACTCAGATACAGAAAAAACTGTATCTGAATGAGGTCCAGCCACAATGAATCTTTGGCTGTAATCATACAAAGGTGGTCAAATTATGACCGCCGGTCATAATTTGTACCATATGCAAACCAATTACGGCCGTAATTGGTTTGTCTCTTTGCAATTTTGTCAGACCCACTCAGATACAGAAAAAACTGTATCTGAATGAGGGCCATTGACAATACAGCTTGGGCTGTAAGTGTACACAGGTGGTCAAATTATGACCGCCGGTCATAATTTGTACCACTTGCAAACCAATTACGGCCGTAATTGGTTTGTCTCTTGGGAATTTTGTCAGACCCACTCAGATACAGAAAAAACTGTATCTGAATGAGGTCTATAGGGGTGTAATTGGCTTTTATGTTTGCAAAATCAAAGATGCTCAAATATAAATAAAGCTATGCTTGTGTCCACTTGAAAGCTCTTTTGAGTTCACTTTGCCCCCCACAACATTCCTCATAACCGCCCTACCCCATATCAATTTCTGGGCCCTTTTTGCTCATTCCCCACAAATTTTCATGGTGCAAAAAATGGGTCGCCTCAAAAAAATTTGTACTTGTCATGAGCTTGGCTGTTGCAATCAATATTATGAAGATTTGAACAATATTGTTCAGCATGGAAAACCTATGTCTGACCCAGCTTGGAAGACACATCAATTGGAACTAGCAAAACTCAGGAGACCCCAGCCTTTGGTTGATCAGATGTTTTTAGCCCAAAATAGCAAAAATGTAAGGACTCTTTCCCTCACCCATTTCAATTATTCATCATTACTTACATCTAATTTTCCACAATCCTTCGGTGCAGCCAACACAGAAAACCCCTGGATGCTCTCAAATTGAACAGATATGTCATCAGAATAATGAAAGAAATTTACTTTTTGATACCAAAAAATATGAAAACAAGACCTTCAAATTCATTGACTCTCATGCTCTTAAAGTTTTGGTTCAAGCTTCCAGCCTATACCTCAAAAATGGAATGTCCAGAGATAGTATCAAACAATTTCTTCTATCAGAAAGGGAAAAGATAACCAGCCTTGGAGACAAATTCAATTTTGATGGATTATCCATTTCTAAAGAAATTCCACTTTCAATTGAAACTATTTTTGTTCAGCTGGGCATATCCATGGACTTTGAAAAAAAGATTTGCTGTCCAGAATGCTTCAGCTTGTATGATCTGACTGAAACCGGGCACATCAACAAACAGTGTACATCCAAATTTATTCAACCTTTTCCTTCCTCCATTGTCAAATTAGGATCTCTTGCAAGAAAAGAATGTGGTTCTCTTTTATTTAAAACTGATGACAAGAATGATACTTCACTTCAAAAACCAATCTGTACCTTTACATACCAATCCTTGAAAAAATGGTTGGCCTCCCATATGTGGATTCCTGGCTTTGAAAAGCTATTAAATGCTCACCATACCCATAATTCTCAAGCAGACCCTAAAGTTATTTCTGATATTTGGCATAGCAAAATTTGGCACACATTCAAATCTTCCCCACGTAGTAAACAAGCTTTCACCAATAGAACAGGTAATTTGATATTTAGCTTATACATAGATTGGTTCAATCCATTCAGTAACAAAGGGGCTGCAAAATCCATCTCAATTGGGTCAATTATTCTCACTTGTTTGAATCTGCCTCCAAGTGAACGTCACAAAGAGGAGAACATGTTTTTATATGCAATAATTCCTGGTCCCAAAGAGCCATCTCTTGATCAAATGAATTCAATCTTGGAGCCTCTTGTTATTGAGCTTCAAATGCTATGGAATGGTATTTGGTTTTCCAATACCCACCACTTTCCACAGGGTAGACTTATTAGAGTGGCTTTATTACCTTTAATAGCAGATCTTCCTGCTCTACATAAAGTGGCTGGATTTGCCTCTCATTCAGCCAATCGATTTTGCTCCTTTTGTAATATTACAAGGGTGGACATCAATGAAATAGATTTTTTAAAATTTGAAACAAGGACACATGAAAATCATATTTTGAAGGCAAATGAATGGCTCCAACTTCAAACCAAAAAGGAACAAGATGAATTTGTAAAATCCCACGGTGTCCGGTGGAGTATTCTAAATAAACTATATTACTGGAGACCCATTGAATTTTGTGGCATAGATATTATGCATTGTTTGATTTTAGGGGATATCAAAGACTATTGCATATCATTCCTCAAGGTGGGGTTGGCTGGTCATGAGTTAGAGGTTCAAAGGAAAAAGCAAAGTTTTTTGGCACACTCAAATACATCCACATATCCTTTTTGTTTATTGGGGCGTCCAAGAAAAAGGAAAAATGAAGATGACAATGATTCTGACCAAATAAGTAGACCCAAGAAACAAAACCTTACAAGAGCTAACCTTGCCCGCATTCGACCTCGTACATCCCAAAGGCACAAAGGCTCTAGTGAAGCCTCCAGGACCAAAAGTGATCAAACTGCAAAAAGCAACAGAACTTCAAACTCCAGGTATTCCCTTAGATCCCAGACAACCACATCTACAGTACTCAACTTATTACCATTTACACATGGTAGTGATTCATTGGTTCCCTCTGATTTATCTTCTGATGATAATCAGTATTTAAATCCAATGGGGGATGAAACTCCAAGATCAAAAAAAGATGAATTAGAGGTACTTCAAAAAGTCATCAATCAAACAAGAGTCCCGTCATGGCTTTCTCGTCTACCCAGAAAATTTGGTTTCAAAAACTTTCAGACACTCAAAGCAGCGGAGTGGCAAATCTTGATGACATTGTATTTACCTTTGGCACTTGTACCACTATGGAGTTCACAAATACCTCACAGGGAGGAAAGGGTCAAATGCCCAGGGAACTATCTCCATAAGGATCTTCTACTCAAATCGCTAATTTCATTGGTTACATTAACAAACATGTTACTCAGAAAAAGCATTCATGAAGAAGACCTAGATAAGATTGAAAGTACTACAAAGATCTATCGTCAAACACTTCGTTTGGGTTGGTCCATGATAAACTCCAAACCTAATCTACACCTAACACAACATTTACCAAAGGTTATAAAGGAGCTAGGGCCACCAAGAAGCTTAGCTGTGTGGGCATACGAAAGAATGAACCGTACATTTGGGGACATACCACGGAATAATAAGCCATGTTGAGTTTGAATTATATATTTTTATGTCAAAAAATCACCCTCACAATACTTACCCACATCGAACCAATTGTAGCTGAGATCTCCCAAACAATACTGAAAAGATGGATATCTAAAGTACAATATCAATGGATTTCAAATTTGCCTAATCTTCAACAAAGAGTTGGTAGGAACAATCCCCTCATTTCTCTGCATCAATCAAAAAATATCAGTCCCAGTCATACAATTCAATTGCATGATGATATTTGTCAACAGTGGAAACTACTAGTTTCAAGAGATTTAAGGGATGTTGCAAACCTCTTTGAATGCAAAAAGTCAATAATTTTTGAAAAAAAAAGGTATTGTAATGTAAAATCACATGTTGAAGACAGTATCATAGAGTATAGCATCAATAATGCGAAATCTTTGGGCCATATTGATAATATTGTCACATTAGTTGGAGGTGATCCTGACATATGGTGGCTAATAATCAAACCTTTCAAGAAGCTTGAAAATAATGAAATAGAAAAAGACCCTTTCCATCCTTTTCCAGATCTCAATTGTTCTATTCTATTGGACCAGACAGAGGATGCCATAATCATCAACTCCCAATCAGTTTTGGGTCATGCTGCAAGCCTCAAGAATCCTCCTGGAAGCTTTGGAATTGATCAGGCTACACTCTGCTTGGTATCTCTACATTCATCAGTAAGTGATTCAGTGGACTGCCACTCATTATCTCATATATTTTAACAGTTTCTTACCATTTCCTTTCAAACCTTGCCAGCAATGGATAGGTGATTGAAGCACGGCACCCCTTTCAGCCTTAGGCTTCTTTATCAATGCTCACTAAAGATTCCTTGGGAGGAAAAACAATACTTTTTCCTTTGTTGATATTGTTATATGCTATTAAATGAAGTTTTTTTTTAGAAAAATTCACTCCAATCCCTTTTAAAAGAGATTTAAATTGTCAATCTACCATATTTACGCCTCCCAAACATCTTTCATGACATAATTTGGCTTTTTGGTGCTGGATAGAACAGGTTTGAACAAATGTGTATATAAACTATCTCTTCTCCACCAAAATGTCTGTATTTCCACTTCACCAAACTGCTTTAAGCTTTCCTGAGCTTTCTCATCCACCACGTTCATTCTCATATGTTGAATTCTTACTCCAACTCTGTTTAACATACTCAAATTTCAATTAATATAATTACCTCATTTTCCTCAATTTAACTCCACTTGTTTAAATTGATATTACAATGTCTTCCCATGCACTGGGTGGTCCCCCCTCCGCATTCCACAGAGAAAATTCTGGATCCTCATCACAAAACCCACCAACAGAGGGTGACTCAATAATTCACTCAGATGAAGAAAACCACGAAAGCATCCATACTGACTCTACTGGACAGAAATCTATCTTTCTGCAAGATTTGGAAAGACTTGGAATAGAGGATGTGTCAGGGTGAGTCTATGTAGAAGCTTAAAAACAGTAAATACAAGCTAGTACTATGACTGTGACACGTCAAAATAAGTAATAAAAAAAAATCTTCAGGTCCTACTGCTACGTGGTAACAGTGGTGATGAGTCTATTGAGGACCTGGGTTGCAATGTTCTAATATCTTTGACTGTAAAGAGACACTACAATAATTATATTTAATTATATCTTTAAGTATTCTAAGGACACTACTGATGATTAACAGTCTTGTCACGTAAGAATATATAATAAAAAGATAAGATGAGGATTTTTGAAGGCAAAAACCCTTCTTTTTATATCTTTCAAGACTGTCAAGAGTTATTTACTCTTCACACGTCAGAGGAGTGAAAATTTTCACTCCATTGGCCAGTCTGTGGTTCTGGATCCTCAATTCTGACGTCAGTAGAGGCAGAATTGTGGTTTTGGGACCACAAATGATCATTCTGGATCAATACAGGATGAAAAAACTTTTCACCTGCCACGTCAGCACTTGGATGACGTTGTTCTGGTGTTTGTATGACCAATACTAGTCATTCTGGGCGGGTTTAAGCTTTGAACAACCATTATTTTGAGTATTAAGACTTGTACTGGTTGGTACAGGTTTGGTACAGGCCAGTATTGGCCAAAATTCTTCCAACCAAGATATCTTGGTCAGTTTTTGAGATATCAAGAAACTAAGGGCACAGAATTGAAGGGCTTAATGAGCTCTTCAATTTGGTATGCTTCATGTTTACCCTTCTTCAATATAGCAAAAGTTATAAGGGTTTTAAGTTTTTGGATGTATTTTTGTACATCAGTATGAGGCTTCAAAAACTTCCATACCAGATATCTTCTTCAGTTTGGAAGATATCTGTATTCTGATGATACAGTTTTGTAGGGCTTGATGAGCCCTACAGTTTGGTATATGACACTGTACAGTTGTATGAGTGTATGCCAAAGATACAGGGGTTTGTTTATTTTCTTATTTTCAGAATATCTGTATTTTGGTTATTAAACCTTTGAACCAAGATCCCTCAGTCAATTTAAGAGATACAGAGGTCTAAGGTATCTCAAATTAAAGCTCTTGTTGAGATCTTTAATTTGGTTATACTTTTGTACAGTTTTGTACAAGCCCTCTTTGACTTTCAGGGGGACTTGGTTTTGAAAATGAGGTTATATGGTATCTCCAGTTGTAGTGGTGTTACAACAACATGGATGATATCATTGTGTAGCTCTTTATGTGAGCTTTAAGAAAAATACCATTTTGGTATAGGATAGCTTAAATATGCATAGGTTATATGAGAGGTGAAAATAAGGGTTTTGACTTATTTATTTTCCTCTAGGTTTCCTTATTCTGTTTGGATAAGGTTGGTGTTTAATGTAAGAGGATTGTTTTCTCTTAATTATTACCTGTATTGACTATGTTTGTTCAATACTTGTCATACCATTATTTATGGTATGTTGGATGTCATGCTAGTGCTCTGTTTTGAGTCACAGGCTGACATACCCTCCCTCAAAAGAAGGCTCATCATTGATGAGACTCTTCAGCCCTCTTGGAGGCTCTGAATCTTCTGAGGTGTATTTGTCCATCTGGGATTTCTTTCTCAGTTAACCATTTGTCTTTATCTGCTGGTTGATTCTTAAATCTAACCAGGTATTGCCTGTTGTCTTTCCCATTGATTCTGATCTTCCTGGCTTTAATGATCTTTTTCACTGGTCCAGGTGAGGCATCTTCCTCTACCAATCTTTCATGGGTGACTGTCTTCTTCCTGTCAGGGAATTTCTCCTCATCTGTCTGGTGATAAGGTTTGACCAGGCTCACAGGGAAAACTGGGTGTTTCCTAGAGAACTCTTTGGTCAGGTTGACCTCTACTGCATTCTTTCCTATCAATTTAATAATGGTGAATGGTCCTATGAATGAGTCTCTCATCTTCTTGGGTCCTTTTAGGTTGTTGAAGTTAAGAGTTGAGATTAGAACTTGGTCTCCTTCTTTGAAATCAGGTTCTTGGTGACTTTTATCATATCTCTGTTTGTTATATAATTTGGCTTCAGCCACACATTGCTCTGCTTTTTCGCAGGCAGTCTTCCACATTGTGTGAAAGTCTTTGGCTGTAGGATGTACTGAGAGGAGGTTCTTCTTCAAGTAATCTACTGGAAGTAGTGGGTTCCATCCTTTCTCTAATGTGGCAGGGGTTTTTCCTGTCACTGAGTGTATACTTGTGTTGTATGCCAATTGCACAGCTGGTAGGAGGGTTACCCAGTCATGGGTATATCCCTCATTGTCTTTATATTCCATGCCATATGCACAAAACCTTCTAATGATGTCTTCCAATGTCTGGATCATTCTTTCTGCTAGACCATCTGTTTGTGGATGGTAAGCTGTGGAAAATGCTAGTTTGGTTCCCAGCATCTCATATAGATTAGTCCAAAATTCTGATGTGAATTTAGGGTCTCTGTCACTAATTATAATTCTTGGGACTCCACAGTTAGCTATCACATTGTTCCAGAACAATATGGCTGTGTCCATTGCTGTGTCCTCTTTGTGACAGGGGAGACATCTGACACTCTTGCTATACCTGTCTACTTCTACTAGGCATGCATTAAAGCTGTCTTTCCCTCCAGGGACCAGGCCTGTTACCCAATCCATGTTTATTATTTCCCAGGGGTGTTTGGGCTCCTCTATACTCTGGAGTAATCCATATCTTTTGCCATGACTTCTGTTGGCTTTTTGGCATCTGGTACAAGTGTTGATGTATTCACTCAAGTCTTGTTCCCACTTTGGCCACCAAGCTGTGCTAAAGACTCTTTCTTTAGTTCTTTCTTCACTCATATGTCCCATGTATGGGCAGTCATGGCATTCCTGTAGTATGAGGGAAATGTGTTCTCTACTTATTATTACCAGGGCACTTGTGTGTTTGTCCCTATGGTACAGTAGGTCATCTATCAGAAAAAATCTATTTTCTTTAAAGTTTTTGAGCCATGGCTCTTCCAATTGACTCTCTAGTTCAGGACTCCTGTACTTTTGTTTTAGTAGTTGTATCAATATACTACACTGTTTGTGTTTATTGTATGCGGATTGTACTATACTAAAGAATTCTGTATTCAGATTAGAGGAGCTGATTCCCAGTATGGGTATCTCTTTAATCTCCCCATAGCTCTGTGCTGGGTTTGATGAATCATTCCCTAATGCCCAGTTTGATAGTTTGAAGTTCTTTCTCCTGTTTATCTCCATGCATTGTATAGGTATTTTGGCCCCATTTTCTGGGTCATATGCTGGATTTTCTTGGTCATTCTTCAGTGGCCACCTGCTGAGACCATCTGCATTAGTATGACTTTTCCCTTCTTTATAGATGATAGTCATGTTCCCTCTGTATTCTTGTATGGCTATTTGCCACCTAAGCATGTGTCTGTTTGTTGTTTTCATGTTCAACAGTGACTTGAGGGCTGTGCAGTCAGTAAAAACTTCAAATACTGCTCCTTCTAAGTAGTAATGGAGTTTTTCTAATGCCCATACCAAGCATAGACATTCTGTCTGAGTAGCTCCATATCTGGCTTCTGAGTCTTTCAGTTGTCTTGAGATATAGCAAATTACTCCTTCTTTGGGTATGCCATCTACTAGTTGCCTCTGGTGTAGTGCTGCTCCTAGCCCTTGGCTACATGCTGCATCTATGTATAGTTTGAATGGTAGTTCAAAATCAGGCATCATTAGGACAGGGGCATTGGTCAGTTCATGTTTGATCTTTTCAAATGCATCCCTTCTTTCCTTGGTAATTTCAAAGACCACATCTTTTGAGCACAGTTTGTATAGGCTACTAGTGATGTGTGCAAAGTTCTTTATGTGGCTTCTGTAGTAGCTAGCAAAGCCCAAAAAAGATTGCATTTCTTTGATGTTCTTTGGTACTGGTTTCTTTAGTACTGCAGCAACTTTGTTTTGGTCTATAGCTAGACTTAAACCTGAAACTTTGTGTCCTAGGGCTAGCAGTTCTTGCTGTCCAAAGTTACATTTCTTAAGAGATATCTTCATATTGATTGGTGTGCATTTTCCCAATACTTTATCAATTTTCTTCACATGGTCTTCCCATGTTTCTGAGTATATGATGATATCATCAATGTACACTACCATCCACCCTTCCATTATTTCATCTTGAAATATGGTATCCATCATCCTCTGAAAATGGGCTGGTGCATTCTTAATGCCAAATGGCATTCTGGTATATTCATATATGCCCATATGGCATATAATTCTTAGCAATTTGATGGAATCTGGTTTTACCCCATTCTGGTGAAAACCTTTCATGCAGTCCATTTTTGTAATGAACTTGGCTTTTGCTAGTTTATCTAGTGCATGTGGTATCCTTGGGATGGGGTACCTATCTGCTTTGGTGTAATTATTCAAAGCCCTGAAGTCACCACATAGTCTGGATTTACCATCATGCCATGTTATAAGGACTGGTGTAGTGACCTCTACTATCTCATTATGTCCTATCTTTCTTATTACCCCCATTTCTAGGAGTTCATTGATGTGTTTCTCAATTTCTTTCCTAGTTTCCATGCTGGCTGGGTATGGTGGTCTCCTAAGCATAGGTGGATATGGTCTTTCTACATCCAGATATAATTCTATATCATGTCCTTTGATTTTTCCTAGTGGTTCATCTCCTATTGCAAAAGCTCCTCTATGCTTTCTCAATACTTTCAGTAAGCTGAGTTTCATTTTACTGGTGAGTTGAGTGCCATATTGGGCCTCTTTGAATTCTTCCACTAGTTCTTTCAAGGTGTTATCATTTGTTATATGATTAATGTCAAAGGAAATTTTTTTATCTTTGTTTGTACCTATGGTAAGATATCTGTTTTTACTATTGCAAATATCCATACCATACATTCTTTGGTACTCTGTACCTAGTAAGAATCCTTGTACATGTGCATTTTCTAGAACTACAAATTCAGGTTCCAGTCTGATATTTCCTTTTTGGTGTGGGATAATTATCTCTTTGATTATTGTCCCTAGTGAGTGCATTTTGCCTGATGCACTTTTGAAGTTTCTGGCTTTTGTTGGGATTATATCATCTTCCCATTTGGGGAAATGTTGTTCCAAGTATTCTTTTGCCACTATGGAGCAACTTGCTCCTGTGTCAATGATCATTGGGTGTTTACAGTTCTCAATATAAACTGTCAATTTTGTAGGTGTTCCATGAATGAATCCCATCCCTTTATTGGGGGTTACCAGGAATGTTTGTGCATTCTGTGTGTGCTTACAGAGCTCTTTGTCTGTTGTTATTTGTGGTATGCCTGAATCCAATTCAATGTCTTGTATATCAAGTGAACTTTCTTCATTGCATTCCACTATGTATTCTTCTATGGTATCAGGTTCACTTTGTGATTCTGCTCTCATACCATTTCCCATGCTGTCAGAATCAGATTTTTCACCTGTTTGTTCTTCTTCTGATTCTTCATCAATTGCATATATTTTCTTTTCTGGTTTTGTGCAATTGTTAGCATAATGGTCTGGTGAACCACAGTTGTGGCACACATATTTCTTTTTTGGGGTTTCTTTCCCTTTTTCTTTGTTTGTCTCTTTAACTTCAGACCTCTTGTCTTTGAAGTTTGGTTTGAAAGATGTGTACCTTCCTATGGAGGTCTTTTTTCTCACATCTTGTATAACATTTGCTATGTCATCAATGCTGCTGATGTTGTTGCATCTGCATTTGACTGCATGTTCTAGATCTCCTGGCAATTTTGTCAGGAGTTTATGGTTTCTCATTTCTATTGTCATATTGGGATCAATAGCTTTTAGCCTCTTTGTTTGTTTGAGGCACCATTCATAAGGGTCTTTTTCTGTGGAGTATCTATCACTTTCAAAGGACATGGTTTTTTGCCAGATCCAGCTACCATTGCTATACTTTTGTATAATCTGGTTCCTCCACCATGGCCAGCTTTTCCTGCCATGTATTTCTTTCATTTCAGTATACCATATGTTTGCATGGCCTCTGAATGCTGTGTTGAGTCTTGTTGTGATCCAGTAGTCTGGTATCTTTGGGACATCAACAAAGAGTCCATCAATATAGTCAATGATCTCCATATGGTCATATTCCCCTATTCCTGAGAACTTTGGCCAGTTTGTTACTTCTGGTAACTGTTTCAGTGCCTGTTTCTCTGAATAGTTGAGATTTTCCCCATCTTGGTACACTGACTCTGATCTTAACTTTGGAATCTGATATTCAGGTTCCTGGTCATAGTCTTTGTCCTCTTCTTTTAATTTTGTAGAGGTAGTAGGGTGACCTTGTGTTGGAGGGTATTGATTGTCTTCCCTGTCATAGAGGTAATCAATTTCTTTGTCAAGGTTATCCTGCTGCTGCTGGATATTCCTCAGATCCCTCCTCACAGTTTGTTGTTCTTCTAGAATTGAATTCAACTGTCTGTTGGTTTTTTCAAATTCTGTCCAAATTTTGGCCAGATTTGAATTCAAGTCTTTTATGACTGTTGCTTGGAAAGCATTTTCTTCTTTCAATGTTTCCACTTCTGTCCTCATTTTTTCTGAGGTTTCATGTGTCCACTCCATGAATTGGGCCAATTTGGTCCATGTGAATTTGTTTTCAAACTCATGAGTGTGCATTGTAGTTTCAGTTATTAATTCTGGGTCTATTGAGTCAGAACTAGAAAAACTATTTGTAGGTACAACTATTTCTTGTTTTTGTGTACTTCTTGGACTAAGTCCATCAGCTTTTTCATCAATGGGTCTGCTTCTTTCTTCCTCTGGTTGAAAGAAGTTTTGTTTTTCCCTTGGGCTCCTTTTCTCCTGTTGGAAACTACCTGGAATGGTGGGGGAGCTTTGGATGAAGTTTCCTTTGGCTTGTAAGGCCTGGAACTGCTGGATGGTTGTGGGGAAGATGGGGCTTCTTCTTCCATTTCTGGGGGTGCCTGAGTCTGACTGGGCTCTTCCTTGTGCCAAGATCTCTCTATGGCTTGTATGGCTGCCTGGTTCTCTTTGATTCTGGTTGCTCTTTCTTCTAAGAGTTTGAAATTCTTGTTGGGATTCCAACCTTGCATTTCTGTCATAAGTTCCATCCAAGCCATTTGCTTGAGACAGATCTTCTGGGTTGTTATCCCCACTTCTGCCCATGATGCTGCCATGGTGAACATTTTGTTGTCCATGCTCCATGTGAATAGGTCTCTCAGGAGTTTGTGTATTTGGAGGACCTGTTCTGCATCTGTCCAATCTCCTGGTTGGACTCCTGGGTTGAATTTGATTTGGAACAAGACTTTGGGTAGGAGCTCCCTGATGGTAAGTCCTTTGCTGGTCATCTGCTCCATTTCTTCTTCCTCTGTGTCTTCTTGGCCAGTGTTCTGGTTGATTTCTTGGGAATCCAAGATCTCTAAGAAGTGGAGGTGTCATGTTAACAATGTTAAAAAATGACAGACAATAAAAAATGTTGTATTTTTCAAGGTTTATTTACCTTTGGCAGGCCCTTGTACAAATTTATGATCTATACTCTTTGGCAATTTGCCTTTGGAGTTTACAACTGGGTTGATAACAGTGATTTTCTGTTTCTCAACTTGTTTTGGTGATCCAGCTGGTTTTGTTGGAGCTTTTCTGGGTTTTTTGGCCCTTGGCACAGCTATTGGTGTCCAATCTTTTGAGTTGATTGTCACTTCACTGTGTCTTTTCTGCTTGCCCTTGGTGTTTGGCAGCGCCTCTCTGTCTTCTGAGGCTGTCACAGATGGGGTTCCTTGTGACTGGGTTTCTAATGGAATGTAGTCCTTTTCCACTATTCAGAAAAGATATTTCAGATTGTATATCAGTATTTTATGATAAAACAAAATGATTATATTCAATTCTACTGTTATTTTTCGAAATTTTTAAGTGTTTTTATGTTTTTTATTATTTTTATATGTTTTTTGTTTGAAAAATAACAGTTTTGAGTTTTTCACTTATGTTTTATAAGTGAAAAAACTGTAATATCCAAGTGTTTTGTGAATGATTCACTTGGATATTATTGTGTTTTTGTGTAAACACGTCAAATTTATTAAATTATAATAAATTTGATTTTTTATTATAAATATTATAAATAATATTTATTATAAGACTTTGATATTAGTTAAATATCAAGTAATTACAAGTTTTCACGTCAATTTGAGTGATATCTTGTTTTAAAGGAAATATTTAATTAAAATATTCCTTGTAAAATAATAAAAAATTATTTTATTATTTTATATTTATTAATTATTAATTGATAAATGTTTATATATTAATTTTCACGCACTTTGGTGAAAAATAATAGTAAAATAAATAATATACTGTTTGTATATTATTATTTATATTGAAATTTAAATAATACAGATGTATTATTATGAAATTTCGTGGAATTTATTGCAATAAAAAAAAATAAAGAGGATATGTACTCTTATTCTCAACAAAAATATTTTATAATATATATTTTTGGAGTAAAAAAAAGAATTGTATATAAAAAAAAATGATAATAAAATAAAAATTTTACTCACTTGTAGTGAAATACCTTTTAAATAGCTGAATTTTACGCCTAATTCAGTTCAAAATACGTCCAATAAGGTTGAATAACCACGGCCAGGCCCCCAAATTGTCAGGGTGAGTCTATGTAGAAGCTTAAAAACAGTAAATACAAGCTAGTACTATGACTGTGACACGTCAAAATAAGTAATAAAAAAAACCTTCAGGTCCTACTGCTACGTGGTAACAGTGGTGATGAGTCTATTGAGGACCTGGGTTGCAATGTTCTAATATCTTTGACTGTAAAGAGACACTACAATAATTATATTTAATTATATCTTTAAGTATTCTAAGGACACTACTGATGATTAACAGTCTTGTCACGTGAGAATATATAATAAAAAGATAAGATGAGGATTTTTGAAGGCAAAAACCCTTCTTTTTATATCTTTCAAGACTGTCAAGAGTTATTTACTCTTCACACGTCAGAGGAGTGAAAATTTTCACTCCATTGGCCAGTCTGTGGTTCTGGATCCTCAATTCTGACGTCAGTAGAGGCAGAATTGTGGTTTTGGGACCACAAATGATCATTCTGGATCAATACAGGATGAAAAAACTTTTCACCTGCCACGTCAGCACTTGGATGACGTTGTTCTGGTGTTTGCATGACCAATACTAGTCATTCTGGGCGGGTTTAAGCTTTGAACAACCATTATTTTGAGTATTAAGACTTGTACTGGTTGGTACAGGTTTGGTACAGGCCAGTATTGGCCAAAATTCTTCCAACCAAGATATCTTGGTCAGTTTTTGAGATATCAAGAAACTAAGGGCACAGAATTGAAGGGCTTAATGAGCTCTTCAATTTGGTATGCTTCATGTTTACCCTTCTTCAATATAGCAAAAGTTATAAGGGTTTTAAGTTTTTGGATGTATTTTTGTACATCAGTATGAGGCTTCAAAAACTTCCATACCAGATATCTTCTTCAGTTTGGAAGATATCTGTATTCTGATGATACAGTTTTGTAGGGCTTGATGAGCCCTACAGTTTGGTATATGACACTGTACAGTTGTATGAGTGTATGCCAAAGATACAGGGGTTTGTTTATTTTCTTATTTTCAGAATATCTGTATTTTGGTTATTAAACCTTTGAACCAAGATCCCTCAGTCAATTTAAGAGATACAGAGGTCTAAGGTATCTCAAATTAAAGCTCTTGTTGAGATCTTTAATTTGGTTATACTTTTGTACAGTTTTGTACAAGCCCTCTTTGACTTTCAGGGGGACTTGGTTTTGAAAATGAGGTTATATGGTATCTCCAGTTGTAGTGGTGTTACAACAACATGGATGATATCATTGTGTAGCTCTTTATGTGAGCTTTAAGAAAAATACCATTTTGGTATAGGATAACTTAAATATGCATAAGTTATATGAGAGGTGAAAATAAGGGTTTTGACTTATTTATTTTCCTCTAGGTTTCCTTATTCTGTTTGGATAAGGTTGGTGTTTAATGTAAGAGGATTGTTTTCTCTTAATTATTACCTGTATTGACTATGTTTGTTCAATACTTGTCATACCATTATTTATGGTATGTTGGATGTCATGCTAGTGCTCTGTTTTGAGTCACAGGCTGACAGGATGCTGTTTCACAGAATGCCAGTCAGGAGGGACAAGACGAAATAACATCCGGTGGTGAGTATCTTTCCCAAAGCTGATTGAAAATTACTAACTGAATTGGTTTTCAGTTGTTGGAGTTGAATTCAGGATTCAACAAGAAGAGGACCAACAGAGGGCTAGAAATAATAAGAAAATATTGCAACAGAGAAATAACCGCATTACAAGATTGGTAACAAAGAACAATCTTCCAAGTCAGGCATCCACTGAATCAGTCCACCTGCGAGAATTTATCTACTTCTTAATGGGTATGCCACCTTCTGTAGATCACTTCCCACCCAATCCTACCAATGATGAAGAGGAATTTCACATTCATTGGGTCAAAAACCGAGCTAAACACATCAAGACCCATTTGGAAACCTTTGAATATGGACTGAGAGATCATCCAATTAGTGAGCGCCAAATTCTGGTCAAACAAGAAATCACCTCTATATCTCAACAATTGCAGCCACCTGAATTTAAACCAAGTCGTGATGTTCTCAATAACAAGATCAAGGTCTCCATAGTTGAAAAGCGTGCTTGTGAAAAGGAATGCCAGCTAGTAGGCCTCAAGAGAATTACCTTCCAATGGGGGACCGCATTCAATAACTCCACTTGGAATGCAGCCATAGCCGACATTATCTCCAAACATTTTTTCAATTGGAGCCAGACTCAACCCAGCTTAAATATCAACAATCCTGATCAACTAAACCTATTAATTGAACGTTGGGTCAATGGAAGGGGTAAAGAAATGAAAAAGCTTTCAAAACTTGGCCAGGCTGCAGAGGAGGTTAAATTTCAAAAAGCTAAGAAATCCAAAAACACTAGAGGGAGGCAGAATGTACGTGCTTATTCTTTTGTTAGACATACACCAAACTCTAATATTACTTTTATATTTAGGTGACAGCTGCCCGTTTCAAAATAGCACGTCAATTATTCCCTCAAAACAACAATTTCTCTGCAATATATACTGATATAAAAGCAACTTCCGATGTAGAGGATAATTCTGACTTTGGAAAAGCACCCAAAAGACTTGTTGGAGTTTGGCGTAGTGAAGCTTTGACCTTGTGTACAAGGCAATTGGATCTAGCAATGACCCTTGGTGCCAAAACCCAGCTTGAAAAGAATAGAGTTCAACGTATGCTTCATAGGGATGGAGAGAAATTAGACTATAATTCTGATTTAACTAATGTCCCACATTGCTTACCTTTAGATTGTTATTCCACAATATACTTAAACACAATTTCAGAAGTTGAAAGAAACCACTTACTGGTAAAAGAACCAATTGGACTCCAAAATATTTTATTAGAGATTGAGGCCAAGACAAAAAGGGGACGTCACATCATACAAAGGCCAGGAAGATCTTCTCTCAGTGGAATTGAAGCTGGTTCAAGTAGTCATAATCGTATGAATCCTGAATAATGTTTATCTCCTAGTCCTTTTTTTTATCCAAGCTTAGAGTTTTGTAATAGATGTATTTGGAAATATAATTAGAGATAACTTATGTTAACAATTCACAAATTGAGTGAATTAATAACCAAGTCAAAAGATGCCTTTCAAAATCATGACTAGCAGTCATAAAATTAGTATTTTTGTAGTGTATTTGAGAGCTGAAGTGTCCTATATGTTTTCCAAGCTTAGAGTTTAGTAATAAATGTACTTCAAAAGAAAACATAATTTAAAATATTTTAAAAAGTCACCCATTGTAAGAATCTATAGTTTAGCCACAATGTGGGCTTTCACAATTATGACCATCAGTCATAAATTTGTTATTTATTTAATGTTTTCAAAGCTGAACTGTGCTATAGCTTCTCAAAATTATTTAATATATAAGCCTCTTATTTATGCCTGCTTTGGTTTTCATTTGTCCCCAAGCTATTATATATTGAGCAATTCTCAAACAAAACTATAGACATTTAATAAAAGTCATCATGATATATGCCATCCCAAATTCCTACATTCCATAATAGTCCAATCTGTCTTGAACACTGTAAAGAACCCCCACCTTCTATTTTTTTCAATTTCATTTCAAAAATAAATTCATAAACTTATTTATAATAATTAAACCTCAGTCAATTCCAGATAATCACTGCTTCAAAATGGATCCATTACTTGAAATAGAGCCAAAGCAAGTTGAAAAATCAGAATTCATCTCCAAAATCTCCAAATTTCTTCCTTCTCTCAAGCTTGCAACCTGCGATTCTCACTTTCCTGAATATGCAAGAAAAAAAATACAAGAGGTCTCCAAAATACTTGAAGATGATCTGTATCGTATGTTTTTCCAGCTTTTGCCCATATGGAGCCATTTTTAATTGGAATTCAAATCATAATTTAGGTGTACAGCTAGGTGGATCATTACCCCCTGAAGCCAAGGTTGTTATTTCAGCATCCTCCCAAACATCAATAAAGAGGTATTTCATATCTTCTTCTAGTATGAGTAATAAAAAGGCCAAAATTTATCAAAGTATAAAGGAAAAGAATCAAGAAGTATATCTCAATATTTTCTTTAGGCTTTAATCAAAGATTAAACTGTATTCCCTGAATCTTTTCTTTCTTAGAAATTGGAATGCAATTATGATACTGAGAAATCACACCCACAAAATCAGTCAGATTCTCAAAATCTAGAACCAGGACTATTTCAACCTCAAAATGATTTTGAAAAAGCCCTATCCACGTCAAACTCCAGCCTTGAAGTCAATAACATTTCTCAAAATGATCAATCAAATATACAAAGTTTTCCAGCTTCAACCATGACAAAAAAAGAAAAATCCAAAATTGAGGAGCCCTTGATACAACCTACATCTACCAAACACTCAAAAGAAAAACCTAACTCCAATTTCATACTTGTAGATAACAACCCATCAACTTCAAAAGTAATCCAAACCAGTAATGAAGAGCCTTCAAAATCCCACAAGAAGAAAAAGCTTCCTCAATCCGGACTATTCAATCCCATTCACTCAGATCACTTTGAAGAGAAAATCAGCCATTATCAGCCACTTTCTGTATCCTCATGGAAGAAATGCCAGGTTAATGTTGAAAATCTAGTAAGAGAACGATTCCAGGAAATTCCCCAAAGGCCATTTTCTACCAAACTACCAAAAGGAATACACTTTCAAAGTATTGGATCTCTTAGCATTAGCAAATGGCTAGTGGATTTGGATAAATCTGGTAAATACAAAAGACATTCATTCATGTTTCATCCAGAACATTGATATTTACTTGCTTTTTTCAGGATTAGATATATTTTCACCAAAGAAATATGATCCTTTCAATGATCCTGACGCCTGGAATGTCCCTATCTTTACTTTGGATTCTACAATCTCAATTCAAAACATTCCCAAATCACATCAACCACTCTTTCAATTGGCACAATCCCTCTTTGTCCCTAATCTTCAAAAGAAACAGTTCTGGGCCAATCTAATACTGGAGTCAATATCAGTTTCTGCACAAGATCTCATACAACCTGAAAGGTTTGAAATCACGAAATCAACAGAAGATGATCCCTTGTTAGTTCAAAGACTCAGCCTGGAATTTTTAGTGTCCTGCCTCAGCACAAGACCATCCCATTCATCTCAAATTGAAAATACCCTTGATGAAAAGGAGGAAAACCAGCCAATTCATTATGGAATGAATAGCTTAATATCTTTCAATGATTCCATTTTACATCTTATGATCTCATATGTCCTGATACTAGCACATTCAAAGTTCTTCCAGTCAATATTCCTGATGGATTTGTGCTCACTCATAAAAGGTCCAAAGAACACCTTAAGACCTTATCAGAGCTACAATCAAAAATAGGCTTAGTTAAGCCCTGCTATCATATTTTAGCTTCATTTCTTGCTTCTGGGGTAAGAGGCTTAATGGTTTGCTCAAGAGATTGGAGAAAAAGCTCTGCTAAAGGAGCATTGCAGATGATTGAAATTACTGATAGTGTTATTGCTGAGGAAAGGCCTTATGAGCCTATTTGGAAGAGAACAAATGCATATATTTTGGATATTTTTAACAAGGCATTTTTCTCAAAAACCCATGAATTTGTTCCCACTGCTCCAAAAAAATTGGAAGTGGCCAAATGTTTAGTATTAGACTTCAGTGAGGCATGGCTTGAAAAAAATACCATAGATGGACAGCCTGTACTAGATCTCCCTGATAAAGCCAATATAAACACCTTGTTAACTTGATCAGTGTTTTCTGTAATTTAATTTTATTCTTTCAAAACAGGGTTATTTCTATTCAAAGAATCTTTGAGTGAGCTAAGATTACTTTGCTTCACCCAATACCTCATTGCTTACTTTCCCAAATAAGCTGCTTTTACACAATATAGCTTCTTCCAGGCTCATTCAAACTTTAAGAAATAAATACAGGGCTCCAGAATCCTCTCATTTATGATAAATAGGAGCCTTTCTCTTGATTCTTCCACCTATACCCCGAAATCTGACTTTAATTAACCTGTTTTACTATGCCTAAAGCTTCACATTACTTTTTTGAGACCTCTATACCCCAATCAAACAGGACTATCAACAAGATATTACATCCCATCATCCCACTACCTACCAGTGCAATATCAAGATCCATACATCAATTATGCTGGTTGATCATGGAAATCAACTATTTCCAATCTCCATCTGCTATAAATAGTTGGAAATCTCTTCCATCAGAAGAAAGTCTCAAAATTGTTGAGAACTTACCCTTTTCTTGCACTGATAATCCAATTACAAATCCAATTACAAATCCCCATAATCACAGCTCAGGAGAGGATAGACTGTCTATAAACCCAAGAATATTAATTTCACCAATGTACAAAGCTATGTTTCTAGAGGATCTCTTCAAATCAGGCTTCCCAATGTCAACCTTTGCTTGGAATCAATGTTGGGAATCAAAATGGAATCAAATATTTGCAAAATTTGTTCTCAAGCACTGGAACTATCTACACCAACAAGGAGAATTGAAAATATTCTTGATAAATCCAAAGGATAATACACATAATAATAAGTCTTTAATACTAATGCGCTGGTTCAGAGGGAAGCAAGAGGATCTTAAGAATGATAAATTGGTTCCTGAAGCACTTTCAAAAAAAGCCAGTCAGAAGCAGAAATCAAGGTGGCGTAAAAAAGTATGTTTTTATTTTATTTATGATTGATTTTTACACCAATTGATGTTATTTAATATTCAGTTATCGTCAAATCGCTCAGAGACATTGCTATCATTGAACATTAATCAAGATGAAGCTTCCATATTTGATGAGCCACGATGCTGCTCTGATACTGAAGATGAAAATGGATCATTAATAAAATTAAAGTCCCCTTGGAGGTCAGCTTTATTCTCAAAGTTAGCAAGTCAATTAGATTCTCTATTAATTCAAAAGCAAATACAAAAAAGTAAATTCAATAGAATTCCAAATGTCTTGGAAAGTAGAAGAGTACAAAGTGGTATTTTTGAGAAAGATGCCAAAGTTCCAATTGGACTTCCAGAAAATCTTTATTCAGATGATTATATTTCCAAGCTTACTAATGATGAGAAGCTAATGTTACAATCAAAGCCATGTATAGATATTCATAATTTACTTCAACTATCTGAAACCTAAAAAAATAATTCATGATTTTTCTATTGTTTCCACAATCAATTTTTCCAATTCATGATCCACAGTACCTAAATGTCCAATGCTCAACCTGAAATGAAATAAAAAAAATTTAGCTACTAAAAAAGATAAATATTGGTTGAGTATAAAATATCTTACATCTGAAGCTGCTGTTTCTTCCTTCTAACTTGCTGAATATTCACCTCAATACTACCAACAGTTATATAATGAAATACATGAACTTCTTTCTTTTGCCCTAGCCGATAAAGCCTATCAACTGCTTGATCATCAGTTGAAGGGTTCCAACCTGGTTCCTAATTTAAGTAATTGGAATAATATTAGATTAAGCTTCAAGTGTATCTAAATACTGTCTTACCATTATGTAGACATTTTGAGCACATCTCAGATCAATACCAACACCACCTGTGCCTTTTGTTGTAAGAAGAACTTGAGATTTTGGATTTTTTCTGAATTCTTCAAGGATTTGGATCCTTTGATCATTTTTGAGCATTCCATGCATCATCAAATTGGATATTCCACTTTCATCCAGTGCAATTTCAATGCTTTTTACAATATTTGATCAATAAAATCATTCAAATGACAGGTAGTAGAAGGATTTGAGCTCACATATCAAGAAACTTTTTGTATTCTGAAAAAACAACTGCTTTGGGATATCTTAAGCCTGGCTCCTTCTGAAAAAACTCCTTGAGATGGCTAACAAGATGCACCACTTTGGATCCTTCTTTCCAGGTATATCTCCTTCCCCCTTCTTCCTTTTCTATTAGTGCTGGATGGTTGCAAAGCTGCCTCAAATCTGATAATCTGGAGAAAAATTCTGATGAATCCCATTGAACTGCTTTGGACCTCTGTTTTCCATACAATGCACTAAACTCTTCATGCTTTTTGAAATAAACTGTTTTCCATGGCTCATAGATTTCAATTCCAACTCCATGTTGCACTTTCTTGGGAAGATCCAGTAGGTTGGCTTTCAATCTTCTCAAGGTGAGTGTTTGCATTATAAGCTGTAATGATTGGATTGCCATTTGATTCCCAGATGATATTTGTTTGATTATGCAATTTTCCCATAAAGGCTTGAGATTCCATGGTTCTACTTGTAAAAACCTCAACAGACTATGTAGATCCCAAAGATTGTTTTGTAATGGTGTTCCTGTAAGGCATAACTTTCTTTCAGATTTTAAATTCAATATTGTGAATGCTCTATGAGTAGATTGTTCCTTTATGTAGCTAATTGATGTAAAAATTTCAGTACTTTTTTATTTAAGAATCACAAAGAGAAGCTTACTGTGCTTCATCCAACACTATTCTGAACCAATTCACCAAAAGTGGATTTATTCTCATCCCATGAACATCATCAACATTATAACCAGCAATAACATCATATGTGGTGATGATAATTGCATTCTGCTTCAAATTTTGGAATGAAATGAAATTGCGATTGGAACCATGGAATATTGAATATGGTCAACTACCAGCATGAAAATGTAGTCTTATTTCATTCTCCCAGTTATGCAAAGTAGAAAGTGGTACAATGATCAAAGTAGCTGGGACATGGTCCTTAGATATTGCTGAGTACTTTAATGCTTCATTTTGTGTTTTTTTAATCAAGCATAAAGTTGTCAACGATTTGCCAAGTCCCATATCATCAGCCAATATTCCACCCCTACTTTTGCACCCAATATCTTGTGGTATCAGCCCATTTTCAACCGCATTAGAAAACACTTTTTTAATCCACAAATTATCTGGATGTTTCCATAGATTTTCACAAATTTTTTCCATATTATTTTCAATATTTAAAAGAAAGGAAATACCCTGGATTTGGTGCAATGAAAGATTGGTTTGACAATTAGGTATTGAAGTAACAGAACTAGTTAAACTTGTATTGTTGGAAGCTTGATAAAGATCACAATCTTGAGGAATATCAATAAATAAAGGTGAGCTATAGTTTCCAATATGTCTCAGAGCCATGTTTGCATTCTTGAAAGCCTCTCTTGTTTGGAAAATATTCCCTTTATCCACAAAAACGCATCCATGTAATAGAATATTTTTATCTTTATTCTTGAAATTTATGAAAGAATTTATAAAAAGCACTTTATTATTGTTTTTGTATTTTTTATATGTTTCAGGATTCAAGCCTTCAGCCACTCCTCCAAAAATATCAAGCAGTGGACCCAGATGGAAACTCTGGAAAGAATTAAGGCTCCCAATATGACTTAAGTCAGATTCTAATAGTATATGAATAGAATTAAATACTCTTCTGAATATTACTGAGCTCAGAGAGGTTGGAAAGGATTGTTCAATATTGATTTTTTTTTCAATTTGAATAATAAAAAACCCAAGACAAAATATTGAAATCATACTGTAAGTTTTTAGAATGAAAATTTAATATATCAGTGTGATATGAATTTATAGGACAAATGGAAACTAAATGATAGGATTGCATGGGTTATATAGTGCAAAGACCCTGGGGAGTTTGTAAGTGATTTCTCATTAGCTAAAGATTTAGCCCCTGACTTGTTCTTGATAGTGTAAAAAATGAATTATATTTTGAAACTTAGTTTATTAATGGACATAAATATATTCCAAATCTGCAGATCAATTAAATTTCTCATTACTGTTGTCCCAAATTCTTGGATTTTGATATTAAAAGAAATTATCTATGAGGAGACAAGTTCCTTCCCAAATGTGGAATTCCCTCCAAGATATATCCATAACTGGACAAAATTTCTCACTTGTGGCCCATGCAACACCTTTCCAACTCTTTTTTAATTCATCAAATTATTCCTATACTTTGTTTATTTTTCCCTTGCAGAAATTCTCAAGAATCTAATTTCAAAGGTATTCATTAAATCATGTTGAAGGCCATTGGCTCACTATTTGAAGAGCTTCAAGTTTATTATTTATCCATATTTTATTTTCAAAGATTATTCTAATAAATTAATATTAATTTGTATGGAAACATCTTTTCCAATAATTTTCACCAATTTCTATGATGATAATCATCACTCAAGGAGAGGTATTTTACTTATTATAAAATTATTAGATCTTATTTTTCCAAAATATTCATAATTTTAAGGAGGAATACCCATTTGTAATTTAAATTTGGACAGGATTCCCTCAAAATAATTACCATTATAATTTTCAAATTCATCATTACTTATTATTATCATTGTGTGAAATCAATTCAAGCTTAATTTTTGATTCATCTGAAAACAAGAATTCTGGTAAATAGAATTTCTTAATTCTTAAGTTATCCTCATTCTTTAAGCCAACATGAAAGATAAATTAAACTCAAATAAATTCAAGAATCAAGGCAGTGGAATGACAATAAGATCAAAGAAGCAATTAATGCTACAAGTACTAAAGAATTCCTTTTCAAGGCTCCCCATATAACTGGATGAACTTTCAAAATCCACAAGCATTCATGAAGTGACTTGTAAGGAGCTCAATTGATGAGAGGATTTGAAGATTATTCTACTAACTATAAGCATCATGAGGGAATTTCAATGTTCTCACAATCCAAAAATTGAATAATATTCATTACCTATGTTTGTTTCCAGTGTATATATTGGGTTGAGAAAATAGTAATAAAAATTAAAGGGGGAGTAAAAATCTCAGAATACAATGAATGTGAGTTAAACTAGGGATACTTCCAGAGATACACTCAGACATAAGCTGAAGATACTGTAAAGGACCTGTATGCAAGTCCCCAGTCTTTTTCTGTGGTGTATGAGTATTTGGTTATTCCATATGGCTTAACCAATGCTCCAGCTTCATTCAAAAATCTTGTGAATGATATCTTTGCAGATTATTTGGATATTTTTGTTGTAGTGTACTTAGATGATATTATGGTCTTCTCTAGCGCTTTGGATGAACATGTTAAACATGTGGCCTCTGTTCTCCAAAGACTGAGGGACAATAATTTATTTTCTAAAGCCTCAAAGTGTGTATTCCATGCCTCAAGTGTGGAATACTTGGGCTATTTTGTTTCAAGTGATGGCCTCAAGATGGATTCTTCAAAAGCTCAACAAATCCTCAATTAGCCTCAGCCCAAGAACATCAAGGCCCTCCAATCTTTTCTTGGTGTTGCCAACTTTTATCATCGTTTCATTAAAAATTATTCCAAAAAAATCTCTGCTCTCACTTCCCTGCTTAAAAAAGATTCTCCCTTTCTCTTCAATGAGGAAGCTCTTAGTCAGTTTCAAATACTCAAAGAAGCTTTCACCACTGCTCCTAATCTCTCTCATTTTAATCCTTCTCTACCAGCTATTGTAGAGACTGATGCTTCTGATTATGCCTTGGGTGCTGTACTGAGTCAGGTGAATGACTCAGCAAAGCATCCCATTGCATTTGATAGTCGCAAGCTCTTACAAGCTGAACTCAACTATGAGATTCATAACAAGGAACTCCTTGGCAAAGTTTGGGCTCTCAAGCGCTGGAGAGCCTTTCTCCTTTATCTTTCTGATTCCTTTGAGGTCTTGACAGACCATTGTTCTCTTCAGCATTTTATGTCCTCTAAAGTCCTTACTCTTTGTCAAGCCCGTTGGGCTGAATTTTTATCTGAATTCCATTTTATCATCACTTACCGCCCAGGCAGGCTGGCCACTTTACCAGATGCCTTGTCACATTGGGAAGGCGTGTACCCAGAGAGGGGGGTGGATTTCATCAGCAAGAATCCTCAAAATTTTCATCAAGTTCTCAAGAAAAATTAAATTCAAGAGTCAAGATTCTTTTCAATAAAAGTTGATATTTCTTCAGATGTAGTTGATCAAATTCAAAAACAAGTATGGCAAGACAAATATTATAAGGAAATCCTCAAGAAATTAGCAAGAGG
This sequence comes from Austropuccinia psidii, assembly GCA_023105745.1. Lineage (NCBI taxonomy): Eukaryota > Fungi > Basidiomycota > Pucciniomycetes > Pucciniales > Sphaerophragmiaceae > Austropuccinia > Austropuccinia psidii. Next base: position 6,906,624 of record JALGQZ010000007.1, on the reverse strand, counting down.
AGAATCAGTCCCAGACTATTCTCTTGAACCTCAAGCAAAATTATTATTGTTCAAAGATAGAGTAGTCATTCCAAGCAATCATGAAATTCAATTGGACATTCTTCAAAAGCGTCATGACTCACCGTTGGCTGGCCATCCTGGCCAGGAGAAGACCCTCAAGCTCATCAAGAGGGATTTTTTTTGGGCTTGCATGAATCAAATCATCAAGGACTATGTGTCCTAATGTCAGCAATGTTCAAGAAACAAGAACATCCACCATAAGAAGTTTCGACTACTCAAGCCTCTTCAAATTCCATCTGGTCCTTGGAATTCTTTATCAATGGACTTTATCACTCAATTGCCCTTGTCAAGCAACTTTGATTCAATTTTAGTAGTTGTAGACAGATTTTCAAAAATGGCAATATTCATTCCAGCTTATTCAACAATCACTGCTTTGAACTTAGCTCAAATATTCATTAATCATGTCTTTTCCAAACATGGTCTTCCAATCAGTATTGTTAGTGATAGAGGTTCATTATCTATTTCATCATTTTGGACTCAATTGTGTCAGCGGCTCAAGATATCAAGAGATCTTCCAACTGCCTTTCACCCTGAAACAGATGGACAGACAGAGAGGGTAAATCAGACTCTAGAACAGAATCTTTGGATGTATGTCAGTTACCATCAAGATTACTGGCACACCTGGCTCCCTCTGTTTGAATTTTCCTATAATAATGCAGAACATTCATCAACAAAACAGTCTCCATTTTTCACTATTTATTGAAGAAATCCCAGTTTTGATTAAATTCACATTTCTCAAGATACACCTTCTGGAAAGTTATCATCAAAACTCCAATCAGTACAGCAAGTTTTCAGAGAAGAATTAGAGTCAGAAATAAAGCATTTTAAGAAGTATGCAGATAGAAATAGAGCAATTCCACCTGATTTCTAACCTAGGGACGAAGTATGGCTAGTTTCTAAGAACATCAAGACAACAAGACCCACCAAGAAACTTTTAGAAAGATGGTTGGGACCCTTTGAAGTTCTCAAGAAGATTGGCAGCCATGCATATCACCTCAAGTTTCCTAAACAATGCAAGTCAGTTCACCCTGTCTTCCATGTGTCCTTGTTAGAACCAGTGAAGCAATCAACTATCCCAAATCAACACCAATTGCCACCACCTCCAGTAATAGTGGAAGAGCAAGAAGAATGGGAAGTGACTCAGGTTCTGGAATCAAAACGCAAGAGAGGTTCAATATGGTATTTAGTTGAGTGGAATGGATTCAGTGAAGACCCAGAAAGAACAACTTGGGAACCAGCTTCCAACCTTACCAACTCTCCAGACCTTGTCAAGGACCTTCACACCTTATATCCTGACAAGCCTGGCCCAAATGCCTCAAGAGTTTTATTTATGGTGCTTGGTGGGGATTGGAGTTTATGAAAGTAAGTTCCTCTCCTGGCATGCACCTTTAAGGGGGTATTCTACCCAAATTTGTTGTAAGCATCACCTTGGCCACTTTGTGAGAACTTGTCAATTCTTTGGACAGGCTCAGAAGGCTTTGCAACATCATACCCTCAAGAATTTGGACCTTTCATCAAGATATGGCCCAATCTTTTCTCTTATTTTCTTTTCTTTCTTCAATAATGCCATAAATTATCTTTCAAGACATTCATTACCGCAATTCATGTTATGGCATAATTTCTTTTTCATTTAGAGTGCTTGGTGGGGAGTGGAATTTATGAAAGTAAGTTCCATCTCCTGGTATGCATCCCTGAGGGGTCTACGTCTTGTAAAACATTACCTTGGCCAAGCTGTGAGGATCAAATGCTTGATTTTATCTTTCAGAACATTTTGGCCAAAATCAAGCAACTCACCACAAGAAGGACATCCCTCAGGCATTTCTTATTTCTCTTCGTTTACTATCTTTTTCTCTCAATTATTTTTTATTTTTATTTTTTATTTCATTTTGTTTTACTTGTATGATTTATTTTTCATTTCTTGTTTCAAAAGCAGCAATCATAACTCCCATATCTTGTTTGGGGAGTCAAATTATTTAATAATCAAGAGCAAACACTAGTAATGGTAAATACCAGCTACAGATAATCCTCATCAAAATTTCTTCAAGGCTTCTCTAAACTTAAAAACCATGGCATCTTCATAAGCAACTGCCTCCCTGGCCAAAGCAGCAGTGGGCTCCCCTGGAATAGCATTCTTCATAGCCTTATCAACAAACACCTCAGTCAAACCATCAACTTCAGCAAATAGAGAGGTGACCACCTTCTGGTTCACCCTTTTCTGATCAGTGAATTTGCCAGTAATATTCCAGCGGCGACAGGTTTCAAAGATTGATTCAGGCTCTGGAGACATTGGGTCTCTAGAAGTGCTGGCCACTGGTAGTTGGATATTGGTAGAGGTGGAGGCAAGTGTGAAGGGCCTGGTTGGGGATCTAATTGGAAGTTGAGGTGGTTGGGGGGACCTGATAACTTTATTATTGGTGGTACTGGCTTGGACTGGGGATTGTGAGGTGGATTGGATTCTTCTTTTCTGGATTGGGGTAGTCATTTCAAGCTCTTCTCCATCAATCTCATCACTGCCTTCAGAATCAGTATCAATTTCATCTTGAACCACCAAATTTCTCTTCAATTTTCCAAGTCTTCCATCTTTTCTGGTGACCAAAATGGGAACCTCTAGGGCCACTCCAATGGGATTTCCTTGGGGGTGAATTGATCCTCCAATGGCTGCCCAGGAACCACTGGTATTATTCCATTGTTGGACACCTCTCATTCTAGATCCAGTCACTGAAGAAGAAGAAAAGAAAACATAGAAGTCAGTAGCCCATCAATTTTATGGCCAATCAGCTCACAATTGGAGTGACCAGAGGTGGAATCAGAGGTGGGAGGTTCATTAACAGGAGCTTCCAATCCAAATCTTCCACCCTTCTTGATGCTGCTCCACAATCTTCTGGCATTTTCAGGAAAGCTATAGTTGGCTTGAGAACAATTTCTTTTTCCAAGATTGCAAAATTGACACCTGGTGGACCTAGCAGTAGCAGATTCCACACAAGGAATCCCTTTCCTCTTACAATTGGTGCAGGGTGGTTCAATAAATCTGAAATATTTAAAACCATTATAGATTTTCTTGATGTCCCAAATCTCTGTAGGGGCCATACTCTCTTCAGAAAGCTCCCTCAAGTTATCAAAAACACCAGGACCATAAAGTACAGAAGGTGGGCAATCAGAGTTATTGGAATCACAAAGGGAAGTCAGCCTTGAACTCATCTTCAAGTCAAAATTTCAAATTCAAGACCAAGAGAATTATGGACAATTGCAATTCAGCAAGCCATTTATGGCAATTGACCAGTCAAGGAGGGGATAAGAAGAAAGACATTCAAGAAGAAATCAAGATCAAAAAGAAACAAAAACTGCTTCAAATGGCCCAATTGGCCAATTTCATGAATTTATGCACTTTAACACAAATGGCCATATCAGACCTCAAAACTTCAAAATAGCTCATTTTTATCATTTTTCATCAAAATATGATTAATTATGCATATTGGCAAATTTGTGCATTTGCGCACTTTTGCGCAAAAGGCCTCTTTATCTTGTCAAAAGGCTTCAAAAGGCCTTTTTGGCCCATTTCATCATAATTGCACATTTTGCGCAAAAATCCGAAAAATGGCCAGAATACTTTATAAGGCCATTTTTTCATCAGAAATCACTTTTTGTTCAATTTTTTCACCAATATATGCCATTATAGCATATATGCGCATTTTTGCGCAAATTGGCCAAAAAACCCTTTAATCACAAAATCAAGGATTTTGGCCAGGACTTCTGAAATGGTCCAAAACCTCAAGTATTGGCCATTTTATGCCAACACTCTCAAGATTCAAGTTATGATGAAATCAGGTGTTCTTGCGACATACACCCAGGTCACCCACTTTTCAAAATCCATGAGGAGTCAAGAAAAGTTTGGTGAAGACACTCAAGACAAGAATGAAGGAATTTTGAAGGAAAAGAGGGAATTCAGAATCAAGATCAAGGGGAAAATACCTACAAGTGATCAAATGGAGATTTTGTTTGAGTATTGATTGAAGAAGAAAGTTTAATGGGATAAATTTAAGCAATTGGGGGGAAAGAACTGTATGGATTGATTGCAAGCTCATCAAGACTCACTGTACTTATGGTGCTCAGAGCTCACCACTTTCAAGAGGGGGATAATGTCACAGCCAAGGAGGCAGGGGAATTATCAATCATTCCTTCATTGATACCCTTCAAAACCCAATCAGCAAGGGGGTTCCATTCAACATTCTCCAAATACAGTTTTCAGACCTCAATACAGTTTCATACAGGCAAGACCCAAATACAGGATTCACCAAATACAGGCCTGTAATCAATACAGGCGCAAATATCTGTATTTACTGTATAACCTGTATTGGATTGACCAATACAGGATTCAATCCCACATCCAACTTCTTCCAGCATACAGGCAAGTATCTCAACACTCAAACTCCAAGGCTGGTATTTCTCACATATACCAGCCCCTCTTCATCCACCTGGGGGTTTTTCCCCCAGTTAATTATAATATTGGATTTATTATTTAATATTATTTTATTTCTCATTAAGAAATATTATTTTATTAATTATTAAGTTAGTTTTTGCCTTCCCTCACCTGTTCAGTAGAGTCCTGGTGGCAATATCCTTTATTAATCCTTTTCTCCTTTCTGAACAGGTTGAAACAGTGGTACAGGATTATTTGTGGTTGGCTCTTTATTATTGCTTTTGTTTTTCTCTCATATCTTTTAATTCTTATTATTTTATGACTAGGAATTTATCCTCTTATTTCATTACTCTTATCAATTGAGTATTTTATTCTGAGCCCTCCATAAGTAAGTCTGCTCACTGAGTGTCAGGCCCTCTTCATTTGGAAGAGCCCCTGTGACAGAATACTATGAATGAGAATATGCAATGATTTCCTGATGGCATCATTGATATTTTAGAGTGACACTTTTCCTTGAGCCTTGATGAATCCTCTGGAGAGTGTGATACCTTGATGGCTTTTTCAAATGTGGAAATAACCCTTTGAAATTGGGACCATTGGATTGCTGGTGAAAAAAGATGCATAATGGTGTATAACACCATTTATGGCACATTTGGTTATTGGAGGGTGAAAGTGGCCAAAGGTCTTTTCAAAGGATGCCAGGAGGATATGAGTAAAATTGGATTTTAGGTGGCTTCAGAGGTGACAGAGTGGTTTGGGTGTTTCAGCCATTTTTTGGCTTTTGGTCAAATACAGCTTATACAGCTTTAAAACTGTATTTGTGCAAAGTGCACAAAATGTGCAAAAATGGAAATTCAACCCAAAATAGCCTGATATGGCCATTTGGGAATATTTCCCATATCACATGGGAAAATGGCATTAAAAGGCTGAATACAGCAAAATTCACAAATATGTGTTGAAAGCTTAAAAAGACAAATACAGGTTTTTGGGCTGTATTTTCCCTGTTTACTTGGAAATACCTAAGAGTTCCCTGGAAAGGCTGGATGATGATGAAGGGGCCAAGTTGGCCCCAGATAGTGAAATGGCAATAAAAGGCCAATTTCACCAAGAATTATGGATATGGCCAAATTGCCATAAATTGGATATGACATGGATATTCCATATGGAGGTCCAAGAGGGTGAATTGCCATGGTTGTGACAGTACCCTTGACCTTGTAATGGTGAACTCTTGAGAACCAATACAAGGCAAAGCCTGTTGAGGCTATTGGAAAGGGTTTTGGGAGAGGGATAAGGACCAGTTCTTTGAAAAAAAATTGATACTAATATTAAAATTCTTGAATATCACATGGGACTTGCTTGATCTTCTTTTGACCTTTCCTTCATTATTGATGGTGATATAAATGAGTGATTATTTTGTGACATGAAATTTGACATGATAAAAGAAAAATTCAAAATGAAAATAAAAATAACAGAATGAAAATGAAAATAAAAAAAGAAGAAGAGAGAAATGAAAAGAAATGAATCTTGAGGAGGTTCCAATATTCATCACAGAGGTTTGTAATTGATTTTGGAATCGGCCCAGGAGCTGGAAAGGAAGAATTGATGGCAGGTGCTCATAACGTGGCCAAGGTGATGTATTGACAGATTTTAGACCCCTAAGGGAAGTGCACAACAGGAGAGAAACTAATTTTTGGTAGTTAACACTGCTGCAAGTGCCACAAAATTGAAAAGAATTGTTGAATAAATGAATTGGAAAAGATAATGGCTTGAGAAAGAAATAAGGAAGGATGATACATTTTCCCAAGTGAAAATGGCCATAAATTTGGAATTGATATTGGAAGCCTTGCTAAAGATCTGTGTTCAAGAATTTCAGAGTGCTCACAGACTGGCCAAGGTGATTCTCAGAACAAGAAGGGTAGAATACCTCTAAAGGTGCATACCAGGAGTGGGACCTACTTTTAAAAATTCCTGTCCCCACCAAGTACCATAAATGAAAAGCTCTTGAGAAATTGGGTCCTGGCTTTTCAGGATATAAATAATGAAAGTCCTTGACAAGTTCAGGAAAATTCTTGATATTATCAGTTGGTTCCCAAATGCATCTTTCTGGGTCTTGACTTAAAATGTTTCATTCTACCAAATACCATAACTTTCCTCTCTTGATATTTGAGTCCAGTATTTGAGAGAATTCCAGTTCCTCTTCTTCTTCAATGATAATTGGAGGAGGAGGCTCTTGATACCTATTTGGGATTGTTGATGCCTTGACTGGTTCTAAGAGTGAACTATGGAAGACTGGATGGATGAAATTCCATTGAGATGGGAGCTTGAAATGGTAGGCATGAGTGCTGAATTTCTTGAATATTGGAAAATAATCCAACCCTATTTCAGACAATTTTTTGGTGGGTCTAGGTGATTTGATATTCTTGGAAGAAAGCCATACAATGTCACCAGGACTGAAAACAGGTGTACTTGCTCTATTTTTCTCTGCATACCTCTTAGACCTGTTTATGCAAAAATTAAGTTCTGTCTTTATGTCTTGCTGTACTTATTGGATTTTTGTTGATAACTTTCCAGAAGAAGTGTGTTGAGTAATATTAATTGAGTCAAATTGAGGATCTCTTTCATAAATAGTGAAAAGAAGTGACTGTTTTGTTCAAGAGTGGGCAGAGATATTGTAGGAAAATTCATCCAGAGGGAGCCAGGAGTTCCAATAATCTTTATGATAACTGACATAAATAAAAGAATAATGATCTAGTATATGATCTACCCTCTCTGTCTGTAAATCAGTTTCTGGAGGGTAAGCAGTTGACAGATCTCTTGAAATCTTGAGCTGCTGACAAAGGTTGGTCCAATAGGAAGAAACAAAAATAGAACCTCTATCACTAACAATTCTTGAAGGAAGGATATGCTTTGAAAAGATATTATTGATTAACAGATGAGCCAAATACAGTGAGTTTATTGAAGAAATTGTTGAAATTAAAACTGCCATTTTTGAGAATCTGTCCACTATTACAAGGATTGAGTCAAACTAATTGGACAGTGTCAATTTAGTGATTAAGTCCATTGAAAGACAAATCCAAGGACCATTTGGAATTGGAACAGCTTGGAGGCGTACAAAGTTCTTGTGATGGATATTCTTGTTTCTTGAACACTTTTGACAGGATGAGACATAATCCTTGATAAATTGAGTCATTCTAAACCAGTGAACCTCCCACTTGAGAAGTTTGAGAGTCTTCTCTTGGCCAGGGCCTCCAGCTAGAGGATAGTCATGCTACGTTTGAAGTATACTGAGTTGAATTGTGGGGTCATTTGGAGCTAATACCCAATTTTTGTATACAACAAGTTGGACAGAGGAATCAAGAGAATAATCTTGGACAGAGTTACCTTAGCTCAAAAATTGAAGAATACTTCTGTATTGAGAATCTTAACATAATGCCTTCTGAGTTTAATCAATCAAATTTGAAAATGAATCCACCTCAGCTGCAAAGAATTTTGAGGCTAGAATTTCATCTTGCTTTATTATTTGTTGATAATTCATTAGATTCTTGTTGATTAAATACTCCCCCCTCTCCAGGTAAACGTTTTCCCAAGATGAAAGTGCATTTGAACAGGTTGGCAAGTGGCCAGGGCTGTGAGCCTTGAGGTATATTTTACATACCCAAATAGGCCACAATTATCTTAAAAATAAATTTTGAATTATGCATAACTCATAAGTCATGCATATATCCAAAATTCATCATTTTTGATTTCAGAAAAGATGAATAACTTTTTATTGAGTAAGTAAATCCATGGATTTAAGGTCAGATTTGGATTCTACACAAAAATTCACCTAGGGTAGCTCCATAGAGTGAATAAGCTCAAATTAACTCTTTGAGGTGGTAATATCAAAAATACTTCAATACCACATAAAAGATCTGTGAAAAAAAAATTTTTCTTAATTTCACGCCAAAATAATGGGAATGTGAGAAATCCCATGTTACATATACACTGAGAATAGTGAGCTTCATGGTTTGAGCACTTAATATCATGGTATTCTTACATGGACTTCTGGTACACCCATGGTCAATATCTCACTAAGCTTAATTTTCTATTTTGACGTGAAAAATAAGCAAGGGGGACAAAAGACATCAAAGAGAGCCAGGGTACCAAACTTCTGAGGCCTCAGAGGCATGGACATCCCCAAAGCTGGGATACATGGCTGGTCTTGGCCCAATTAGTAACCTGAAACCCTTTGGGAACTTGGTTACTGTCAGCCTGTGACTCCAAACCAGAGCACAAGCATGACAGCCAAAATACCATAAACCAATGGTATAGCCAAGATACCACAAAAACATGGGGCTGAGCCAAATTAGCTCAAAAGGTATCAAAAGAAAGAGGAAACTCACCCCTTTCTAAAAATATAAGTCCCATCATCATAGGACAAAGAATAAAAAAGTTATTCCTGCTCAAAGTTATTGCTGAGCATAAACCTTAATTTTCACCTCTCATCTGAATCCATAAGAAGAGGCTTAACCCCATCAAATGGGTATTAAAAATGAAGCTCTAATCTAGGGCTATCCAATGGTACCAGCCAAACTGAGTTAGCACCAGTATTACTAGAGTTATGGCCAAATTCAGGCCAAATAAGGGTGAACAAAACATTCACCTCACATCTAACTTTTGCAGTTTTGGCATGAGATACCTAAAGTGGGGTCTTTTTTGAAAGAGCACAATTAGGGCTATCTGATGATTTCATCCATATCCCCATATCTCAACTAGAACAAAAGTTATGAGGCAAATAAGCCCAATACAGCTTTTTGCCTAAACCATGCAAATGTACAAAAATCTTGTACATGGGATACCCTTGCCATATTGAATGATACCCATATCAAATGACGTATCATTGCTTAGAGCACATAAAGGGCTTCACACTGAACCAATTTTGAGGTTGATATCTCAAGAATTGACAAAGCTATAGCTGTTTCAAGGTCAGAATCCCACCTGCTGTCTTATACATCTTTACCATGTGATAATGTCCCATAATCATGAATATGAGGTATCAAATAGACAAAGAAGCTTGGTTTTACTTCAATACGTCATATTTCAGTCAATACTGGTGTCCCATACAGTTTCTGTACAGCATTCTACATGTCATACACATCAGAATCAGGCTGTGAGGTCCCCAAATGAAAATTTTCACCCTCTATTGGTGAAAACTGCCCAGATGTGGTTTCAAAACCACATCTGAGCCCAAGACAGGTTAATAAAGGTCCTTTCAAACCACAAGCCTGTCTCAGAGAGTGAAAGATCTTCACTTCCTCTACGTGGAAAGGTTTAGCACCCTTTTCACCCCATTTCAGGATAAAAAGGAGGCTTTTCACAGCCAGAATTGCTTTCCTCATCCTGCTCTTGAATTCCTACATAGTACAACTGTCAAAAACAGTTATAATCTTGGGAAATAATCAGGTATACTCTTAATTTAGAAGTATTGTAGTATTTATTATTGTAATCCAACAGGTAAAGCTGCACCCAGGGCTTTCAACAGCTCTCACCACCACTATTGCAAAATAGTAAGGCCCTTTTATTTCATCTATAAACCCTTATTATCAATAAATACCTTAATTTTATCACTTTATTTCCGTGTCACCGTCAAAGTTAAAGCTGTAACTAGCCTAATTACTGCTTCTACATAGACTCAGCCTGACAGTTACCATGTTCCAACTACAGTAAATCTTAAGAAAATAGCAAATAACCTGCTATTTTGACGTGCCAAGGAGGTAAAGAGCTACTTGGACTCCTGTAACAATGTAAATTCTTAATGAATTTCCATGGATGAACCCCAAAAGATTAATTAAAACTCTTTTTGTACTTGTATCCATTGATTTGCCTCATAGCAACCAGTAACACACCGATATTTGCAATTCTACGTGAAAATGAGGTGAAAACTTAAAAAATTCATTAAAAATTCAATTCCTAATTCATCTCTCTGAAACTCTCAGGAACAATGGAGAAATGTATTATCTATTGCACAACCAAAAAGAACTATGGTTTTACTAGTATAACGAAATGTTTTACTTACAGTCCATTTTTGACTATTCTACGTGAAACACTGAATCTTCAAAAATTCACTGTAATTACAACCTGTGATGAAATTGCCAACAACATTGATAACTTTGAGAAATTAATGATCATTTTGGAATAAAAGAAGATTTACAGAGGTTACTCCTCTTATTCTTCACCATATTGTGGTTGGTAGTCACGTAAAAGCATTAATTAAGTAAGTATGATAATCTTACATGACAACAGATGATGCAATCAATAATCCAAAAGGGCTTATTGTTTTCTCACTCACTGGTTTTTTACTTTGCTCCATGGTATGCCTCTGTGAGCTGTTGTTGACTTAAAAGAAGCCTCCTCTTGCTGTTTTTTCCACATCATCATCTTATTATCAATTTAAATCATTGTTACCAAGAAGTAAGTATTAGTTAGAGCTATTCTTAAGTGTTTTAATTCTTTTGGAATCAATCATAAAGACGTGAAATCATAGAATCCAGCTGTATATCCTTGTAATACAGTTATAAATACATTTTGATCCATTAAATCCACAATTCTACGTCAAATCTCTCAATCTTATCTTTCAATAAGCTCTTTGGAATATTAGTGAGTGATTTATCTTTAATTCTCAAAGTTTTTCTCTAAAAAATCAGTTTTCTTCAAGAATTATATTTATAATTATTCTTGCCAAAGATAATTATATATTAAAATAATTTTATTATCTTAATAAAAGTAGTGTTATTATTAAAATCTTCTTGTAATTGATTCTTGTAGACAATTACTGCTCACTTTTAAAATCACTAGTAGTGTTTAACACATGGAAGAAATAATTATTTAATTGTTTAATTGTGATTATAATGATATTTCGTTATTATATTTCATAAGAACAGACATAGTACTATTGATTAATAATAATATTATCATCAGTTTCATAGTCACATATTACATCTTTTTTCATCCCATCTTTGTACCTGCATATTTCTTACAGGAAATCAATTTTTTTATTTTATTTTCTTTATTCTTTGGAGTCTTGCAAGTGAGTTTCCTGATTGCTGAGTTCCAGGAGACTCTTTTGTCTTCTATCCAAGAGCCCCTGTGACACCCATAGGCTTTATGGAAAATGTGTGAAGCCCAGGGTTTATGGCCTATGTGGCTATTTTGGGATTTGGGTGTCAAAAGAGGTACTTTGAACACTGGTGTTCTGTAGCCCTTAGGAAGCCCCCTGAGGAGACAAGATAAAAAATTTACTTACTGGAGCTGTGCGTTTCATAAAAATGGTCATACATGTTATGGTTAAAATATTTCCATGAAATTTGTTAGCAGAACTTCTTCCATTCATGATAAAAAAAGACAGTTAATATGGTTTCAAATAGTTGAAAGGGCCTTGTTAGAGTTGTTTGTGACGGATTTCCCTATAAATTTGAAGTAACAAATAATAAGAAAGCGTACTTTACCAAAAGGAAAAGGAAAGAGCATTCAATGTGTGAACACAAGGGATCCCTTCATGGTGATTTTTGAAATTATCTGAATTGTTCTTTCCTTGAACTTTATCCAGATATAGAGGAACTGCAAGTTTTTGAGATGAAACTTTGATTTAAAATCAAGTCCTTTTCTGTCCTCAAAATTTGTATACGGTAACAGTCGATTAAACATAGTAAATGTTGAGAGTTTTAAAATTAAAAACACCACAATTATTGCTTTGAGCTGTTTTAATATGAAAAATGATATAATAAATAATTCTTGTTTCACAAAAAATAAATATTCATCCAAAAATACTCTACAAGAGATATTTATGGCTACAAAAGGAATTTCTTCAAGATCAATATCAATTGGAATAAGTTGAGAAGAAAATTGCAAGAAATTAGTATGAGAAAAATTTCTCTCAAAATAATATTAAATATAAAACACACCAAAAAGTGACAAGAGTAAATTTAAAAACAAAGTGACAAAGCTAACCATGATTAAAGATGCTTTAATTCACTTTTTGGGTTGTTCAAGGGTAAAAAATTATTATAAGAGTTACAAAAACTTGTTATAAGGATTTTTTGCATGTTCAGAGAATCATTTACTTTCAAAATTATGGCTGTAGTCTATTATTGATTTGTTTAACATTTGTTAAACTAATTATGAAAGAAAAACGTTCCAAAATGAAGAGAAAAGTGGGGCAAAGAATAAATTCTTTTATACGTTCCGATTCTCTCACTTCAATAGTAAAAGCTGCTTTAATCAGTCATGGGAAACACAGTGACATCAGAAAATCCAATCATGGCATCATTGAGCCCTGTTTGGACCAAAAAAGGGCTGGTTGAGCCATTATAGTCCCTTAAAACAGCCATCACTATAGTAATACTTGGTCTAAAGCCTTAAATTCACATAAGAATGTGTTTAAGAGACCTTGAATCCAGGTAAAAATGTCCTTGCTAATTTTGGCTTAACCTAAGTGTAGTTTTACCCTCTTGGCAAACCTTAAAACTTCCCTGATTGATATCAAACCCCCATCATCAGTTGAGTCACAGACCCTTTAACTCAATTATAGGCCAAAATTTATGACCCTTTGCATGAATTTCAACATCCTTAACCTTTTGGCAAGGAGTTTGGGGAGTCTGGCACCCTTGGAGCTAAGAGTCCTTTCCCCCCCCTAAAAAGATTAATCTTTATAATCTATTTTTTATTTCATACCTCATCATGTACTATACATCAATTTTGTGAATGCAATTCCATTGAAAAGCTACATTACACATATTCAATTATTGATTGATCATATGTAAATTTAAGTTCACTTATGTAATACATGAACACATTTTGATATTTCAATTGAAAATACTTTAATTCCTCATATCTTCTAAACTACACATCACAACTGAACTTTAACACCCAAATTCATGGTTGGAACCTGTAAGGTTTGTCTATGAGAGTCTTGATAATAGTACTCATTATCAATTATAATATGACTATCTTTAATAGAAAATATAATATAATCAAATAGTATAACCACAAATTCATATAGTTATTAAACTAATTATATATAATAAAATAAATTTAATAATCAAAAAATTATTAATAATTATAATAAACTATGATTATTCTATTATTGCCGGGCAGAGTGTATGATAAAGATTAAATAAGGCTATTTACAACTTTAACTATGACTGTGAAACGGATAAGAGTAGTTAAAAAAGGGTTTGATTAAATATATAAAGGGCTTTACTAATGAGTATTAGTGGTAGTGAGTACTATTTAAAGCCCTGGGTGCAGCCTTACCTGTTGTTTTACAATAATAAAGACTACAATACTAAGATTTCTAGTATGACCTGTTTATTTTCCAAGAGTATAAGTGTTTTTGATAGTTGTAATAAATAGGAATTCAACAGCAGGATGGGGATTCCTTTTCTGGCAGTGAAAAGGCCTACTTTTATCCTGAAATGGAGTGAAAAGGCTGCTAGACCTTTTCATGTAGAATAAGTGAAGATTTTTCACTCTCAATAATGGGCTTGTGGTTTGCAAAAGGCCTGTATAGCCTTTATTGGGCTCAGATTTGGTTTTGAAACCACATCTGGGCAGCTTTCAGCAATACAGGGTGAAAACTTTCATCTGGAGACCACGCAGCCTGATTCTGATGTGTATGACGCGTAGAATGCTGTACAGAACCTGTATATGGGACCCCATTATTGAATGGACTATGAGATATTGAAGTAAAAACAAGCTTCTTCATCATTTTGACACCTCATAATCATGGTTATGGGATATTATCCCATGGTAAAGCTGTATTGGCCAAACTGTAGGATTTTGACCTTAAAACAACCATACCTTTGTCAGTTTTTGGATTATCAACCTTGAATCTGTTCAGTGTGTATCCCTGTATGTGCTCTACACAATGATACCTCATTTGATATGGTTATCATTAAATATGGCAAAGTTATCCCATGTACAAGTGTTTTGTACAGTGCCCTGCCCAAAGTATGCGAACGCGGGCAGGGCAGCTGTACGCTTGCGGCTGCTGCGCACGCGAGTTGCCGTGGACCACTCTGATTTGTCAGAGGTCGCGGTCCGGCTCCGGCCTTCAACTCACCTTTAATTTTTTTTTTTTTATTTGTCTTTTGCTTTTTTTTTTTTGGCGCTTTCTCTCTTAATCGTCATCTTAACGATGACAACCGCAACTTCTCAACACATAAAAGATGGCCAGCACTCACCAGTGCTGGCCAACGACGACCTCACCTGCTTCAAAACTTGCGACACTGAGGACGACAATCGTTTTGTAAGCAGTCGTCTATCTCAGATTAGCCAAAAACTATACTAATTTTTTTTTTTTAAAAAACAGATCGAGATGCCTTACCTCGATATTGAAACCAGGGGACGTATCATTGGGATGCGACAAGCAGGCCTCCCATTTCGATCGATTTCGGATTTAGTTGGGATACCGCTCTCGACCGTCTACAATACGGTCGCCAAATTCCAGGTGATCGGCACGGTGAGGACCCAAAAAAAAAAACGGCCGACCACCGATAATGACTGATCGGGACCGACGAGAACTTGACCGAATTATCACTTGTGGTCGTCGCTTAACGGTCGCACAGGTCACCGACCTGATGACTCACCACGTATCGACTCGCACCATCCAGCGCGAGATCCACAAGCTGGGTAAACGTTCGCGGATCGCTCCCAAAAAACCCTACCTCCGGCCTCAAGATTTCCAATGTCGCCTCGCCTTTGCCCGAGCCCATCGCCATTGGACAATGAACGATTGGGCCCGGGTCGTTTGGACGGATGAGTCGGCTTTCGAGCTTGGGAAGAAGGTCGATCGGGTGCGAGTCTGGAGGACGCCTCAAGAGAAATGGCATCTCGAGAACCTCGCCGTCAACCATCGATCCGGTCGCCAGACGCTCATGGTATGGGGTGCTTTCTGCGCAGCAATGCGAGCACCCCTGGTCTTTCTCAACGGTCGAATGACTTCGGCCGAGATGGTGCAGCAAGTTTATCGACCGGGCCTGCTCCCCTTCATAGCCTGGATGGAGCAGGCCCCCTGGATACGTGGTCGCGAACGGATCCTACTGATGGAGGATAACGCCCCGATCCACACGGCACAAGCGAGCACGGATTGGCGAAATCGTCACGACATCCAGAAACTCGATTGGCCAGCACACTCACCCGATTTGAACCCCATCGAAAACGTATGGAAGACGATGAAGAGTCAAATCAGTAAGCTCTACCAACCGCAGACGGTGGACGAGCTACGACACGCAATTAACGCCGCGTGGACCAACTTTCATCTTAACCTCCTCAACGACCTCCTCTACTCAATGCCACGACGCATGGCCATGGTCATTGAAATGAATGGAGGTCCAACTTCTTACTAGGACCTCCATTCATTATCGGTAAGTTTTTTTTCGCTTGCTCACATTGAAAATACAATCACTGATTGTATTTTCGCTTTCTTTTGGTTTCGTTATCAGGTCTCACGTTTCTTTTTTTTTTTTTTTATTATAATGTATTTTTATATATTTAACACATGCTTGAGTAGTTGTAGTAGCGATTACATGAAATTAAAAATAAGTGTTTGGTGTTCGACTTAGAAAAAAAAGGCCCCTGAGTGAGACACAAACTGCGCAGCAAAAAAAAAAAAAAAAAAAATACAGTGCCCTGCCTGTATGCTTTTTGTTCGCATATAATTGGCAGGGCACTGTACATATTCCTGTTTTAGGCACAAAGCTGTATTGGGCTTGTTTGCCTTATAGCTTCTGTTCTAGATTAGATATGGGGAAATTAATGGCACCATCAGATAACCCTGATATTGCTCTTTCCAAAAAGACCCCACCTTAGGTATCTCACACTAAAACTGTAGAAGTTAGATGAGAGGTGAATATTTTATTCACCCTTATTTGGCCTTAATTTGGCTATAACTTCTGTAATATTGGTGCTAGCTCATTTTTGCTGGTGCCATTGGATAGCCCTTACTTAGAGCTTCATTTTGAATACTCATTTGTTGGGGTTAAGCTTCTTACTCTGTATTTCAGATGAGAGGTGAAAATGAAGGTTTATGCTCAGCAACAACTTTGAGAAGGAATAACTTTTTTATTCTTTGTCCTATGATGATGGGATTTGAATATTTATAAAGGGATGAGTTTCCTCTTTCTTTTGATACATTTCGAGCTAATTTGGCTCAGCTCCATGTTTTGGTGGTGTCTTGGCTTTACCATTGGCTTATGGTATTTGGCTGTCATGCTTGTGCTCTGGTTTTGAGTCACAGGCTGACAATTATTGTTATAGTCACTGACAGTTATAGCAATAAGAAGTTTAAAGCTCTTAATGAGACAATTAAATGTGGAAAATAATAATATTTATCCACTTTCAAATAATAGAATATTTTTATTCATAAAGTTAATTATCACACACACTGTGCAAAGATAACTTTATAGAAAACTTCTATATAAAAAAACCAATACTAGATAAAAAATATAGAACTTTTAATAAGATTTCCTTATGGTATTTATTGAATACAACAAGTCAAACAACAACATTTATCATATTAAATAATGATTATAAGTTAAAAACATGCCAAATGTAAGGTGTGGATATGAAACTTTGATCAAGAATCAATTACTTTTCCTGTCCTCAAAATTTGTATAAGGTAAAAATCAATTAAAAATAGTAAGAAATTCAATTTTTAAGAGAAAACACGCCTATTTTATTGTTAATAACTTTATTAGTGTAAAACAATAATATTAAAAAAATTTATTGTTTTACCAACAATAAACATTTATCCAAAAAATACTCTACAAGAGATATTTTAAGGCTACAAAAGAAATTTCTTCAAGAGCAATTTCAATTGGAATTAATTGAGAAAAGAAATGCAAGCAATTAATTAAATAACAAATTATTTAAAAAGAATATCAAAGAGAAAACATGCCCAAAAGTGACCAGAGTGAATTTGGAAACAAAATGACAAACTTTACAGTGATGAAAGATGCTTTAATTCATTTTGGGGTGGTTCAGGGGTAAAAATGATTATAAGAGCTACAAACAATGATTATAATGATTTTTTCACGTGGTTAAAAGGTTTAAAATGATTTAAAAATGGAGGTTGGAATCTTTTGTTGATTGGTTTAACAGTGTTTAAACTAATTAATAAAAGGAAAAGATTCTAACATGAAAAGAAAAGTGGGGCAAAGAAGACATTCTTTTATAGCCATCAATTTTCTTACTCCAAAAGTATAATTTACTCTTGTCAGTCATGAAAAACAGTCTGACAACAGAAAAGCCAATTATGGCATCATTGAACCTTGGTTTAGACCAAAAAAGGGCTGGTTTAAGCCATTTTTAGCCATTTTAGACCCTTAAATCAGCCATTACCATACCAATACCTGTAAGATGTGGCTATGAAACTGATGATAATAATACTATTAATCAACAGTACTATGCCTGTTCTTATGAAATATAATAATAAAATATTATTATAACCACAATTAAATAATTAAATAATTATTTCTTTCACGTGTCAAACACTACTAGTGATTTTAACAGTGAGCAAGTAATTGTCTACAAGAATCAATTACAAGAAGAATTTAATAATAAAAACTTCTTTTATTAAAATAATAAAATTATTTTAATATATAATTATCTTTTACAAGAATAATTATAAAGCTACTTCTTGAAGAAAACTATTACTAGAGAAAAACTTTAAGAATTAAAGACAAATGACTCACTAATACTCCAAAGAACTTATTGATAGATAAAAGTAGAGAAATTTGATGTAGAAATGTGGATTTAAGAGATCAAAATGATTTATAGCAAGATTACAACAATTTATAGTTGGATTCTATGATTTCACGTCTTTCTGGTTGATTCTGAAATATTTAAAACACTTAAGAATAGTTTAACTAATACTTACTTGTTGGTAACAATGATATAAAATGATAATAAGATGATGATGTGGAAAAAACAGCAAGAGAAGGCCTCTTTTAAGTAAACAACAGCTCACAGAGGCGTGCCATGGAGCAAACTGAAAAACCAGTGAGTAAGTAAGCATTAAACCCTTTTGGATTGGTACTTACATCATCTGTTGTCACGTAAAATTGCTTAATTGATGCTTTTACGTGACTACCAACCTCAATATGGTTAAGAATAAAAGGAGTAACATTTGTAAATCTTCTTTTATTCCAAAGTAATCATTGATTTCCCAAAGTTATCAATGTTATTGACAATTTCATCACAGGTTGTATTTACTGTGAATTTTTGAAGATTCAGTGTTTCACGTAGAATAACCAAAACTGGACTGTAGGTAAAACTTTTAATTTTACTAGTAAAACTGTAATTCTTTTTGGTTGTACCATATATAATACAGTTTTCAATTGGTTCTGAAAGTTTCAGAAAGATTCATTAAGAATTGTATTTTTAATGAATTTTTGAAGTTTTTACCTCATTTCTACGTAGAATTGCAAATATCAGTGTTTGACTGGTTGCTATGAGGTAAATCAATGGATACTAGTCCAAAAAGGGTTTTAATTACTCTTTTGGGGTTTATCCATGGAAATTCATTAGTAATTGACATGGTTACAGGAGTTTAAGTAGCTTTTTACCTCCTTGGCACGTCAAAATAGCAGGTTATTTGCTATTTTTCTGGTGTTTTACAGTAGTTGTAACTTGGTAACCAAATTCCCAAAGAGGTTTAGTTTACCAATTGGGTCAAGATTAGCCATGGAACCAAGCTTTGGAGCTATCCACACCTCTGGGGCCTCAGAAGTTGGGTACCCTGGCTCTCTTTGATGTCTTTTGTCCCCTTTGCCTATTTTTCACATCAAAATAGAAATTTAAGCTTAGTGAGATATCCACTATGGGTGTAGCAAAAGTCCATGTAAGAATACCATGATATTAAGTGCTCAAAACATGCATAACACTATTCTTAGTGTATAAGTAACATGGGAATTCTCACATTCCCATTATTTTGGCGTGAAATTAAGAAAAACAAAAATTTTCATGGATCTTTTATGTGGTATTGATGATGTGGTATTGAAGTATTTTCCATATTACCACCTCAAAGAGTTAATTTGAGCTTATTCACTCTATGGAGCTACCCTAGGTGAACTTTCGTGTAGAATCCAAATCTGGCCTTAAATCCATGGATTTACTTACTCAATAAAAAGTTATTCATCTTTTCTGAAATTAAAAATGATGAATTTTGAATATATGCATGATTCATGAGTTATGTATAATTCAAAATTCCTTTTTAAGATAATTGTGGCCTATTTGGGTATGTAAAATATACCTCAAGGCTCACATTCCCTCCCACCAAAAAATAAAATTGTACTACAATTTTATTAGTGATAAAAGAATAAAGCCCCAAAGGGGGTTAATGTCCACTGTCCAACCTCTTTTCTTTACTCAGATCAAGTAATTTAAAGCACATTTATAGACATATTCAGGCTTGTGGCCTTCTTTCATGTCTAAATCTTCTTAAGAGTTTATCTGAGTCAGGTATTTCTGATTCTGCCATCCATTCATCTTCATGTACTGGATTTCTATATCTGACAAGATATTCTCTTTGATTTTTACCCCTAAGTCTCCTTTCTTTAATGACTTTCTTTATCTTTTTGTCTTCATTCTGTTCCACAGGTGGTACAGTTAAAGGAGTTGGGTTCCTTAAAGGAAACAATTCTTTATCAGCTGGTTGATAAGGCTTTATCAAGCTGACTGGAAAGGAGGGGTGTTTATTTTCCAATTCACCACTCAATTCCACTTGAACTGCATTGGTTCCATGTAAGGCAACAATAACAAAAAGGTCCTACATAAGAATCTTTAAGTTTCTTTGGGCCTTTGATATTATTAAAATTCAAGGTTGAAACTAAAACTAAGTCCCCTACTTTGAAGTCTGGTACTTTATGACTCTTGTCCCACTTCTGTTTTGCATAATCAAAAGCATCATCCATACTCTGTTTTGCATGAAGTCCTACTTTATCAAGCATTATTTTGAAGCTGGAAGCTGTAGGATGAATGTCAATCAAGTTTTTCCTCAGTGTGTCTGCTGGGAGTCTTGGATTCCATCCTTTTTCTAACATAGCAGGAGTTTGTCCTGTGGAAGAATGGACTGATGTCTTATATGCCAATTCTAATGCAGGTATCAGAGTGCACCAGTCATGGGTAAAGCCATGTGAGTCTTTGAATTCTAATCCATAAGCACAAAATCTCCTGATCATGTCCTCTAAAGTTTGAATCATCCTCTCTGCTAGCCCATCTGTCTGAGGGTGATATGCTGTAGAGAATGATAACTTAGTCCCAAACAATCTATGAAGATTGGTTCAAAGTGCAGATGTGAATTTAGGATCTCTGTCACTTATGATATTCTTAAATAATCCTGTATGAGAAATAACTCTACTCCATAAAAGAAGAGCTGTATCCATAGCAGTGTCATCTTTATGACATGGTAAGAATATGGGAGTTTTGCTATATCTGTCTACTATGACTAAGCAAGCATTATAACTTCTGTCACCACTTGGAGGAAGTGCTGTGACCCAATCCATGTGAACAACTTCCCATGGGGATTTTGGTTCTTGAATATGGATCATAAGTCCAAATTTCTTGCCTGTACTCCTGTTTGCTTTGTGGCATCTGTCACAGGTATGGCAATATTCAATGGTCTCTTTTCTCCAAGATGGCCACCATGAACAGTTCTTCACTTTTTCAAGTGTTCTGTCTTCTGATAGGTGTCCAGAGTAGATACTATCATGACACTCATGAAGAATGGTATCAATAAGTAATCTACTGCATAATGTCATAACACAAGAATGTTTTGTTCTGTGGTAAATCATCCCATCAAACAAGTGAAATCTTCCTTCAGAATAGGAATTTTTCCAAACTTCATCAAGTGCATTGACTAAAGATGTATCTTTGCAGTCTTTATCTAATAAAGAAGTCAAGATATGGCAATTCTTGTCTTGTTTATAAGATTCTCTGACCTCTTCAAAGAATTCAGTCCCAATATCAGTTATGTTAATTCTTTCAATTGGAATCTGTGGTTCAGCTTCCAAAGGTACATAAGCTGGGTTATCAGGGGTGTTGGCTAAAGCCTATCTACTAAGTCCATCAGCATTCTTGTGAATGTTTCCTGCTTTATGAACTATAGTCATGTTTCCTCTATATTCTTGAATAGCTATTTGCCATCTCAACATATGTCTGTTGGGAGTTTTCATGTTCAGAAGTGATTTTACTGAATTACAGTCAGTTATCACTTCAAAAACACTTCCATCAAGGTAATAGTGTAATTTCTCAAGTGCCCATACCAAACATAAGCACTCCATTTGGCTTGCACCATATCTGGCTTCTGTTGGTTTGATTTGTCTTGAGATATAACAAACTGGTCCTTCTGTAGGTTTGTCATCAATAATTTGGACTTGATGTAGGGCTGCCCCTAATCCATCTCCACATGCATCAATGTACAATTTAAAAGGAATATTCCAGTCAGGCATGAGGAGTAAAGGTGCTTCTGTAAGGGCTTTCTTTATCTTCTCATAAGCTTTAATTCTTTCCTGTGTCATCTCAAATACAGTCTGTTGATCACAGATTCTATAGAGTGACTTGGCTAGAATTGCAAAATCTTTCAAGTGTTGCCTATAGTAACTAGCAAATCCAATAAAAGACATCATTTCTTTTTTATTCTGGGGTATTGGCTTAAGTAGTACTTCTGCCACTTTATTTTTGTCAATACCCAAGCTTAAACCAGAAACAACATGTCCTAATGCTTTAAGTTCTTCAAACCCAAAGTTGCATTTCTTAAGTGAAATTTTCATATTCACTTCTGCAACTTTGTGAAGTACTTTTGCAAGTCTTTCAAGGTGCAAAGACCATGAATCAGAACATATAATAATATCATCAATATAAATGATAAGCCATCCTTCAGACAATTCTGTGGGGAAGATGGTATTCATCATTCTTTGATAATGAGATGGAGCATTCTTAATGCCAAATGGCATCCTAAGATACTTATAAATACCACAGTGAGTGATAATTCTAAGTAATTTCTTAGCTTTAGGCGTCAAAACATTCTGATGGAAGCCTTTTAATGCATCCATTGATGTTATATACTTGGCTTTAGACAATTGAGTCAAGGTTTCTTGGATTCTAGGAATTGGATACCTATCTGGAACTGTGTAGGTATTCAAGGCTCTAAAATCTCCAACCATTCTTGACTTATCATTATGCCAAGCAATGATAACAGGTGTTGTCACTTCAACTTCCTCATTATGGCCTACTTTCCTTAGTACACCAAGTTGAATTAACTCTTGGATATGTTTCTCCAAGGCTTCTCTAGCTCTGGGACTGGCTGGATAGGCTGGTCTTCTAAGTACTGGGGGATATGGTCTGTCAATATTAAGAGTAATATCAACTTCATGTCCTCTTATAGCACCTAATGGTTCATTATCAGAGGCAAATGCAGTATTGTATGTGTATAACACGTCAATAAGCTCATTCCTCATTTTTGGTGACAATGATGGATTAATTTGTGCTTCAACAAGTTGTGTGGTCACAGATTCTTCCTTATGAGTATCTTTCTCAGAAGATACTACTGATATTTGCTTTGGCATATTGGAGAAAGCAAATTTCTTTCTTCTGTTTTCTCCAATTGTGAAATATCTGTCTTTATGGTTATTGATATCAATACCATAAATACTTAAGTAATCATTTCCAAGAATGACATGTTGAGATGTGCAGTTGTCCATTACTACAACCTCAGCTTTCATTCTTATACTTCCTGTTGGATGGGGAAATACAAGAATAGTGTCTAATATACCCAAAGGGTACATATTGGTACTGGCACTACTGAATTGTACACCTTCTATTGGTAATAGATGGTTTTTTTATTCAGGAATTATAGCTTGGAGATAATTTTTGCCTACACAAGTGCAAAATGCTCCTGTGTCCAAATTGACTTTGGCTTCAACATCATTCATCAGAATGGATGTGATACAAGATGCTCCAGCAGTATAACCTTTTCCTCTAGCAGGTTTGGTTTTACACATTCTGGCATCCTGAACATTAATCAGGTTGTAGCAATATTCACTATACTGTGGCAAATGAGTATGTACTTCAGTGACCTCAAAGAAAGCTGTGATGTTTTCAATGGGATAGTCCTCCACTGGTGTATCTTCAGAGATTGCAGAGTCTTGATCAGATTCCTCCTTCTCTTCAGTACACTGAATTTCCTCAATGACTTTAACCTCATTGATTTTTGTCCTCTTAGTGCAAGTGTTGGCTAAATGTGAAGTGCTTCCACATTTATGACACTTTAGGACAGGTTTTTCTGGTCTCTTATCCTCTCTGGGAATCTTAGAGGTCATCTTGGATTCTGTTGGGATCTTAGACCAAGTTTTACCAATTCTTGTTCTGGCAATGATATCTTCCATAGCATTAATGTAGTCCTCTGTTGAACAGGGTTCCACACATCTGCTTTTGATAGCATGTTCCAAATCTCCTCCACACTTTCTTAATATTTTCATATTAATCATGGTGTCAGACATATCTGGTTGTAAAGCAGATAATCTGTCTTTTTGTTTGAAGAACCAAGTAAGTGGTTTATCTTTCTCTGAGTTAAAAATGGCACTTTCAAAGGCATGTTCCATTTTAAACCTCCAAGAATTGTTGGCCCATTTGGTGATCACTTCAGATTTCCACCAAGACCAATCATGTTTAACATGATCAATCCTCATTTTGTAATACCATTTCTTTGCAGTTCTGGTAAACAGACAATGTAATTTTCCCACTATGATTTCATCAGGTATATTAAAGTCTTCTTGCAACATATCAATAGTCCTGATGAATTCAATATGGTTGTATTCTCCTTCACCAGAGAATGTTGGCCATTCTTCTATTTTGGGAATATCTCTTGCATAGTAGGCATTTTCTCCTAAGAATGGGGTGAGACTTTCTTTTAACAGAAAGTTTTCCTTCAGTTAAAGGTGTAGAATGTCTTGGCATATGTGGTTCATGATTCTTATGAATTTGTTCCACACTTGCAATTATCTCATTCTTCAACTTCTGCCTTTCACTGTCACTTTTAGCTAAGTGTATAGCAAATTGATTGCTGTTCTCAACTATTTTCAAGACTTGGTCTTGTAAAGCTATAAGTTGATCATTAACCTTAAAAATGGAAAGATCTCCCATCTCATCATGCTGAACTTGGTACATGTTTTCAATTCTTCTGCAAGAATTGGTAATTAAGTCAAGTTTGGCATTTGTCACTTGGTGCAATTCAAAGTATTTTTTGTCATTTTTCTTTAATTCAACTATATCTGATGCAATTTTGGTTAATCTTCCATCAAGTTTACCAATTTCTACATTAATACTAGTTTGTACACCAATTATTTGCGTGGAAAGTTTCTGTTCATCCTTTCCTGCTCCTTGGCTGTGAATTCCATCAATGTCCTGGCCATATTGAAGACACTGTCTACGGCTGAAGGCTCCAATTTGAGGATCCTGTACCCTTGTGGGTAAGGTCTGTGCCAATTGGCTTTGCCTTTTCCTTTGCCTTGATGGTTCTTGGGACCTTTCTGCTTCTTCTGAGGTCCCTTGGGTTTGTCCTTGGACACTTCTGGAGCTGGTTTGGAGCTGGTAGACGCCACTGGTGCCTCTGTCTCCAAAGCTGGAGTCATTTCCAACTCTTTCTTCTGGTCTATGGATAAAAGACTTTGGTTCTTCAACCAATTCTTGATCTTTTTGACCTTGTCTTTGCAAGACAGGGGGCTCCAACCTCCTAAGAGTTCTATGGTCTTCTCCTGACCCAGAAAGCTCTTGATGTGTAAGTAGGAGTTCATGGCCCCCTGCCAAAGACTTGGGCAGATTTCCCACTCTTCCTCCTTGGCTGCTCTGAACCAATTTTTGTACTGGCATTGATATATTTCTATAGCTGGCACCTGGAAGTGGTTCAACCCTGGAAATAATATCATAAATTAGTTCAGGCTCAGAATTCACGTCAAAATCTGTTGGTACAGACCTTGGGGAATGGGGGGCAACTCTGGCATCCTCCAGATGTGTCTTTCTTGTGGAAGATTTGGCACTTCTGGATTTGGTCTTGCCTCTTCTTTGTCCACATCCATCTGGTTGGACTGAATAATTGCTTCCATTTCTGGTATGCACCATTTTCATGTCAATTTTAAGGATAAAAAGGTGAAAATGTAAGATAAAATACACGCCTTTTGGTGGTAATTTAGCTTTTTCTGAGTTAAATAAGGTGCCTCTTTTAGCAATTTGCACCTCAATACTTTCTTCAGATTCTGCTTCTGAAGATTCAGGACTATTGATGTATCTTTTACTGAGTCTGTTGCCAGCTGCACAGTATTTGATTAAAGACACTTTAAAGAGAAAATATGATAAAAGAAATTATTTTTATGATTTAAGATATTTTTTTAAAAGATTTTTATAAGTTTTATTATTTTTTGATATTAAAAAAAAATATTCTTTTCAAAGAAAAAAGTATTAAAAATTATAAATTTGAATAAAATATTAAGTCAGAGTAACTCAAAGAATAATTTTATAAGTTTTTGGATGTGAAAAAGCCACATGTAAAAACAGTACAAAATTAAACCAAATTCCTCAATGAAATAAGATTTTAAGACAATTTCAAAATTAAGAATAATTTTTTCTTTAAATTGAAGAAAAAAAATATTAAATTAATATATTTAATTAAGGGTACAAGGTTTAAAAAACACGGCCAGGCATCCAAATGTAAGATGTGGTTATGAAACTGATGATAATAATACTATTAATAAACAGTACTATGCCTGTTCTTATGAAATATAATAATAAAATATTATTATAACCACAATTAAATAATTAAAGAATTATTTCTTTCACGTGTCAAACACTACTAGTGATTTTAACAGTGAGCAAGTAATTGTCTACAAGAATCAATTACAAGAAGAATTTAATAATAAAAACTTCTTTTATTAAAATAATAAGATTATTTTAATATATAATTATCTTTTACAAGAATAATCATAAAGCTAATTCTTGAAGAAAACTATTACTAGAGAAAAACTTTAAGAATTAAAGACAAATGACTCACTAATACTCCAAAGAACTTATTGAGAGATAAAAGTAGAGAAATTTGACGTAGAATTGGGGATTTAAGAGATCAAAATGATTTATAGCAAGATTACAACAATTTATAGTTGGATTCTATGATTTCACATCTTTCTGGTTGATTCTGAAAGATTTAAAACACTTAAGAATAGTTTAACTAATACTTACTTGTTGGTAACAATGATATAAAATGATAATAAGATGATGATGTGGAAAAAACAGCAAGAGAAGGCCTCTTTTAAGTCAACAACAGCTCACAGAGTCGTGCCATGGAGCAAACTGAAAAACTAGTGAGTGAGTAAGCATTAAACCCTTTTGGATTAGTACTTACATCATCTGTTGTCACGTAAAATTGCTTAATTGATGCTTTTATGTGAGCCTTGAGGTATATTTTACATACCCAAATAGGCCACAATTATCTTAAAAAGAAATTTTGAATTATGCACAACTCATAAGTCATGCATATATCCAAAATTCATCATTTTCAATTTCAGAAAAGATGAATAACTTTTTATTGAGTAAGTAAATCCATGGATTTAAGACCAGATTTGGATTCTACACAAAAATTCACCTAGGCTAGCTCCATAGAGTGAATAAGCTCAATTTAAGTATTTGAGGTGGTAAAATGGAAAATACTTCAATACCACATCATTAATACCACATAAAAGATCCGTGAAAATTTTTGTTTTTCTTGATTTTTAGCCAAAATAATGGGAAAGTGAGAAATCCCATGTTACATATACACTAAGAATAGTGTTATGCATGTTTTGAGCACTTAATATCATGGTATTCTTACATGGACTTTTGGTACACCCATAGTGGATATCTCACTTGGAGCTTAAATTTCTATTTTGACGTGAAAAATAGGCAAGGGGGACAAAAGACATCAAAGAGAGCCAGGGTACCCAACTTCTGAGGCCTCAGAGGCGTGGATAGCTCCAGAGCATGGATCCATGGCTCATCTTGGCCCAATTGGTAAACCAAAACTCTTTGGGAACTTGGTTACCATGTTACAATTACTGTAAAACACCAGAAAATAGCAAATAACCTGCTATTTTGACGTGCCAAGGAGGTAATGAGCTACTTACACTCCTGTAACCATGTCAATTACTAATGACTTTCCATGGATAAACCCCAAAAGAGTAATTAAAACCCTTTTGGGACCCATATTCATTAATTTACCTCATAGCAACCAGCAAAACACTGCTATTTGCAATTCTACGTAGAAATGAGGTAAAAACTTCAAAAATTCATTAAAAATACTCTTCTTAATGAATCTTTCTGAAACTTTCAGGACTAAAGGAGAACTGTATTATCTATGGTACAACCAAAAAGAATTACAGTTTTACTAGTAAAATTAAAAGTTTTACTTACAGTCCATTTTTGGTTATTCTACGTGAAACACTGAATCTTCAAAAATTCACAGTAATTACAACCTGTGATTAAATTGGCAATAACATTGATAAATTTGAGAAATCAATGATTATTTTAGAATAAAAGAAGATTTACTAGTGTTACTCCTTTCATTCTTAACCATATTGGGGTTGGTAGTCACGTAAAAGCATCAAATAAGTAATTATGATAATGTTACATGACAAATAATGATGTAATCAATAAACCAAAAGGGTTTATTGTTTTCTCACTCACTGGTTTTTCAGTTTGCTCCATGGCACGCCTCTGTGAGCTGTTGTTGACTTAAAAGAGACCTTCTCTTGCTGTTTTTTCCACATCATCATCTTATCAATTTATTAAATCATTATTACCAACAAGTAAGTATTAGTTACAGCTATTCTTAAGTGTTTTAAATCTTTCAGAATCAATCAGAAAGACGTGAAATCAAAGAATTCAACTATATATTGTTGTAATATTGTTATAAATCCTTTTGATCCCTTAAAATCCACAATTCCACGTCAAATTTCTCTACTTTTATTATCAATAAGTTCTTTGGAGTATTAGTGAGTCTTTTATCTTTAATTCTTAAAGTTTTTTCTCTAGTAATAGTTTTCTTCAAGAATTATCTTTATGATTATTCTTGTAAAAGATAATTATATATTAAAATAATTTTATTATTTTAATAAAAGAAGTTTTTATTATTAAATTCTTCTTGTAATTGATTCTTGTAGACAATTACTGCTCACTGTTATAATCACTAGTAGTGTATAACACGTGAAAGAAATAATTTTATAATTATTTAATTGTGGTTATAATAATTTTTTATTATTATATTTCATAAGAACAGACATAGTACTGTTGATTAATAGTAATATTATCATCAGTTTCATAGTCACATCTTACATTTTACGTGACTACCAACCTCAATATGGTTAAGAATAAAAGGAGTAACATTTGTAAATCTTCTTTTATTCCAAAGTAATCATTGATTTCCCAAAGTTATCAATTTTATTGACAATTTCATCACAGGTTGTATTTACTGTGAATTTTTGAAGATTCAGTGTTTCACGTAGAATAACCAAAAATGGACTGTAAGTAAACTGTAATTCTTTTTGGTTGTACCATAGATAATACAGTTCTCAATTGGTCCTGAAAGTTTCAGAAAGATTCATTAAGAATTGTATTTTTAATGAATTTTTGAAGTTTTTACCTCATTTCTACGTAGAATTGCAAATATCAGTGTTTGACTGGTTGCTATGAGGTAAATCAATGGATACTAGTCCAAAAAGGGTTTTAATTACTCTTTTGGGGTTTATCCATGGAAAGTCATTAGTAATTGACATGGTTACAGGAGTGTAAGTAGCTTTTTACCTCCTTGGCACGTCAAAATAGCAGGTTATTTGCTATTTTTCTGGTGTTTTACAGTAGTTGTAACTTGGTAACCAAATTCCCAAAGAGGTTTAGTTTACCAATTGGGTCAAGATCAGCCATGGAACCAAGCTTTGGAGCTATCCACACCTCTGGGGCCTCAGAAGTTGGGTACCCTGGCTCTCTTTGATGTCTTTTGTCCCCTTTGCCTATTTTTCACGTCAAAATAGAAATTTAAGCTTAAAGTGAGATATCCACTATGGGTGTACCAAAAGTCCATGTAAGAATACCATGATATTAAGGGCTCAAAACATGCATAACACTATTCTTAGTGTATAAGTAACATGGGAATTCTCACATTCCCATTATTTTGGCGTGAAATTAAGAAAAACAAAAATTTTCACGGATCTTTTATGTGGTATTGATGATGTGGTATTGAAGTATTTTCCATATTACCACCTCAAAGAGTTAATTTGAGCTTATTCACTCTATGGAGCTACCCTAGGTGAATTTTGTGTAGAATCCAAATCTGGCCTTAAATCCATGGATTTACTTACTCAATAAAAAGTTATTCATCCTTTCTGAAATTAAAAATGATGAATTTTGAATAGATGCATGAT
Source organism: Austropuccinia psidii (assembly GCA_023105745.1). Taxonomy (NCBI): domain Eukaryota; kingdom Fungi; phylum Basidiomycota; class Pucciniomycetes; order Pucciniales; family Sphaerophragmiaceae; genus Austropuccinia; species Austropuccinia psidii. The sequence continues at coordinate 6,876,672 of JALGQZ010000007.1, read as the reverse complement.
TTATGAGTTATGTATAATTCAAAATTTCTTTTTAAGATAATTGTGGCATATTTGGGTATGTAAAATATACCTCAAGGCTCACAATACCTGTTCTAGAGCCTTAAAAACACGTCAGAATGTGTGTAAGAGGCGCAGAAACCAGTTAAAAGTGTTTTTACTAACATTGTTTTAACTTAAGGGTAGTTTTACCCTCTTGGCAGCAGTTAAAACCACCCTGGTTGGTATCAAAACCTCATCATCAATTGAGTCACAAACCCTGTGACTCAATTCCAGGCCAAAAGTAATGAGGTTTTGCATGGATTTTGAAATCCAACGCCAGTCAGCAAGGATTTTGGGGGTCTAGCTCCCCCGGAGCTAGAGTGTCTTTTCCCCCCAGAATTAATCTTTCCAATTTATTTTTTCTTTAATTCCTCATCATGTGATACAATTATATTTTACATATTTAATTCAATTTATTTTTTAATTTTAAATCTTTAATAATTGATACCTCATATTTAAATTAAAGTTCACTTATGTAATACATGCACACATTTTGACATTTCAATTGAAAATACTTCAATTCCTCATAACTTCTAAGCTAAACACAACACCTCAATTTTAACACAAAAATTGATGGTTAACACCACATGTGGGGTAAATTAAATTAAAGTTTTGAGGATTTTCAATTCTTGTATTGAAAATACTAAAAACTTAATTTAAGCTTATTTAGAGTTGAGTTACAGAAATTTCAACCAGAGGTCACCCCACTTTATTTTTTATGAGGAATCCAATGGTGTGATAATTTTTTTATGTTTATTTATTGGATAAAAAGCTATAATATATTTTGTATAACTTTTTACAAAAAATATTTTAATTTCACATTTTTTATTAAAATTCATTTTTACTTAATTTTTACAAGTAAAAATGTAATTTCTTTATTTTAAATTTTATTGTAATTTTATTTTTAAATTATAATTAAATTTTGATTTTTGGATATAAATTTGTATTTATATTTCAATTTTTATTTTTATAATATAAATGAATTTATTTTATTTATATTTGTATCTTAATTTATCTTTTGTGGTCTTTTGGGTATATGAAAATACCTCTAAGGCTCACACCAAATATCAATATTTTCAAATATAAAACAACTCTTTATGATAAAGAATATTATTAAAGACTTTTTAAAAGGAATTTGTGGATTTTAAAAGATATTTAAGAGAAAAATTTTATATAATGAAATATATTATTGGTGATTACAAAAATAATATGAGTTCTATGATTTCAATTCTTTAAATTTAAAATGAATAAAGAATAAAATAACTTGAGAATTAATTTAATAATAAGATTTTATATTTAATAAAACTTTACCTGTTTAAATGTTTGATATGATTGGAATGATGATGAGTCATGGACAAAAACAGTGATGAGTATACTCTTTTTATGTCTACAGAGCAGCTCTCAGGATTCATAATGGATATAGAGGGCCTTCTCAGGTCAAAAATGCAAAACCATACTTAAAAATAAGGTTCTTAACTTAAGCTGACTTATTTTTAATTCCAATTTAAATTTACCAGTGTTATTCTTAACTCCAAGTAACTTTAATCCTCTTTTGGATTAATTATTTTAAGTTTTAACATAAATTAATTTTAGATAAATTTAAGTTAATCACATGAACAACTTAAAAATAGAGTTTCAAGCAAAAATCTCATAAACTCAATTTCTAATTAATTTTTAAAAAAATCTTAATTTTCTTTAAGTATAATTAAAGAGTGAATTTCCAGGATAATGACCAATAAAACCTGTTTATAATAGATACTTAAAATTTAATTGATACACAGATAATATTAAAGTTTAAGCTGTGTGAAAACTTCAAGAAAATCCATTAATAATTGGGTTTTCAACAAATTTATGAAGTTAATGGTATTTTTCCATGTAAAATAGCAATACACTCAAAGCCTTAACTTTTGATAAGGTTTTAATGCTTGTAACCTTGAAAATTGAAGCTTATTTTAGCCTTTTAAGCTTAATTAAGCTTTGAAAGTTCTTAAAACCTTGATTTCACACTTGCATATTGGGATTTACCCTTTGGAAGCTTGAAATTCCTGTCCAAATTGGCATAAAACCAGTTTAAACTTTAATTTCTGATAAAAGCCTAATCTTGAACTTTAAATAAGGTTCAAAATCCTCCAATACAGGTGGAAAACCTTAATTGAATCCTTGAAGATCCAAAAAGTTGTGTACCCCAGCTCTGTTTGGTTGTTTTCCTTTGTCCCACCTCTTTGCATGGATTTTGCCCTTTTATTTATTTCAAGCCATACTATGGCATTAAACACCTTTAAATTGAGCCCACGCAGGATTTAAATTCTGTATGGAAAATCCTTAGCCAATTCAGTAGATATACACAACACCTGAATTTTAACTAAAATTTTGGTATGTTTGCATAAACCTTATGCTACTTTAAATTTAAGCTTATTTAAGTGTAAATTTAACAATTTTAAAAAAAAAAATTAAAAAATTTGCAATTATACTGTGAGATTCTTAAATCTTCTAATAAGTTAAGAGAAATTCATTTTTGGGTATAACACCCTATAAGTCTACCCTTGGTTATTTTTGGATTAGAATCCCAAAATGATATCATAATTATAACTTTGTTTATCCAAAAAAAAGTTATACTTATTTTTTGTCATTTTTTATTTTAAATTCAATTGATAAGTCTGTTTAAGACTAAATCAACTTTGTATAAGGTTATTTTTGGCCTTATGGGTATGTCACACATACCTCACAGGCTCACAAAACCACATGTGGTGTCAATTGAACTAGGTTATTGAGGATTTTCATATTTTCATAAAGAAAATACCAAAACCTCAAATTAAGCTTATTTTGAGTTGATGTACAGAACTTTTACTCACAGGTGACCCTACCTAATTTTTTATGAGAAACCCAATTTTGAAATAATTTTTATAAATTTATTTATTTGAATAAAAAGCTTTAATAATTTTTATTAATTTTTTTTTACAAAAAAATATTTCAATTTTAATATTTTTTGATGAAAATTTATTTTTACTATATTATTTCATGTAAAAAAATATTTTTTTACATTTTTTAAATTTTGAAATAAATTTAATGTTAAAATTTCATTATGAATTTTATATTTCTATTTATGAATTTTTTTTATTGAAAATTATTTCTTATTTTTAATTATTATTTTTTTTTACTGCTTTGTTGTCTTTTTGGTATATAAAAATACCTCTAAGGCTCACAACAACAGGAAAGATATTGAAACTATATATATACACAGAAAAGAACAGAAATGGAAAAAATATTGGAGAGAAATGAAATTTAATAAAGAAATCTCCTTGGATTCTCTTCAATGGTGTTTTCTTGCACCAGAGACAGAGAGTTGTCTTTTTGGGAACATTATGTCAAATCTTGTCATCTACTAATATTTTTTTGTATCATATTACTATCAATATTTATTTTTAAGTCACATTCATTATTTTCTGATAGATTCAGTAAATCCAAATTTTTTTCATCCTTTCAAATCTCATTGTAACCAAAAGATTTTCTCTTTTGTTTTTTCTTCAGTTTAATGTTTTTAAATGTAATTTGGGGACAAAATCAAGTTCAACGATCAGAAGAGATGTTTTTTAATTCAATTAAACTCATAGTTAGAGATAATGAATTTGAAGTTAATAATTAAAATCTCCAGTTGGATTAGGATTTATAAGTCATTGAGTGAGGTCCTTATTCTGAAAATATATACTTCTTTGTGTACAAATTTAACATTAAAATAATTTTAACTATTTATAATAGAAAATCTTTCCCTTTGAGTCCCCCATAACCCCATTGGATGCTGAAAGATTGATATGAAACTTCTTTTAAAATTATTTCTCATGTTTATTAAAAAAATGTGTCACATTTACAATAAGATGAAAATTTCTCATTTTGGAATTTGCATCAATTTCATTCCAACCCAAGGAGAAATAAGATTGAATGATTATTCCCAAAACCAACAGAAGCTATCATGAATATTTTTTCAAATTGACTGTCTCAATTATCTTTTTGGGAAATTGATTCTTCAAATAACAGCTTATAAAAAGCTGTAAAGAACTAGTCATTTATTTGTGAGGAAACTAAAATAATATCAGTCAAAGAATAATTTTGAAAAACCTCTTGATTTTGATATATTCATGCTCAAGTTTTGTTAAAATATGGTTTTGATTCGAGAAGGCATCATTCTCATAATTTCTTAGAGCTGCTTTTGAATTAATATTATCCCATACAGTGAATAAACCAATTTAGAAATGATTTGGGGCCAAAAAAATTGCTGCCTTATAAGATATTCAACTTTTTATGTTTAATTTGCAAAAATAACCATTCATGATTATTTTTCTTATTTTCTGTAGATGGAATAGAGTTTTGCTTTCTTTTTTTGGGTGAACATGTGTTTTTTGTTGGAAAAAAACACATTTTCTTTTGGTTAATAAAAAATTTTCTGTTTTGGAAAAATTCACACACAATCTGCATTTGTCCTTCCATGAAAAAAATCGAGATTAAATACAGAAAAGCAATTTACATGGGCATGAAGACTCACTCTGGCCATACTCGTGCAAAAATTTCTCCTGTATCTATAGCTTAACCAGAAGGCCTCCATGTAATCTCGTTACTGGAGAGATTGAGCCAATGTCCAGAAGCTAGATGCTGATATGTCCATATCTCAAAGGAAAGTGCCTGACTTCTCATATCCATATGCTCGAAGTCTTAGGGAGTCAATAGGTGTCTGCAGACATCATTGGAGTTGTATATAGTCAAAGCATCACCTTTCATATCTTAGCAGCCAGAACAGACACGTTAATCAGAAACAAAACGGCTTCTAATTGCATGAATTGATTATTTGATCCGCTTTGTAAGCAATGGATGAACTCGAGCGCAATTAAAATTGTTATATCACCGACTAACTATCAAAGCAAGAGTTCGAAGATTTATCAATGTTTATGTTGACAAGTAAACAATCAAGAGCTGTCTTTCGGCATCATTAGTGTGTATTGGCGTGCGACTATTTTTGTGACAGAAAATGTTCACTGCTAATCCAATGACAAATATTGATGGAAGCAAGTTGTTTTATGAAAACTTACATGATGTAGGGCTCCAGCCTAGAAATCAAAGCTTTGTGAATTCATTGGCAGCTTGGAAAAATTCAGGCTCCCACGTCGCGTTATTCAACCGACGACCTTTGATAGCACAATCGACCGCAGTCTTTGCCCAACCGATGGCTAGACTCTCACTGTTTGGAGATGAGCCCAAGCCTGCTCGTTCTAAAGCTTGATCCTGGTTCAAACATGTTAGAACTCCAAAGATGATTGGTTTGTTGTGATCGATTGAAACTTTGGTCAGATTAGTGGATACCGAATCGGCAATATACCTAAAATCAAAATCATGTAAAAGCATGATTAACTCTGAACAATTGACCATGATTCACTTTCTTAAGACAAGCAAGCATTAAAATACAATGTAATGAGATGTTTGTTGCTAAATCCAGCTCTTGAACATGGGGGACTCAACTCGAAATGCATCGTTTCACCCTTGATTAAAACACCGATGGAAATGATTGCGTCAATATTTTTATGAAAGTCGGAATTTGATAAAACCCTTAGATTTTAGCAGGCCTAATAACATGAATAACAGATCTGGATGTTCATCATCGGTTAACTTCTTTGATAGGCTTACGCATTGCACATCCAGGGGAGTTCGTATGAGCCGACGACGGATTCAATCAAAACATTTTGACGCTGAAGATTGATTGGACTTGAGGTTAAAGTCTCGATGGCAGTTTGAACCAATGAATCTATGATGGGTTGATTCCAGCGAGTATGAACAATCAAAATTCTCAAGCTTTTGCAAAGATCTTGCAGTGGTTTCGATGTCGGCAGCTGGTTCAAGAACGCGTATTCGAGACCTTGATGTTGATTGTCCTTCATCCTGGCGTTGCTCCGAGCGAAGGAAGTTGGTTCGAGCTGAGTTTTGGAGGTTTTGTCGCCAACACGGAACAGCCAACACGCGGACAGCAGGGTGGACGGCACGCATTTTTTACAGGTGCATGCCACATGCAGCCCTCAGTTTCCAAAACTACCTTGTGAGCCTAAATGGTTACTTTTCATCAACAGTCAATTGAAAAATTGTATGGCTAAGCTCTAAAGAGAGTTCTAAAGAGCACAAACGCAAGCTGCAAGACAACACAAATTTTTAATTCATAAAAGATGGACAATGTCCCATTCACCTTCAATGGTATGGGCTTCTGTGGGGGCTTCATTTGATTCCATGCTTCATGAATCAAACAACCCAAAGTCAAAAATGGTGGCCATGAAGGCTTCATCACGTGTTTTTTGAACCTCTGTACTAGTTTCTTGAAAAAAACCTTCCTTGAAGCTCTCAAGCTCAGCAGGTAATAGGAACAAATCAAAGTTTTCCATGAAATCATGCTCCAAAATAGAGTGGCTTTCAGTTACATGTTCACAAGTCCTCAATAAAACTCTCCGTTGGACTTTGGTTTGTTGAAGTAGGTTGAGCTTTATCTGGCTCACCATACCAAATGTATTGCGAATCATCCGGTTTTGACCCTTTGTTTTAATTCTAGACATCATTGTAAAAACACCTTTGACTCCTGCTGCATGTGGAATTATTTCTAAAAGTGCAATTTCCAGCCTCTTTATTGATATGGTGCCTTCATTTGATCAAACTTGCAACCAGAAGTCAATTGAATTAGAGACTTGTAAAGAATTGAAAGGGGACTCATTGCTGTAATACTGACAGCTTGGTTTGATGATTGTACTGGCTTCAAATCTTGAAAATTTCCACTCCTTTCCAAACTTCAGAAGCATTCCTGTAATGCTATCTAATGAAAACTCTTGTGAGACTTCCACTTGAAAATATGAAGGTTTTAAGCAAAATCCAATAATATTAATGTCATCCAAAACTTTTTCACTTTGATGCTTGATGTGAAGTCAATTTCCTGCAACTGACGCAACATTCACCCTGGTGATCAGTGAAATCTGCCCAGATGTGGTTTCAGAACCACATATTCTCCCAGTACATCATATAAATGGTGTTTAATAACCACAAGCCTTTCCTTGAAAGAGAAAAAATCTTCACTTCCTCTATGTGGACAGAATTAATGGTCCTTCCACCCCATTTCAGGATAGAAAGGGGCCTTTCTCTGCCCAAAAGAGGAATGCAAATCCTGCTCTTGAATTCCTACATAGTGAAACTTTTTAATAACAGTTACTCTCTTGGAAAATAATCCAATATAACCATACCCTTATTTATTGTAGTCTTTTATTCTAAGAAATCAATTGATAAAGCTGCACCCAGGGATTTTGTCATAGGGGCTCTTCTAAGTGAAGAGGGCCTGGCCCTCAGGAAACTGGGACTTACTTATGGAGGGCTCAGGATATGGTAAAAAAGAATACATTTAAGAGTGTTATGAGATTAATTACTAAATAAAAGAATATAAGAAAAGCAGAAACAAAGAATAAGAGTAAGAATAAAAGAGCCAACCAAAAACAAGTCTAAGTCCACTGTTTCAACCTGTCAGAATGGAAAGAGAAGGGTTAATAAGGATATGGCCACCCAGCTAATACTGTACAGGTGAAGAAAGAAAAAGGCTAAGACTAACTTAAAATAAAATATTCATAATACCCAAAAATAAGGATAAGAATAATTATAAAAATAATAAATATACTAAATTAATTAACTGGGGAAAAATCCCCAGGGAGGAGAAAGAGGGTGTAAGGTTTGTCTATGAAACTCTTGATAATAGTAACAATATCAAGAGTACTATGACTGTCCTCAGTAGAAAAATATAATATAATAAAATATTACAACCACAAATTTAAATATAATTATTAAAAATAATTATATATAAAAAAATAATTTGATTATTATTATAATAATATAAGAATAAAAAAAGAATAATAATTATAATAAATTATAATTATTCTATTATTGTTATAGTCACTGACAGTTATAACAATAAGAAGTGTAAAGCTCTTAATGAGACAATTACACGTGGAAAATATGAATATTAACCACTTATAAATAATATAAATACTATTTATAAAAAGAATTAAACACACACTGTGCAGAAATAATTCTTTTAGAATAAAAATTCTATATAAAAGAACTAATATTTAGATAAAAAAAATATAGAACTTTAAAGAAAACTTACTTATAAGATTTATTTAATACAACAAGTCTAATACAACAGTTATTATACTAAATAAATGTTATAAGTTAAAAACATGTCAAAAATCAATAAATTTAAAGATAAAACAACTTTTTATAATATAAATTATGATTAAAGAGTTTTTGAGAGGAATTTGTGGATTTTAAAAGATATTTAAAATGATAATTTTATATAATAAAATATATTATTGGTGATTACAACAATAATCTAAATTATATGACTTCAATTCTTTAATTTTAATAAATAAAGAATAAAAATAACTTAAGAATTACTTTTAATAATAAGATTTTATATTTAATAAAGCTTTACCTGTTTAAATTTCTAATATGCTTGGATTGATAATGAATGATGGACAAAAACAGTGATGAAAAGACTCTTATTATGTCTTCAGAGCAGCTCTTATGATTCATAATGGATGTAGAGGGCGTGCTCAGGTCAAAACTGAAAAACCATGCTAAAAATAAAGTTCTTAACTTAAGGCAACTTATTTTTACTTCCAATTTAAAGTTACCAGTGTTATTCTTAACTCCAAGTAACTTTAATCCTCATTTAGTTTAACTATTTTAAGTTTTAATATAAAATAAGGTTATTTATATTAAATTTCATCACATGAACAACTTAAAATGAGAGTTTCAAGCAAAAATCTCTTAAACTCAATTTTTAATTAATTTTTAAAGAAATCATAGTTTTCTTTGAGCTTAATTAAAAGAGTAAATTTCCAGGCTAATTACCCAGGAAATTTATTTATAAAGAAAACTTAAAATTTAATTTATATATTGATAATGTTAAATTCTAAGTTGTGTGAAATTTTCAAGCAAATCCATTAAGAATTGGATTTTTAATGAATTTTTGAAGTTATTGCTATTTTTCCATGTAAAATAGCAAAACACACCAAACCTTAAGTTTTGATAAGGTTTTAATCTTTGAAACTTTAAAGTTTTAAGCTTATTTAAGGTTTTTAAGCTTAATTAAGCTCTGACAGTTCTTAAAACCTTGATTTCAAGCCTGCATATTGGGATTTACCCTTTGGCAGCTTGAAATTCCTGTCCAATTTGGGATAAAACCAGTTTAAACCTTAAGGTTGGATCAAAGTCTAATCTTAAAGTTTAAATAAGGTTTAAAATCCTCCAATACAGGTGGACAACCTTAATTGAATCCTTGCAGATCCAAAAAGTTGGGTACCCCAGCTCTATTTGGTCTTTTTCCTTTGTCCCACCTTTCTGCGTGGATTTTGCCCTTTTATTTATTTAAAGCCATACCATGGCTTTAAACCCTTTTAAATTGAGCTCACGCAGGATTTACATTCTGTATGGCAAATCCTTAGCCAATTCAGTAAATATACACCACACCTCAATTTTAACTAAAATTTTGGTAAGTTTGCATAACCCTTATGCAACTTTAAATTTAAGCTTAATTAAGCTTAAATTTAACAATTTTAAAAAAATGTTAAAAAAGTTACATTGGTACTGTGAGATTCTTAAATCTTCCAATAACATAAAAAATAAGTGGTTTTGGGTATAACACCCTATGGGTGTACCCTAGGTTATTTTTGGTGTAGAATCCAAAAATGACATAATATTTATAACTTTGTTTATCCAAAAAAAGTTATACTTATTTTTTATTATTTTTTATTTTAAATTCAACTAAAAAGTCTGTTTAAGACAAAATTAACTGTTTATAAAATCATTTGTGGCCTTATGGGTATGTCATACATACCTCACAGGCTCACATTCCCTACCACCAAAAAAAAATTGTACCACAATTTTTCTTTTGTAGTGTACCCCCAAGTTATTTGGGGGGGGGGTATAATCCACTGTCCAACCTCTTTACTTATACTTTCAAGTATGTAAAGCACACAATTCAAACTTTTTATTGAGCAATTGGTCTTCTCTCATGTCTGAATCTTCTGAGAAACTTCTGGGAATCAGGTATTTTGTTTTCTACAATCCATTCATCTTCATGTTGTGGATTTTTATACCTGACCAAGTATTCTCTTTCATTTTTCCCCTAAGTCTTCTTTCTTTCAAGACTTTCAGTACCTTTTTCTCCTCACTTAGGTCCAGTGGGGGTACTTCTAAGGGTGTTTCATTTCTTAAAGGAAATGATTCCTTGTCACTTGAAGTGTAATGCTTTACTAGACTGACAGGGAATGTTGGATGTTTATTCTCCAGTTCTCCTGACAGTTCTAATTGTACTGCATTTGTCCCATGAAGGGCTTTAATAATAAATGGTCCTGCAAAGGAATCTTTCAATATCTTTGGACCTTTAATATTATTAAAGTTCAAGGTTGAAACTAGTATTAAGTCCCCTACTTTGAATTCTGGGGTCTTATGACTTTTATCCCATTTCTGCTTAGCATATTCAAAGGCGTAATTTATGCTTTGATTTGCATGATGCCTTACTTTATCAAGCAATAGCTTAAAGCTTGAAGCAGTTGGATGAATGTCAACCAGATCTTTCTTCAAAGTATCAACTGGAAGTTTGGGGTTCCATCCTTTTTCCAACATTGCAGGGGTCTTGCCTGTTGAAGCATGGATGGAGGTCTTGTAGGCTAATTCCAATGCTGGTATAAGAGTACATCAATCATGGGTAAAGCCATCAGAATATTTCAACTTCAGGCCATAAGCACAAAATCTTCTGATTGTGTCCTCAAGGGTTTGAATCATTCTTTCTGCTAGCCCATCTGTTTGTGGATGGTATGCTGTTGAGAATGATAACTTTGTACCCAAAAGCTTATGTAAATTAGTCCATAAGGCTGATGTAAATTTTGGGTCTCTGTCACTAATGATGTTTTTAAAGAGACCAGTATGGGATATTACTCTATTCCAGATTAAAAGAGCTGTATCCATAGCTGTGTCATCTTTGTGACATGGTAAAAAGATTGGTGTTTTGCTATATCTGTCTACAATAACAAGACATGCATTGTAGCTCTTATCACCTCCAGGTGGTAATGCAGTTACCCAATCCATGTGAACCACTTCCCATGGGGCACTTGGTTCTTGGATATGGATCATCAGACCAAATCTTTTACCAGTAGCTTTATTGGCTTTCTGGCATCTATCACAACTATGACAGTACTCAATGACATCTTTTCTCCAAGATGGCCACCAGGCACATGTCTTAATTCTTTCCATTGTTCTGTCTTCAGACAGATGTCCAGAATAAATGTTATCATGGCATTCTAGTAGTATTGTGTTAATCAACATTCTACTACATAGGACCATGACACATGTGTGTTTAGATCTATGATATGGTATACCATCAAACAAATGGAATCTTCCATTATCATAAGATGTTTTCCGAATATCATCCAGAGAATTAGCCAATGCTGCATCTTTACAATCTTTGTCAAGTAGGGAAGTAAGAATATGACAATTCTTATCTTGCTTGTAGCTTTCCCTAACTTCTTCAAAGAATTCTGTTCCAACATCTGTGATATTAATTCCTTCAATTGGAATTTGAGGTTCTGCACTTGTAGGAACATAGGCAGGATTGTCAGGTGTATTGGGTAATTCCCATCTACTCAAGCCATCAGCATTCTTGTGAATATTTCCAGCTTTATGTACTATGGTCATATTACCTCTATACTCCTGTATATCAATTTGCCATCTTAACATGTGTCTGTTTGGAGTTTTCATGTTAAGAAGTGATTTTACTGCATTACAATCAGTAATTACTTCAAACACACTACCATCAAGATAGTAATGAAGTTTTTCCAGAGCCCAAACAAGGCAAAGACACTCCATTTGGCTAGCTCCATATCTGGCCTCAGTAGGTTTAATTTGTCTTGAAATGAAACAAATTGGACCTTCATAAGGCTTGTCATTGACAATTTGAACTTGATGAAGAGCAGCTCCTAAACCATCACCACATGCATCAATATACAGCTTGAAAGGAAGTTTCCAATCTGGCATCAATAACAATGGTGCATTGGTCAAGGCATACTTAATTTTATCATATGCTTGAATTCTCTCCTGTGTCATTTCAAAAACAGTTTGTTGATCACAAATTCTGTATAATGATCTGGCATGGATTGCAAAATCTTTAAGGTGTTGCCTGTAATAACTGGCAAACCCTAAGAAAGACATCAGTTCTTTTTTGTTCTGGGGCATTTGTTTCAGTAAAAATGCATCCACTTTGTTTTTATCAACACTAAGGCTTAGTCCTGAGACTACATGCCCTAGAGCTTTTAACTCATGAAACCCAAAATTACATTTTTTAAGAGAAATTTTCATGTTCACTTGTAGAATTTTCTTAAGTACTAATGAAAGTCTCTCTAAATGTAATTGCCAGGTTTCTGAACAAATGATAATGTCATCAATATAAATGATTAACCATCCCTCTGATAATTCATGTGGGAAGATAGTATTCATCATTCTTTGGTAATGAGAGGGTGCATTTTTAATACCAAAAGGCATCCTCAAATATTCATAAATACCACAATGAGCAATTATTCTCAACAATTTCCTAGCATGAGGTGTCAAAACATTCTGGTGAAAGCCTTTCAGAGCATCCATAGAAGTGATGAATCTTGCTTTGGATAATTGAGTCAAAGTCTCATGAATTCTAGGGATTGGATACCTGTCTGGAATAGTATAGGTATTCAGTGCTCTAAAATCACCAACCATCCTTGACTTATCATTATGCCAAGTAATGATTACTGGATTTGTGACTTCAACTTCCTCATTGTGTCCAACTTTTCTAAGAACTCCCAGTTTCATTAGTTCATTAATATGATTTTCTAATGCTTCTCTAGCCCTAGGGCTAGCTGGGTAAGCTGGTCTTCTTAATAGTGGCGGATAAGGCCTTTCCACATTAAGCATAATGTCCACCTCATGGCCTTTTATAGCCCCAAGTGGTTCATTATCAGAAGCAAAGGCTTCTCTGTATTGAAATAAAACTTCAATAAGTTATTCCTTCATTTCTGGTGTTAATTCAGGACTAATTTGTGCTTCACTTAGCTGATCTGACACAAATTTTTCTTTTTTAACATTCTTTACTTGTTGGATGACAGTAATTTCTTTTCTTTCTAGAGAAAAAGCAAATTTTTGCCTTTTATTTTCCCCTATAGTGAAATACCTGTCCTTATGATTATTAATATCAATACCATAGATATTGAGATAATCATTTCCAAGTATGAAGTGTTGTGAAGTACAATTGTTCATAACAACAAATTCAGCTTTCAATCTTGTACTCCCTGCTGGATGAGGAAATATTATTGCTGCTTCAAATATACCCAAAGGGTGCATGTTCTGGCTAGCACTGCTGAATTTTACACCTTCAATTGGCATCAACTTGTCTTGCCAATTGGTATAAATTTTATCAAGATAATCTTTTCCAACACAAGTGCAAAAAGCACCTGAGTCAAGATGTATCTTGGCTTCTGTGTTATTTATCACAATATTAGTGATACAAGATGACTCAGCTGTATAACCTTTACCTCTAGCAGGTTTGGGTTTTTTGCATTTTGGCATCTTGCACATGTATGAGATCCATACATTCATCACTGTACTGTGGTAAGTGAGTATGTACCTGAGTGACCTCAAAAGAAACATTGATATTTTCTATACCAAGTTGTTCTGATGCTTCTTCTTCTTCTGAAGGCTCAGAATCACTTTCATGTAAAGATACATCAGTTTCTTTTGTTTCTTCCACTTTTTCAACATTTCTCTCATTGACTCTTGTCTTTTTTAGACAAGTGTTTGCTAAATGAGATGTACTTCCACATTTATGACATTTCAAAGGAGGTCTGTCATGTGGTTTATTTGGTTTTAAAATTGGTTTCCCACTAGTCTTGTTGTCTACTGGGGGCTTATACCAATTTCTTCCAATTTTTGTTCTAGTAGTGATATCCTCCATAGCATTGATATAATCTTCTGTAGAGCAAGGCTCAATACATCTGCTTCTTATAGCATGCTCAAGGTCACCACCACACTTTCTTAATATCCTTTTATGTACCATTGGTTCAGACATATCAGGATGAAGGGCAGTTAATCTGTCCTTCTGTTTAAGAAACCAAGTCATGGGCCTGTCCCTTTCAATATTAAAAATGGCTTCTTCAAAAGAATTTTCCATTCTAAATCTCCAGGAATCATTTGCCCATTTGGAAATAACTTGTTCTTTCCACCAAGGCCAAGAATGTTTACCATGGTCTTGTCTCATTTTATAATACCATTTCTTTGCTGATTTGGTAAATAATGAGTGTAATCTGGCACTTATGTATTCATCTGGTATGTTAAAGTCTTCTTTGAACATATAAATTGTTTTCATAAATTCCATATGATTATATTCTCCTTCACCACTGAAGGTTGGCCATTCCTCTAATCTTGGAATGTCCTTATAATTGCAAGCAGTTTCCACATCATGACTTGAAATTGTATGATGTAAATCATTATTCAAGTTAAGGACATTTCTGTCAAGAATTGGTGTGGATTGCCTTGGCAATTCATTTTTTAGTGATATATTATTAATACTTGACTGAATGTCTTCTTTCAATTCAAGTCTTGCTTTATCACTTTTTTCTAATTGTTCTTGAAAAAGAGCTGCATTGTGACCAGTTGAATTTTCCAAGTTTTGTACTTGTATTTTCAATTCTTTTAGCTGTCCAGTTATAAAAGAAATTGAATGTTCATCTGGTTGATTGAGTAAGGTAACTTTAAACTCAAGTCTTTCACAAATTTGCGTCAAAGACAAAATATTTGCCTTATTAACATTTTCAAGGCCAATTATGGTCTTTTGTTGGTCTTTTACTTGTAATATTTCATTACCCAATTTCTGTTGGACATGATCAAATGCTTTAAATTTTGCCATAATTTCTTTATTACAAGATTCAAAGTAAGTTACAAGTTTTACAAGATCTACTTCTTTGGAAAGGATTGGTTCAATCTTTCCTCCTCCTTGTTTTTGAATTCCATCAAAGTTCTTGCCATATTGAACACATTGTCCATGGCTGTCTTTTCCTTCTTTGGGATTCTGTAATTCTGAGGGTAAGGTTTGTTCCACTTGGGCTTTGCCTTTCCCTTTGGCTTTTGCTTGCCCTTCTGGTTGGTCTTTGGGGCTTGCTTGGGCTTGTTTGGCACTTGTTGAGGCGGATTTTTGCTGGTGGATGCTTGAGGAGCTTCCACTGGGCTGTTGTCCTTGCCTTGAGCCAATTTCTTCTTCTGATCCTCTGACAACATGCTTTGGTTTTTCAACCAAGCTTTGATCTGTTGGACTTGTCCTTTGACAGACATTGGTGTCCAACCCAGCAGAAGATCTTCTGTCTTTTCTGGCCCCATGAACTTCTTCACTTGAAGATAAGAGTTCATGGTGCCTATCCAAAGACTTGGAAGGAGTTCCCACTCTTGTTGTTCTGACGCCAGGAACCAGTTTTTCCATTGGGATTGATAAATTTCCACAGCTTCCTGTTGGAAATGGTTCAGGTCTAACAGCAATAGCAGTTATGTCAGCTTCTAGACTCTCAATAAGAGGTTCAAAGGTGCTGGCTAACCTTTGGGAACTGGTGGAAGTTCTGGCATCCTCCATTTGTGCCTCTCCTCTGGGAGGACATTCTTGCCTTTTGGATTTGTGGCTGGAATGTCCTGGTCCAGATCCATTTGATTGGATGGAGTAGTTGCTTCCACTTCTAGTAGGAGTCATTTCACGTCAATTTTAGTAAAAAATAGAGTAAAATTGAATTGAATTCACCTGCAGGACCTTTAAAGGGCTCTTTGGTTATTAAACCCCTTGGTGCTGGGCTGGTTTGAATCTCAATGCTGGACTCTGAGGCTTCAGAGTCTGAAGAACTTTCTCTGATTGAAGACACTAGAGAAAATTAAAAATATAAGTTATTTTATCAAATAATGAAAATAACTTATAAACTCAACTTATTAAATAAAGTTGCTTTAATGTAATTTTATGGCAAATTACGTCAAAAATAAAGAAAAATGTCTAAGATAAAAGAAAAAATATTTTTAGTAAAGATTTTTTATTTGATTTTTTATTTTCTTTAAAGAAATAATAATTATGCAATTAACAAGTTAATTAATCAAAATTGTGTTATTATTCACTTTATACTAGAATAACTCAAAGAATAAATTTCAAGTCTGTGATGTGAAGAAGCCACTAGTTAGACAAAAGAAATTTATTCCAATTCACTCAATAGTATATTGTTTCAAACAATATTCTTAAGAAAAAAATAACTTTATTAATATTATAAAGATTATTTATAAGGGATAAGTCCCAAAAAAGCCAATATTAAACAAATATGGCAATTTTACGTCAAAAAACAGTAAAATAAGGTCTAGAATATGATTTATGTCCCAAAAATTGGTTTAAAATCATGGCCAGGCCCCCAAATGTAAGGTTTGTCTATGAAACTCTTGATAATAGTAACAATATCAAGAGTACTATGACTGTCCTCAGTAGAAAAATATAATATAATAAAATATTACAACCACAAATTTAAATATAATTATTAAAAATAATTATATATAAAAAAATAATTTGATTATTATTAGAATAATATAATAATAAAAATAATAATAATAATTATAATAAATTATAATTATTCTATTATTGTTATAGTCACTGACAGTTATAACAATAAGAAGTGTAAAGCTCTTAATGAGACAATTACACGTGGAAAATATGAATATTAACCACTTATAAATAATATAAATATTATTTATGAAAAGAATTAAACACACACTGTGCAGAAATAATTCTTTCAGAATAAAAACTCTATATAAAAAAACTAATATTTAGATAAAAAAAATATAGAACTTTAAAGAAAACCTACTTATAAGATTTATTTAATACAACAAGTCTAATACAACAGTTATTATACTAAATAAAGGTTATAAGCTAAAAACACGTCGAAAATCAATAAATTTAAAGACAAAACAACTTTTTATAATATAAATTATGATTAAAGAGTTTTTGAGAGGAATTTGTGGATTTTAAAAGATATTTAAAATGATAATTTTATATAATAAAATATATTATTGGTGATTACAACAATAATCTAAATTCTATGACTTCAATTCTTTAATTTTAATAAATAAAGAATAAAAATAACTTAAGAATTACTTTTAATAATAAGATTTTATATTTAATAAAACTTTACCTGTTTAAATTTCTAATATGATTGGATTGATAATGAATGATGGACAAAAACAGTGATGAAAAGACTCTTTTTATGTCTTCAGAGAAGCTCTCATGATTCATAATGGATGTAGAGGGCGTGCTCAGGTCAAAACTGAAAAACCATGCTTAAAAATAAAGCTCTTAACTTAAGGCAACTTATTTTTACTTCCAATTTAAAGTTACCAGTGTTATTCTTAACTCCAAGTAACTTTAATCCTCATTTAGTTTAACTATTTTAAGTTTGAATATAAAATAAGGTTATTTATATTAAAGTTCATCACATGAACAACTTAAAATTAGAGTTTCAAGCAAAAATCTCTTAAACTCAATTTTTAATTAATTTTTAAAGAAATCATAATTTTCTTTGAGCTTAATTAAAAGAGTAAATTTCCAGGCTAATTACCCAGGAAATTTATTTATAAAAGATACTTAAAATTTAATTTATAAGTTGATAATATTAAATTCTAAGTTGTGTGAAATTTTCAAGCAAATCCATTAAGAATTGGATTTTTAATGAATTTTTGAAGTTATTGCTATTTTTCCACGTAAAATAGCAAAACACACCAAACCTTAAGTTTTGATAAGGTTTTAATCCTTGAAAATTTAAAGTTTTAAGCTTATTTAAGGTTTTTAAGCTTAATTAAGCTCTGACAGTTCTTAAAACCTTGATTTCAAGGCTGCATATTGGGATTTACCCTTTGGCAGCTTGAAATTCCTGTCCAATTTGGGATAAAACCAGTTTAAACCTTAAGGTTGGATCAAATTCTAATCTTAAAGTTTAAATAAGGTTGAAAATCCTCCAATACAGGTGGAAAACCTTAATTGAATCCTTGCAGATCCAAAAAGTTGGGTACCCCAGCTCTATTTGGTCTTTTTCCTTTGTCCCACCTTTCTGCGTGGATTTTGCCCTTTTATTTATTTAAAGCCATACCATGGCTTTAAACCCTTTTAAATTGAGCTCACGCAGGATTTACATTCTGTATGGCAAATCCTTAGCCAATTCAGTAAATATACACCACACCTCAATTTTAACTAAAATGTTGGTAAGTTTGCATAAACCTTATGCAACTTTAAATTTAAGCTTAATTAAGCTTAAATTTAACAATTTTAAAAAAATGTTAAAAAAGTTACATTGGTACTGTGAGATTCTTAAATCTTCCAATAACATAAAAAATAAGTGGTTTTGGGTATAACACCCTATGGGTGTACCCTAGGTTATTTTTGGTGTAGAATCCAAAAATGACATAATATTTATAACTTTGTTTATCCAAAAAAAGTTATACTTATTTTTTTATTATTTTTCATTTTAAATTCAACTAAAAAGTCTGTTTAAGACAAAATTAACTGTTTATAAAATCATTTGTGGCCTTATGGGTATGTCATACATACCTCACAGGCTCACAGAGGGGCTGGTATATGTGAGAATCACCAGCCCTGATCCAGACAGAGAATTTTCATGAGAATATTTGATTATTGAATTGAGTCAGGCCAATACAGGTCCTGTACAGCTGTACAGGATCTGTACAAGAGGATTGGTGGTATTTAGTGATCATATAGTTTGGGGATGGTGTATCTAAACTGTATTGGGTAATTCCAACCTGTACAAGTATTGACAGGCTTTATTGATGAGCCAGACTGTATGCATGTTTCAGCAAAAAAGATTGCTGAAAGTGAATGCTGATACACACAGTGGATTTTCTGGTTTTACGTGTTTTGGTGGGTGTAAGTATGAATACCCTTACCCCTGATCAGTGGTTGTTACAGTATCCCCCTCTTGAAACTGGTGGGCTCCTGAACACCATAATACCTTGCCACTGTTGAGTGGCATCTCAATATACCCCCATTTTTTCAAAAAAAAATATTTTTAATTATATTTTCCTCTTGACCCTTATCCTGAAAATCACCTCTTCATTTCTTCAGTGTCATACTTGATTTGAATTATCTTCCCCCTTCTTTTAGCTTGAGTAAGTGCTTTCAACTTTGAAATATGCTTCTTTGTGGATTCAGTCATTCCCTTCCTCTCAAGGCATGGCCCTTGGGTTGTATCCAAAAATGAGTTCCATAGAGCTCTTCTGCTCAAAATTTGATGGCCAATGAGTATATTATCATATACCTCATTATGAATGGGCCAACTTAATGTTTGGCCCTTCTTGCCCTGATTGGAATTCCTTCAAAAGCCTTCAAGGGGGGTCTTGTCCCCATTGTCCCTGAAGATGCCTCAAAATGTGGATTTGGGGCCCCTTTTGCCCTACCATTGAATTTGTGTCTTGGCCCTTCTTATGGTGATTTTTGACTTTTATGGCTTCAGGGCATTTTTTGGCCCATTTTGGGTCTTGGGTGATTTTGAGGTCCTACAGTCCACAGGCCATGGGGGCCATTGGAGACCCCCAGGACCTAGAATGACCCCCTGAGCCCAAATTTTCTGGGGCTTCAGGGGTCCCATGGGACTATTAAAATGGCCCATGGCCCAACTAATCACCTACATGGCCTGGCCCCATTAGAAGGGTCCAGGACCATCAAGACTCTGACCTCCCCCAAGTTGCAGGGATGGTCCTGGGTGGTGACTTCAGTCCTAAAGAGACATTGACTCACCACCTTAAAAACTTTGAGGGGGGGCCATCATTGAGTTATAGCCCCACTTCCTTGAGGTCATTTTCTTTTGGGCTTGAAGTGATTTAATTCTGATGTCTTGAATATTCTGCTTGCATATTCCTTAGTCATGAGTTCCAAACTGACTGAAATCACTGAATCTTCCCCTTCTGTGCCGCCACCATCTGTCCTTCATGGTTCTGGCATTCTCAGTCAATTTTCTTCACCGTCAATGGCTTCTTCTGGTCATTTTTATCCCACCCAAACTTATGATGGTTACAAGGCAGTTGAAGTTCTTGATCCTTCTTGTACTGAATGTTTGGTGAAGGGGAAGAATTGTTTTGAACATTACAATCCCAGATCTTCAAAATGCCACTACTGCTTTATTGGGAAGAAGCCATGCCGCCGTACTGGGAAGCAAGCTTCAAACGTCAGGAGGTATTTGTGGAGTAGGAAAGAGGGGCCTTTTGGAAAAGAGTTCCCAATTTCTGAGGCCCCTACTCTTGATGGTACTTCAGGGTATTCTGCTTGTGAGTGAAATGATTTTCTTGCTTGAAATGGATACTGATATCTTGAATAAGTGACTGGTTTTAGGCAGAGGGATGTGGCCAGGTGGACTAATGTTAGAGGGCCCATCTGAGTTGGTGGTAGGCCAATATACTCCAGCTCAGAATTTCCAATTTTCAGGATCAATACTGAAGGCATAGTGAAATGAATAAGATAAATTTCCGATTCCCCACCTTATCCAGATGCTGAAGGTAGTGATGAGTAGGATGGTGAAGAAGTTGAGGTGGTTCCTAATTCTTGTAAGATGTGACTATGAAACTGATGATAATATTACTATTAATCAACAGTACTATGTCTGTTCTTATGAAATATAATAATAAAAATTTATTATAACCACAATTAAATAATTATAAAATTATTTCTTTCACGTGTTATACACTACTAGTGATTATAACTGTGAGCAGTAATTGTCTACAAGAATCAATTACAAGAAGAATTTAATAATAAAAACTTCTTTATTAAAATAATGAAATTATTTTAATATATAATTATCTTTGACAAGAATAATTATAAGGATAATTCTTGAAGAAAACTATTACTAGAGAAAAACTTTAAGAATTAAGGATAAATGACTCACTAATACTCCAAAGAACTTATTGATAGATAAAAGTAGAGAAATTTGACGTGGAATTGTGGATTTAAGGGATCAAAAGGATTTATAACAGTATTACAACAATATATAGTTGGATTATAGGATTTCACGTCTTTCTGGATGATTTGGAAAGATTTAAAACACTTAAGAATAGCTTTAACTAATACTTACTTGTTGGTAATAATGATTTAATAAATTGATAAGATGATGATACGGAAAAAACAGCAAGAATAGGCTTCTTTTAAGTCAACAACAGCTCACAGAGGCGTGCCATGGAGCAAACTGAAAAACCAGTGAGTGAGAAAACAATAAACCCTTTTGGATTAATGATTGCATCATCTGTTGTCATGTAAGATTATCATAATTACTTAATTGATGCTTTTACGTGACTACCAACCCCAATATGGTTAAGAATAAAAGGAGTAACAACAGTAAATCTTCTTTTATTCTAAAATAATCATTGATTCCTCAAAGTTATCAATGTTATTGCCAATTTCATCACAAAATTTAATTACTGTGAATTTTTGAAGATTCAGTGTTTCACATAAAATGGTCAAAAATGGACTGTAAGTAAAACTTTTAATTTTACTAATGAAACTGTAATTCTTTTTGGTTGTACCATAGATAATACAGTTCTTCATTGGTCCTGAAAGTTTCAGAAATATTCATTGAGAATTGTATTTTTAATGAATTTTTGAAGTTTTTACCTCATTTCTATGTAGAATTGCAAATAGCAGTATTTTGCTGGTTGCTATGAGGTAAATCAATGAATATGAGTCCCAAAAGGGTTTTAATTACTCTTTTAGGGTCTAGTAATGGAAATTAATCAAGAATTGACGTGGTTACAGGAGTCTAAGTAGCTCATTACCTCCTTGGCACGTCAAAATAGCAGGTTATTTGCTATTTTCTTGTGATTACAGTAGGTGTAACTTGGTAACCAAGTTCCCAAAGAGTTTTAGTTTACCAATTGGGCCAAGATGAGCCATGGATCCATGTTCTGGAGCTATCCACGCCTCTGAGGCCTCAGAAGTTGGGTACCCTGGCTCTCTTTGATGTCTTTTGTCCCCCTTGCCTAATTTTTACGTCAAAATAGTAATTTAAGCTTAAAGTGAGATATCCACTATGGGTGTACCAAAAGTCCATGTAAGAATACTATGATATTAAGTGCTCAAAACATGCATAACACTATTCTTAGTGTATATGTAACATGGGATTTCTCACTTTCCCATTATTTTGGCGTGAAATTAAGAAAAACAAAAATTTTCACGGATCTTTTATGTGGTATTGATGATGTGGTATTGAAGTATTTTCCATTTTACCACCTCAAATACTTAAATTGAGCTTATTCACTCTATGGGTCTACCCTAGGTGATTTTTTGTGTAGAATCCAAATCTGGTCTTAAATCCATGGATTTACTTACTCAATAAAAAGTTATTCATCTTTTCTGAAATTGAAAATGATGAATTTTGGATATATGCATGACTTATGAGTTTTGCATAATTCAAAATTTCTTTTTAAGATAATTGTGGCCTATTTGGGTATGTAAAATATACCTCAAGGCTCACAATTCTGGTGGTCATCCATCCAATAATTCTGCTTCCCAGCCTCCTTCCAAGAGATTCCAAAGTCAAATCATCCCCAGTACCCCCAGAAATTTCCAACCCACTCTTGCTGCCATTCCTACTTCCATCACTCCTGCTTCACCACACTCTTCCCACACCAGTCCTGCCTTGAATCCAGCAGTAAGACCATCCCCAATCCAACAGCCCAGAAACTCACCCATAGTCACCTCACAACAACTCCAACCTGTGGCAGGTACCAGTAGAAGAAGCAAAGAGCTTTCTCCTTTGCCATTTCCTGCCGCTCAAGTGCTTCAGTGCAGGGATTGCTGGCCTATCTGAGTTACCAGAGAAGATCCAAATATGGAGAGTGAAAATCAGGATTCTGTGGCCAGGTTACTTAGGAGGGTTGATAGAAATAGTAGGGAGGTGATTATGTATGCTAATGATAGGACTATTCCAGGGACTGCTTCTGAGGAGATGGCTGAAAAATTTGCCTGGTATGAAGATGAGTTGATTAATGATTTCCAGAAAACTTTTGATCATTTGAGTAGAGATAACTAGTCTCCTTTTCCTTGTTTGTATTTGGTTTGACTTCTATCCCCAATCTTATAAAATACTAAAATAAAAAATAAAGATAAATGGAACCTCCCAATAAATGATTTGGGAGGGGATGCTGCTGCTTAAAAAGAACTAAAAAGAAATATACAAGTAAAGAAAGAAAGAAAGAAATAAAGAAAGAAAATGAGAGTAAATAAAAAGAAATAGAGAAATTCCTGAGGTTGTCCTTCTTGTGGTGAGCTGCTTGATTTTGGCCAAGAATTGTCTGAAAGATTAAAATCAAGCATTTGATGCTCACAGAATGGCCAAGGTGATGTTTTACAAGAAGTAGAACCCTCAGGGATGCATCCCAGGAGATGGAACTTACTTTCATAGCTTCCACTCCCTACCAAGCACCATAAAACAGATAACTTTTTCATCATTGACTTTGAAGTAATGAATGTCTTGAATAAATGTGATTGGCATGAGTTGCAAAAGAATAAAAAAATAAAATAAAAGAAGAAGGAATTTGGCCATATATTGAATAAAGTTCCAAATTTGAGTGTATTGATGTTGCAAGGCCTTCTGAATCTGTCCAAAGAGTTGGCAAGTGTCACAAAGGGGCAAAGGTGATGCTTAAAAAAGTTTTTGGGTAGAATACCCCCTTAAAGGTGCATGCCAGGAGAGGAAATTACTTTCATAGTCTCTTCTCCACACCAAGCACCATAAAATCAAACTCTTGAGGTATTTAGGCCAGGCTTGTCTGGATACAATGAATGGAAATCCTTGATGAGGTCTGGTGAGTTGGTAAGGCTGGAAGCTGGTTCCCAAGTTGTTCTTTCTGGGTCTTCACTGAATCCTTTCCACTCTACAAGATACCATAACCTACCTCTTTTGACTTTTGAGTCCAGAACCTGAGCCACTTCCCATTCTTCTTGCTCCTCCACTAGCACTGGTGGTGGTGGAAATTGATTACAACTTGGGATGCTTGACTGCTTGACTGGTTCTAGTAATGACACATGGAAGATAGGGTGAACTGACTTCCATTGCAAAGGCAAATTGAGGTGATAAGCATGACTTCCAATCTTCTTAATGACCTCAAAAGGTCCCAGCCATGTTTCTGAAAGTTTGTTTGTGGGTCTTGTGGTCTTGATGTTCTTGGAAGCTAGCCATGCTTTGTCCCAAGGTTGGAAATCAAGTGGAATTGACCTATTTCTATCTTCATATGTCTTGAATCTCCTTATTGCTGACTCTAATTGTTCTTTGAAAACTTTCTGTACTTATTGGAGTTTTTTTGATAACTTTCCAGCAGGTGAGTCTTGAGAAATATGGATTGAGTCAAAGCTGGGTTTTCTTCCATAAAAGGTGAAAAAAGGTGATTGCTTTTTTGATAAATGTTCTGCATTATTATAGAAAAATTCAGCTAGAGGGAGCCAGGTGTGCCAGTCATCGTGATGGTTACTAACATACATCTGAAGATACTGTTCTAGAATCTGATTTACCCCCTCTGTCTGTCCATCTGTTTCAGGATGAAAGGAAGTTGAAAGATCTGTTGATATCTTGAGATGCTGACATAAATTGGTCCAGAATGATGAAACAAATAAAGATCCTCTATCACTGAAAATACTGACTGGAAGTCAATGTTTGTAAAAGACATGGCTGGTAAAGATTTGAGCTAATTTCAGGGCAGTGATTCTTCCATAAGCTGAAATGAAGATTGCCATTTTTGAAAATCTATCCACAACTACTAGAATTGAATCAAAGCTGTTGGATAGTGGCAATTGAGTGATGAAGTCCGTTGATAAAGAATTCCAAGGACCAGATGAAATTTGAAGATGCTTGAGTAATCCAAACTTCTTATGATGAATGTTCCTGTTTCTTGAACATTTCTGAAATGAGGACACATAGTCCTTAATGAATTGATTCATGCCAGCACAATAAAAATCCCTCTTGAGGAGCTTGAGGGTCTTCTCCTGGCCAGGATGGCCAGCCAATGGTCAGTCATGACACTTTTGAAGAATATTGAGTTGTATTTATTCATTGCGTGGGATTACCACTCTATCTTTGATTAATAATAACTTGGATTGAGGTTCAAGAGAATAATCTGTAGCTTACTCACCTCTTGCTAGTTGCTTGAGTATTTGTCTTGCCATACATCTTTTTAAATCTTGTAAACTAAATCTGAGAATATTTCCACTTTGATTGAGAAGAATCTTGGCTCTTGAATTCCATCTTGCTTGATTACTTGATGAAAATTCTGAGGATTCTTGCTAATAATGTCCACCACCCTCTCTGGGTACATGTTGTCCCAATGTGACAAGGCATCTGGTAAAGTGGCCAGACTGCCTGGGTGGTAGAAGATAGTGAAATGAAACTCAGAAATAAATTAAATCCAACGGGCCTGACAATGAGCAAGAACTTTGGAATACATGAAATACTGAAGAGAAGAGTGGTCTGTCAAGACCTCAAAGGGATTGGAAAGAGAAAGAAGAAAATCTCTCCAGAGCTTGAGAGCCCAAACTATTCCAAGGTGTTCCTTGTCATGAATTTCATAGCTCAGCTTGGCTGGGAGAAGCTTGCAACTATCAAATGCAATGAGATGCTTTCCTGAGTCATTCACATGACTCAGTACAGCACCCAAGGAATAATTAGAAGCATCAGTCTCTACAATAGCTGGTAGAGAAGGTTTGAAATGGGAAAGAATAGGAGCAGTGGTGAATGCTTCTTTAAGTATTTGAAGCTGACTAAGAGCTTCCTCATTGAAGATAAAAGGAGAGTCTTGTTTAAGAAGATAAGTGAGAGCAGTGATTTTTTTGGAGTAATTTTTAATGAAACAACAATATAAATTGGCAAATCCAAGGAAGGATTGAAGAGCCTTGATGTTCTTGGGCTGAGGCCAATTGAGGATCTGCTGCACCTTTGAAGAATCCATCTTGAGGCCATTTCTTGAAACAAAATAGCCCAAGTATTCCACACTTGAGGCATGGAATACACAATTGGAGGCTTTGGAAAACAAATTATTGTCCCTCAGTCTTTGGAGGACAGAGGCCAAATGCTTGACTTGTTCCTCCTCAGAACTGGAAAAGACCTTAATATCATCTAGATAAACTACAACAAAAATATCCAGGAAATCTGCAAATATATCATGCACAAGATCCTGGAAAGAAGAGGGAGCATTGGTAAGGCCAAATGGCATAACCAAATACTCATAACTACTGTATTTGTTCTGAAATCAGTTAAGTGCTCATCCCCCTCTTTGATTCTCAGGAAATTGTATGCACCATGCAGATCTATCTTGGAGGAGATAGTGGAACCACTTAATACAGTAAGAAGCTGGTTCATTGGAGGAACGGGATACCTGTTCTTCCTAGTGACAGAATTGAGTTTGCGGTAGTCAACACATAAACAAAGGCCTCCATCCTTTTTCTTGACAAAAAGGACAGGTTCTCCTGTTGAAGAGGAGCTTGGCCTTATGAAACCTTTCTCTACATTCTCTGAAATGTAGGCCCACAGTGTTTCTGAATCTTGATTTGATAATGAGTAGATAACACCAACTGGAGCTAGAAGACCCTCCAGTTTGATATGATGATCACAGGCGCAGTGTGGAGGAAGATTCTCTGCTTTCACCTTGAAAAGTACATCCAAATATTGGTGATTAGCAGGGGGACTACCATCAACACAGTTTCAATTTCTTCTGGCTCTTCCTCCTCATCCCACTGCTCCTCCAGGGATGCATGAAAAGATAAGGGAGGAAGGTCCATATCCCCTTGAAAGAGATGAAGTGAAGATATAGCAAAATCTTCTCCAACATCTTTTATCTCTTTGAAAACCTCATCTGTTGATTTAAGTAATGACTGATATGGCATGATGGAAGGGATATGGACAGAAGAAGGAAGGGAAGGTGTCTTAACTTCACCAACCAGAGAAACAATGTTGAAAGCAGTGGCCAAAGCATTATTAGCAGAATATTTAATACCACTAGAATCCTTATGACCAGAATCATAGGTGATCAATCCATTTTTCCATTCAAGAATGGGATTAAAATGGTAGAGAAAATCATAGCCCAATATCAGGTCTTCTCCCTTGGGTGAATCTATGATGAAAAAGTCCCATTAAAAGCTTAGGAAGGAAGGCAAGTCAACTACCCACTTGGTATAATGGGTGATGAACAAGGCAGGGGATTCATTTGAATCCAGAATGAAAAGAGGAATCTTTTCAGGCAGCTCTGACATAGTCAATGAGTACTCGAGAGCAAAATTTTTTAAAATAAAAGAGTTTGTAGCACCAGAATCAATGAGAATATTATAAAAAATATCAGAGACAGAAGAAAAAAAAGAAACCTTAAATATTTCTTGACACTACTATTCAGAGTGCACAATTGTGCTCTTGAAGGAAACAAGTGAGAACCATTGAGCACATCATGATTCCCACTAAGGCTTTTACCTGCTTGCTAGTGAAGCCTCTTGATGACCCAGGCTTGTTCTGAGGTGTAAGGTGTGGATATGAAACTTTGATAAAATATCAAGTACTTTTCCTGTCTTCAAAATTTGTATAAGGTAAAATTATTTAAAAATAGTAAGAAGTAGTATTTTTAAATAGAAGACACACCAATTTTATTTTTTTAACTTTTTAAGTATAAAACAATAATATAGTAAAAATTTATTGTTTTACCAACAATAAAGATTTATCCAAAAATACTCTAGAAGAGATATTTAAGGCTACAAAAGAAATTTCTTCAAGAGCAATTTCAATTGGAATTAATTGAACAAAGAACTGCAAGAAATTAATTAAAGAGAAAAGTCTTGAAAAAATACTTAAAGAGAAAACATGCCCAAAAGTTACCAGAGTGAATTTGGAAGCAAAGTGACAAAGTTAACAGTGATGAAAGATGCTTTAATTCACTTTTGGGGTCGTTCAGGGGTAAAAATGATTATAAGAGTTACAAACAATGATTATACTAATTTTTTTACATGATTAAAAGGTTCAAAATGTTTAAAAAAGGGTGGTTGGAATATTTTATTAATTGGTTTAACAGTGTTTAAACTGATTATAAAAGGAAAAGATTATAACATGAAGAGAAAAGTGCGGCAAAGAAGACATTCTTTTATAGCCATCAATTTTCTTACTCCAAAAGTAAAGTTAACTCTTGTCAGTCGTAAAGAACAGTCTGACAACAGAAAAGCCAATTATGGCATCATTGAACCCTGGTTTAGACCAAAGAAGTGCTGGTTTAAGCCATTTTTGCTAGCTTTAGCCATTTTAGACCCTTAAATCAGCCATTACTATAGCAATACCTTGTATAGAGCCTTCAAAACACGTACGAATGTGTGTAAGAGGTGTAGAAACCAGTTAAAATTGTTTTATCTTAAGGGTAGTTTTACCCTCTTGGCAGCAGTTAAAACCACCCTGGTTAGTATCAAAACCTCATCATCAATTGAGTCACAGACCCTGTAACTCAATTCCAGGCCAAAAGTGATGAACGTTTGCATAAATTTTGACATCTCACGCCTGTCAGCAAGGAGTTTGGGGGTCTGGCTCCCCCTTAGAGATAGAGTGTCTTTTCCCCCCCCGGAATTAATCTTTCCAATTTATTTTTTCTTTAATTCCTCATCATGTAATACAATCATAATTCACACATGTAATTCAATTGAGTTTTCAATTACACATCTGTAATAATTGATCCCCTTATGTAAATTAAAGTTCACTTATGTAATACACAAACACATTTTGACATTTTAATTGAAAATACTTCAATTCATCATAACTTCGAAACCAAAAACAACACCTCAATTTTAACACAAAAATTGATGGTTAACACCACATGTGGTGTGAATTAAACTAAAGTTTTGAGTATTTTTATACTTTTGTACAAAAAATACTAAAAACTTAATTTAAGCTTATTTAGAGTTGAGTTACAGAAATTTCATCCAGAGGTGACCCCACATTACTTTTTATGAGGAAACCAATGGTGTGATAATTTCTTTATGTTTATTTATTGGATAAGCAGTTATAATATATTTTATATAACTTTTTACCAAAAATATTTTAATTTCATAATTTGTATCAAAAATTCATTTTTACTTAATTTTTACAAGTAAAAATGTATTTTCATAATTTTAAATTTTATTGTAAAGTTATTTTTGAATTATAATTAAATTTGTATTTTTAAATATAAAGTTGTATTTATATTTAAATTCTTATTTTTATAATATAAATAAATTTATTTTATTTATATTTGTATCTTAATCTATCATTTGTGGTCTTTTGGGTATGTGAAAATACCTCTAAGGCTCACATGAGGTCTCTCAAAGGATTTTTCAATTTGGTGCTTTCCACCACAATAAGTACATAAGCCTTCTTTGATCCTCCTCTCCTTTTCAGAACCAATTAATTTACTGTCCTTATTAAGCAGAGCAGAATGGGGCTTGTCCTTTGCAGCTTGAAATTGCTTACCCTTCTTGTTCTTCTTATGGTGAGGCCTTTTTGAAGATGAGTCTTGAGGAGGCCTTGAAGGATTGGATCCAGTAGCAGGAGGCTTCTTTTCTTGATGACTACCCTTCTCCTTCTGTCTCTCATGGTATCTGGTATCCAATTCCTGGTTAATGTCCATGAGTTCTTGAAGATTATCAAAATTACCAGGGCAGGAAGCCAACTGATCCAAAAGTCTTGATGCCAATCCCCTTCTATAAACCTGAAGGTTAGCTCTTTCTCCCCAATATCCAATCCTTGAAATTAAGCTTCTGAAATCAGAAATGTACAAGGATACATGACCACTTTCCTTCATCCAAAAATTGTCCAACTCTTGTTCAGCTTTCCTGACTTCATTGGGAACACCAAACAGAGTGAATAATTTAGTTTCAAATAACTGCCAATTATTGAGGAGGTAGGAAGGATCTTCATTGGAAATATTGAAGAAGTAGGGTTCCATCCATTTGTCAGCTCTACCAGTGAGAAAAGAAGTTGAGTACAGAACTTCCTTCCTTTCAGAAGAAATTTTCTGGATAATTATGGAAAATCAATTGACAGGATCGGATAAATCCTCTCAATTTATGAGCTTGAGTACCATCAGAAGAATCAGGTGCCTTCATTGATGGAGTCTTGAATGCAGGGGCTTCTGCTTGAGAAGGTTGTCCCATAATAGTAGCCATTTGCTCCATGATCTTGAGGAGACTTGGATCCAATTGAGAGATAAGAAGCTGATTAGTAGGGGCTAGATTAGAGCCCTGGGGTACCTCTGGAGCATTTTCCAAAGCATCTGCCACTTCAGTTTCCCCAGAACCTTCCTCTTTCACAGACTCCTCCCCGTCTTGCTCTTTCACCTTCAGACAGGCCAGGGAAAGATCTTGATCTTCTGGAGGGTGCTTCTCCTTCCATTGGTGGTCCTCTGTCCAAATTTTCACTCAGTTGATGAACTGATGGTGTGCGCTCAAGAGGAACCCTTGCTGTAGGAATGGGAACTGCTGGATTTCTTTGAGATCCAGTATTCTTAGCTGGAGGGCTATGCTGAGCTGGAATTATTGAGAAATTAAGAATAAAACTTGATGGTACTTCACAAAAGAAATCAAAGCTTGGCCAAATCAATAAACAATAAAATCTTTATGATCTTGAGGAATCAATAAAAAGTCTTGAGATTAAATCAAATTCAATCAATCGATTTATTCAATATCAGCAGTCAATCAAATATCAATAAATCTTGAAGAATTTAACAATCAATCACTAAATCAATCAATGTCCCCAATGTCAATTCAAGGTCTTGAGGAATCAATCAGTCTGATTAATATCCTCAGGAATCAAAATCAATCAATAATCAATATTTGAGGATAAATAAGTTATCTTGAGGAATTCAAAAGTCAATCAGTCCAATCCAAATAAACTCCTGAATTGCTGAATCAATAACCCAAATCGATCCCAATCAATAACTCCTGATAAGACCTGAATAAAAAAACAAAGGAAATATTTGATTGAGATAGAGTTGAGAATGAAATCAGATGGTCAGCAATGATTAAGAAATGAAAAGAATCAAATTTCATATCAATATAATGAATGAGATGAAAATTGATGAGAGAAAAATCATAATCATGAGAAATACTAAAATCATAAAAGAGTCATAATTTTATTAATGAGAGAAATGAAGTTAAATTAATGAAAAGAAAGAATCAGATATGAGTTAATTAATTTAATGTCACAGGGGCTCTTCTGAGTGAAGAGGTCCTGGCACTTACTTATGGAGGGCTCAGTACATGGTAAGAAAGAATACAATTAAGACACCGGGGAAAATTTTGCATCAATTGCCGGCAATTGACTTCAATTTGCACTGCGGTCAGTTGACAATATTGCTTCAGTTGCATTAGTGTCACATTATAGTCACTGGATTTAGTGGGTCATGTCACGTCTGCGTCAAGACAACGTCAATTGTCAAATGTCACTCAAATCCCAAACCCATTCAACATTATTCGCAAGGTTGGGGTAATTACACCTCATGGTGCAAGGCAAAAGTTTGGCATGAGAAGACTTGCGCCATCTCACCCCTTTAACATTCCTACTCTCACACATGAATTGGATTCTGCATCCCTGCCTAATCCTCTCCAACCCTTAGAATGCTTACATTCCCGCACTGCCCTCTAGATGTGACTCTGACACTGCCCCCCCATTGCCGCCCTCATCACTCCTTACACTTCCCCACCCCTGCCACTTAAGATCTTTATGCTCCCATGGCACGCTCAAGATATACCTCCTATGCCACCCTAAACCCTGATTACTGTCACATGGTGGAATTTGATCTACAATTTGCCAGTATTAATAGGTCTTTCAACCAGTTTGATAGCCTTTTTGGCAAGAGTTCCCTGTGCTGAGGTCTGGCAGACAGCATTGTGACAATAAACCGGTTACCAACGTCATGGGTTTGATTCCAGTTGGAGACAAGAGGAGGTCTCAATCAAACAGCCAGAAATCACTGGGTTTTCCACTCAATTGGTGTACAAGGGTTCTACTCCTTGGGGGTTCCTTGTAGGCCCCTGTTGTGACTAATGTAACTCCATGAGGGTGAAATGTGTAATACCATCAGTTACATGCACTTCAGGATGCAGTGCCCTAAACCTGGGGGTACTGTCACATGGTGGAATGTGATATACAGCTTGCCAGTATCAATTGGTCTTTCAACCGGTTTAATAGCCTTTTTGGCAAGAGTTCCCTTTGCTGAGGTCTGGCAGACAGCATTGTGACAGGTCCTTGCAGGACTTGTATACCTAATATACAGGGGTTACACAACTAGTTGTAGATCCTGTATGACCTTAAACTACATTTTTTTATGAAAGAAAGAAGAAAAGAATAATTTTGAAGACCTCAATATTTCAGGAAACTAGCAAATTCTTAGAAAGAATTAAAAAATCACTAATTGAAGATGCATCACCAAATTTTAGAAGCCAAATATAAATCAGTCCTGAAGAAGGTGAGACCAGTCAATGAGCCAATTCCTCAAGACCTTAACCCACCTTTGGAAAGACCATATTTGTCAAGAGATCCTTATGAAACACCCTTATCACCAAACCCACCTATATTTCAATAAACCTTCAAGGTCACCCATGAAAGACTGAAAGCAGTCAATTTTGACCCACCAGGATGGTTATAAAATGAAGAAATCAATTTACTCAAAAATGTTATTACACTAAGGGGAAAAGCAATAGCTTTCTGTAAAGAAGAAAGAGGATTACTCAAACACTCATATGGAAAACCTTACAAGATACCAGTAATACCTCATGAACCTTGGCAGAAGAAATCAATTCCCATTCCCAAATAAATTTTACCTCAGTTTACTTAATTAATCAGAGAAAGTATCAGGACTGGACCCTATGAGCAATCCACTTCAAGCTACACAAGCCCAATATTGTGTGTGTCCAAATCAAATGGGAAACTCAGAATTGTCCATGACCTTCAAGAACTCAACAAAGTCACCATCAAGGATGCTGGCTTACCACCGCATATTGAAGAATTTGTAGATGCATTTGCAGGAAGAGCATGCTATGGACTAGGAGACATCATGGGAGGATATGATGAAAGAGAATTAGAGGTCATTACAAGACCCCTCACCACTTTTGAAACACCCCTTGTGAGGATGCAACTCACAAGACTACCCCAAGGAGCCACTAACTCAGTAGCAATATACCAAGCCCAAATGACCTGAATACTCCAAGAAGAAATACCAGAAAGTATAGGAATTTTCATTGATGATGGAGGAATAAAAGGACCAAGATCACTTTACAACCAAGAAACACTACTAGAAAACCCCTCAATCAGAAGATTTATATGGTAATATGCCATAATCTTAGAAAGAGTTTTATACAGGATTGAATAAACAGGACTTACTATCTCAGGATCAAAGTTTGCATGCTGTGTTCTAGGTTTGGATATAGTAGGGCATGTTGTATCATTTAAAGGAATAACAATCTCAAAGCAAAAAGAGAAACAAGATTCAAAATTGGCCAACACCTCTCAACAAAAAAGAAATAAGAGGATTTCTTGGTCTTTGTGCCTATGTAAGAATGTTTATTGAAAACTTCTCACAAGTTGCATCACCACTCAGAAGGCTCAGCAGAGAAGATATTGACTGGGACTGGGATCAAAAATGTGCATAGGCTTTCCATAAGCTCAGAAGAATAGTTGGAGAAGAAATAACCCTCAAGAAATTGGATTATGAAAAAGGAGTGGGAAAAATTAACCTAGCAGTAGATTCAAGCTACATTGCTGCAGGATCAATACTCACTCAAGAAGACAAAGAAGGAAAAGATAGACCAGTATTATATTAATCAATAACTTATTCAAAATTGGAATCAAAATACTCACAACCTAAATTGGAACTCTGTGGAGTTGCAAGAATTATCAAGAAGCTTCAAACAATACTTTGGGGTCAACATTTTGAATTACAGGTTGATTCCAAGGCCTTAATTGAAATGATAAACACCCCTTGCTTACCCAATGCCCCCATGACAAGATGGGTGGCTTTCATTCAACTATTTTCCTTTGATTTGGTACACAAACCAGGGAAGACTTTCACTATGCCATATGGGCTATCCAGAAGACCAAAAAACTCAGAATAAGAAGAAGAAGAAGATGCACCAGAATTTGATGAAGAAGAAGATTGGATCAAGCCACACCCTGGATTTGGGGCTAAGAAGGTAAGTTCACTCAATTTTTCAGGAATACAAGTATCAACCAAACAAGAAGTATTTTGGAAGAGAATGCAAGAATACTTCATTACAATAAAAAAACCACAATCAAGTAAAGATGAAGAATTTAGAAGGATAAAATAAAGGTCATCCAACTTTTTCTTGGAAGATGGCCAGCTCAAAAGAAGAAGTAACCCAAACCCTCAATTGGTGATATCAAGTCAAGAAGCTCAAAGCTACATTTTAAAGTCACTTCATGAATACATGGGCCACAGAGGGTAGAATGAAACATACAGAAGAATTAAAGCAAGATTTTGGTTGGAAGGAATGAAGAAATAAGTCAAGAAATGGGTTCAATCATGCCTGGCCTGCCAAGAGAGAAGTCAAAATTTACAAAGGGAACAAGTAAATCTACATCAAAATCAAAAATCTTTGAAAGGGTCAGTATGGATGCAGTCCATATCAAATCTGGAAGATGGAAGTATATGGTTTTGGCCAGAGATGATTTTTCAGGGTTGCCAGAAACAGCTGGACTAGTAAAATTAACAGCAAAAGTAGTTGCAGAATGGTTCACCTCAGAATGGATATGCAGGTATGGCTCACCAAAAGAAGTAACTGTTTATGGGGGCTCAGAGTTTGCAAATGAATTACAAGATGCAGTAAAGAAATCAGGATCAAGGATCAGAGTCACCACACCCTATTACCCAGAGTCTCAAGGAATGGTGGAAAGGGGCCATAAACAACTCAAAGATGCACTGGTCAAGATGTGTGGGAAAAATGGAGGAAAATGGAAAAAATATCTACCACTAGTAACATTGGCTGATAGAATTTGCACTAAAGCATCAACTGGTTTCTCACCATATGAACTCCAATTTGGACAACTACCAGTATTACCAATTGACATTGAAACAGAAACCTTTTTAGCAGTAGAATGGCACAAAATATCCACAACTGAGGAATTATTGGGAGCCAGAGCTAAACAATTAGAAGGAAAAGAAGAAATGAGAAGGAAAGAAGAGGAAAAACTCAAAAAATCAAAGGAGGACTCAATGGAATATTGGGATAGAAGAATGGCTCACCAACTAAGATCACCACTTAATCCTGCAGATTTGGTCCTGGTTGACAACAAAGCAATAGAAACTAATTGGGGGCTACTTTTCAAAAACAAATGGAATGGACCCTACAGAGTAATCAGACAAATAAGCAATGGACCATATGAATTTGAGGAGCTGGATGGAACAGAATTAGCAAGAATATTTGCAGCCTCTCAAGTCAAAAGATTTTACCCAAGAGGAAAGTTGATTGACACAAAAAGAGACACAGAAGAAGAACAAAGTGAAGATGATGAATCAATAAATGAGGAAGAGGTATTGGAGGAGACCACAGAATAAAATGAAGAATATTGAGCTATCACCTGGAATGCTGGGGACAGCAGCAAATGGAGAGGGAGATGTGGTTATACATACTTTTTTTTCACCAGCCTCAAGCTCATAGTACCCCATAGCAGCAGTAAATCCAGCCTACAGGCAGACTTACACTCAAATTGTGAGCCTTGAGGTATATTTTACATACCCAAATAGGCCACAATTATCTTAAAAAGAAATTTTGAATTATGCAAAACTCATAAGTCATGCATATATCCAAAATTCATCATTTTCAATTTCAGAAAAGATGAATAACTTTTTATTGAGTAAGTAAATCCATGGATTTAAGACCAGATTTGGATTCTACACAAAAATTCACCTAGGGTAGCTCCATAGAGTGAATAAGCTCAATTTAAGTATTTGAGGTGGTAAAATGGAAAATACTTCAATACCACATCATTAATACCACATAAAAGATCCGTGAAAATTTTTGTTTTTCTTGATTTTTAGCCAAAATAATGGGAAAGTGAGAAATCCCATGTTACATATACACTAAGAATAGTGTTATGCATGTTTTGAGCACTTAATATCATGGTATTCTTACATGGACTTTTGGTACACCCATAGTGGATATCTCACTTTAAGCTTAAATTACTATTTTGACGTAAAAAATAGGCAAGGGGGACAAAAGACATCAAAGAGAGCCAGGGTACCCAACTTCTGAGGCCTCAGAGGCGTGGATAGCTCCAGAGCATGGATCCATGGCTCATCTTAGCCTAATTGGTAAACTAAAACTCTTTGGGAACTTGGTTACCAAGTTACAACTACTGTAAAACATCAGAAAATAGCAAATAACCTGCTATTTTGACGTGCCAAGGAGGTAATGAGCTACTTACACTCCTGTAACCATGTCAATTACTAATGACTTTCCATGGATAAACCCCAAAAGAGTAATTAAAACCCTTTTGGGACCCATATTCATTGATTTACCTCATAGCAACCAGCAAAACACTGCTATTTGCAATTCTACGTAGAAATGAGGTAAAACCTTCAAAAATTCATTAAAAATACAATTCTTAATGAATCTTTCTGAAACTTTCAGGACTAAAGGAGAACTGTATTATCTATGGTACAACCAAAAGGAATTACAGTTTTACTAGTAAAATTAAAAGTTTTACTTACAGTCCATTTTTGGATATTCTACGTGAAACACTGAATCTTCAAAAATTCACAGTAATTACAACCTGTGATGAAATTGGCAATAACATTGATAACTTTGAGAAATCAATGATTATTTTAGAATAAAAGAAGATTTACAAGTGTTACTCCTTTTATTCTTAACCATATTGGGGTTGGTAGTCACGTAAAAGCATCAATTAAGTAATTATGATAATCTTACATGACAACAGATGATGCAATCAATAATCCAAAAAGGTTTATTGTTTTCTCACTCACTGGTTTTTCAGTTTGCTCCATGGCACGCCTCTGTGAGCTGTTATTGACTTAAAAGAAGCCTCTTCTTGCTGTTTTTTCCGTATCATCATCTTATCAATTTATTAAATCTTTATTACCAACAAGTAAGTATTAGTTCAACTATTCTTAAGTGTTTTAATTCTTTCAGAATCAATCAGAAAGACGTGAAATCATAGAATCCAACTATATATTGTTGTAATACTGTTATAAATCCTTTTGATCCCTTAAATCCACAATTCCACGTCAAATTTCTCTACTTTTATTATCAATAAGTTCTTTGGAGTATTAGTGAGTCTTTTATCTTTAATTCTTAAAGTTTTTCTCTAGTAATAGTTTTCTTCAAGAATTATCTTTATAATTATTCTTGTAAAAGATAATTATATATTAAAATAATTTTATCATTTTAATAAAAGAAGTTTTTATTATTAAATTCTTCTTGTAATTGATTCTTGTAGACAATTACTGCTCACTGTTATAATCACTAGTAGTGTATAACACGTGAAAGAAATAATTTTATAATTATTTAATTGTGGTTATAATAATATTTATTATTATATTTCATAAGAACAGACATAGTGCTGTTGATTAATAGTAATATTATCATCAGTTTCATAGTCACATCTTACATTTGGGGGCCTGGCCGTGATTTTATCCATAGACTTGGCTTTAATCATATTCTAGACTTCATTTTTGTGTTCTAAAAAACCACCATACCTACCACATCTTACATTTGGGGGCCTGGCCGTGTTTTTTGAACCTTGTACCCTTAATTAATATATTTTTAAGCTCTAAAATATATTAATTTAATTAATTTTTTTCTTTCAATTTGGAGTTAAAATATTTTTATTTTTGAAATTGTTTTAAAATCTTTTTCATTGAGGAATTTGGTTTAATTTTATATTGTTTTTACACGTGGCTTTTTCACATCCAAAAACTTATAAAATTATTCTTTGAGTTACTCTGAATTAATTTTCATTCAAAATCTTAAATTTTAATTTTTTTTCTTTAAAAAGAATAATTTTTTTAATATTAAAAAATATAAAACTTATAAAAATCTTTAAAAAATATTTTAAAAAGTATAAAAAATAATTTTTTCTCTTTTATAATTTCTTTTAGTGTCTTTAATCAAATACTGTGCAGCTGGCAACAGACTCAGTAAAAGATATATCACTAGTCCAGAATCTTCAGAAGCAGAATCTGAAGACAGTATTGAGGTGCAGATTGCTAAAAGAGGCACCTTATTCAACTCAGAAAAAGCTAAATTACCACCAAAAGGTGTGTATTTTATCTTATATTTTCACCTTTTATCTTTAAATTGACGTGAAAATGGTGCATACCAGAAATGGAAGCAACTATTCAGTCCAACCAGATGGATGTGGACAAGGAAGAGGCAAGACCAAATCCAGAAGTGCCAAATCTTCCACAAGAAAGGCACATCTGGAGGATGCCAGAGTTGCCCCCCATTCCCCAAGGTCTGTACCAACAGATTTTGACGTGAATTCTGAGCCTGAACTAATTTATGATAATATTTCCAGGGCTGAACCATTTTCAAGTGGCAGCAATAGAAATATATCAGAGCCAGTACAAAAATTGGTTCAGAGCAGCCAAAGAAGAGGAGTGGGAAATCTGCCCAAGCCTTTGGCAGGGGGCCATGAACTCCTACTTACACATCAAGAGCTTTCTGGGTCAGGAGAAGACCATAGAACCCTTAGGAGGTTGGAGCCCCCTGTCTTGCAAAGACAAGGTCAAAAAGATAAAGACTTGGTTGAAGAACCAGAGTCTTTTATCCATAGACCAGAAGAAAGAATTGGAAATGACTCCAACTTTGGAGACAGAGGCACCAGTGGCATCTACCAGCTCCAAACCAGCTCCAGAAGCATCCAAGGACAAGCCCAAAGGACCTCAAAAGAAACAGAGAGGTCCCAAGAACCATCAAGGCAAGGGCAAAGGCAAAGCCAATTGGCACAGACCTTACCCACAAGGGTACAGGATCCCCAGATTGGAGCCTTCAGCTGTGGACAGTGTCTTCAATATGGCCAGAACTCTTATGGAATTCACAGCCAAAGAGCAGGAAAGGATGAACAGGACTTTTCCACGCAAATAAATGATGTACATAGAAGTATTAGTGTAGAAATTGGCAAACTTGAGTCAAAGTTAAAGCAAATTACATTAGACATCAATGATTTAAAGAAAAATGACAAGCAACATTCTGATTGGCATAAATTGACAACTGTCACCCTTGAGTCAATTAGCAATGCTTGTGAAAGAATTGAGAACCAATGTCAAAATAATGACACAGAGGATCTTTCCATCTTTAAAGTAAATGATAGACTTAAAACTCTTGAAGACCATGTCTTACAAATAGTTACGAACACCAATCAATTTGCTATACATTTAGCAAAAAGTGACAGTGAAAGGCAGAAATTGAAGAATGAAATAATTGCAAGTGTGGAGCAAATTCATAAGAATCATGAACCACATATGCCAAGACATTCTACACCTTTGACTGAAGAAAAACTTTCTGTCAAAGAAAGTTTGACTCCATTCTTAGGAGAGAATGTTATTTCTGCAAAGGATATTCCCAAATTAGAAGAATGGCCAACATTCTCTGGTGAAGGAGAATACAACCATATTGAATTCATCAGGACTATTGATATGTTGCAAGAAGACTTTAATATACCTGATGAAATCATAGTAGGAAAATTACATTGTTTGTTTACCAAGACTGCAAAGAAATGGTATTACAAGATGAGAATAGATCATGGAAGACATGACTGGTCTTGGTGGAAATCTGAAGTGATTACCAAATGGGCCAATAATTCTTGGAGGTTTAAAATGGAGAATGCTTTTGAAAGTGCCATTTTTAACTCAGAAAAAGACAAACCACTTACTTGGTTCTTCAAACAAAAAGACAGATTATCTGCTTTACACCCAGATATGTCTGACACTATGATTAATATGAAAACATTAAGAAAGTGTGGAGGAGAACTGGAACAT
This sequence comes from Austropuccinia psidii, assembly GCA_023105745.1. Lineage (NCBI taxonomy): Eukaryota > Fungi > Basidiomycota > Pucciniomycetes > Pucciniales > Sphaerophragmiaceae > Austropuccinia > Austropuccinia psidii. The sequence continues at coordinate 6,836,478 of JALGQZ010000007.1, read as the reverse complement.
GCTATTAAAAGCAGATGTGTGGAACCCTGTTCAACAGAGGACTACATTAATGCTATGGAAGATATCATTACCAGAACAAGAATTGGTAAAACTTGGGTTAGAAACCCAATAGAGTCCAAAATAGTCTCAAAGATTCCTAGAGAGGAAAGAAGACCAGAAAGACCTGTCTTGAAGTGTCATAAATGTGGAAGTACTTCACATTTAGCCAACACTTGCCCTAAGAAGACAAAGATCAATGAAGTTCAAATCATTGAAGACATTCAGTGTACTGAAGAGAAAGAAGAGTCTGATCAAGATTCTGCAGTCTCTGAAGATACACCAGTAGAGGACTATCCCATTGAAAACATTTCAGCTTTCTTTGAGGTCACAGAAGTCCATACCCACTTGCCACAGTACAGTGAGGATTGCTACAACCTGATCAATATCCAAGATGCCAGAATGTGTAAAACAAAACCTGCTAGAGGAAAGGGTTACACTGCTGGAGCATCCTGTATCACATCAGTTCTAATGGGTGATATTGAAGCCAAAGTAAATCTGGATACAGGGGCATTTTGCACTTGTATTGGCAAGGATTATCTCCAAATTATACTTCCTGAATGGAAAAACCATCTATTACCAATAGAAGGTGTACAGTTCAGTAGTGCCAGTAACAATATGTACCCCTTGGGCATATTGGATACTAATATTGTATTCCCACATCCAGCAGGAAGTGTAAGAATGAAAACTGAGATTGTAGTAATGGATAATTGTACATCTCAGCATATCATTCTTGGAAATGATTACTTGAATATTTATGGTATTGATATAAATAACCATAAAGACAGATATTTCACAATTGGAGATAACAAAAGGCAAAAATTTGCTTTCTCCAATATGCCAAAACAGATATCTGTAGTATCTTCTGTCAAAGATACTTACAAAGATGTATTTGTGTCTAAACAACTTGTTGAAGCACAAATTAATCCATCATTGTCACCAAAGATGAGGAATGAACTTATTGATGTATTATATACATACAATAATGCATTTGCATCTGATAATGAACCATTAGGCGCTATAAGGGGACATGAAATTGATATTACTCTTAATATTGATAGACCATATCCCCCAGTACTTAGAAGACCAGCTTATCCAGCCAGTCCCAGAGCTAGAGAAGCCTTGGAAAAACATATCCAAGAGTTGATCCAACTTGGTGTGCTAAGGAAAGTAGGCCATAATGAGGAAGTTGAAGTGACAACACCTGTTATTATTGCATGGCATAATGATAAGTCAAGAATGGTTGGAGATTTTAGAGCTTTGAATACCTACACAGTTCCAGATAGGTATCCAATCCCTAGGATCCAAGAAACCTTGACTCAATTGTCTAAAGCCAAGTATATAACATCAATGGATGCATTAAAAGGCTTCCATCAAAATGTCTTGACGCCTAAAGCTAGGAAATTACTTAGAATTATCACTCACTGTGGTATTTATGAGTATCTTAGAATGCCATTTGGCATTAAAAATGCTCCATCTCATTATCAAAGAATGATGAATACCATCTTCCCCACAGAATTGTCTGAAGGATGGCTTATCATTTATATTGATGATATTATTATATGTTCTGACTCATGGTCTTTGCACCTTGAAAGACTTGCAAGAGTACTTCATAAAGTTGCAGAAGTGAACATGAAAATTTCACTTAAGAAATGCAATTTTGGTTTTGAAGAACTCAAAGCATTAGGACATGTTGTTTCTGGTTTGAGCTTGGGTATTGACAAGAATAAAGTAGCAGCAGTGTTACTTAAGCCAATACCCCAGAATAAAAAAGAAATGATGTCTTTTCTTGGATTTGCTAGTTACTATAGGCAACACTTGAAAGATTTTGCAATTCTAGCCAAGTCACTTTATAGAATCTGTGATCAACAGACTGTATTTGAAATGACACAGGAAAGAATTAAAGCTTATGAGAAGATAAAGAAAGCCCTTACAGAAGCACCTTTACTCCTCATGCCTGACTGGAATATTCCTTTTAAATTGTACATTGATGCATGTGGGGATGGATTAGGGGCAGCCCTACACCAAGTCCAAATTATTGATGACAAACCTACAGAAGGACCAGTTTGTTATATCTCAAGACAAATCAAACCAACAGAAGCCAGATATGGTGCAAGCCAAATGGAGTGCTTATGTTTGGTATGGGCACTTGAGAAATTACACTATTACCTTGATGGCAGTGTTTTTGAAGTGATAACTGACTGTAATGCCGTGAAATCACTTCTTAACATGAAAACTCCCAACAGACATATGTTGAGATGGCAAATAGCCATTCAAGAATATAGAGGAAACATGACTATAGTTCATAAAGCAGGAAACATTCACAAAAATGCTGATGGACTTAGTAGATGGGCTTTAGCCAACACTCCTGATAACCCAGCTTATGTACCTTTGGAAGCTGAACCACAGATTCCAATTGAAGGGATTAACATAACTGATATTGGGACTGAATTCTTTGAAGAGGTCAGAGAGTCTTATAAACAAGACAAGAATTGCCATATCTTGACTTCTTTATTGGATAAAGACTGCAAAGACACATCTTTGGTTAATACACTAGATGAAGTTTGGAAAAATTCCTATTCTGAAGGAAGATTTCACTTGTTTGATGGGATTATTTACCATAGAACAAAACATTCTTGTGTGATGACATTGTGTAGTAGATTGCTCATCAATACCATTCTTCATGAATGCCATGATAGCATTTACTCTGGACACCTATCAGAAGACAGAACACTTGAAAAGGTGAAGAACTGTGCATGGTGGCCATCTTGGAGAAAAGAAACCATTGAATATTGCCATACCTGTGATAGATGCCAAAAATCAAACAGGAGTACAGGCAAGAAATTTGGATTAATGATCCATATTCAAGAACCAAAATCCCCTTGGGAAGTTGTTCACATGGATTGGGTCACAGCACTTCCTCCAAGTGGTGACAAAAGTTATAATGCTTGTTTAGTCATTGTAGACAGATATAGCAAAACTCCCATATTCTTACCATGTCATAAAGATGACACTGCTATGGATACAGCTCTTCTTTTATGGAGTAGAGTTATTTCTCATACAGGGTTATTTAAGAATATCATAAGTGACAGAGACCCCAAGTTCACATCTGCACTTTGGACCAATCTTCATAGATTGTTTGGGACTAAGTTATCATTCTCTACAGCATATCACCCTCAAACAGATGGGCTAGCAGAGAGGATGATTCAAACTTTAGAAGACATGATCAGGAGATTTTGTGCTTATGGATTAGAATTTAAAGACTCAGATGGCTTTACCCATGACTGGTGCACTCTGATACCTGCATTAGAATTGGCATACAAGACATCAGTCCATTCTTCCACAGGACAAACTCCTGCTATGTTAGAAAAAGGATGGAATCCAAGACTCCCAGCAGACACACTGAGGAAAGACTTGATTGACATTCATCCTACAGCTTCCAGCTTCAAATTAATGCTTGATAAAGTAAAACACCATGCAAAACAAAGTATGGATGATGCTTTTGATTATGCAAAACAGAAGTGGGACAAGAGTCATAAAGTACCAGACTTCAAAGTAGGGGACTTAGTTCTAGTTTCAACCTTGAATTTTAATAATATCAAAGGCCCAAAGAAACTTAAAGATTCTTATGTAGGACCTTTTGTTATTGTTGCCTTACATGGAACCAATGCAGTTCAAGTGGAATTGAGTGGTGAATTGGAAAATAAACACCCCACATTTCCAGTCAGCCTGATAAAACCTTATCAACCAGCTGACAAAGAATTGTTTCCTTTAAGGAACCCAACTCCTTTAACTGTGCCCCCTGTGGAACAGAATGAAGACAGAAAGATAAAGAAAGTCATTAAAGAAAGGAGACTTAGGGGTAAAAATCAAAGAGAATATCTTGTCAGATATAGAAATCCAGTACATGAAGATGAATGGATGGCAGAATCAGAAATACCTGACTCAGATAAACTCTTAAGAAGATTTAGACATGAAAGAAGGCCACAAGCCTGAATATGTCTATAAATGTGCTTTAAATTACTTGATCTGAGTAATGTGAAGAGGTTGGACAGTGGACATTAACCCCCTTTTGGGGCCTTATTCTTTTTATCACTAATAAAATTGTAGTACAATTTTATTTTTTGGTGGGAGGGAATGTGAGCCTTGAGGTATATTTTACATACCCAAATAGGCCACAATTATCTTAAAAAGAAATTTTGAATTATGCAAAACTCATAAGTCATGCATATATCCAAAATTCATCATTTTCAATTTCAGAAAAGATGAATAACTTTTTATTGAGTAAGTAAATCCATGGATTTAAGACCAGATTTGGATTCTACACAAAAATTCACCTAGGGTAGCTCCATAGAGTGAATAAGCTCAATTTAAGTATTTGAGGTGGTAAAATGGAAAATACTTCAATACCACATCATTAATACCACATAAAAGATCCGTGAAAATTTTTGTTTTTCTTGATTTTTAGCCAAAATAATGGGAAAGTGAGAAATCCCATGTTACATATACACTAAGAATAGTGTTATGCATGTTTTGAGCACTTAATATCATGGTATTCTTACATGGACTTTTGGTACACCCATAGTGGATATCTCACTTTAAGCTTAAATTACTATTTTGACGTAAAAAATAGGCAAGGGGGACAAAAGACATCAAAGAGAGCCAGGGTACCCAACTTCTGAGGCCTCAGAGGCGTGGATAGCTCCAGAGCATGGATCCATGGCTCATCTTAGCCTAATTGGTAAACTAAAACTCTTTGGGAACTTGGTTACCAAGTTACAACTACTGTAAAACATCAGAAAATAGCAAATAACCTGCTATTTTGACGTGCCAAGGAGGTAATGAGCTACTTACACTCCTGTAACCATGTCAATTACTAATGACTTTCCATGGATAAACCCCAAAAGAGTAATTAAAACCCTTTTGGGACCCATATTCATTGATTTACCTCATAGCAACCAGCAAAACACTGCTATTTGCAATTCTACGTAGAAATGAGGTAAAACCTTCAAAAATTCATTAAAAATACAATTCTTAATGAATCTTTCTGAAACTTTCAGGACTAAAGTAGAACTGTATTATCTATGGTACAACCAAAAGGAATTACAGTTTTACTAGTAAAATTAAAAGTTTTACTTACAGTCCATTTTTGGATATTCTACGTGAAACACTGAATCTTCAAAAATTCACAGTAATTACAACCTGTGATGAAATTGGCAATAACATTGATAACTTTGAGAAATCAATGATTATTTTAGAATAAAAGAAGATTTACAAGTGTTACTCCTTTTATTCTTAACCATATTGGGGTTGGTAGTCACGTAAAAGCATCAATTAAGTAATTATGATAATCTTACATGACAACAGATGATGCAATCAATAATCCAAAAAGGTTTATTGTTTTCTCACTCACTGGTTTTTCAGTTTGCTCCATGGCACGCCTCTGTGAGCTGTTATTGACTTAAAAGAAGCCTCTTCTTGCTGTTTTTTCCGTATCATCATCTTATCAATTTATTAAATCTTTATTACCAACAAGTAAGTATTAGTTCAACTATTCTTAAGTGTTTTAATTCTTTCAGAATCAATCAGAAAGACGTGAAATCATAGAATCCAACTATATATTGTTGTAATACTGTTATAAATCCTTTTGATCCCTTAAATCCACAATTCCACGTCAAATTTCTCTACTTTTATTATCAATAAGTTCTTTGGAGTATTAGTGAGTCTTTTATCTTTAATTCTTAAAGTTTTTCTCTAGTAATAGTTTTCTTCAAGAATTATCTTTATAATTATTCTTGTAAAAGATAATTATATATTAAAATAATTTTATCATTTTAATAAAAGAAGTTTTTATTATTAAATTCTTCTTGTAATTGATTCTTGTAGACAATTACTGCTCACTGTTATAATCACTAGTAGTGTATAACACGTGAAAGAAATAATTTTATAATTATTTAATTGTGGTTATAATAATATTTATTATTATATTTCATAAGAACAGACATAGTGCTGTTGATTAATAGTAATATTATCATCAGTTTCATAGTCACATCTTACACAAATTTTACACCAAAAGGTCAATTTTACAGCAAGAAGCTGGGATCAACTCATAAAACCATGGCACAGGCATGAAAGGGCAGTGTATGTGTTTATATAAATTATTCAATTTCATTATGCATATGTAAAAATCAAGTTACATATAGCAAACTAGTTACAACAAATAAGGTACCACCCTTTAAATTACACACCCACCCAGATTTACACCCCCTCTATAGCCACAGGACTCCTGCAGCATGAAAATGACACATGCCTTAGCTACACAGCCACCTTGAATTCAATATAGAAAGTCACATGATGAAAAAGCTAAACCCCATGGAATTCCTGCAAGTCATTTACAACACAGACACAGGAGTAACTTATATCCACAGTAACCCCACTTGAAACCTTAAAAAGCATCAAAATTCTTTACAGTACTTATCACCTCATGCAATTCAAAACTAGTTACAATAGGCTGCATAAAGTATAAATTCTTCTTTAAATCTAAATCACATGACTATGCACAGCATGTGTCAAATAAAAAATCACATCATCTCATACACAACAGTAAATTCATCAGTGCAAGAAATTATCACCTGACCTCATTTTAGAGTTCAAGAAGAAGAGAACAACCATGACAACTGCATAAATTAAACAGCCACTTCTACAAAGCCTAAAAGAAATACCTATGCAAAGGAAATAAAAAGTCATCATGTGATACTACACCCACCAACAGAATATGATGTGATAGAAAAATGCTGTGCAAAAGAAAAATCCTCAGCCAAAATGAAATCACCTCATGCATGCAACGAAAATCCAAGAATACCACATCATAATTAGTTCACCAAAAACCCATCATGTGATAAATGGAGGCTGTGCAGAGAAAATATTATCACCAAACCTTAAATCACCTGACCCATGCAAGAAAGGTCCTCACCAAAAGCAGAGTCACATGATGAAATAAAGAGGAATTAAAGTGGAAAAAGACAGCTCCCATGGAGTTCCCCCTGGGCTCCCAAAAGGTATTAATAGAGGGGCTCTCTCCCCCCATGCACATTATATCCCCTGCACATTGCAAGCACAAGAATAAGTCATCCCTCACCTGGGAGGTTGTCCAGTATATCATAGTCAATTTACTTGCCCAGTAGCTAAGCTCAGTGGAAGTATAGTGTTGAAGATTACCCAGTAGCTAAGCTCAGTGGAATATTATCATTATTTCACTAAAAATAAAAATTATACAGACAAGTATTTCATTAAAATTTCAAAATTGAACCAAAATCACTAGCATTATTTTCATATTATATATTGAATAGGTCTGATCTGGTACTGCTGAGTTTTGTCTTCTGCAGTTGTAAAGCCACTTACCAATTTCATTTTGGTTTGTGAGCTCCAAGGAAGATTTTGTTAATTATTTTAGGAGGGGCAGGCAATACACCCCTGCCACCCTTGGTTACAGTAGTCATTAGCAATTCAAAATTAGTTACCTGTGATTTCTCCCTCCAGGTACTGCCTCATTTTAATCCCACACAAGAGGAGTTCATACACTACCCATTTGGTATAATGGGTGGTGAACAAGGCAGGGGATTCATTTGCATCCAGAATGAAAAGAGGAATCTCTTCAGGGAGCTCTGACATAGTCAATGAGTACTTGAGAACAAAATTCTTTGCAATGAAAGAGTTTGTAGCACTAGAATCAATGAGAATACTATAAAAAATATCAGAGACAGAAGAAAAATAAGAAACTTTACAGATTTCTTGACACTAGTATTCAGAGTGCACAATTGTTCTCTTGAAGGAAATAAGTGAGACCCATTGAACACATCATGATCCCCACCCAGGCTTTTTCCTGCTTGCTAGGGAAGCCTCTTGACAACCCAGGCTTGTTCTGAGGTCTCTTGAAGCATTTTTCAATTGGGTGCTTTCCACCACAATAAGTACACAACCCTTCTTTTATCCTCCTCTCCTTTTCAGAACCAATTGATTTATTGTCCTTATTGAGCAGAGCAGAATGGGCATTGTCCTTTGAAGCTTTAAATTGCTTTCCCTTCTTCTTCTTCCTATGGTGTGGCCTTCTTGAAGATGAGTATTGAGGAGGCCTTGAAGAATTGGATCCAGTAGCAGGAGGCTTCTTTTCTTGATGACTACCCTTCTCTTTCTGTCTACCATGGTATCTGGTATCTAATTCCAGGGTAATGCCCATGCATTCTTGAAGAGTATCAAATTTACGAGGGTAGGAAGCCAACTGTTACAAAGGTCTTGATGCCAGTACTCTTCTATAGACATGAATATAAGCCCTTTCTCTCCAATCTCCAATTCTTGACATTTAACTTCTAAAATCAGTAATGTACAAGGATACGTGACCACTTTCCTTCATCCTTAAATTGTCCAACTCCTGTTCATCTTTTCTAACTTCATTGGGATCACCAAACAGGGTGACTAATTGGGTTTCAAATAATTGCCAATTATTGAGGAGGTAGGAAGGATCTTCATTGGAAATACTTGAAAGGTAGAGTTCAATCCATTTTTCAGCTCTACCAGTGAGAAATGAAGTTGAGTACAGTACTCTCTTCCTGTCAGAGAAGAAATTTGCTATATCATTATGGAAAATCAATTGACAGGATTAGATAAATCCCCTCAATTTATGGGCTGGAGTACCATCAAAAGTAACAGGTGCTTTCATTGATGGAGTCTTGAATGCAGGGGCTTTGTAATTGTCCCTGGGGGCTTCTTCTTGAGAGAGTTGTCCCATAATAGTAGCCATTTGCTCCATGATCTTGAGGAGATTTGGATCAGATTGAGACACAAGAGGTTGATTAGTAGGGGGTAGATTAGAACTCTGGGGTACCTCTGGAGAATTTGCCAAAGAATCTGCCACTTCAGTTTCCCCAGAATCTTCCTCTTCCACAGGCTCCTCCCCCTCTTCATCTTCAACTTCCAGTAGTCTTGCTCTTGCACCTTCAGACATGCCAGGGTAGCCACCCAAAAGTCCAAAGAAAGATCTTGATCTTCTTTATTTCATCCCCCCTCTTCTGGAGGGTGCTGCCCTTTCCATTGGTTGTCCTTTGTCCAAATTTGCACCCAGTTGATGAACTGATGGTGTGTGGTCAAGAAGAACCCTTGCTGTAGGAGTGAGAACATCTGGATTTCTTTGAGATCTAGTATTCTTGGCTGGAGGGCTGTGCTGAACTGGAATTATTGAGGGAATAAAAAAAACTGATGATACTTGAGAATAAGGAATAAAAGCTTGGTCAAATCAATACTCAATAAAATATTGATGATCTTGAGGAATCAATCAACAGTCTTGAGGTGAAATCAAATTCAGTCAATATATCAATCAATTCAGTAAATATCAACAATCAATCAAATATCAATAAATCTTGACTAATTCAATAATCAATAAATCAATCAATCAATCAATTAATCAATTAATCAATCAATCAGTAAATGTCTTCAATATAAAATTAAATCTTGAGGAATCACTCAATAAAACAATATCTTCATGATTCAATTCAATATCTTGATGAGTCAACATCAATCAATAATCAAAATCAATTCTTGAAGATCAATCAGTTATCTTGAGGATCTAAAATCAGTCAATCAACCCAATCCAAAACCAAAATCCTGAATTGCTGAATCAATAAACCACTGAATCCCAACTAATCAGTTAACTGAACCAATAAATTCCTGATAAGACCTGAATAAGCCAACAAAGAGAAATTTGATTGAGATAGAATTGAGAATGAAATGAAATGGTCAGAAATGATTAAGAAATTAGAAGAATCAATTTTCATATGAATATAATCAATGTGTTGAAAATTGATGAGAGAAAAAGTCATAATCATAAATAATCATTAAATCATAAAGAGATAATAATTGAGGAATGAGAGAAATTAAGTTAAATGAATGAAAAGAAAGAATAAAATATGAGTTAATTAATTTAATGTCACAGGGGCTCTTCTAAGTGAAGAGGGCCTGGCACTCAGTAAACTGGGACTCACTGCAGAGGGCTCAAAGGATAAGATAAGGTAAAACACTTAAGAGTGTAATGAGAGTAAGATTGCTAAGAAATACTAATATAAGAAAATCAGAAACAAGAATAAGAATAAGAAATAGAAGATCCAACCACAAACAAGTCCAAGTCCACTGTTTCAACCTGTCAGAAGGAAAGAGAAGGGTTAATAAGGATATGGCCACTACACCTCATACTGCACAGGTGAGAGAAAAATGCAAAGACTAACTAAATACTAATAATTATAATAACCAAAAAAATAAGAGTAAGAATAATGATAAAATAATAAGTCAACTAAAGTAATTGACTGGGGAAAAGTCTCCAGGGGACAGAAAGAGGGGCTGGTATATGTGAGAATCACCATCCCTGATCCAGACAGAGAGTTTTCATGAGAGGGAGTGATGATTGAATTGAATCTGGCCATTACAGGTCCTGTACAAACTGTACAGGATCTGAACAGGAGGAGTGGTGTTGTTGAGTGATCATACAGTTTCAGGATGGTGTATACAAACTGTATTGGGTAATTTCAACCTGTACAAGTATTGACAGGCTGTATTGACTTACCAGACTGTATGCATGTTTCAGCAATGAAGATTGCTGAAACTGACTGCTGATACACACAGTGGATTGCTTATTTGAGGTGTTTGAGTGGGTTTAATATTGAATACCCCTACCCTTGACTAGTGGTTGTTACAAATATATAAAAAGTATATATTGTTTGGATATTTCTCCGAGAAAAACTTTTGAAATAATTTTCTCACCCAAATTGGTGTGAAAAATTCATCATAATAATTATTATTGATAATTTCAATAATAATACTTATCCAAAACAAAATAAATTCATATTTCTTTTTCTTTCCATTTTAGTATATACAAGGGATATATTGTGTGGATTTCTCTTTAAGAGAAAACTCCTATAATTCAGTCTTTCACCCTCATGGGGGATGAAAATCAATTATCATTATCATTAATAATTTCAAGAATAAGTTGTCAAAGCTTACTGATAGATTATTAGAAGAACACAAATTTCAATCAGCTACATAAAACTCTAATGCTGAAAATCAGAGCGGACACAAACTCATTCTAAAAACTTTGGATTTCCCAGAGACTATTACCTCCAAAGATAATTATCCATCAGTAGGAATAGAGACCTGAGAGGGATAGAAGTTGGATTTGGTCAAAGTCATAGGATATGGCAAAATGAACCTTCTTTCACCTTTCAAGACGGTTTCCAACAGCAACCCTCCAGGAGAGGCTTTCATGGAATAAGAAAAATTTATTCTGACCCATCATATCGCCAAAGAACTTCTCTAATTGACAATGGCAGACAGGGAACTTAAACTATAGTTCCACTGGAAAGAAGTTGTAGAAAATATTCAGAAGATTTACCTCAAAGAGATATTCTTAAAAGAACTCGTGAAAAGCACCACAGGGTGAAATTTTAACAGGAAGCTCAAAAGTATTAAAGACAGGGAAGCCAATATTATAGACAATAAAGCTACTATCTGGGCTATATAATAGCAATGGATCCAGAAAGAGCATATTCTGACTCCCTCAGGCTCGCAAGTAATAGACCAACCCAACTCTCCAGTGGCTTCACAACACTCAGGCACCAGCAGATCAGTGACCAACAGTTACCATCCTCTCCAATCCCAGGTAGTATCCAGGAGAGGGATAGGATCATAGGACAAGAAAAATACTTCTTCAACCAGAGGCAGAAAGCATCAGACCCTATGATCCTTAAATTGTTGGAACTGGTGAAAGAATACAAAAAACAACAAATAGCTGTAATTACTTGTGATGAAGCTAGAAACCCTAGAATACATAATAATATCTCCACTCAGAATGAACATAGTGTTTTTAAATCTGAGAGTAACATAAAAATCAATGAACTTTGGTCACAGATGTCCCAATTTGAAGAACAAACTCAAGAAAGGCTTTAAAATCTAAATTAAAACAATTTAAGGCTTCAAGAACTGATAAATTTACAAAATTCAACCAGCCAGAATCTTCAAGAAGGCTATGCTAAGCTAAGAAAAGCCTCAGAAGAGACTAATAAAAGAGTAAACCAAGTCTGAGAGGAACAATACCACTGCAAGAGGGACAGGTAATACCTGGATCAAGAAATAAACAAACTTCTTATAATTAATGTCTGCCAGAACATGAAGCCACAGAGTCAGGGCCATGTTTTTGCAATAACCGCACCTCCAAGAGGAAATTAAACCAGATGCCCCAATGGAGAGTAAGCACAGATCTCCATCACAATACCAAGATGGAGATAAAATTACTTATTCAGAGAAGGGAGAACTCAGGCAACTTCCAGAAGCCACATTTTGGCCAAAATTCCACTGTGTAGTAGAATATTATCTTCTGGAATTTGCTTATTATGTTGATGGACTCTTCATTGATGTACCAAGTATACCAGACTACTGGATAACAGCTAGACTGGACACATAATTCAAAGGACATGCTAGTCTATGGTACACATAAATGAAATAAATCCATGGTGGAAGAGTCAGATAATCCAGAAGTGCATCAATAGTACTTGGATATGGAAAATTACCATGTCATTTTAGAATTACAAATACTTATTGGACAAGGATCCTTATTAGTGGTTTCTTAAACAGTCTAAAATACATCAAGCCATATATCCTCATAAGAAAATTCTGATGAAGAATTACAAGCTCCTTGCACTATTGGCAGGAGAATTAGAACATTCAGTAAAAAGCAGGTGCAACAAAGACTGCAATCTAGATGGCATTGCAAATAACTTTCACGAAGTAAGTAGTAAAACATATATTGGTAGATATGATACCCATAGGACAGGTGATAACAGGAAAAAAAAAACCCTGGAAGCTAAAGAAGCTCATGATCCAGAGGAAATAAAAAATAAAAAAACATGTCACAGCTGTGGATCACTCAATCACTATGCAGATAATTTCACCATAGACAGGAAAGAGATATTTCCAAGAGAGGAAGAGACCCAAAAAGACCAAGAAGGTTATTAATATTGCTCTGATAGTGTGGGGAACAATTGTGGAAAGGATTCATACAATGAATAAAGCCCCAAAGAAAAATAGTTGGTGGAATTTGAGGACCATGAAACAGAGGAAATTGGATCAGTCGACTTGAAAAGAAGAAAGCACCAAACATTTGAATGTATTTAAGTATAAACCACCAGACAAAGAGAGTGTTTCCACAAGAAAATTTTTGGTAAAAGGTCAAATAGACCACACTCAACCCAGGACCTCAAGGAGGACAGGAATGTATCATCATTTATAAGCCTTTTTTTGGAGGGAGGGTATGTCAGACTGTGACTCAAAACTAGAGCACAAGCATGACAGCCAAAATAACATAAACCAATGGTACAGTAAAATTCTACTAAAGAGTTACCTGAGGGAAAAAATCTCATAAAATGCATCAAAAGAAAGAGTAAAGTCCCCCATTTCCAATGATACAACTCACATAACCGTAGTATAAAAAATGACAGTTATTACACCTCAAAACAAGAAGTGAGCATAAACCTTGATTTTCACCTCTCATCAAAACTCACAAGAAAGAGAAAAAAACTCAGGAAATTGGTGTTAAAAATTAAGCTCTCAATCATGGATACCTAATGGTACTAGCCAAATCAATCTAGAATCAAAAAAACAGAAGTTATGGCTAAAAATAAGCCAAATAAGGGTGAACAAAATATTCACCTCTCATCTAACTTCTACAGCTTTAGTGTGAGATACTTAAAGTGCTTTCTTTTGGTAAAGAGACAAATAAGGGCTTTTTTAATGGTGCCATACATTTCCTCATAACTCTTTTAGAACAAAAGTTATGAAGCAAACAAGCTCAATACAGGATTCATAAAAAATTTACAAATTGATAATTAAATTTAAAATTGGTATAACATTTCCTTATTTAATTCTAGCTATACCGAATGAGTAAGCATTGCATAGAACACATTAAGGGATCCAAAATAGTGAGGCTCAGTCTTTTCCATATTTGATGATTTTGGACTTTCTGATTTACAAGGTAAAATTGGTGTGAGAAAGGCCCAAATCAGATGCATAACTGTGTGATTTGTCTATGAAACTGTTGATAATATTACTGTTAATAAACCTTACTATTACTGTTCTTATTAAATATAATAATAAAGTTATCATAACCACAATTAAATAATTAATTAATTAATTATAACTTTTATTTTTTATACACTACTAGTGATTATAACAGTAAGCAGTAATTGTCTACAAGAATCAATTACAAGAAGTATTTAATAATAAAACTTCTTTATTAAAATAATAAAATTATTTTAATGTATAATTATCTTTTGCAATAATAATTATAAGTATATTTCTTGAAGAAAAATATTACTATAGAAAAACGTTTAAAAATTAATAATAAATCACTCACTAATACTCCAATGAACATTAGAAAGAGATTGGTAGAGAGATTTGATGTATAATTGTGGATTGAAAGGATCAAAATTTGTTTATTACAGTATTACAACAGCTTATATTTTATTTCTATGATTTCATGTCTTTCTGATTGATTCTGAAAGAGTTAAAACACTTAAGAAAAGATTTTAACTAATACTTACTTGTTGGTAATAATGGTATAATTGGATAATAAGATGATTTGGAAAAAACAGCAAGAGGAGGCCTCTTTTAAGTCTAAGACAGCTCACAGAGGCTTTCCATGGAGAAAACCAAAAACCTGGTGAGTGATGAAACAATAATCCTTTTTGTATTCATAATTGCATCATCTGTTGTCATGTAAGATTATCATAATTACTTAATTGATGCTTTTATGTGACTACCAACCCAAATATGGTTAAGAATAAAAGGAGTAACAGCTTTAAATCTTCTTTTATTTCAAAATAGACATTAATTTCTCAAATTTATCAATTTTATTGGAAATTTCATCACAGGTTGTATTTTCTGTGAATTTTTGAAAATTCAGTATTTCACATGGAATTATCAAAAATGGACTGTAAGTAGAAATTTGAATTTTACATAGAAAACTGTAACTATTTTTGGTTTCTTTATAAGGAAGTATTGTTCTCCATTATTCCTGAAGGTTTCAGAAAGATCCATTAAGAATTGTTTTTTTAATGAATTTTTGCAGTTTTTACCTCATTTCTATGTAGAATTGCAAATAACACTATATAGCAGGTTGCTATGAGGTAAATCAATGGATACTAATCCAAAAAGGGCTTTAATCACTCTTTTTGGGTTTATTCATGGAAAATCATGAGTAATTGACATGGTTACAGGAGTCTAAGTTGCTCTTTACCTCTCTGTCACATCAAAATAGTACCTTATTTGCAATTTTCTTATGATTTAATGAGATTTTAACTTGGTAACTAGGTTCCCAAAAGATTTTAGTATACTAATTAGGCCAAGATCAGCCATGGATCCAAGCTTTAGAGCTATTCATGCCTCAGAGGCCTCAGAAGCTGGGTACCCTGGCTCTCTTCGTTGTCTTTTGTCCCCCTTGCCTATTTTTCATGTCAAAATAGAAAATTAAGCTTCGAGTGAGATATCCACTATGGATGTATCAAAAGTCCATATAAGAATACCATAATATTAAGTGCTCAAAACATGCATAACACTATTTTTGGTGTATATGTAACATGAGATTCCTCATTGTGAGCCTGCAAGCAAACATACATAACACTATTCTTAGTGTATATGTAATGTGGTATTTCTCACATTCCCATTATTTTGGCATGAAATTGAGAAAAACAAAAATTTTCACAATTTTTTTATGTGGTATTGAAGTATTTTCCATATTACCACCTCTTAGAGTTAATTTAAGCTTATTCACTCTATGGAATTACCCTAGGTTAATTTTTGTTTAGAATCCAAATCTGTCCTTCAATCCATGGATTTACTTACTCACAAAAAAGTTATTCATCTTTTCTGAAATCAAAAATGATTAATTTTGAATATATTCATGACTAATGGGTTATGCATAGTTCAGAATTTCTTTTTACAAATAGTTGTGGCGTATTTGGGTATGTAAAATATACCTCAAGGCTCACAATAACGGGATAGCTCAGGCAAGCACCCCAAGCACAATTGGACCCTCCATTCAGTTTTTAACCTTTCCTCTTTTTTTCAATTTTTATTTGTTACAAAAAAACTCATTTCTAAGTTAAGGGAAAATAGTAGAGCAAACATATAAAAAAAGTGATATACAACAAAGTAGGGTCTAGTTCCAAAAATCCATATGAAAAAGATGTGTGGCATCAAGAAAAGCCCCCAGTGAGCTGTATGACCCTGTGACACCTTAAAATACAGAATGACTGATTTTGAAATATGTCAGTTTGATTTTCTTGTCTCCCAGGGCCCAATCAGGCCAAGATTGAGCCCCACTAATGATCCACTTTTTGAGATGTTTATCTTTAAAACTGCCAAAGATATTCAGGTTTTAAGATTATAATCCCACACTGGCCAGTATGGGATCTTACTGTGGGACAGCTGTCCATATAATTGAATTAAATGCTGTTTATTCTTTAATTTCTCATAACTTGACAAACAAGAGTGATACAGGAATGATCTGTACAGCTCCTGATGCATCAGAAGCACCAGAACACACCTGTAAACTCCATTTGTGAAAATATTCACCCTGTATAGGGTAAAAATGTCAACTTGTGGACCTAAAACCATAATTTCACCCAATACCAGTCTTTATTGAATGTATAGAACCACAAACCAGCCCACATTAGGAAAAACGTTCAGTATGTGGTTGCGTGCAGAGGTAAAGAACCTCCCACTACCCCAGAGCAAGATAAAAGGAAGGTTTTCCTCATCAAAAATCCAATCAATCATCCTTTTCTAGTATTCTTATGTGGTATAAGCTTATATATATAAGTGGTACCCTTGGAATTAAACAGGTTATTATGATGATATTAACAATTGCAGGGTTTATTATTGTAAACCAACAGATAAACACTTAACTTGGGGCTTTCAGTAGAACTTGCCATCACTAAGACTCAGTAGTAAAGCCCAAAACCCTTATCAAATCATCCTGTAATCATCTTATCATTTCATTAGCATCATTAATTTGGTGTCACACTCAGAATTATAGCTTTTTGTTATCATTGTAAAGCTATATCATAGAGTCACCCTAACAAGGAAAGTGCATATATCCACATATGTCAGTAAGTATTGGGTTTACAGATATGACTTAAAAGTCTCATATATGTATTTCTTTGATGGAGAATCCAATGGTGTAATTTATTTCACATGTTTACACATTGAATTCTGAGATAATCAAGAGTTTGTGCCTTTTGATGGCATTTTTACTTATTTTAATTGTTTTTAAGATTAGAATTTTAATTTTAATTATTAAATTAAGTTCTGCAATATTATTTGTGACCTTTTTGCATGTGGTCATATGTCAAAGGCTTACATCTACTCATAAAGATGATGTAGATATGGATACTGCTCTTCTGATATGAAACAGAACAATCACTCACATAGGGGTGCTCAAAAATATTATTAGTGATATAGATCCCAAATACACTGCAGCCAATGAATAAAATTTCATAAACTTGTTGTACAAGGGTTTTTCAGAAGCCAAGATCAAAATAAAAGTAGACAAATTTGCTTGAAAAAAACACTTGGGGCATGATAAGCAGTAAAACAAGTCTTACAGAATATTTTATAATGAACTAAATTAACAAAAACCTAAATGCTTTTCTTATGCTACAGAAAACTGAAGGAAAACTGAAGTAAACTTTTAAGCCAAAACAATTAAATAAGCAAGTTATAGTCAAAAAATACAAAACTAAATATATTTCATTTTGTTTCAATTTTGTGTATAAACCTATGAAAGACATTTTTCAGATGTAATAAATTGTCGCAAAAAAGTATTCACAATAACTTTATTAAATTAACAATTAGAAGAGCCTTTTTTCGGGATAACGGAACGTTGCAAAAACATAAAACAAAGAATTCCTTTACAACAAAGTTTTTTCACTTTTTATTTTTATTTTTCCTCGTGAGCATTGAAATTTTTTTGAAAGAATGATGATTGATGATTTAGAAAGAAAAGAATGATTTGTTTGTTAATTATGATGATTATATACACATCAATGTACATTAAATGTTTTGGAGAAAAAGAAAATCAAAAACACTCAAATAATCATCATTCTCCCTTGTTAAGGACATTTTCACAACTCACGCTCGGGAATTTTGATCATGTTGAAAGATGAAAGCTTTAGTATGGCGATAGAGAAAAACATCATTTCCGTCTTTGTTGATGATTTAATCCTAACAATGGACTTCTTTCTGAACGAGATTTAAAGCGTGTTCCGTCCCTAATCACTACCCCTTCTGATTCAGCTAGATTTTCGCTGGTTTCACTTAATCTCAGCGGCCGTCCCCAATCATCGATCCCATTGGATTCTTGTCGACTTTTCCAAATTAGGCACATAATCAATAAAATGCCTTGTAGAATACCCTGGTTGTAATTTGGCCACAAAGAAAAACAACTGTAAATGAGTTTGATTGATTTATTAATTGGAAGGATGTGAAAACAACAGCTTACAGAGACCATATAAACAATCCAAGCTGTCCAGTTCACGCCTGGCAAGATGGCAAGTGAGTAGGCGAACAGAAAACTGCCTGGTGTTTGGAGCGACATCATCAAAGTGCTCAGACTACCAACACGTTTGAGGGAATAAGTAGTAAAAATCTGAGGTATATATTGACAACCAGCAAGGAGCATGCTTAAGATTCCTGAACAGGTAGCCCAAATCCTCAAAAGTCGAACGTTTGGATGTTGTCCGGAATGAGATGGTGGAGTTCCTGATGGTTCTCCGACGGTTGCCTTTGGGAGTAAGAGTAAGAGAAAGAAGGTGATAAAAGCAGAGAAGATAAAGTGGATGAGGACGACAAAGGTGAGGACGAGAGAAATGGTGTATTCTTTTGATAAAGTGAGAGGAGTAAAGCGAGTAGCTGAAGGTGGGAGGACATCAGAAGGATGAAAGGAAGATGAGTCACTACTATCGGTTATGGTGGAGTCGATAGAGGAAAAACTATCGCTTCTAGAAGGTAAATCGGGATGCGAGGTTGAAGAAGAAGGAACAGCTTGATTTGACGATGAAAATTTGGAGTTATCATGTAATTGATCACGCCTAGCTGAGGATGACCTAGTTTTCCGTTTTTTTAATAGGAATTTTGATAAAAGTTGAGATGAATAATTGGTTGCTAATTCCAAAGCCGATGGATTACAATCTCTGGCTTCAACTGGCAGTACCCTGACATATTTTTCATCTGGGGGAAAGTATATTAGCGAAAGGATTAAACTGAAAATCAAGACAAGTAATTAGATTGAGATTTAATAAGAATTGAATATAATTAAATCCGCTAACATCAAATTAAAACAAAGGAATTGTAGGAATACTTGAATGATTCCAAGTAAAGATTCTAAGCAATTTAAAAAAGACTTGAAAATTCAAGATGCAATGGGCAGTCAGTTTCAAGATTTTTGCGGGAAATTGATGAAATAATCTACAAAATTCACCAATTGATTGCAACATTTAATGACACCCCATTGTAGGGTGAGTAAATTGACTAGACTACTAGTTGTACTGGTTGAACCCAATAATAGGAACCAAGGACTGATACCTTGAGACGACCTAGAGGAGATAATTCTAATGTGTTGTGGTAGATAACTAGAAAACGATATCAAAAGTTCGAATGTTAATTGCTTAAAAGTTGAGATTTCATGAGACTCAAGAATGACTTACGAGATCAACAAACCGATGATGATAAATAACGATAAGTAAAGATTGGTTGGATTATGAGAAAAACGACAAGATGACGAAGAAGTCGCTGATGGATAATTGTTAAAGATCAAGATGATAGAATTCGAATTCAAGACGGACATCTTCCACGGTTTCCTTGCTGGGTTCCTTGCGATTTCTGATGGAAATAATTTTGGAAATTTTGGATTTTTTTTGTTTTAAACTCGATTTTGACCGATGGCTTGGCTCTTGACCGTCAAAGTTTGATGATCATCGAACTGAATTCTGACGTCAGCCTCAACGGTCTCTTGACCGAAACAGCAATCTGAGACTGACCGATCGATCATGCCCATGAGCGAAGATACGTCTTAGTCAGATCTTACTGTGCAGTACAGTACAGCTGTACAGCTTTTCCAGACACGCAGCAGAGTAAGAGTGCAGCCTGCAGCTCGGGGTCGATTCGATCGTCGCCAGTCTGGCCAAGATAGGAGCGCAGGGCTTGATTGGGGCAGTGACCAGCAAGCAGGCAGTCAAGGGAGAAGCTCTCTAAACGGATAAAACTCATAAAAAACCAGTCGACACAGACTAGTATCGGTTTAGAGGGTGATAAAGTGAAGTGAGATAAATTAATCTTCACTTGGTATTCCTTCTGGGCTTCTGGGACATGGACTAATCAATTTAATTTACTTTTTTTGGATAAAAGATTGAAATAATTGAGTTTTAGAGTATTCAATTTGAAAAATTCAACTAATAGTCTAAATAAATTCTTTGGTTTTAACTGCTTGGGATGAGATGAAATGTTAGTTAGCCATGGCAACAAAATTTATTTGAAACTTTTTCTAAATTCTCTTGACATGAAACATAAAATCAATCTTTCAAATAGCTTTAAAAGATCACACGCGCCAAATGCAGCGTTATCCGTTTCCTAAGAACTTTGACGAGAGAATATTCCATTCAATTTTTAAAAGGCTCATTTTCATACTCCGTAATCGAAGCGGTTACACCTACTAGCAGTTAATGCAATTGGAAACTGGCATGGGAACTAGGTCGGACACAGGAAGTGACGTGACAAGAATCAAGCACGGGATTCGATAATGGAAGTTTTAGGATGAATATCAGCCACGGTGGCAAACCAAACATACTCAATTCATTTAATGAAATATAGAGTTTTCCTTATGGTCACGTAGAGTGTTGGGGAAAAAATTCTTCCAAAAACATTCTGATAGGTTCCTCACAGCTTTATAAAACTTTTTTTTCGCCGAAATCAGGAAATAAACACACCCTTGACGAGTAACTTGTGCCAATATCTAAAAAACTTTCTAGCCCTCCAAGAGGCATCACTAAACCAAAGCCGCCTAGAGCGCCTATGATGATTTGTTGAAGTGGGACAGACAGCAAATATTGCTCTGCTCGGTGCCTTCATGAAGGATGACGTGCGAGAGACAAGATGAAAGCTTTATTTAAGCACCCAAGGATTTAAACTTTCATGTTTTCATTTCCATGGAAAGCTAATTCTTTCAACATTGGTGGCCCTACTTGTCCTCAGTATATAAAATTGACAAAGTGATAATAAGAACCAGAATAAAAAAAGATAATTTTCATTTTTAGTTCATAAAATAGAAGGATGAGCTGTATTTGAAAGAAGAGGTATAAATGAATATACAAAAATCTTTTAAGATCACTACAACTTTTTATGCTCTTTCATTCAAACATATAATATTTAGCTATAATTAAAAAATATTAATGACTTTCATTCTTTTCTTTTGCATCACTTCAAACAGAAAAATTCTTATGAAAAACCTTTAGAAAGTGGTTTTTCTTATTTTCATTATTTGAAAGATTAGTAATTTGTATTATTCAAAGTCTCAATAATATTAATTTTTTATTAATATTAATAGCTATCATATTTATGCTTGTGGTTATAATATTTAATTATGTTATATTTTCATTTGAGGACAGTCACAGTACTCTTAATAATAAATATGATTATTATGAGTTTCATAGACAAACCTTACAATATTCATGGGAAAGGTAGCTTATTCTATTTAGTGGATACCATTCTTGTTATGGTGATAATTAAGGTATTGGTAAAATCAGGGTCATTTTGTCTGGGTAACTAATAACAAATTGTATATAAGGGTGCAAGCTTTCTGATGATATATGAGCCTTAGAGGTATTTTAATATACCCAAAAGACCACAAAAAATTAAATGAAATGATTGTTTTTTAACATAAAAATGAAATTTATAATAAAAATTCAATCAAAAATTTATATAAATATGAAGTTTGACAAAAAAATATAAAAAAAGTATTCTTAATTGAAAAAATGAAGTAAAAATAATTTTTCAACAAAAATACTGAAAATGAAATAATTTCTGAAAAAGAGTCAGTAAGAGTTATTACAACTTTCTTACAAATAATGAAAGTATGAAAATGACTACACTATTGAATTCCTCATGAAATTTCAGGTGGGGTCACCTCTGAGTGAAATTTCTGTAACTCAACTGTAAATAAGTTGAAATTAAGTTTTAAGTACTTTTTGTATGAAAATTTGAAAATCTGAAAATCTTTGATTTGATTTACACCACAAGTGGTGTAAACCATCTATTTTTATGTTAAAATTGAGGTGTGGTGTGTAATTTAGAAGTGGTGAGGAATTGAATTATTTTCAATTGAAATGTCAAAATGTGTGTGCATATTCCATAAGCAAACTTAAATTTACATATGAGGAATTAAGAATTAAAGTTGTGTGCTGTAATTTTTCAGTTGAATTCAAAGTTTATAGCTTAATTATAATACATGATCATAAGGAATATAAGAAAAAATACATTAGAAAGATTAAATTTTTGGGGAAAAGGAAGCTTGGCTCCAAGGCACCATGAAAAAAATGCAACCCAGCTTCCAATTTGCTTCATACTTGGTTCTAACTTGTCATTAGTATTTGGCTATCTTCCAAGACTTATTTTTAATATTGAGAAATATTTCACCTGAAACTGTGAGCCTTTGGGATATGGCCACATTGTCACAACCATGGAGACAGGCAGGGCATTACCACTCATTACAAATGGAAAATCTTCCAACACCTAATCAGAAAGGGGTTTCATGGAATATTCACCAAATGCAGTTCCAAACCTCAATACAGCTCAATACAGGCAAAACCCAAATACAGGATTCACCAAATACAGGCCTGCCTTCAATACAGGTGCAAATACCTGTATTGATTCAAATATCTGTATTGGATACACCAATACAGTTTCACATCTCAAATACAGGTTTCTCAATCATACAATCATGGTTTCTCAACACTCAAACTCCAGGCTGGCACTTTTTCACATATACCAGCCCCCTTTCACCCACCTGGGGGGTTTTCCCCCAGTTAATTAAAATATTGGATTTATTATTTAATATTATTTTATTTCTCATTAAGGAATATTATTTTATTAATTATTAAGTTAGTCTTTGCCTCCCCTCACCTGTTCAGTAGAGTCCTGGTGGCCATATCCTTTATTACTCCTTCTGAACAGGTTGAAACAGTGATACAGGATTATTTGTGGTTGGCTCTTTATTATTGCTTTTGTTTTTATCTCATATCTTTTAATGCTTATTATTTTATGACTAGGAATTTATTCTCTTATTTCATCACTCTTATCAATTGAGTATTTGTTCTGAGCCCTCCATAAGTAAGTCTGTTCACTGAGTGCCAGGCCCTCTTCATTTAGAAGAGCCCCTGTGACATTATTTTAATTAACTCATAATTGCTTCTTTTCTTTCATTCATTCTTATTCATTCCTCTCATTCTCAATTATGATTTTTTCATGATCTTGTGATTTTTATGATTTCATTATCTCTCATCAATTTTCATCTCCTTCATTTCATTCAAATGAAAATTGATTCTCTTTCTCATTTCAAAATTTTTGCTGACCATTTCATTTTATTCTTAATTCTCAATCAATTTTCATTTCCATTTCCTGTCTGAACTCAGGTTCTTTATCAGGTTTAATTGATTGGAATTTGGGATTAATTGATTCATTGTTTCAGGAGTTTATTGAATTGGGGCTATCATTGTTGATTTGAAATTCTCAAGAATCATTCATTGATTGATCTGATTACTCAATAAATTGACTTTACCTCAAGACTCTGATTTGATTTAATTGATTGATCTTATTTGATTCCTCAAGATAGCTGATTTATCCTCAAGATTTGATCTAATTGATTGATTTGAATTTGATTCCTCAAGAAAATTGAATTGACTTTTGAAGATATTGATTGAATTCCTCAAGACACAATTAATTTGATTTTGAATTGACTTCATTTATTTGATTTGATTTATTGATTGAAATTGATTATTTATAAGAATTTGACATTGTCATCTTCACTATTCAAGATTTATTCATATTGATTCACTTCAAGACTATTGATTGATTTCTCAAGTTCATCAAGATTCTCATTTGATTGTTTTGGTCAAGCCTTATTTATTCTCAAGTATCATCAAGTTTCATTTTCTTTCTTCAATAATGCCAGTTTAGAATAGTACCCCAGCCAAGAATACAAGATCTCAAAGACATCAAGCTGTTCTCACTCCTACAGAAAGGGCTCCTCTTGACCGCACATCATCAGTTCATCAACTGAGTGAAAACATTGACAGAGGACCACAAATGGAAGGAGCAGCACCCTCCAGAAGAGGAGGTGTGAAGTCAAGAAGATCCAGATCATTCTCTGGCTTGTTGGGTGGCTATCCAAGCGTTGCTCAAGGGCCTAGAAGCAGATCAGGGGAAGCTGAAGATGAAGAGGGGGAGGAGTCTGTGGAAGAGGAGGAGTCTGAAGAAACTGAAGTAGCAGCTGCCTTGGCAGGTGCCCCTGAGGCTTCTGAAGCTCCAAATATATCCCTTTCTGATCAACCTCTTGTCTCTCAAGCTGAACCAAATTTTCTCAAAATGATGGAGCAGATGATTCAATTAATGGGACAACTAGCTCAAGCAGTTGCCCCAAGGGACACTTCAAAAGCCCCAGCATTCAAGACTCCATCAATTAAGGCACCTGATTCCTTTGATGGTACTAAAGCTTATAAATTGAGAGGATTTATTAAATCTTGTCAATTAATTTTCCATAATGACCCAGAAAACTTCTTCTCTGACAGGAAGAAGGTCTTGTACTCAACTTAGTTTCTTACTGGTAGAGCTGGCAAATGGATTGAACCTTACCTCTCAAATATCTCCAATGAACACCCTTCTTACCTCCTCAATAACTGGCAGTTGTTTGAAACCCAGTTATTCAATCTGTTTGGTGATACTAATGAAGTCAGGAAAGCTGAACAAGAGTTAGACAATCTCAGGATGAAAGAAAGTGGTCAAGTGTCCTTGTACATAGCAGACTTCAGAAGCTTAATGTCAAGGATTGGAGACTGGGGGGAAAGGGCCTATATTCATATGTATAGGAGAGGCTTAGCATCAAGATTGTTGAACCAATTGGCTTCTCACCCTGGAAACTTTAATAGCCTTCAAGAACTCATGGACATCACTTTGGAATTAGATACCAGATACCATGAGAGGCAGAAGGAAAAGGGTAGTCATCAAGAGAAGAAGCCTCCAATCAGTGGATCCAACTCCTCCAAGCCCCCTCAAAGTTCTTCATCAAAGAAGCCTTATCACAGGAAGAATAAGAAGGGGAAGAATTTTTAAGTGTCCAAAGACAAGCCTCATGCTTCTCTCCTCAATAAGGACAACAAATTAGTTGGTTCTGAAAAGGAGAGGAGGATTAAAGAAGGCTTGTGTAATTATTGTGGTGGAAAGCACCCATTTGAAAAATGCTTCAAGAGGCCTGAGAATAGGCAGGGGTCATCTAAAGGCTTCCCTAGCAAGCAGGGAAAAGCCTGAGTGGGAATCATGTTGTGTTCAATGGCTCTCACTTATTTCCTTCAAGAGCACAATTGTGCACTCTGAATACTAGTGTCAGGAAATCTTTAAAATTTCTTATTTTCTCTTCTATCTCTGATATTTTGTATAGTATTCTCATTGATTCTGGTGCTACAAACTCTTTTATTGCAAAGAATTTTGTTCTCAAGTACTCATTGACCATGTCAGAGCTCCCTGAAAAGATTCCTCTTTTTGTTCTGGATTCCAATGAATCCACTTTCCTGTTCATCACTCATTATACCAAGTGGGTTGTTGACTTGCCTTCATTCCCAAGCTTTGAATGGGATTTCTTTATCATAGATTCACCCAAGGGAGAAGACCTAATATTGAGCTATGATTTTCTTTACCATTTTAATCCCATTATTGATTGGGAAAATGGATTTATCACCTATCATTATAGTCATAAGGATTCTAGTGGTATTATTTCTTCTACTAGTAATAACTTTCCCACTGCTGTCAACAGTGTTGCTCTGGTTGGTGAACTTAAGACACCTTCCCTTCCTCCTTCTGTCCATATCCCTTCCATCATTCCCTCTCAGTCATTACTTCCATTAAGAGATGAAGTCTTCAAAGAGATAAAAGATGTTGGAGAAGATGTTGCTATATCTTCACTTCATCTCTTTCAAGGGGATATGGACCTTCCTCCTTTATCTTTTCATGCCTCCCTGGAGGAGCAGTGGGATGAGGAGGAAGAGCCAGAAGAAATTGAAACTGTGTTGATGGTAGTCCCCCTGCTTATCACCAATATTTGGATGTACTTTCCACGGTGAAAGCAGAGAAACTTCCTCCACACCACGCCTGTGATAATCATATTGAGCTGGAGGTTCTTCTACCTCCAGTTGGTGTTATCTACTCTTTATCAAAGAATGAGTCAAAAGCACTGTTGGCCTACATTTTAGAAAATGTAGAGAAAGGTTTCATCAGGCCAAATTCCTCTTCAACAGGAGCACCTGTCCTTTTTGTTAAGAAAAAGGATTGTGGGCTTTGTTTGTGTGTTGACTACCACAAGCTTAATTCTGTCACTAGGAAGAACAGGTACCCTGTTCTTCCAATGAATCAGCTTCTCACCGTCTTTAACGGTGCTACTATCTTCTCCAAGATAGATTTGTGTGGTGCTTATAACCTCTTGATCATCAAAGAGGGGGATGAGCACTTAACTGCCTTTAGAACTAAATATGGTAGTTATGAATATTTGGTTATGCCATTTGGCTTGACCAATGCTCCTGTTTCATTCCAGAATCTTGTGAATGATATATTTCCAGATTTCTTGGATATTTTTGTTGTAGTATACTTAGATGATATTATGGTCTTCTCTAGTCCTCAGGAGGAACATGTCAAACATGTGGCCTCTGTCCTTCTGTCCTCCAAAGACTGAGGGACAATAATTTGTTTTCCAAAGCCTCAAAATGTGTATTCCATGCCTCAAGTGTGGAATACTTAGTCTATGTTGTTTCAAGTGAAGGCCTCCAGATGGATTCTTCCAAAGCTCAGCAAATACTCAATTGGCCTCAGCCAAAGAACATCAAAGCACTCCAATCTTTCCTTGGCTTTGTCAACTTTTATTGTTTTGTCATTAAAAATTATTCCAAAAAAATTTCTTCTCTCACTTCCCTCCTTAAAAAAGATTCTCCTTTCATCTTCAGTGAGGAAGCTCTTAGTCAGTTTCAAATACTCATAGAAGCTTTCACCACTGCCCCTATCCTATCCCATTTCAATCCTTCTCTACCAACTATTGTAGAGACTGATGCTTTTGATTATGCCTTGGGTGCTGTACTGAGTCAGGTGAATGACTCAGGAAAGCATCCCATTGCATTTGATAGTTGCAAGCTCTTCCAAGCTGAGCTCAACTATGAAATTCATTACAAGGAGCTCCTTGGCATAGTTTGGGCTCTCAAGCACTGGAGAGCCTTTCTTCTTTATCTTTCTTATTCCTTTGAAGTCTTGACAGACCACTCTTCCCTTCAATATTTTATGTCCTCCAAAGTCCTTACTTGCCGTCAAGCCTGTTGGGCTGAGTTTCTCTCTGAATTTCATTTCTCTATCACTTACCGCCCAGGCAGACTGGCCACTTTACCAGATGCCTTGTAACGTTGGGATGAGATGTACCCAGAGAGGGGGGTGGACTTCATCAGCAAGAATCCTAAAAATGTTCATCAATTTCTCAAGCAAAATGAAATTAAAGAGTCAAGATTTTTCCCAATCAAAGTTGAAGGTTTCTCAGATTTAGTTGATCAAATTCAGAAGGCAGTATGGAAAGACAAAGATTGTAAGGTTTGTCTATGAAACTCTTGATAATAGTAGCAATATCAAGAGTACTATGACTTTCCTCAGTAGAAAAATATAATATAATAAAATATTATAACCACAAATTTAAATATAATTATTAAAAATAACTATATAAAAAAATAAATTTAATTATTATTATAAAAATATAATAATAAAAATAATAATAATAATTATAATAAATTATAATTATTCTATTATTGTTATAGTCACTGACAGTTATAACAATAAGAAGTGTAATGCTCTTAATGAGACAATTACATGTGGAAAATATAAATATTTAACCACTTATAAATAATATAAATATTATTTATAAAAAGAATTAAACACACACTGTGCAGAAATAATTCTTATAGAATAAAAATTCTATATAAAAAAACTAATACTAGATAAAAAAGATATAGAACTTTAGAGAAAACTTACTTATAATATTTATTTAATACAACAAGTCAAACAGCAACAGTTATTATATTAAATAATAATTATAAGTTAAAAACACGCCAAAAATCAATATTTTTAAAGATAAAACAACTTTTTATAATAAAAATTATGATTAAAGAGTTTTTAAGAGGAATTTGTGGATTTTAAAAGATATTTAAGATGATAATTTTATATAATAAAATTTATTATAGGTGATTACAACAATAATCTGAATTCTATGACTTCAATTCTTTAATTTAATAAATCAAGAATTACTTTTAATAATAAGATTTTATATTTAATAAAACTTTACCTGTTTAAATTTCTAATATGATTGGATTGATAATGAATGATGGACAAAAACCGTGATGAAAAGACTCTTTTTATGTCTTCAGAGCAGCTCTCATGATTCATAATGAATGTAGAGGCTGTGCTCAGGTCAAAACTGAAAAACCATGCATAAAAATAAAGTTCTTAACTTAAGGCAACTTATTTTTACTTCCAATTTAAAGTTACCAGTGTTATTCTTAACTCCAAGTAACTTTAATCCTCATTTAGTTTAATTATTTTAAGTTTTAATATAAAATAAGCTTATTTATATTAAAGTTCATCACATGAACAACTTAAAATTAGAGTTTCAAGCAGAAAGCTCTTAAACTCAATTTTTAATTAATTTTTAAAGAAATCATAATTTTCTTTGAACTTAATTAAAAGAGTAAATTTCCAGGCTGATTACCCAGGGAATTTATTTATAAAAGATACTTATAATACAATTATTATATAGATAATATTAAATTCTAATCTGTGTGAAATTTTCAAGCAAATCCATTAAGATTTGGATTTTTAATGAATTTTTGAAGTTATTGCTATTTTTCCATGTAAAATAGCAATACACACCAAACCTTGAGTTTTGATAAGGTTTTAATGCTTGAAAACTTAAAGTTTTAAGCTTAATTAAGCTTTGAAAGTTCTTAAAACCTTGATCACAAGCCTGCATATTGGGATTTACCCTTTGGCAGCTTGAAATTCCTGTCCAATTTGGGATAAAACCAGTTTAAACCTTAAGGTTGGATCAAAGTCTAATCTTAAAGCTTAAATAAGGTTGAAAATCCTCCAATACAGGTGGACAACCTTAATTGAATCCTTGCAGATCCAAAAAGTTGGGTACCCCAGCTCTATTTGGTCTTTTTCCTTTGTCCCACCTTTCTGCATGGATTTTGCCCTTTTATTTATTTAAAGCCATACTATGGCCTTAAACCCTTTTAAATTGAGCTCACGCAGGATTTACATTCTGTATGGCAAATCCTTAGCCAATTCAGTAAATATACACCACACCTCAATTTTAACTAAAATTTTGGTAAGTTTGCATAAACCTTATGCAACTTTAAATTTCAGCTTAATTAAGCTTAAATTTAACAATTTTAAAAAAATGTTAAAAAAGTTACATTAGTACTGTGAGATTCTTAAATCTTCCAATAACATAAAAAATAAGTGTTTTTGGGTATAACACCCTATGGGTGTACCCTAGGTTATTTTTGGTGTAGAATCCAAAAATGACATAATATTTATAACTTTGTTTATCCAAAAAAAAGTTATACTTATTTTTATTATTTTTTATTTTAAATTCAACTAAAAAGTCTGTTTAAGACAAAAATAATTGTTTATAAAATCATTTGTGGCCTTATTGGTGTGTTATACATACCTCACAGGCTCACAAAGATTATAAGGAAATTCTCACCCAATTAGTGTAAGGTTTGACTATGAAATAATAAGTAAAAATTAATAATATTTTACTTATTGTACTATGAATGTCCTTACAAATGAAATAAATAAGATAAAAATAATTATAATAATAAAGAATTATTATAATTATGGCGTAAAAATAATTATATTATTAAATAAATATAATAATATAATTTATATTATAAAAAAATATTATAATAAGTAAATATATCAATATAATATAGTTAATATATTTAAAAGCACTTTATTATTGTTACCAACAAATAATAAAGGCATAAGAAATTGTTTTTTATTAATAAAAATAATATTACTAATATTAAAGCTATAAATTAATATAAATACTATTTATATCAATTATAGAATTATGAAAGTAATAATAGAGAAAAATTATTATAATAAGAGAAATAACCTACTTTTAATGCTTAATATAATAATTTTGGATAGCGTTACACCTAAAAATGTAAATACAACTTATTTAAATTGTAGTTACACTAAAATTTAAGAGAAATTACAATTTTTCTTGATTTTACGTGGAATAGAGGTTTTTAAGAGAAATTTAAACAAAACAATTAAAAAATTGCAATAATCACGTCAGAGATGATGATTATAATAAAATTATCTTTGGTCTTTAATAATATAAAATTTCTATATATAAAGAATAAACAAATTACCTTTTTATTTAATGATTCAATGTTTTGTAAGCGTCTGAGGGGAAAACAGAGTCAAAAGAGCTCTATTTATAGTAAATACTGCTTTCCTAGAGTACAGCAGGCTTCTAGTAGACTTGTACTAATGCTTCCTACTAGAGTTGATCAATATTTTAAGGTTTGGTGATGATTACATCATGATCAAACCATCTTACCTCATAATTACACCATTATTTAAAGTTATCACTGTAAGTTTAAGTTTGATGACATCATAGGCTTGGCATAAGCCTAAACTTTGTGGATTTTATTAGTATTAATTATATTATAATAGTATTCACCAGTTTTATCACTTATATGACTGTGAAATTTAAAATAAGGTTACAGTGAGTAATCTTAAACAATCAAATTTAAGCTTAAACTTCAATCATTAATAACTTTCAGGTTATACATGCTACAGATATTCTGAGAGTGGATTCTGATAGCTTGGCATGTTATTATTACACTTCCAAGAGAATTTCCTTACATAATCAAAGCTCAATTTGTGATGATTTTTCTTGTAACTCATCTTTTCTGTCGAAATTTAATATTTTAAACTTCAAAACATGATTTCAAGGGGTTATACCTTGAATATTATAATACAAAATACATCATTCTTCACGAATGAACTAGTAGAATACAAATTTCTACTTTTTTTTGAGCTTGGACCACTTTCACAACAAAGTGGTCAACAGCTCTATTGATTTCAATTAATAATCCATTACAGGTTTTAACGTTGTTTATAGCGTGTTAGATGAAGTTCATTTCTGTATTCCTACAGTAATTACATGGTTACTTTATTTTTTGTTAATCACTCTATCATGTATATTTCAGAAGATATTAGCTAAAATCCTTGAATATATGCATTGACCAAAAAAGTGCATATATTCAGCTTAACTACTTAAGTATTGACTTTGGAGATTAGCTTCTTAACTATTTTATGTGTAGGATTTTATGGAGGGTCCAACAGTACCATTTATTTTACATGTTGTTTCATTGGTATTTGAAATAATTAAGGATTCATGTTTTTTATAAGGTATTATTACTTATAACTCATTAAATATTGACTTTACAGATATGCCATAAAAATGGTATGTGTGTATTTTACCATGGGGAATCCAATGGTGTAATTTATTTCACATGCTTTACATTGGTTTTCAAGTTAAACAAGTTTTATGCCTATTTATGGCAGTTTTATAGTTTTAAGGTAATTATTTTTAAAGGTATAATTATTTTAAATATTTCTTGTGGCCTTTTTTGGGTATGTGGTCATATCTCAAAGTTTCACATCCCCTACCACCAAAAGAAGATTGTACCCCAATCTGATATGTGTACTTAGGGTATCATCCACTTTCCTACCTCTGCAATAGACTTTGTTAGTCTTGAAGCTCAATAATGCTTGAGTTTTCTATTCTTTACGTTTTTTTTCATTTCTGAACCTTCTTAGTAGTTTATCAGCATTTGGTACATCTTTCTCAAGTAGCCTGTCATCTTCTTGAGTTGAATTTCTATATCTTACAAGGTATTCTCTTTATTTTTTGTTTCTTGTCCTTCTTTCTTTAAGCACTTTCAAAATTTTCTTTTCCTCTCCTTCTAAGGGGGGTATTTCAAGTGGGAGTTTATTTCTTAGTGGAAATAGTTCCTTGTCACTTGAGCTTTAAGGTTTTATCAGACTTACAGGGAAATTTGGGTGTTCATTAATTCACCTGTGAGTTCCAATTGCACAGCATTGGGTCCATGAAGTGCTTTTATCATAAATGGTCCTGCAAAGGAATCTTTCATTTTCTTTGGGCCTTTTATGTTATTCAAATTAAGGGTTGATACTAGGACCAAGTCTCCTATTTTGAGCTCAGGTGGTTTATGACTTTTATCCCATCTTTCTTTTGCATATTTGAAAGAATCTTGCATACATCTGTTTGCATGGTGTCTTGCTTTGTCAAGCATTATCTTAAAACTGCTTGCTGTTGGATGTATATCAACTAAGTCCTTTTTGAGGGTATAATAAGGAAGTCTTGGATTCCAACCTTTTTCCAGAATTGCTGATGTTTTGCCAGTAGAATAATGGATTGATGTTTTATATGCCAGTTCAAGGGCTGGTATTAGTGTACACCAATCATGGGTAAAATCATCAGAATCTTTGAATTCTAGTCCATAAGCAAAGAATATTCTGATCATGTCCTCCAAGGTTTGTATCATTCTTTCTGCTAAACCATCAGTTTGAGGATGTTAAGCTGTTGAGAATGATAAATTTGTCCCAAGCAAGTTATGGAGATTTGTCCATAGTGCTGAAGTGAATTTTGGGTCTCTGTCACTTATGATATTTTGGAATAAGGCTGTGTGGCTAATGACTTTGTTACATATCATTATGGCTGTATCCATAGCTGTGTCATCTTTGTGACATGGTAGGAACATGGAAGTTTTTTTATACCTGTCAACTAACACTAGGCATGCATTATAACTTCTGTCTCCTCCTGCAGGTAATGCTGTTACCCAATCCATATGAACTAGTTCCCAAGGGGATTTTGGTTCTTGGATTTGGATAATCATTCCAAATTTCTTTCCTGTGGCTCTGTTGGCTTTTTGACATCTGTCACAGGTTTGGCAGTATTCTGCAACATCTTTCTTCTAATTTGGCCACCAAGAGCAGGTTTTCACCCTTTCTAGTGTTCTATCTTCTGAGAGATGTCCAGCTGCAACACTATCATGACACTCATGTAAAATAGTCTTTATCAGGGTTCTCTCTGTTAAGGACATAACACATGTGTGTTTTTTCTATGGTAAAGGATTCTATCAAGGAGGTGGAATCTTCCTTCATCATATGCCTTTTTCCATGTTTCATCTAATTTTGATGAAAGTGATGGATCTTTGTAGTAGTTCATTAGAAGTTGGCTTAAGATATGGCAATTCTTGTCTATCTTATAGCTTTCTTTAGCTTGGTTAAAGAATTCTGTGCCAATGTCTGTAACACATATTCCTTCTATATGGTGCTCTTCTTGTGGTACCCATGCTGGATTGTCAGGGGTATTTGCTAGAGCCCATCTGCTAAGACAATCTGCATTTTCATGAATATTACCAGATTTATGAAAAAAAGTCATATTTCCTCTATATTCTTGGATAGCAATTTGCCATCTCAGCATATGTCTATTTGGAGTTTTCATATTTAATAGAGATTTTACAGCATTACAGTCTGTAATCACAGCAAATACTGTTCCATCCAAGTAATAATGTAATTTTTATAGAGCCCACACTAAGCAGAGGCATTCCATTTGGCTTGCTCCATATCTTGCCTCTGTTGGCTTTATCTGTCTTGAAATAAAGCAAATTGGTCCTTCCACTGGTTCATCATCTATAATTTGTGTCTGGTGTATTGCAGCACCCAGTCCTTCTCCACAAGCATCAATGTAAAGTTTAAAGGGTAGTTTCCAATCTGGCATTAGAAGAAATGGGGCATTTGTTAAGGAATTTTTCAATTCTTCATAGGCCTTGACTCTTTCTTCTGTCATTTCAAAGACTGTTTGTTGGTCACATAGCTTATACAAGGATTTGGCAATTTCTGCAAAGTCCTTTATATGCTGTCTATAGTAACCAGAAAATCCTAGAAATGATGGCATTTATTTTTTGGTTTGAGGCATTGGCTTAAGTAGTATGGCTGCTACTTTATTTTTGTCTATGCCTAGACAAACTCCAGATACAACATGCCCTAGTGCTTTTAGTTCACTATATGCAAAATGACACTTTTTCAAAGAAATTTTCATATTCACTTGCAATATTTTTTGTAGTACCCTTTCTAGTCTTGTAAGGTGATTATCCCAAGTTTCTGAGAAAAATGTGATATCATCAATATAGATAATTAACCATCCTTCTGATAATTCCTCAGCAAATATGGTATTCATGATCCTTTGATAATGGGAAGGTGCATTCTTTATACCAAATGGCATTCTTAAGTATTCAAAAATCCCACAGTAGACTATTATCCTCAGTAATATCTTGGAATTTTCTGTTAAGACATTTTGATTAAAACCCTTTGGAACATCCAGGGCTGTAATGAACTTAGCTTGTGACAATTGTGTAAATGTCTCATGGATTATGGGTATTGGATATCTTTCTAGAATGGTATAGGTGCTCAGGGCTCTGAAGTCTCCTACCATTCTTGATTTTCCATTATGCCAAGCTATAATGACAGGTTGAGTGACCTCTACCTGTTCATTATGTCCTACTTTTCTTAATACTCCAAGGTCTATTAATTCTTTAATGTGTACCTCCAAGGCTTCTCTACCCCTTGGACTAGCTGGGTAAGCAGGTCTCCTCAGTAAAGGTGGGTAAGGTTTTTCCACATTGAGAATTATATCCACCTCATGCCCAACTATGGCACCCAGTGGCTCTTTGTCAGTTGCAAAGGCATTTTTGTACTTAAATAAGAGGTCAATCAATTTTTCTTTCATTTTTTCTGTTAATTCTTGATTGAATTCTGCCACTTTGAGTTGTTCAGATATAAAAAGTTTCTTTTTTGGAATTTTCTCTTCATTCTTAATAAGTGTGATTTGTTTTTTGTTATTTAAGAAGCCAAACTTTTGTCTTTTGTTGTCTCCTATGGTAAAATATCTATCTTTTTGGTTAGAGATATCTATACCATAAATTGACAAGTAGTCATTTCCAAGTATGAAGTGATTACTAGTACAGTTTTCCATTACTACAAACTCTACTTTAATTCTGACACATTGTGAGGGGTGAGGAAAAATTAGTGTTAAATAAATTATTCCAAGGGGTGTCACAGGGGCTCTTCTAAATGAAGAGGGCCTGGCACTCAGTGAACAGACTTACTTAAGGAGGGCTCACAAATACTCAAGAACAGGATAGACAGAATGCAAGGATAAATTCCTGATAAAAGAATAAGAGTACTAAGAAAAAGAAATAACAATAAGTAATAAATAGAGAGACAACCACTAAGTAATCCTGAGTCACTGTCTCAACCTGTTCAGAAAAGAGAAAAGGAATTAATAAGGATATGGCCACCAGGACTCTACTGAACAGGTGAGGGAAGGCTAAGAATAACTTAATAAGTAATAAAATAATATTCCAAAAGTGAGAATAAAATAATATTAAATAATAAATCAACTATTTCAATTAACTGGGGGAAAAACCCCCAGGCAGATGAAGAGGGGCTGGTATATGTGAGAAATACCAGCCTTGGAGTTTGAGTGTTGAGATACTGGCCTGTATGCTGGAAGAAGTTGTATGTGGGATTGAATCCTGTATTGGTGAATCCAATACAGGTTATACAGTCAATACAGGTATTTGCGCCTGTATTGATGAAAGGCCTGTATTTGGTGAATCCTGTATTTGGGTCTTGCCTGTATGAAACTGTATTGAGGTCTGAAAGCTGTATTGGGTGAATTGTTGAATGAAACCCCCTTGCTGATTGGGTTTTGAAGGGTATCCATGATATAATGATTTGCTGATGATGATTGGAAATGCCCCTGCCTCCTTGGCTGTGACATTATCCCCCTCTTGAAAGTGGTGAGCTCTGAGCACCATAAGTATAGTGAGTCTTGATGAGCTTGCAATCAATTCAAACAGTTCTTTCCCCCAATTCCTTAAGATTTTCCCCTTAAAACTTCTTCTTCAATCAATACTCAAACCAATCTTCATTTGACTATTCGTAGGTATTTTGCCCTTGATTTTGATTCTGAATCTCCTCTGTTTCATTCAAACTGCCTTCAATCTTCATAAAAATTTCTTTAATCTTGTCTTGAGTGTCTTCATCAACTTTTCTTGAGTCCTCATGGCTTTTGAAAGGTGGTTGATTTGGGTTTTTGTCCCAAGACCACTTGAAATCATCATAATTTTGAATTTTAGAGTGTTGGCATAAGGTGGCCAACATTTGAAATTTTGGACCAAATGAGTAGTCCTGGCCAAAATCCCTGAGAATGTGAATAAATGGGTTTTTTGGCCAATTTGCGCAAAAATGCGCAAATATGCCATATTTGGCATAAATTGGTGAAAATAATGAAAAAACTGAATTCTTGTGAAAAAATGGCCTAAAGGTGGGTTTTGGCCATTTTGTGCAAAATGCGCAAATGCGCAAATATGCCATATGTGGCATAAATTGGTGAAAATAATCACCAGGGCGAATCTCGCGTCAATCGTCGGCAATTGACTTCACGTCGCACCGCGGTCAGTATAAAATCTTGCTTCAGTCTCGTTAGTGTCACTTTATAGTCACTGGATTTAGTGGGTCACGTCACGTCAGCGTCAAGACAACGTCAATCGTCACATGTGTCA
The DNA here is from genome assembly GCA_023105745.1 of Austropuccinia psidii. Classification (NCBI taxonomy): domain Eukaryota; kingdom Fungi; phylum Basidiomycota; class Pucciniomycetes; order Pucciniales; family Sphaerophragmiaceae; genus Austropuccinia; species Austropuccinia psidii. The sequence goes on along the minus strand of JALGQZ010000007.1, from coordinate 6,799,324 downwards.
CATGAGAATGTCACTCAAAGCCCAAACCCGTTTCAACACTATTCGCAACGTTCGGGTAATTTCACCTAATAGCTTCCGCATCCCCGACGCTTAGCATGCTTACGCGCCCGCACCACCCTCCAGATGAGACTCTGACACTGCCTGCCCCCCCATCTCCGTCCTCACCACTCCTTACGCTTTCACACCCCCACCCTTACCATCCTTACGCTTGTGTAGTGCCCTCCCGACATGCTCCCGACACTGGTTACAATCCTTACGCTCGCGCAGTGCCCTCCCGACACTGCTTACGATCCTTATGCGCGCGCAGTGCCCTCCCGACATGCTCCCGACACTGCTTACAATCCTTACGCTCGCGCAGTGCCCTCCCGACATGCTCCTGACACTGCTCACCATCCTTACGCTCATGAAGTGCCCTCCCGACATGCTCCCGACACTGCTTACAATCCTTACGCTCGCCTAGTAGGTACCCTCCCGACATGCCTCCGACGCCGCTTACCATCCTTACGCTTCCGTACTACATCCATAATGTACGGTGGCTTGTTGGTGTACACAATGGACGCCATCGCCGAAATATGCTGAGTGGCCTTCTCTGCCAACAGGACCTCAGGCGAAATTGGTCAGTATATTCACAATGTTGTGGTTAGGGTTTAAATCATGAGACTCACAAATTAAAACCTAATAAGTGGACTATTTAAGACAAGAATTGTGTTTCCTGTTTCCCCGACAAAACCATTTTATTTCATATCATTCAAATGGAACACTTTGCTTAGTCCTTACCTCATGAGCATTGAATAGTTCAAAAGTTGACTTTAGTAGGTTTCTCACTAGTCAACTTTATTCAATGTCTCACAGGGAAGTGATTTCATTTGCATGATATGAAATAATTTGCAAAACATTGGCTCCTTCAATTTCCCAACAAATTGCATTTTGCATATGCGATTATTTTACTTGCACCCTTTTTCTTGAATTTGGATCTTTTTATTCAAAAATTTTCAAACAAGTTATCAATCAACTCGTCACCATCTATTTGCTTACTAAATTACCTCCGCGATGGCCCAAACCCCGGGAAATTCAACGGAATTTAATGAACAACCAACTTCAGCCCCAGAGAGTGGAAGTGAAATCTCTGATATCGCCAGTAGTCGTGAATTAGGCATTGAAGCAGAGAGCCAGTCACATGAAGATAATCAAGATCCACCAGTTCTTTCAGAATGTGAGTATACATCCATCTTGAGTATTTCTAATCTCTCAAAACCTGATATTGTGTCATAGCCTTTATTTCAGGTCAACCTCCAAGCTCTCAGAAACCGAATTTTAAAACTTATGAGAAGGAAAAGACTGTTGAACCTTGTGCACCGACAGAAGATGATGTAATTTTCAGTGGGGAGGTGGAAATTATATCCAAGGAACAATTTGTCTCCAACATTGCTCAAACAATCCCAAGGCTCGAAAAAATTCAAAATGATAGTAAAATTCCTGATTATGTGCGTCAAAAGATTGCTGAAGCCATGAGCCTGCTCAAAATGGATTTGAACCGTAAGTCCATTACTAATTCAAAACAAAATTGATAAAAATAGCTGCTTACAATATATGGGCAGGTGTGGAGGTGGGAGAATCTCTACCTGAAGGATCTAGGGTCGTAATTGGATTTCCAGGCAAAGGATTAGGAAAAAGACCAAATATACATGCGACCAAAAAAACCAACAAAAAACGCCGTACCTTTGAAGCCGCAAAGGATTCCCGGGATCAAGGTGATGAAATGATCAATGTTGAAGTGGACCATGTTGATAATGAACCTCCGCATACTGAACCCCCCCCATACTCAATGAAACAATCCATGATGAAGCTCCACATACTGAAAGCCCCCCGAGACCCAATGAAACAATGCATGATGCAACCCCTCCCGCCTCTCCTCGGAATATTCAAGCCCCTCAAGAAAGGGAAACAATTAAACATGATACAATGGGACGAGATATGACTGATATAATCCCCGACGCTGAGCCCGAAGTGTCATCTGTTGCGAATTTTCAAGGAATATTTTTATCCCGCATGGAAGAGTTTGCAGGCATTTTGAATGATCATTCCAATATTTCTCAACAATCATGGAAAAGGGGGCTTGATAATATCAATAGGATTTACAAAAATAGATGGGACAATTTACCAACAAAGGATGCTCATACATTCCTGCCCGTTGGTATTAAGGTGATCAGTAACCGAGATCTTAAAATGTCGGCTTGGCTGCAGGACCTTGAGATGGCAGGTGAGTTTTTTTTTATCTTTGTGCATGATACTTGATTATTGGCTGTTGACTGGTGATATAAATTGCAATATACAGGGTTAGAGTTTTTTAAGCCAACCAAAACAGAAGCGTTTTTTGATCACAACATTTGGAATCTCAAATTGATGAAGGAATCAGCTAAACCTCCAGATAATCTCCCAAAATCTGAACACTCCTTCTTCAAAATGGTTCAGAGCCTTCTTTACCCCGCCAATCCAGTTAAACATTTTTGGGCAAATGTTATGTTTGAATCCATTAGTTTAGTCTCATACGATGTGATTGCACCCAAACCATATGTTGCACCAACATCAAATTCGACCGATCCTCTTGGACTCGAACGCGGAGCAGTTGAATACCTTGCCTCCTGCTTGAGTAAATCGAAGCAACATGCAACCCAACTCAGCATTGAAGGTGGCGGGGCTGACAATGAGATATTAACAAAGCCGCACAAGAGCCTGGAGGATCTAATGGATACAGTTATCCATTTGATGATTGCGTACAACATGGTACGTGCACATACAAAGGTCAAAGTTAATGGCATCAAAGGCAAACTCACGAACTCAAAAAAAATGAGGCCATCAAAGATCTTTTGGCGTGTCACAAGAATCTCGGAATAAATCGAATTTGCTATGGTATATTAGCGGCATTCTGTGCGGCGGGGGTTTGTGGTTTGATGGTATGCTCAGATGACTGGAGAACAAGCTCAGTTAAAGGGGCTTTATCACTAATTGACATTTCCGCAAAACTTTCAGAGGGTAAAAATCTAGTGGAGCCAGTGTGGCTACGTACTAATAAGTATATATGTAATTTACTGAATAAAAGTTTCTTCTCATCAGAGTCTTTTAACCCCACTGTACCTCTTAGATTTGAATTTGCACAATGCTTAGTATTAGACTTTGGTGATGCCTGGGTGGCGAAACGCGGTCTTGGTTCAAGTGATGAGGTCACCTTGACGGTACCCAGGTCAGCTAAACTCACAACCAGGATTGACCCGTTTTAGATTAGCTTTGTACTAGATAGATTGCAATTGAATTTTTCAAAGTTATTTATGAATTTAATAATCATGACTTCCTATCCTACTACTGCCCGTATGCCACAGTCTGAGTACCAATAGTAATTGTACGGCGGCATGCCTCCGTACATCATTGCAAAGACTCCGACAAGACGCAAGCTGAGTCAGGCGTTGTGCCCGCGAGTAGCACACGCGGGTGCATTGCGGGAAGTCGCGTTTATCACTTCCCGCCAGCCCATAATAGGCCAAATGTTCCTTTGTCTTTCAAGAGGACTAGGATAGCTAGGGATCCGCAGCAGGATGCATATTGCATTTGCGTGTGCTTGCAATATTCCAAATGGTTCGATTGGAAAGTGATTGCATGGGAACATCAATGTGTAAAATTGAATAATGCACTATCCACTGCAATTTTCAGGCTCAGGTATTTGAGATCGTGAATTTGCCAAGGTCAGGCGTGAGCTTTCTTTTTAGCCGCAATTAAAAAAGATTCATCCACCGCAATCCAATTTAGGTGATATTAAGAAATCAGTAATCATTCGGTTTCATTTCATTTTCTGCTGAAAGCATGCCATTCACGAAAAAAGGAAAAGAGCGTAAAAGGGAACTCGCGAGAAAGCGTCGGGCTGAGGAAGGAAAGTGTGAGTTACTCGCTTAATCTCAGTGTATATATGCTTCCACATTTATGTGGCACCCTCATTGGGCCCCACGGAAGAACATTGGCTTTAGTCGGTTCAGATTGTGTCAATGTCATGTGGGCTCCAACAGGGAAGTCAAAGGATGTGTGCCGAAGAAAGCTCCTTGGGCATTGGGCACCATTCTGGACTCAAAACTCCTTAGCTTCAAATGGCAGGAAGCAGTATCTGATATCTTGTCTGCTTCAACACAAAGTGATCCCTCAACCACTCGGGAATAGTCGGACATCTCAAAAGATAAATGAGGGCAAAACCACGCGAAAGCAGAGGTTTTTTTCCTCCTCTCGACCAACAGCACAAATATCAATGCCAGTATCAGCAAATATGATCCCAAGTGAAATTCGGAGCCTTGTGGATGTCAATCAGATCAAACGCATTCACTTTGGCCGTGTGGCAATTTTCTCTTCAACCGGATTACTCATTGCCCTTGTTGAATTCCGACCATTCACAACAATGAGTGAAGTCGAGGTCAATCAATGGGATGAATTATCACAATTCTTATTTCGCAAAAAGAGGTTCACTGACCCTATTGCAACAAATGGAGCATTACTGGAGGGATTTATGTTCGCGATTGGGTGGCGCAAATGCACCACGAAGAATGAACAATTTGGTCTGTATGGTAGTGCTGGCAAAATTGAAAATGCAAAAGATGAATGGCGGGACCGAGGTGCCAATCTTAGCTCGGTGGGTCGCATTCTAGGTCAATCCTTACGATATGTTGGGGATAATTTATTTCAGAAGATTCAAAATTGCTACAACTCATTGGGGGTTCCGTCTTTTGATCAAGTCAAGTATGAAGGCAATAATCCCGCAAATCAGGGTGCATGTGAGTTTGCTTCGGCACTCACTTTCACCATGAATGGATTCAAAAACTCACCTCATCTTGATAAGGATGCATCGCTGTATGCTTCGGGATGGTGGTTTCAAGCTGATAAGGAGACCGGCCAAATTCAAAGAGATGCATCAAAGCGGTGTACAGGGGGGAAATTGATTTTCCCAAATGAGCATTTTTGGATTGATCTATCCGATTGTCATGGACTCATTCAGGTAGTGTGGGCCAGCAGTACATTTCTTCATTATACTGATCCAGCACAGGACAACGAAAGCACGACACTAGTGGGTATGTCCGCACAATGCTCAAGGAGGTTGGCAAAAACAATGTGCCGAAAAAGCCACGGCTATTATGAGATTGGCGAGGGAGCGGCCTATCAAATCAGGGATGGTAATACAATCTCAGCCCAATTCAAAGAGTGAGGCAGTCGGAATAGCAGCGTGATTGGTAGATAATGGTGGGGTAAGGCAGAGGACAATATACGCCAGGATTGGATGGTTTCGAGTGCGGGAGATGGGGTGTCTCACATGAAAAAGGGGTGAAGTGGATTATGTACGGAGGCATGCCATCCTACATATGCCAGGTTTGTTGCTCTTGTCCAGGATCCCAACGCTTCACACGCGAATCCTTATGCTTGTGCAGGTTCCGACAATGCTAAAAGTTCCTTACGCCTATGCGGGCTGCGGACGCTTCACACGCCAATCCTTACGCCTGTGCAGGTTCCCGACAACTCACACGCCAATCCTTACGCCTGTGCAGGCTCCCGAAAGCTCACACGCCAATCCTTACGCCTGTGCAGGCTCCTGACAGCTCACACGCCAATCCTTAGGCTTGTGAAGGTTGCCAACAATGCTGACAATTTCTTACGCCTGTGCAGGCTCCCAAAAATTCACACGCCAATCCTTACGCCTGTGCAGGCTCCCGACAGCTCACACGCGAATTATGAGGCTTGTGAAGGATGCCAACAATGCTGACAATTTCTTACGCCTGTGCAGGCTCCCGACAATTCACACGCCAATCCTTTCACCTGTGCAGGCTCCCGACAGCTCACACGCCAATCCTTACGCCTTTTCAGGCTCCCGACAGCTCACACGCCAATCGTTACGCTTGTGAAGGTTCCCGACAATTAAACAATTCAATACATGACTAAGATTAATAGCGTGTGACCAGAGGAACGGCAATTTCTCATGAATCTGGAGTGGATTGCACACATGCCGGAACCTCCCGCTTTTTTACAGTTAAGATTTGATATGGCTCTAAACAATGGAGGAAGAAACTATAGGAGGCAGGAATGGTGACTATTGGCGCATTTTTGGCAAAAGATTTTCTCACATACAAATACTAACTCAAACTTTTGGTGGGGCACTTACGAAAATTATTCTCACACAATAGTAAATATGAATCATTGAGGAATTATAATAAATTCACGTGAACAAAGAACGTAAGAGAAATTGAAAATATCTTTCACTGAATACAAAAAATTTATCTAAAGGAGTGTATTACAAAAGGTAAAAAGAGGAAAGAATACAATTTTTTTTGTGGATTTTATTTTTCTAAGAATTTTGAGACTATCCCAGTGATGTCCTCCATTGGATAAGCCTCTATCGCCTGGCCAAGGAGGGAGTTTAGTTCCTCCCGGAATTCCCGGTGCATCTCATTTCGATGAGTTGCATCCACGAAAGGAATCATGTGGAGCAACCGACGATGCTCCAACAAGATTCGGTTGATCGAATCGTGGACGATGGCTCGAGGAATCATTAGTATCGGGCGCAGGTCGGTGAATTCCTGGCGAGCGTCATCGTAGGAATGAGAGGAGCTTGGCACCGGGGGGGAGGAGGCGGTTGGGTTCTCGGCGTCAATGGGAGGGATATCCGGGGAAGGAACCGGGGTAGGAGTGGTGGGAGGGGGAACAGGAGGGGAAGGTGGCGGAGTTGGTGAAGAAGAAGGTGGAGGGGGAGGGGGAGGGGGGGATCCGACTGGCATATCGTCGATGATGATAATGGAGCGGGGAGTTGCGGGACGAGCTGGAGATGGTCGAAGGAGGGGTGAGGAAAAGTTGAGTTGAGTTAAAAAAGTGAAATAGGGACTTACCAAAAGGTTCCTCCATTGATTGCGTAGGAGCCACCTCAGGTTGAGGCTCACGAGTCGCAATGTCCTCAGGTGGTTCGGAGGATGGACTTGGGCCAGGAATAGGTGGCTCATCGTGCTGGGAGGCTTCTACAAAAGGAGGAAGAGTCAGTTAACTTGATGCAAAAGTGAAAATGAGAAAAGAGAAAGTTGGCTGCTTACCGCGGAATAAGTCCTCAGACCATCGGGTGCCACTCGGGCCTGGAGTGGGTTGCCGCGGGGTTTGCTCGCAAGGCAAAGTAGGAACGGGAGAGTCTTGTTGGGGGGGATTCGGGGGGTTTGGTTCTATGAGTAATGGAAAAAAGTGAGTATTATTGCGTGAAGATAAATGAGAGAAGGAGGAGAAAGAAAACTTACTTTGGCGTTTGAATCCCATCGGTGACAAGACATGGTGACTATCAGCCCAAGCTCGAATGTCCTCTTTCCATCGCCATCCTTCATCGGCCAGATAATCACTTCGCTCAGGTCGAGGAGTGAAGTGACCATTGGATGGTGGCCTAGGAGGGGGGGGTGGACAAATCGATGCTTGAGGGGACTGGGCTAATCGTCCTGAATCATTCCCGCTGGCCTGTTTGGGGTCCCGGGGTCCACTCACGCTCGGAAATTGTTTCATCATCGGCCACAAAGGAGTCCTGGCGAGGGCGTCTTGGGCGGGAACTCCTCTGGCCGCGGGGTTGGAAGGGGCGGACGACGAACGAACATTTCTTGTGTGCTTGTCGGCAAGCATCACAAGCGTCGGTCATCGTCGAGGAACGAATGCAGGGGATACCCCGCTTGGTGCATAACGTGCACGACATCTAAAAACAAAACAAAACAGGTTAGTAACTGAATAGAAAGTAAGCAATCAAGAAAGAAAAGGAAGACATACAATGATTTATAATTTTAAAACGGAATTCAAATTAAAAAAGCGCTAGTAGGAGGTTTTTAAAAGTCTAGAAGAGAGTCGTGAAGAAAGGGAATTATTAATATTGGATCATAATGTTGACGAAAGTTTAATTGGAGAAAACGTACAAAGTAGATAGAAGTGGGGTTCTGAAAGTATTAGCAGGAAAAACAAGAAGCGAGCAGGAAGGGGAGTGGGGTTAGTCGAGTGCGAAAGAAAAGACTGGAAAGGCAGGAAGACGAGGGGGAATACGCACAAGAAGGACAAACGCGGGTGACGTTGAACGAAGTGGAGCGGGTGAGAGAGAAAGTGAAGTGCGTGTCGTGTGAAGATGGTCTTTTATACCATGGTGAAGCTGAGACAATCTCAGCAGTTTCAGCACCCGCAAGAGTCTCAGCTTCAAGGCGTGTGGGCAAAATTGAAGCTCAGTCGCAGCGAATGCTGCAACTGAGAAGGGAAATGCTGGCGTGAGGCAGAAGAACAATGGGGTTCTGGCTGAGTATTGCTATTGATTGAATTGTCAAGCTCAGTCAAAGCCCCTTTGTTTCCTTAAATAGCCACCCGATCACCCAGGAGGGTGGTCGTGAGGCCCATGTTGAATGTGCATTGTGGGTGCAATGCACAAGTGACCCATGCAGAAAAGCACCCGGTGCATTTGGTCACAAGTGACCGCGGCGAGATTACCGGCCTTATGGCCTGGTGATAGTATTTGAACAAAGGGGGGGGCTGTAAGACAAGTGAATACAGCGTGAGCTTGCCTCGACCCATTGCTCAGGTTTGCTTTTGGGTCATAATTGAAATGCTCAGTGGCTGAACATTTTAATTGCACAGTAATTGAACAATTGATATAACAATATCAAATGCACCGCTGAGTATTGCAATTGATTGAATTGTCAAGCTGAGTCAAATCCCCTTTGTTTCCTTAAATAGCCACCCGATCACCCAGGAGGGTGGTCATGAGGCCCATGTTGAATGTGCATTGTGGGTGCAATGCACAAGTGACCCATGCAGAAAAGCACCCGGTGCATTTGGTCACAAGTGACCGCGGCGAGATTACCGGCCATATGGCCTGGTAATAGTATGTGAACAAAGGAGGGGGCTGTAAGACAAGTGAATACAGCGTGAGCTTGCCTTGACCCATTGCTCAGGTTTGCTTTCGGGTCATAATTGAAATTCTCAGTGGCTGAACATTGGAATTGCACAGTAATTGAACTATAGATATAACAATATCAAATGCACCATGCTGAGCCATTGCTCAGTCGTTTGTGTATGCGCGCACTCTGAGCATTTGGCACAGCATTGGATGTCATTTCAGCCAGGTGCAGCATTTCACACGCTTTGGTGAAGTGCTCCAAACTGAGCCTTCCAGTGAGCTATTGCAGAATTAGTTCATTCCATGGCTTTACTGAGAACTTTCACACGGTGCTTTTGACCATGACATGCTCAGCTTGCGTATGCAAATCGGGTGAAACGCAATGCTGAGCATGTGGCACATGAGCTACGTAAATGCAAACGATCGGAAGGTGCATGCACATTTGCTATATGCATGCAGGTTCAAGTAGTATTACACCTTCCTGATCTGTACAGTACAGTCGACACTGTAGTACGCAGTACACCTTTGTAAATGTGTACTGCGGGGCAGAGCAAAAGCTGTTCAACAATGTAACATGAAATCACGTCAAGCCATCGAGTCATATCTCTCACCTGCATCCCTTTGATGCACCTTGTTGGACAGCTCTGCCTAACTACGGCACAGATGCGCATGTAATCCAAGTTAATGTAAGTGGGTCATAATGGGATGACTTAATTTTTGGGTCATACACAAAGAGTTGATTCACTCCGGTGCCATTGTTTGGGCAAACAATGACTGGCCCGCTTGTTCATTGTTGGGCAGCCACATGCTTTCATACGCACCCCCGATGGGTCATACACAGGCAACTTTCACACGCCTGGAAGAAATTTTCCTGCCAGTCTTCCAACTGCCTATTTTCTTGGTCGGGTTGTCAGCTTGACTGCAGACGCTCACCCGCTTGCGCGTGGAAACCTGAGGCCAATCAGTGTGGATTTGCTTCAGCCTCATCCACATTAGAATAATTCCAGCCTATGATTGCTGAGGCTGGTCATGTTTGCGTGGGTATCTCCCACCGCGTGTCATTTTCTTCACGTTCTCACACTCCCCGCGCAAGTTGTGGCACCTGGCTTGCAGCCAAAAAATCCCTTGGGCATGTGGCCTCTTTCTCCGGAGTTCTGTACGCGCGTGAGGCAAAGACCCGGATGCCAATCTGGGTGGATTAGTACTCGCCTCAAACGCCATAGGGGTGAATGTATATGTGGATCACGGCTCACGGCTGGCGCCCCCTTTGATCATCCCACACATTCCCCCCTGAAAGCCCAGTAGGCATCAGTCAGCAAAAAACTTCAGGCAAAACCAAAGTCATGTTCGGTGGCATGCCACCGAACATATCTCACCCGCCCACACACAAACATCCCCACAGTGAGATTGCCCTTTGAAACTGCCAACATTGCCCAGTAGGTCCCTGTGAACAATTAACCTGGGGAGGATACGCTCATTGTTCGCTGTCACACCAGCGAACATGACTGCATGCCTTGAATATGCCCTCCACAATAAGTTGCTACAACCCACCCAATTTCGGATGTGCTAATGTCAACCTTGTTCCACCAAAGGTTTCGTAACTCGCTGCAGATCCAGCAGTCATAATGGTGCACCCACATTTTGGCCACCTTGCCTTGATATATGCCCCAAATCGGATATGAAAATTATGAGCCCAAGAGGCCCACCTCCATCAAAACCATGCACCTAACCACAGGCCATCCCCCTCTTGGCCTGTTGCTGCCACTCATATAAGTTCCCCACCTGCGCTTCTTCCTCTTTGTTCCCTTTAGCTAACCCTTCCCGATCATATAATTCCCAACTGTCCCCAAATAATTTAAAATAGCCATCATGTCAACCCCTTCACAACCACTTTGCATTGGGATGATTAATATTCGTATTCAAATAAATAGTGATATAACCTTAAAGCCTGAGAATTCCCACTTAGGTTCTTGGATTATTCTATGGCACAATCAACACAACATATTCGTATATCTCCCCAATCACCAGCATGCTATTGGCTCTCTCCCGGGAACCCTTTCCCAAACGTTGATACCATTCCTTGGGGCACCAAAAATGTTCATGCACTGTGGTCCTGGTGGGGCATGGATTGAAAATTGCCAATCCAATCCTACTCAAATATTATTTGTTGAGGGAGTATTTATGACTGATGTCAATGATCCCTCCTCATCTCAGAAACCCAATCTAGCATTGATGTTCTTCACATGGTATCCAAACATTCTATTCATAATGGAAAGGTTTCGAACACAAGATTTCAAGCTTAAAATGCCCAAAGAATATGACTGTACTACTCATAGTCAATGTCAACTCTTTACTCCGACATTTCCCGCTTCAAACTCGACGCCTGCTTCATATCCTGCTGTTTCATCATTGATTTCCAAGCAAAAACTGATACAATTACCCAGTGGATCAGACCTCCCCATGCCATTATTCAAACCCCCCTCCTCCCTCATCAAAAGACCGGACTAGCTTTTCTCTGGGATCAAGAAATCCCCAATGGCCAATCAGCCTGTAACCTTTGGGCCACCTCACCCCCAGGATCCACTTTTAATGCCAGGCACATCATTACAAACAAGGTCGTTAGCTCATTTGAATCCCTTTCGACCAATACCCCTCTTGGAGGACTGCTTGCGGATGATATGGGATTAGGTAAAACCATTCAGGCCATTGCTCTAATTGGTACCTCCAAGGAGCGGATGATTGCAAACCCCCATCGCTCCACGCCCACCATGATCATCTGCCCCCCTCGCTTAATTACCAACTGGCAATCAGAAATATCCAAGCATGCTCAGGCTGGAGCGCTGCATTCCAAAATCTACCATGGTCCCACTCGTCACTCATTATCCAAAGACGACATCTTAAAACATGATATCATCATCACTTCTTACAATACTATCACCCAAGAATTTAAGCAAACCAATACCTCTACATCATTCATTTTTCAAATCAATTGGCATCGTATAATTTTGGATGAAGCACAGTGAGTGTCTGATCTTAAATGATTCAAATTACCTCTTATATCCAATAATCCTTGCCCCATCTTATAGCTATATTCGCTCTCAATACACTGCCACTCACCGTGCCATTAATAGCCTCCTTTCTTCCCGTCAAATATGTTTAACGGGCACACCTATTCACAACACCATTTATGACCTTTTGGGCATAATATCATTCATCACTCAACCACAGAGCGCCGATCAAGATAACTGGTCACCATTCATCCTGAGTAGTCTTTCAAAAGGTTGCAATGATATTTTGCATTTGGCATTGCGGCATTTAAGTTTGCGCCGCACCAAAACCACACATCTCGAATCCCTCCCCACTATTAGCCATCATTATGAGCTGCTCCCACTCAACCCGACCATGCAGCAAGAATATTCCACATTATATGAAGAATTCCTATCATCCAAAAGCAAAGGACCAGGACAGTTTTTCAGAAATATTAATAAGCTGCGAATATGTTGTAACCATCACATCATGCTTCACACCATTGCGGAGGCAGAGTTGGAAGACCCCGAGGGCAGGAGCACTCAGGATAAATCGCCAACAATCACATGAACTATTGTGGATGTGGAAACATGCATGATGAGTAGTAAAATTGCACACCTCCTACAAAGCTTAATGAAGAACAGAAAAACAAGGTGTGGTCCAACGAAATCGGTGGTTTATACCCAATGGACCCAATTTCTAGATTTGTGCGTTAATTCTAATATGCATCCATTACCAATTGACTCCATCTGACTTTTTTATATTGTAGAATTGGTATTGCTCTTGCCCATCACTCTATCCTTTCAGCATGAATTGATGGAACAATTACACCACGAGCGCAGGACAAGGCGCTTGAGAATTTCTTCAATAATCCTGAATGTGAAGTACTGATTGCATCCATTGCCGCGGCTGGAACTGGCCTCAATATAACTTGTGCTAATATAGTCTATTTAATGGTAAGGGGCCCCCCAAAATTCTCCCCTGATTATCGGACCCTGACATCCACATTTCCAGGAGCCCAATTGGAACCCAGCCATTGAGGCTCAGGCTGTTGATCGTCTACGTTGTGTTGGCCAACAACGACCTGTACAGGTCATCCACTATATCACTCCTCATTCAGTTGAGGTCAACATGCGGAAGGTACCTTTCAAGCTCATCTTTCACTTGATTGTATTACTATTCTGAAATCCTTGCTTATGGGAATGCCATATTCCAATCACCAATAGGTCCAAGAAAAGAAAAAATCATTAACTGCGTGAGCCTTACTGATATTATATAATTTGTGATTGACAAAGTTGATAACTCCTGTTGACTCTGGCACAGGTCCACAATTATGAACACCATGAGCTGGATTGAACTTCTTCAATATTTCCTCAATGAAAATGAGCAATAGAGTATTATTGCTAAGGGAGACGGTGATACATTTCAATTCATATTGTCTATATTCTAACATATTTAGCAAGTTGTTGCATCCTTAAGAGATAATAATCAGATTTTATTACACCTGCACAAATAATTCACAAAATTTTAATTTGTCACAGTGCTATACCGTGACAATTTACTAAGTTATTGCAGAGCATCACCATTCGGCCTAATAACTGGCATGTCAAGTATTTTGAGGGCGCTAGTCTGCATCTTACTACAGCCTTTGAGCCAATCTTGATCAAATACCTGAAATGATAGGCCTTCCGGAATATCACCATCATCTGTCGATCGTAATTCTGGCAATCTATCAATAGTTTTTTTACCCTTTTTTTTAATCCGATTACAAAACTCTATGTCTCTATCCATTTTCAATACCAAATCATTAAATACCTGGGAGCGCCAGCGTAATCCCACTTTGCGGTAAACTTGACGGCCATTTTCCAGTACCTCCTCAGTATCTGAGCATACTCGAGGGTCATTGAATTGTGATGCTAGAATGGGAAATTTAGCCGTATCACACCATTCACGACGGCGCTCACAGGTCTGCACATAATCAAGTAGATCATCATCAGTCTTTGCTCCCAATGAAGAAGAGATACAGTAACTAACTCTTTGACGAATCTTTGCGAGCTTTTGATTCTCTTTCTTTTTTACCAAATACTCCGCATCCTTTTGAATAGACTTCCATTCTCTTTTCAAATAAGTGAAATATCGCTCCATTAAAGCCGCCACGACCCCATAGTTGTTATGATCCTTGTTCCAACATTAGTGATGATACTCAGTGCTGACAAGTGCAAGACGGAATGTACGGTAAAACACCATAGACATCAGCTCGTTGAACGGATGTTGCCATGAGCTCTCCCAGTCCCAAGTGAATCGCTTTAGTCCTAGCTTGTGGAGCTCATTTTCGCAGTAGCTTTGGAAACCCTGAGACTGAACCTGTGTTGATGGCTCATTGAAAACATCCTCGGGGACATAACCGAGATGACCAGCCACTTGAATTGCAATTTCACGCTCTTCTGTGCTGGGTGGTGCTGGTAGTGAGGAAAAATCCTTATCCCTAACTTTGAGTAGGAACAGGCAATGTGCGTGTACTGCTGATCTCATTCCATGGACATTCTCTGGAAGTTCTGCCTTCAGCCATTTTTGTTGCTCCTTCTGGCTTGCATGTTTCGCCACATTGTGAGCTTTGCGGGCCTGGTTCCTTTGCTGTCTGACCTCCGATTGTTCAAGCATACTCTGGGCAAGGCCCAGCTGAGGATGGGTGAACTCACTATTTGATTGAGTGCCTTGCTCATGCGCTGTGAAATTGTCCCTCCTTGGTTCATCATTTCTTTCACTTTGAGTCGGAGACATGTTCTCATCCTCATCATCCACAATTTTTTCTCTTGATGTACTGGCATGACCCGTTCTTGGTTTGGAGGCATATGGATGATGACGTCCAGTGACTTTCTCTTTATGGACCAGAGGTGAAGACGCATAAAGTTCATCACCTGCCATAAAAATCATCAGTTAACACATCAAAACATTAATGAAGACTGGTCATCCTCACGATCTTCAATTGGCTCCTGAGATCGGACTGACTTGCCTTTAGGTGTCATATCTAACCCATGAAACAAAAATATCAAATTGTGAAAAAGTTTCTACTCCAAAATTCAAATGACTTACTTTGATGAAGCGTCAATCCTGGATTTCCCTCCGACAGACCGCTCCAAGTTACATTTTCCAAAGGTCTTTTTCGTCGCCCCCCATCCACGCGCCTTTCATCACCCACATGAACCTGAGATCCTGATGGAATATTGAGGGTTGGCTGTTTACTTTGGCCAAAGGGATCCTGGGATGGGACTGGATTCCAACCGGGATTAAGGAGGAACTCACGTGGAAATTTTGATTGGGGATTAGCGTGTGAGGAGATTTGAGGTGTGCCTTCTGGCCCCTGAGACACATGAATTTGTGTATTAGTGGGATTTGGGGGAATTGGAGTGACGGAAATATTTGGTATCAACCAAGTGCTTGAAGTTGGAGCCTTTGGATTGCCCACATCAATGTTAAGACCTGATACATTCATTGAGGATGCGATAGGGTTGTGAGAGGAATGTTGGGACTCAATGGTGACTGTGTTTGAACATATTCTATGCTATATTCACTATTTGAGTCATGAACAGAACCTGAACGGGATTTATGTGACTTGAAAGATGACATAAGGGCCGAAAAAGTACACTAATATTTTTAACTAGATAAAACACCTCAGTATTATGATAAAATAGAGTGATATGAGATGAAATCTTTTCAAATTTAGAATAGAGAAATTCTATGAATAGTTGGAACTAAGTGTTGTGTGGAAGTCGGATAAGACTCTTTTGAGGAGAATCCTCCCTGCCTCCTCTTGAGCTCCTCCGCTTTTGTCGGAAACCACCCTGCACGGCCTACCAGCATATAATGTGATATTTCCTTGATCTGAAAGGGGACCCATCATCCATAAGTAATCATATTTGGTAACATTTCCGCCTCCCCATTGTCACATTTTGTGAATTATCCAAACTGCCAATATATGCATTGAAATTTCACAACATTGTACATCTGTAAAGGGGTATATTCATGAAGGATTTACCCACAAAAGAGACATCACCTTTTCACAAAAGGCAAGACAATCCAAATCACATTCCAACTGATTCAAAGCCCGCCGCACTCAAACCAAATACCAAGACTTTAGCTGCACTCCAACCCCTTATGTAATAGAGTTATATAGTTATGTCTGTAATAAGGTTTAAACCATGTACGATGGCGTGCCAGCGTACATGGATTAAATGTTAATCCCCTCAATTCAATGGTAACACTTCACTAATGGAACCCCCTCAATGGTCAAACCCGCACTATCACAATGTGTAAATAAACTAGAATATGTATGAGCATTGAGCAGCATGGCATTTTACCCAATTAAACGCCTAACCAATTCCGCCATCCAGATGAGACATGTTACACTTTATCCACTGCAGCTCATGCTCCATTACAAATGGGATAAAATCCTCAGCTGGCTCAAATCATCTCCCCCTTCATAAATAATCACTGAATTTTATTTCCAATTAATAACACTCCTAAACACTTTCACATCAACCATAAATATTTATACACAAACCAACCGTACTCCCAATTCCTGCAACAATGACAACCCGGCCCTATTCCTCAATGCGTATATGCATGTGTCAACACTGCTCAACTCAAACACACTCTTCCCCTGAGGGTGATAGGCAAGGAGTTGCCTTCACACCTTTCCAATATAAACAGCACATTAAAAAGCTCAAATCAACCATTGCACCCAAATCTCTTACAAACATCCCTACTTCTGCATCAGGATCTGGGTGCCCACAAATTCTATTGGATCAAATCTTCCCAGCTGATTATTTACGTTTGACCCAAAGCACTTTCTCAACCCCAGCGGGTCTCAATTCAACTGCAAAGAAACCATATAGTGGCAGTCAAACCCTTCCCCCACAAGACCTAGGAATGATAATATCTGCCATTCTATCATTAAGGTATAATTTACCCCGCAGGGCTTCACGCATACTCAACCCCGCCCTGAACCTGCTGATCAAGTCCAGTATCTCAAGCTCAGCTGGTCCCCCCGCTCCTGCATTCCATATACCTCAAGATCTGAGTACCATATTTGAACATCTCCAATTGGAGCCAGTGATTCAAAACTATATATGTTGTCCTCAATGTTTCTCTCTTAATGGCCTTACTGAATCAGTCACAACTGACCAACCCCACTGTCAACGCCATAATGACCCAAATGATCATGATCCCCCTTGCACACAATCATTAGGCAAATTCATCTATTCATCTGAACCCCACACCCAAAACACAACCAACATGAAGCAAAAATTTATACCAACAAAACATTTCATTTATCAACCATTCAAAAATTGGCTTGGCAGATTTCTCCAGCGGGCTGGAATTATGGACATTCTGCATCAACATCAACAATCCCAAACTCCCGAAGATTCCCCAAAACGTGACGTCTGGGATGGATTGGTCTGGAGACGCTTCACTGGCACTAGAAATATCCATGACCCCCCATTCATGTCCATTCCTGGTGCATTGGCCTTCTCCATATATGTGGACTGGTTTAATGCACATGGAAAGTCCACCCGGTTGGCTAGCATTGGACCTATCATGCTTATTTGTCTTAATCTCCCCCCAAGTGAAAGATTGAAGCCCGAGAATGTCTATGTTGCAGGAATCATCCCTGGTCCGAAGGAGCCAACTGCACTTCAATTGAATTATCTATTAATGCCACTCATCAACGAGCTCAAAGAGCTATGGCAAGGTTACCATTTTGCACCCACCTCAACAGGTCCATCAGGATCCTTTATCCGTGTTGCCATCCTCACAGCCATTGCGGATGTGGTTGCCATGCGCAAGCTTACTGGATTTATTTCCCATTCAGGAAACCACTTTTGTAATTTTTGCACCATTCACAAAGCTCAAATTGAAGAAATTGGTCCTCAATTTCACTACACGCGCTCATACCAAAGTCATAAATCAACCATTGCCAAATGGCTTCGGGCAACCCCACAACAAAGACAAGCAATTTTCTCTGAGTATGGAGTGCGATATTCAATTTCGGAAGACCTTCCGTATTGGGATGCAACCAGAATGGTTAATCTTGACATAATGCATAATTTAATACTTGGAATTTTGAAGGATCATGCAACTTTCAAATTGTGCATTCCAGAGGCGAAATCAAAAATTTACTTCAGGTCCCGCAGGAAATCCAATGACACCAATCGTTCAGACTCAGATTCCAAGACCTCCAACAGCTCTCTTGATAAAATCACATTGAGAGAGGCCCGCTCCCTGAGAAGAGACGCAGCAAAAATAATAAATGAGCCACTCCCCACTACTTCCACCCGAAAAAACTACTTCCCAATGCCCACCCCTAACACAGAACATCCATCTAGTGGTTCTGCGGAGATTCCTTCATTTGATGCCGATTACATCCCCACTTCTGAAATCCCCTCTGAATTCGATATCACTGCACTGAGTGATCACCAGATCAAGGGTGAGGCTCTTGAGCATCTCCGACAAATCATATCTGAGACCATAATTCCCTCATCATGGACAAGAGTTCCCCGCAAAATGGGTTCCCCCTCTCATGGTAGCTTAAAAGCCGCTGAATGGGCTCTCTTATATAAGGTCTATATTCCATTTTTAATGCTCAGTCAACAGATGTCATTAGATGCACACCAATCTGCCAACACTCAAAGAAAAATGGGTCAGTCAGAAGAACTTGCAAATGAACTAGCCAAGAATACATTCCATTTGATTAGTGCTATCAACATTGCCACAAGCTGGACTGTTACAATAGATGATGCGACTGCATTTGCTGAACATTGGAAAAAATTCCGCCTTTCCAATCAACACCTGTTCCCAAAACAGAAAAGTAAACCAAATCATCATTTTGCTGATCATATTCCCAAACTCTTCCAACGTTGGGGCCCAGCACAAGCCTCAGCCACATGGGGTTATGAGCGCTTGATTGGAGTATTTGCAAAGATGCCAACAAATAACAAGATATGTACGTCAATTAATAAGATCAATATATTCACATTGATTAAACACCTGAACTGAATAAGACTAACTTTTTGAAACTCTGAATAGATGATATAGATAAAACCTTACTTCAACATATCTGTCGATGTTCCAACCTTTCCGTTCTCCTGAAATCCCCATCTGTGCCATGTGAAATAAAACAGCTTTTCGAATCACAGCCACCTGCCGTGTTCAATCACCATAAATATAACAAGCCATCCCGCCATGACCAACAAAATTATGATTGCCTGGTTGACTACTTACAGAATTTTCATGCAACAAGGGAAATAGTTGATTGGATCAGCTTAGACACTACCGTGCAACCCACAAGTCCTCCCACTTCAAGGATTGTCTCACCTTGGTATTTTCCAGTTTCAAACATTAATATGGGGAACAATATATTTTCAACTGAATCCAAAAATGTCAGCAACAGTGTGATATGTTTTCTGAGGGGCAACTCACGACAATTTGGTATTATTAATAGCATTTTCAAAGTCTCTGAGCCATCTAGCATACTGAACAATAACTTTCTGATTTTAAAAACTTTGAAGATTGATGTGAATTTCCTACCAGATTGGCCGTATCTCAATATTTATAAAGCTGTTGGTTTTGATGATGGACACTTGATTATATCAGAAGAAGAAATAGAAGGTAACTGTGGATTGTATGATAACAAAGCTCTGTCATGTGGACTGCTTGTAATGATAAAGCCGTTATTTCATGAAATTTAGTCTACAAAAATGCAAATCTCTCAGATTCATTAGCAATTTTGCTAGTGAAATAATTGCCTCAAAATTTAGTGACAGAGACATGCCATTGTGACAAGAAAAGCCCATTATTTCACATTGCCACAAAGAACTTACTATTTTGACATTGGGTACAGTGTGAATAAGCCAAGTCCAATGATCAAATGACCCACACACTCACCTTTCACAGCATCCAAAATTTCTAACTGCGCCATCATTATGTTGGAAGCGGAATCGGCTTTTGCGTACCCACACCCGCACGCGCCAATGCACACGCAAACCCACCCGCACACACCAATGCACACGCAAACCCACCCGCACACACCAATGCACACGCACACCCACACGCTCCCGCACACGCCAATGCACACGCACACCCACCCGCAAACGCACCCGCCCCCGCGCATGCACATGCACACTTCATGGATGACCTGGTGAAGTCAAACCCCCCGCCTACATCAAGACTGGCTGAAGGACATCTTTGATGTGTGTGTGTGCAAACAGGCGGGTCTGGTGTAATTTTTACCAATCATCGGACGGTTGTGGGATGATCAGGTGGTGAGGAATCTGAGTTGAAGGCACAGGGGAACCAATATTATTGGATGTCACAGGATTTGGTGTAAGACCAGAGTGTGACGTGTGCTCGACGTTCGCTTGATTTTCGCTTGACGTGAGCTCGACTTTTATCCTGCTTGACGTTTGCTTGATGTGAAGTCAATCGCCGACGATTGACATGAGATTCGCCCCGGTGAATGAAAAAAATGAATTATTGTGAAAAAATGGCCTAAAAGTGGGTTTTGGCCATTTTGCGCATTTTTGCGCAAAATGCGCAAATGCGCAATTATAATGATTTTGGCCAAAAAGGCCTTTTGAAGGCTTTTGACAAGAAAAAGGCCCTTTTGGGCAAAAAATGCGCAAAAGTGCGCAAATGCGCAAATCACCCAATATACACAATTAAGCATATTATGATAAGAACTGATGAAAAAAGGCTGTTTTGATGTTTTGAGGTCTGATATGATGAAATTGGCCAATTGGGCCATTTGAAAAAATTTCTTCTATGAACTTGATTTTTTTCTTGAATATCTTCTTCTTCTCCCCTCCTTGATTGGTCAATTGCCATAAACACCTTGCTGATTGGGTTTTGGCTTTCAAATTTGATCTTAAGGAATGAGTTCAAGGATGACATTCATATTTGACTCCACTGCCTCTGGTTCCCCGGCTTTTGTGATTTGGAGATGCCTTGGTTATAAAGTTTAAAGAAACCTTGAAGAAATTTTGATGCGTATTACTGGTAGTTGGTCTCCATTATTACTATTGTTATTTCTCTTTTTACATGAAAATAAATGAATTAGCCTCCCAATACAAAATATGGGAGGATTGACTGCTGCTTAAAAGAAGGAAATTAAAAAAAACAAGAATTATACAAGTAAAGAAAATAAAAGAAATGAAAAAGAAAAGAATGAGAGAAAAAAGAGAGTAAAGAAAGAAATATGAAATGCCTGGGGGTTGTATTTCTTGTGGTGAGTTGTTTGATTTTGGCCAAAGATTCTGAAAGATGAAATCAAGCATTTGATGCTCACAGCGTGGCCAAGGCAATGCTTTTACAAGAATTAGACCCCTCAGGGATGCATACCAGGAGATGGAACTTACTATCATAACTTCCACTCCCCACCAAGCACCAAAAATGAAAATTGAAATATGCCATAAGATGAATTTGATAATGAATGTCTTGAAAGATAATTTATGGCATGATTAAAGAAAGAAGAGAAAATAAAAGAAAAGATTGGGCCAAATCTTGATGAAAGGTCCAAATCTTGAGGGTATTATGTTGCAAGGCCTTCTGAACCTGTCCAAGGAATGGACAAGTGCTCACAAAGTGGCCAAGGTGATGCTTACAACAAATTTGGTAGAATACCCCCTTAAAGGTGCATGCCAGGAGAGGAACTTACTTTCATAACCTCCAATCCCCACCAAGCACCATAAAATCAAACTCTTGAGGCATTTGGGCCAGGCTTGTCAGGATACAAAGTGTGAAAGTCCTTGACAAGGTCTGGAGAGTTGGTAAGGTTGGAAGCTGGTTCCCAAGTTGTTCTTTCTGGGTCTTCACTGAATCCTTTCCACTCAACTAAATACCATAATGAGCCTCTCTTGAGTTTTGAGTCCAGCACCTGAGCCACTTCCCATTCTTCTTGCTCTTCCACTATTACTGGTGGTGGTGGCAATTGATGTCGATTTGGGATAGATGATTGCTTCACTGGTTCTAACAAAGAAATATGGAAAACAGGGTGAACTGATTTCCATTGTTGAGGCAACTTGAGATGATATGCATGGCTGCCAATCTTCTTCAGAACTTCAAAAGGTCCCAACCATCTTTCTGAGAGTTTCTTGGTGGGTCTTGTTGTCTTGATGTTCTTGGAGGCTAGCCATACTTTGTCCCCACATTGGAAATCAGGTGGAATTGCTCTATTTCTATCTGCATACTTCTTGAATCTCCTTATTGCTGACTCTAATTCTTCTTTGACAACTTGCTGTACTGATTGGAGTTTTGTTGATAACTTTCCAGCAGGTGAATCTTGAGAAACATGGATTGAGTCAAAGCTGGGATTTCTTCCATAAATGGTGAAAAAAGGTGATTGCTTTGTGGATGAATGTTCTGCATTATTATAGGCAAATTCAGCCAGAGGGAGCCAGGTGTGCCAGTCAGCTTGATGGTAACTGACATACATCCGAAGATACTGTTCTAGAATCTGATTTACCCTCTCTGTCTGTCCATCTGTTTCAGGGTGAAATGCAGTTGAAAGATCTCTTGATATCTTGAGCTGCTGACATAACTGGGTCCAGAATGATGAAACAAATAAGGAACCTCTATCACTAACAATACTTACTGGAAGACCATGTTTGGAAATTACATGACTAATGAAGATTTGAGCTAAGTCCAGTGCAGTGATTGATCCATAAGTTGGAATGAATATTGCCATTTTTGAGAATCTGTCTACAATTACTAAGATTGAGTCAAAGTTGTTTGACAGAGGCAATTGAGTGATGAAGTCCATTGATAAAGAATTCCAAGGACCAGATGGAATTTGAAGAGGCTTGAGTAATCCAAACTTCTTATGGTGGATGTTCTTGTTTCTTGAACATTGCTGACATGAGGACACATAGTCCTTGATGATTTGATTCATGCCAGCCCAATAAAAATCCCTCTTGATGAGCTTGAGGGTCTTCTCCTGGCCAGGATGGCCAGCCAATGGTGAATCATGACGCCTTTGAAGAATGTCCAATTGAACTTCATGATTGCTTGGAATAACTACTCTATCTTTGAACAATAATAATTTTGCTTGAGGTTCAAGAGAATAGTCTGGGACTGATTCTCCTCTTGCTAATTTCTTGAGGATCTCCTTATAGTCTTTGTCTTTCCATACTTGTATTTGAATCTGATCAACTAAATCTGAAAACATTTCAACTTTTATGGAAAAGAATCTTGACTCTTGAATTTCATTTTGCTTGAGAGCTTGATGAAAGTTTTGAGGATTCTTGCTGATGAAATCCACCCCCCTCTCTGGGTACACGTCATCCCGACGTGACAAGGCATCTGGTAAAGGGGCCAGCCTGCCTGGGCGGTAAGTGATAACAAAGTGAAATTCAGACAAAAATTCAGCCCAACGGGCTTGACGTCGAGTAAGGAATTTAGAGGACATAAAATATTGGAGAGAACAATGGTCTGTCAAGACCTCAAAGGAATCAGAAAGAGAAAGGAGAAAGGCTCTCCAGCGCTTGAGAGCCCAAACTATGCCAAGGAGTTCCTTGTCATGAATTTCATAGTTGAGTTCAGCTGGTAAGAGCTTGCGACTATCAAATGCAATGGGATGCTTTCCTGAGTCATGCACCTGACTCAGTACAGCACCCAAGGCATAATCAGAGGCATCAGTCTCTACAATAGCTGGAAGAGAAGGATTAAAGTGAGAGAGGATAGGAGCAGTGGTGAAAGCTTCTTTGAGTATCTGAAACTGGCTAAGAGCTTCCTCATTGAAGATGAAGGGAGAATCTTTTTTGAGAAGGGAAGTGAGAGCAGAGATTTTTTTGGAATAATTTTTAATGAAACGATGATAAAAGTTGGCAAAGCCAAGAAAAGATTGGAGGGCCTTGATGTTCTTGGGCTGAGGCCAATTGAGGATTTGTTGAACCTTTGAAGAATCCATCTTGAGGCCATCACTTGAAACAACATAGCCCAAGTATTCCACACTTGAGGCATGGAATACACACTTTGAGGCTTTGGCAAACAAATTATTGTCTCTCAGTCTTTGGAGAACAGAGGCCACATGTTTAACATGTTCATCCAAAGAGCTAGAGAAGACCATAATATCATCTAAGTACACTACAACAAAAACATCCAAATAATCTGCAAAGATATCATTCACAAGATTTTGGAATGAAGCTGGAGCATTGGTTAAGCCAAATGGCATAACCAAATATTCATAACTGCCATATTTGGTTCTAAAGGCAGTTAAGTGCTCATCCCCCTCTTTGATTCTCAAGATATTATAAGCACCACGCAGATCTATCTTGGAGAAGATAGTAGCACCGTTGAATACGGTAAGAAGCTGATTCATTGGAGGAACAGGATACCTGTTCTTCCTAGTGACAGCATTAAGTTTGCGGTAGTCAACACACAAACGAAGACCACCATCCTTTTTCTTAGCAAAAAGGACAGGAGCACCTGTTGAGGAGGAGCTTGGTCTAATGAAACCTTTCTCTACATTCTCTGAAATGTAGGCCCGCAGTATTTCTGACTCATTTTTAGATAGAGAGTAGATAACACCAACTGGAGGTAGAAGACCCTCCAATTCGATATGGTGATCACAGGCGCGGTGTGGAGGAAGTTTCTCTTCTTTCACCTTGGAGAATACATCCAAATAATGGTGATAAGCAGGAGGGACTACCTTCAACACAGTTTCAATCTCTTCTGGCTCTTCCTCCTCATCCCACTGCTCCTCCAGGGAGGCATGAAAAGATAAAGGAGGAAGGTCCATATCCCCTTGAAAGAGATGAAGTGAAGATATAGCAACATCTTCTCCAACATCTTTTATCTCTTTGAAGACTTCATCTCTTAATGGAAGTAATGACTGAGAGGGAAAAATGGAGGGCTTATGGACAGAAGGAGGAAAGGAAGGTGTCTTAAGTTCACCAACCAGAGCAACACTGTTGACACCAGTGGATAAGTCATTACTAATAGAAGGTTTAAAACCACTAGAATCCTTATGATTAGAATCATAGGTGATCAATCCATTTTTCCAATCAATAATAGGATTAAAATGGTATAGAAAATCATAGCCCAATATTAGGTCTTCTCCTTTGGGTGAATCTATGATAAAGAAATCCCATTCAAAGCTTGGGAAGGAAGGTAAATCAACAACCCACTTGGTATAATGGGTGATGAACAGGGAAGTGGATTCACTGGAATCCAGAATGAAAAGAGGAATCTTTTCAGGGAGCTCTGACATGGTCAATGAGTACTTGAGAACAAAATTCTTTGCAATAAAGGAGTTTGTAGCACCAGAATCAATGAGAATACTATAAAAATTATCAGAGATTGAAGAAAAAATAAGAAATTTTAAAGATTTCTTGACACTAGTATTCAGAGTGCACAATTGTGCTCTTGAAGGAAATAAGTGAGAACCATTGAACACATCATGATTCCCACTCAGGCTTTTCCCTGCTTGCTAGGGAAGCCTTTTGATGACCCTTGCCTATTTTCAGGCCTCTTGAAGCATTTTTCAAATGGGTGTTTACCACCACAATAATTGCACAAGCCTTCTTTAATCCTCCTCTCCTTTTCAGAACCAATTAATTTGTTGTCCTTATTGAAGAGAGCAGCATGAGGCTTGTCTTTGGACACTTGAAAATTCTTCCCCTTCTTATTCTTCTTGTGATAAGGCTTCTGTGATGATGAATTTTGAGGAGGCTTGGAGGAGTTGGATCCACTGATTTGAGGCTTCTGCTCTTGATGACTGCCCTTTTCCTTCTGCCTCTCATGGTACCTGGTATCTAATTCCAAGGTTATATCCATGAGTTCTTGAAGACTATCAAAAGTTCCAGGGTGAGAAGCCAATTGGTCCAACAATCTTGATGCCAAGCCTCTTCTATACACATGAATATAGGCCCTTTCCCCCCAGTCTCCAATTCTTGACATTAAACTTCTGAAGTCAGCTATGTACAAGGAAACTTGACCACTTTCCCTCATCCTCAAATTGTCCAACTCTTGTTCAGCTTTTCTGACTTCATTGGGATCACCAAACAGGGTGAATAACTGGGTTTCAAATAACTGCCAGCTATTGAGGAGATAAGAAGGGTCTTCATTGGAGATATTTGAGAGGTAAGGTTCAATCCATTTGCCAGCTCTACCAGTAAGAAAAGAAGTTGAATAAAGCACCTTCTTCCTGTCAGAGAAGAAGTTTGCTGGGTCATTATGAAATATTAATTGACAGGATTGAATGAATCCTCTCAATTTATGAGCTTTAGTACCATCAAAAGAATCAGGTGCCTTCATTGATGGAGTCTTGAATGCAGGGACTTTTGAAGTGTCCCTTGGGGCAACTGCTTGAGTGAGTTGTCCCATAAGCTGAGTCATTTGCTCCATCATCTTGAGGAAATTTGGTTCAGCTTGAGAGACAGAAGGTTGATTAGAAAGGGCTAGATTTGGAGCCTGAGGAGCTTCAGGAGCACCTGCCAAGGCAGCTGCCACTTCAGTCTCCTCAGATTCTTCCTCTTCCACAGACTCCTCCCCCTCCTCATCTTCAGCTTCCCCCAATCTACTTCTAGGCCCTTGAGAAACACCAGGTAGCCACCCAATAGTACAGAGAATGATCTTGATCTTCTAGAATTCACACCTCCTCTTCTGGAGGGTGCTGCTCCTTCCATTGGTGGTCCTCTGTCCAAATTTGCACTCAGTTGATGAACTGATGGTGTGCGGTCAAGAGGAGCCCTTGGTGTAGTAGTGAGAACAGCTTGATGTCTCTGGGATCTTGTATTCTTGGCTGGTGGGCTATGCTGAACTGGCATCATGAAAGAAGAATTAATAAAAACTTGATGATACTTTGAATAAAATAAGGCTTGACCAAAGCAAATTAAATGAAAATCTTGATGATCTTGAGGAATCAATAAAAACAATCTTGAAGTGACAATACTCTGAAAATCTTGAAGAATGAAAATGACAAAATCAAATTCTTATGGGTAATCAATGTCAATCAATAAATCAATTCAATAAATCAAGTCAATTCAAAATCAAATCAATTAAGTCTTGAGGAATTCAATCAATATCTTCAAAATCAATTCAATCAAATCAAATCTTGAGGATAAATCAGCTTTCTTGAGGAATCAAATCAAGTCAATCAAAATTCAATCAATATCTTGAGGTAAAGTCAATGTCTTGAACAATCAATCAATCAATCAATAATCTTGAGAAATTTCAATCAAAACCACTGAATACCCCAAATCAAATAACCCTGAATGATGAATCAATTAACCCAACTAATTCCAAGCAATAAAACCTGAATAAACCTGAATTCAAACAAAGAGAAATGAAGATGATAGATAATAAAGTGAATTGGTCAGCAGAATAGAGAAATTAGAAAGAATAAATTTTCATGAGAATGAAATGAGAGAGATGAAAATTGATGAAAATCATAAAATCATTAAAAGATCATAATAGAAGAATGAGAGAAATGAATAAAATGAATGAAAAGAAAGAAGCAATTATGAGTTAATTAAAATAATGTCACAGGGGCTCTTCTAAATGAAGAGGGCCTGGCACTCAGTGAACAGACTTACTTAAGGAGGGCTCAAAAATACTCAAGAACAGGATAGACAGAATGCAAGGATAAATTCCTGATAAAAGAATAAGAGTACTAAGAAAAAGAAATAACAATAAGTAATAAATAGAGAGCCAACCACTAAGTAATCCTGAGTCACTGTTTCAACCTGTTCAGAAAAGAGAAAAGGAAATAATAGGATATGGCCACCAGGACTCTACTGAACAGGTGAGGGAAGGCTAAGACTAACTTAATAAGTAATAAAGTAATATTCCAAAAGTGAGAATAAAATAATATTAAATAATAAATCAACAATTTTAATTAACTGGGGGAAAAACCCCCAGGCAGATGACGAGGGGCTGGTATATGTGAGAAATACCAGCCTTGGAGTTTGAGTGTTGAGATACTGGCCTGTATGCTGGAAGAAGTTGTATGTGGGATTGAATCCTGTATTGGTGAATCCAATACAGGTTATACAGTCAATACAGGTATTTGCGCCTGTATTGATGAAAGGCCTGTATTTGGTGAATCCTGTATTTGGGTCTTGCCTGTATGAAACTGTATTGAGGTCTGAAAACTTTATTGGGTGAATTGTTGAATGAAAACCCCTTGCTTATTGGGTTTTGAAGGGTATCCATGATATAATGATTTGCTGATGATGATTGGAAATGCCCCTGCCTCCTTGGCTGTGACAAGGGGCTTCATGCTCTCACTTGCACTACTAAATTTGACACCTTGTATTGGCATAAGTTTTTCTTTCCAATCTGGAGCAATGGCTTTTAAATGACTTTTACCAAAACAGGTACAGTATGCTCCTGTATCCAAGTTCACTTTTTCTTCTTGGTTATCAACCATAATAATACTTATACTTGATTTTTCAGCTGTATATCCCATTCCTTTTGCAGCCTTGGTTCTGTACATTTTGGCATCTTGTACATTCGTCAGGTTTGTGTCAGATGTTCCAACTTGTGGTAAGTTTGAGTTAACATCTAGTACTTCATAAATTATATCAATATTATTAATTTGTGCATTAATTATATTGATTTCATCACTTTCAGAACTTTCTGACTCTTCTGTTTCTTTTTCAGAGTCAGATTCCTCCTCTTTGTCATTGCGGTTTTCTGTTTCCACAATTTCATTAATCCTTGCCTTTTTGAGGCAGTTATTGGCTAAGTGTCCAATACCTCCACATTTATGGCATTTTCTTTGCTCATTATTGTTGGATGTATTGGGCTTGAAAGTTTTTTTTGATTTATCTTTTTTGATAAATGGCTTATTTGGACTTTTAATGTCCAATTTCTTCCAAGTCCTGCCAATTTTTGTTCTTGTCACTATGTCCTCTGGTGCATTCATATACTCTTCTGTGGAGCATGGTTCTATACACCTACTTCTCAGGGCATGTTCTAGATCTCCTCCACATTTCTTAAGTATTTTCATGTGCACCATCTTTTGTGACATTTCTGGGTACAATTCATTGAGTCTTTTAACTTGTTTTAAGAGCCAAGTTAAAGGTTTGTCTTTGTCTGGGTCAAAGAAAGAATTTTCAAATGCATTCTCTATCTTGTACTTCCAGGCATCATTAGCCCACTTGGTGATTATTTCTTGTTTCCACTAAGACCAGGTATTTTTGCCATTTGTTTGTCTTATGCCATAATACCATCTTTTTGCAGATTTTTCAAACAATGAATGTATTCTTTCAGTAATTAATTCATCTGGTATGGAATAATCTTCTTGTAGCATGTCAATTGTCTTGATAAATGACATGTGGTCATATACACCTTCTCCTGTGAATGTTGGCCATTCTTTTAATTGAGGTGCTTCCTTCATTAAGACTTGGTTATTGTCTTGGTGACTTAAGTCTGTTATGAATGGATTTGTTAATTCCTCTTTTGGTTTAACAGGGCTTCTTATGTGAGAAGATGGGGTTGATAACTTTGGCATATTTGAGTTAGCCTCATTAATTTTATCCATTTTTTCAGTGATAAGCCTTATTTCACTTTGAATGTCATCTTTCAGATGAATCCTTGCTTCATCACTTTTTTCCACATGGTCCAAAAGTAATTTTTGGTGTGATGAAGTATTATCTTCAAATTTTTCTTCAGGAATACTTAGTTTGTTTGATTTTTCTGTAAGATTGTCAATACTCACGTCATAATTGATTGTCAAAGTTTTATCTTTGATATCTTTTATGTATTTAGACAATTCTTGTTGTCCTTGTATTAATTTTTGAGTGTTATCAATTAAACTCTTTAGTTTATTATTTTCAACAATAAAGGTAATGTTGTCAATTTCTTTTTTATTTTGTACAACAATTTTTGTTAAAGAAGATAAATTATTGTTTATTTCTTGTAATGATAATAAACTGTTTTTAATTTGTTTTAGAGGTAATATACTATTTTTAATTTCAGTTAAAGTATTTACAACATATTTGGAAAAGGTTATTTCTTTGGGAAATGAGGTTGTCTCTTTCTTTGTTCTTCCTTGTCCTTGAATTCCATCAAGGCTCTGGCCATGTTGAAAACATTGTCCATGGCATCCTTTTGGATTTTTGGAATCCTGTAGCTTGGGGAATATGGTTTTCTCCAATTTTTTTTCTTGTTCTCCTTCCCTTCTTGGGGAAGTAAGTTGGCTTGGGGCTTGCTGGTAGAAGCTACTGGGGCTTCTTCCTTGGTTGCCTCCTGCTTTTTGGAATGGTACTCCTTGATCTTTTTTGATTTGAGGTTTGGATGATAGTGGATTCCATCCATTGGAGTATCTCACTATTTCCTCCTCTTTGAGGAACTTTTTCAGGATGTGCCAGGAGTTCATCACTGCTTGGTGTATTTGAGGCAACATTTCCCAGCCCTTGTCTTTGTACACTGTGTAGTACTGTTTATACTGGCTCATGTAAATGTCTATTTGAGCCCTCTAAATGTGATTTGTACCTGTTTGGGTCACTCATACTTAGTTCTAATTCTGGTTCAGATATCATGGGCATTTCTGGGACTTGCCTTTGGGATAAGGAACTTCCTTGTGTGGATTCTGTTCCACTGGGGATATTTCCCTTCCTTTTCCCTTTTGAGGAATCAATTCTACCTCTGAGTACAGCTCCACTATTCTACATGAATCACTGAATCTTCAAAAATTCACAGTAATTACAACCTGTGATGAAATTGCCAATAACATTGATAACTTTGAGAAATCAATGATTATTTTGAAATAAAAGAAGATTTACAGATGTTACTCCTTTTATTCTTAACCATATTGGGGTTGGAGTCACGTAAAAGCATCAATTAAGTAATTATGATAATCTTACGTGACAACAGATGATGCAATCAATAATCCAAAAGGGCTTATGGTTTTCTCACTCACTGGTTTTTCAGTTTTCTCCATGGCACGCCTCTGTGAGCTGTTGTTGACTTAAAAGAGGCCTCCTCTTGCTGTTTTTCCATAATCATCATCTTATTATCATTTATAACATTGTTACCAACAAGTAAGTATTAGTTAAAGCTATTCTTAAGTGTTTTAATTCTTTCAGAATCAATCAGAAAGACGTGAAATCATAGAATCCAACTATATATTGTTTTAATACTCCTATAAATTCATTTTGATCCTTTAAATCCACAATTCTACGTCAAATCTCTCTATCTTATCTTTCAATAAATTCTTTGGAATATTAGTGAGTGATTTATCTTTAGTTCTTAAAGTTTTTCTCTAAAATTAGTTTTCTTCAAGAATTACTATTATAATTATTCTTGAAAAAGATAATTATATATTAAAATAATTTTATTATTTTAATAAAAAGAAGATTTATTATTAAGATCTTGTAATTTATTCTTGTAGACAATTACTTTCTCCCTGTTAAAATCACTAGTAGTGTTTAACATGTGGAAGAAATATTTTTTTTAATTATTTAATTGTGGTTATAATAACACTTTGTTATTATATTTCGTAAGAACAGTCATAGTACTGTTGATTAATAGTAATATTATCATCAGTTTCATAGACACATCTTACATTTGGGGGCCTGGCCATGTTTTTTGAACCTTGTACCCTTAATTAATATATTTTTAAGTTCTAAAATATCTTAATTTAATAATTTTTTTCTTTCATTTTGAAGCTAAAATAATTTTTTTTTTGAAATTGTTTTGGAAATCTTTTTCATTGAGGAATTTCATCTAATTTTATATTATTTTTACCCATGGCTTTTTCACATGCAAGAACTTAGAAAATTATTCTTTGAGTTACTCTGAATTAATTTTCATTCAAAATCTTAAATTTGAATTTTTTTTCTTTAAAAAGAATATTTTTTTTGATATTAAAACTATAAAACTTATAAAAAATCTCTAACAAATATTTTAAAAAAAGTATAAAAAATAATTTTTTCTCCTTTATAATCTTTTCAGTGTCTTTAATCAAATACTGTGCAGCTGGTAACAAAATCAGTAAGAGATATATTACCAGTCCAGAAGCTGAAGACAGTATTGACGTGCAAATTTCTAAAAGAGGCACCTTATTTAACTCAGAAAAGAATAAATTACCACCAAAAGGTGTGTATTTTATCTTATATTTTCACTTTTTATCTTTAAATTGACGTGAAAATGGTGCATACCAGAAATGAAAGCAACTATTTAGTCCAACCAGATAGATGTGGACAAGGAAGAGGCAAGACCAAATCCAGAAGTGCCAAGTATTCCTCAAGAAAGACACATTTGGAGGATGCCAGAGTTGCCCCCCATCCCCCAAGGTCTGTACCCACAGATTTTGACGTGAATTCTGAGCCTGAACTGATTCATGATAATATTTCCAGGGTTGAACCAATTTCGAGTGGCAGCAATAAAAATATATCAATGCCAATACAAAAATTGGTTCAGAGAAGCCAAAGAAGAGGAGTGAGAAATATGCCCAAGCCTTTGGCAGGGGCCATGAACTCCTACTTACACATCAAGAGCTTTCTGGGTCAGGAGAAGACCATAGAACTCTAAGGAGGGTGGAGCGCGCTGTCTTGCAAAGACAAGGTAAAAAAGATAAAGAACTGGTTTAAGAACCAAAGTCTTTTATCCATAGACCAGAAGAAGGAACTGGAAATCACTCCAGCTTTGGAGACAGAGGACCCAGTGGCATCTAACAGCTCCAAAACAGCTCCACAAGTGTCCAAACACAAGTTCAAAGGACTTCAGAAGAAGCAGAGAGGTCCCAAGAACCATCAAGGCAAGGGCAAAGGCAAAGCCAATTGGCACAGATCTTACCCACAGGGGTACAGGATCCCCAAATTGGAACCTTCAGCTGTGGACAGTGTGTTAAACATGGCAAGAACTCTTATGGAATTCACAGCCAAGGAGCAGGAAAGGATGAACAGGACCTTTCCACGCAAATAAATCATGTACAAAGGAGTATTAAGGTAGAAATTGGTAAAATTGATTCAAACTTGAATAAAATAACATTGGATATCAGTGAATTGAAAAGACATGACAAAAAATATACTGAATGGTATCAAGTGGCAAATGCCAGAATTGATTCAATTATTAACACATGTAAAAGAATTGAAAGTACCTTTCAAGTTCAGAATGATGAAGTGGAAGATCTTTCTATTTTTAAGATGAATGATCAACTTAAAATTCTACAAGATCATATCTTAAGAATAGCTGAAAATGCCAATCAGTTTGCTACACATTTAGCAAAAAGTGACAGTGAAAGGCAGAAGTTAAGAAATGAAATAATTGCAAATGTAGAACAAATTCACAAGAATTATGAACCACATATGCCAAGACATTCCAAACCTTTGACTGAAGAAAAACTTTCTGTTAAAGGAAGTTTTACCCCACTTTTAGGAGAAAATGTTGTCTCTATTAAAGATATTCCCGAATCGGAAGAATGGCCAACATTCTCTGGTGAAGGAGAATATAACCATATTGAGTTCATCAAGACTATTGATATGTTGCAAGAAGACTTTCATATACCTGATGAAATAATAGTGGGAAAATTACACTCTCTGTTTACCAGGACTGCAAAGAAATGGTATTACAAGATGAGAATAGATCATGGGAAACATGATTGGTCTTGGTGGAAATCTGAATTGATTACCAAATGGGCGAACAATTCTTGGAGGTTTAAAATGAAAAATGCTTTTGAAAGTGCCATTTTTAACTAAGAGAAAGATAAACCACTTACTTGGTTCTTCAAGCAAAAAGACAGATTATCTGCTTTACACCCAGATATGTCTGACACTATGATTAATATGAAAATATAAAGAAAGTGTGGAGGAGAGCTGGAACATGCTATCAAGAGCAGATTTGTAGAGCCCTGTTCAAAAGAGGACTACATCAATGCAATGGAAGAGATCATTACCAGAACAAGAATTGGTAAAACTTGGACTAGAATCCCTATGGAATACAAGATAGTCCCAAAAATTCCCAGAGAGGATAAAACACCAGAAAGACCTGTCTTGAAGTGTCATAAATGTGGAAGTACTTCACAATTAGCCAACACTTGCACCAGAAAGACAAAAATGAATTAAGTTCAAGTCATTGAAGGAGTTCAGTGTACTGAAGAGAAAGAGGAATCTGATCAAGATTCTGCAGTCTGTGAGGATACACCAGTGGAGGACTATCCCATTGAAAAAATTACAGATTTCTTTGAGGTCACAGAAGTCCATACCAACTTGCCACAGTACAGTGAGGATTGCTGTAACCTGATCAATATCCAAGATGCCAAAATGTGTAAAACATAACATTCTAGAGGTAAAGGTTACACTGCTAGAGCATCCTGTATCACATCAGTTTTGATGAGTGATATTGAAGCCAAAGTAAATTTGGATACAGGGGCATTTTGCACTTGTGTGGGAAAAGATTATCTCCAAATTATACTTCCTGAATGGAAAAACCATCTATTACCAATAGAAGGTGTGAAATTTAGTAGTGCCAGTAACAATATGTACCCCTTGGGTATATTAGGCACTAATCTTGTATTCCCACACCCAGCAGGAAGTGTCAGGATGAAAACTGAGATTGTGGTAATCAATAACTGCATATCTCAGCACATCATTTATGGAAATGATTACTTAAATATTTATGGTATTGACATTAATAATTATAAATACAGATATTTCACAATTGGGGATAACAAAAGACAAAAATTTGCTTTTTCAATATGCCAAAACAAATATCTGTGGTATCTTCTGTCAAGGATAATTATAAAGATGAATTTGTATCTAATCAACTTGTTGAAGCACAGGTTAACCCATCATTGTCACCAAAAATGAGGAATGAACTTTTTGATGTATTATACACATACAATAATGCATTTGCCTCAAATAATGAACCATTAGGTGCTATAAGAGGACATGAAGTTGATATTACTCTTAATATTGACAGACCATATCCTCCAGTACTTAGAAGACCAGCTTATCCAGCCAGTCCCAGAGCTAGAGAAGCCTTGGAAAAACATATCCAAGAGTTAATCCAACTTGGTGTACTAAGGAAAGTAGGCCACAATGAGGAAGTTGAAGTGACAACACCTGTTATGATTGCCTGGAATAATGATAAGTCAAGAATGGTTGGAGATTTCAGAGCATTGAATACCTACACAGTTCCAGATAGGTATCCAATCCCTAGAATTCAAGAAACCTTGACTCAATCATCTAAAGCCAAGTATATAAAATCAATGGATGCATTGAAAGGCTTTCATCAAAATGTTTTGATTCCTAAAGCTAAGAAATTAATTAGAATTATCACTCACTGTGGTATTTATGAATATATTAGAATGCCATTTGGAATTAAAAATGCTCCATCCCATTATCAAAGAATGATGAATACCATCTCTCCCACAGAAATGTCTGAAGGATGGCTTATCATTTATATTGATGATATTATCATATGCTCCGATTCTTGGTCCTTACACCTTGAAAGACTTGCAAGAGTACTTCACAAAGTTTCAGAAGTGAACATGAAAACTTCACTTAAGAAATGCAATTTTGGTTTTGAATAACTCAAAGCATTAGGACATATTGTTTCTGGTTTAAGCTTGGGTATTGACAAAAACAAAGTAGCAGCAGTGTTACTTAAGACAATACCCCAGAATAAAAAAGAAATAATGTCTTTTCTTGGGTTTGCCAGTTATTATAGGCAACACTTAAAAGACTTTGCAATTCTAGCCAAGTCACTTTATAGAATCTGTGATCAACAGACTGTATTTGAGATGACACAGGAGAGAATTAAAGCTTATGAGAAGATGAGGAGAGCTCTTACAGAAGCACCTTTACTCCTCATTCCTGACTGGAATATTCCTTTTAAATTGTACATTGATGCATGTGGAGATGGATTAGGGGCAGCCCTACATCAAGTCCAAATTATTGATGACAAACCTACAGAAGGACCAGTTTGTTATATCTCAAGACAAATCAAACCAACAGAGGCCAGATATGGTGCTAGCCAGATGGAGTGCTTATGTTTGGTTTGGGAACTTGAGAAATTAGACTATTATCTTGATGGCCATGTTTTTGAAGTGATAACTGACTGTAATGCAGTAAAATCACTTCTTAACATGAAGACTCCCAACAGACATATGTTGAGATGGCAAATAGCCATTAGCCAACACTCCTGATAACCCAGCTTATGTACCTTTGGAAGCTGAACCACAGATTCCAATTGAAGGAATTGACATAACTGATATTGGGACTTAATTCTTGGAAGAGGTCAGAGAAGCTTATAAGCAAGACAAGAATTGCCATATCTTGACTTCTTTATTAGATAAAGACTTCAAAGATACATCTTTAGTCAATGCACTAGATGAGGTTTGGAGGAATTCCTATTCTGAAGGAAGATTTCACTTGTTTGATGGGATTATTTACCACAGAACCAAACATTCTTGTGTAATGACATTATGCAGCAGATTGTTTATCAATACAATTCTTCATGAATGCCATTATAGCCTCTACTCTGGACACCTGTCAGAGGACAGAACACTTGAGAAAGTGAAAAACTGTGCATGGTGGCCATCTTGGAGAAAAGAAACCATTGAATATTGCCATACCTGTGACAGATGTCAAAAATAAAACAGGAACACATGCAAGAAATTTGGACTTATGATCCATATTCAAGAACCAAAATCCCCTTGGGAAGCTGTTCACATGGATTGGGTAACAGCACTTCCTCAAAGTGGTGACAAAAGTTATAATGCTTGTCTAGTCATTGTAGACAGATACAGCAAGACTCCTATATTCTTACCATGTCTTAAAGATGATACTGCTATGGATACAACTCTTCTTCTATGGAGTAGAGTTATTTCTCATACAGGATTATTTAAGAATATCATAAGTGACAGAGATGCCAAGTTCACATCTGCACTTTGGACCAATCTTCATAGATTGTTTGGGACTAACGTATCATTCTCTACAGAATACCACCCTCAAACAGATGGGCTAGTAGAGAGGATGATTCAAACTTTAGAAGACATGATCAGGAGATTTTGTGCTTATGGGTTAGAATTAAAGGACTCAGATGGCTTTACCCATGACTGGTGCACTCTGATACCTGCACTCGAATTGGCACATAAGACATCAGTCCATTCTTCCACAGGACAAACTCCTGCTATGTTAGAAAAAGGATGGAATCCAAGACTCCCAGCAGACACACTGAGGAAAGACTTGATTGACATTCATCCTACAGCTTCCAGCTTCAAGATAATGCTTGATAAAGTAAACCGTCATGCAAAAAAAAGTATGAATTATGCTTTTGATTATGCAAAACAGAAGTGGGACAAGAGTCATAAAGTACCAGACTTCAAAGTGGGGGACTTAGTTCTAGTTTCAACATTGAATTTTAATAATATCAAAGACCCGGAGAAACTTAAAGATTCTTATGTAGGACCTTTTGTTATTTTTGCCTTACATGGAACCAATGCAGTTCAAGTGGAATTGAGTGGTGAATTGGAAAATAAACACCCCACTTTTCCAGTCAGCTTGACAAAGCCTTATCAACCAGCGGACAAAGAATTGTTTCCTTTAAGGAACCCAACTCCTTTAACTGTGCCACCAGTGGAACAGAATGAAGACAAAAAGATAAAGAAATTCATTAAAGAAAGGAGACTTAGGGGTAAAAATCAGAGAGAATATCTTGTCAGATATAGAAATCCAGTACATGAAGGTGAATGGCTGGCAGAATCAGATATATCTGACTCAGATAAACTTCTTAGAAGATTTAGACATGAAAGAAGGCCACAAGCCTGAATATGTCTATAAGTGTGCTTTAAATTACTTGATCTAAGTGATGTAAAGAGGTTGGACAGTGGACATTAACCCCCTTTGGGTCTTTTATTATTTATACCATTGGTAAAATTGTAGTACAATTTTTTTTTTGGTGGGAGAGAATGTGAGCCTTGAGGTATATTTTACATACCCAAATAGGCCACAATCATCTTCAAAATAAATTTTGAATTATGCATAACTCATAAGTCATGCATATATCCAAAATTCATCATTTTTGATTTCAGAAAAGATGAATAACTTTTTATTGAGTAAGTAAATCCATGGATTTAAGGTCAGATTTGGATTCTACACAAAAATTCACCTAGGGTAGCTCCATAGAGTGAATAAGCTCAAACTAACTCTTTGAGGTGGTAATATGGAAAATACTTCAATACCACATCATCAATACCACATAAAAGATCCGTGAAAAGGTTTGTTTTTCTTAATTTCATGCCAAAATAATGGGAGTGTGAGAAATCCCATGTTACATATACACTAAGAATAGTGGTATGCATGATTTGAGCACTTAATATCATGGTATTTTTACATGGAAGTTTGGTACACCCATAGTGGATATCTCACTTGAAGCTTAAATTTCTATTTTTGACATGAAAAATAAGCAAGGGGGACAAAAGACATCAAAGAGAGCCAGGGTACCCAACTTCTGAGGCCTCAGAGGCCTGGACAGCTCCAAAGCTTGGATACATGGCTGATCTTGGACCAATTAGTAAAGTAGAACACTTTGGGAACTTGGTTACCATGTTACAACTACAGTAAATCTTAAGAAAATAGCAAATAACCTGCTATTTTGACGTGCCAAGGAGGTAAAAAGCTACTTAGACTCCTGTAACCTTGTCAATTCTTAATGATTTTCCATGGATAAACCACAAAAGAGTAATTAAAACCCTTTTTGGATTTGTATCCATTGATTTACCTCATAGCAACCAGTTAAACACTGATATTTGCAATTCTATGTAGAAATGAGGTAAAAACTTCAAAAATTCATTAAAAATACAATTCTTAATGAGTCTTTCTGAAGCCTTCAGGACCAATGGAGAACAGTATTATCTAACGTACAACTAGAAAGAATTACAGCTTTACTAGTAAAATTAAAAGTTTTATTTACAGTCCAATTTTGACTATTCTACGTGAAACACTGAATCTTCAAAAATTCACAGTAATTACAACCTGTGATGAAATTGCCAATAACATTGATAACTTTGAGAAATAAATGATTATTTTGAAATAAAAGAAGATTTACAGATTTTACACCTTTTATTCTTAACCATATTGGGGTTGGTAGTCATGTAAAAGCATCAATTAAGTAATTATGATAATCTTACGTGACAACAGATGATGCAATCAATAATCCAAAAAGGTTTATTGTTTTCTCACTCACTTGTTTTTCAGTTTGCTCCATGGAATGTCTCTGTGAGCTGTTGTTGACTTAAAAGAGTCCTCCTCTTGCTATTTGTTCCATCATCATCATCTTATTATCATTTATAACATTGTTAACAACAAGTAAGTATTAGTTAAAGCTATTCTTAAGTGTTTTAATTCTTTCAGAATCAATCAGAAAGACTTGAAATCATAGAATCCAACTATATATTGTTTTAATACTCCTATAAATTCATTTTGATCCTTTAAATCCACAATTCTATGTCAAATCTCTCTATCTTATCTTTCAATAAATTCTTTGGAGTATTAGTGAGTGATTTATCTTTAGTTCTTAAAGTTTTTCTCTAAAATTAGTTTTCTTCAAGAATTGGTATTATAATTATTCTTGCAAAAGATAATTATATATTAAAATAATTTTATTATTTTGATAAAAAGAAGATTTATTATTAAAATCTTCTTGTAATTGATTCTTGTAGACAATTACTTGCTCACTGTTAAAATCACTAGTAGTGTTTAACACGTGAAGGAAATAATTTTTTTTAATTATTTAATTGTGGTTATAATAAGACTTTGTTATTATATTTCATAAGAACAGTCATAGTACTGTTGATTAATAGTAATATTATGATCAGTTTCATAGACATATCTTACAAGCACTATGGACAAATCTTCACCAATTATTTGCCACTAAACTGGCTTTCTCTACAGCCTACCACCCACAAGCTGATGGCCTGGCTGAAAGGATTATCCAAATCTTAGAGGACATGGTAAGAAGATTTTGTGCATATGACCTTGAATTCAAAGATTGTGATGGATTTACCCATGATTGGTGTACTCTGTTACCAGCACTGGAATTAGCATATAAAACATCAATCCATGCCAGTACCAATCAAACCACTGCTATCCTAGAGAAAGGATGGAAACCCAAATTACCACAAGATTCCTTGAGGAAACATTTGATTGAAATACATCCCAAAGCTGCAAGCTTCAAAGGAATTCTAGACAAAGCTAGAAAGCATGCAGTAGGGTGCATGGAGGACTCTTTTGCATATTCTAAGGACAAATGGGATAAATCACATGCAACTCCAGACTTCAAAGTGGGGGACTTAGTTATTGTATCCACCACTAACTTTGTGAGCCTTAGAGGTAATTTCATATACCCAAAAGACCACAAATTCAAAATTAACATATAAATATAAATAAAATAAATTTCTTTATATTATTAAAATAAAAATCAAAATATAAATATAAAATTATATTCAAAATTAAAAAATTTAATTACAATTTACAAATAAAATTACATTTATACTTGAAAAGATTAAGTAAAAATGAATTTTTAACAAAATTGTAAGAAAAGAGATAAGTTTGGAAAAAAGTTAAATAAAAATTATTATAACTTTTTATCCAATGAATAAACATATAAAAATTATTTCACCATTGGATTCCTCATAAAAAATCAGGTGGGGTCACCTTTGAGTGAAAATTTTGTAACTCAACTCTAAATAAGCTTAAATTAAGCTTTTAGTATTTTCTGTATGAAAATTGAAAATCCTCAAAGCTTCAATTTAACTCACATCACATGTAGTGCTAATCACCAAAATCTGTGTTAAAATTGAGGTGTTGTGTATATTTTAGAAGTTATGAGGAATTGAAGTATTTTCAATTGAATTCAATTGAAATGTCAAAATGTGCGCGTGTATTACATAAGTGAGCTTTGATTTACATATGAGGTATCAATTATTACTGTATTGAACTGTACAACTCAATTAAATTACATATGTAAATTATAAGTATAATACATGATGAGGAATTAAAGGGAAAATAAATTGGAAAGATTAAATTTGGGGGGGAAAAGGAACTCCAGCTCCAAGGGGGAGCTAGACCCCCAAAATCCTTGCTGACAGGCGTGTGGTGTCAAAATTCACGCACAAGTTAATCACTTTTGGCCTGGAATTGAGTTACAGGGTCTGTGGACTCAATTGATGATGAGGTTTTGATACCAACTGGGGTAGTTTTAGCTGTTGCCAAGAGGGTAAAACTACCCTTAAGATAAAACAATCATAGTAAAAACAGTTTTAACTAGTTTCTACGTCTCTTAAACACATTCTGACGTGTTTTGAAGGCTCTAGACCAGGTATTGCTATAGTAATGGCTGATTTAAGGGTCTAAAATGGCTAAAAATGGCTTAAACCAGCCCTTTTTTGGTCTAAACCAGGGTTCAATGATGCCATAATTGGCTTTTCTGTTGTCAGAATGTTTTTCACGACTGAAAAGAGTAAATTTTACTTTTGGAGTAAGAAAATTGATGGCTATAAAATAATGTCTTCTTTGCCCCACTTTTCCCTTCATTTTAGAATCTTTTCCTTTTACAATTAGTTTAAACATTGTTAAACAAATCGATAAAAGATTCCAACCACCTTTTTTAAATCATGTTAAACCTTTTAACCACGTGAAAAAATCATTATAATCATTGTTTGTAACTCTTATAATCATTTTTACCCCTGAACCACCTCAAAAGTTAATTAAAGCATCTTTCATCACTGTAAAATTTGTCACTTTGTTTGCAAATTCACTCTCGTCCCTTTTGGGAGTGTTTTCTCTTTAATACTATTCTTAAAGACTTTGTTCTTTAATTAATTGCTTGCAGTTCTTTGCTCAATTAATTCCAATTTAAATTTCTCTTGAAGAAATTTCTTTTGTAGCCTTAAATATCTCTTGTAGAGTATTTTTGGATAAATTTTTATTGTTGGTAAAACAATAAATCTTTATAATATTATTTTTTTATACTAATAAAGCTATAAACAATAAAATTGGTGTGTTTTCTCTTAAAAATAATGTTTCTTACTATTTTTAATTGATTTTTACCTTATACACATTTTGAGGACAGGAAAAGTATTTGATTTTTAATCAAAGTTTCATATCCACACCTTACAAAACTAAATATTATCAAAGGAGGTAAAGATCTGAAAAACTCCATTGCAGGACCTTTTGTTATTAAGGCCCTCCATGGAGAGAATGCTGCTGAAGTAGAGTTATCTGAAGAACTTAGCATTAAGCATCCTACATTTCCAGTGAGCTTGATAAAGCCATATAAATCTATTGATGCTGAAAGATTCCCCTTGAGGAGTAAAGTTCCCCAATTTATACCTCCTATGGAGTCAGCTGGTAGTAAGAAAATTACCAAAGTTCTCAAGGAAAGAAAGTTGAGAACCAACAAAGTAAGGGAATACCTTGTTAGGTACAGTGACCCAACTTGTGAAGATGAATGGTTGCCAGAAAAAGACATACCTGAAGCTGCTAAACTTCTCAGAAGGTTCAGACACACTAGAAATAACAATATTACAAATTAATATTCTTTTTTTAGGGGGAGGGAATGTGAGCCTTAGAGGTATTTTTATATACCCAAAAGACCACAAAAGATAAATTAAAATATAAATATAAATAAAATAAATTTATTTATTTTATAAAAATAAAAATTTAACTATAAATACAAATTTATATTTAAAAATCAAAATTTAATTATAATTTAAAAATGAAATTACAATAAAATTTAAAATTATGAAAATTCATTTTTACTTGTAAAAATTATGTAAAAATGAATTTTTAATAAAAATTATGAAATTAAAATATTTTTGGTGAAAACTTATATAAAATATATTATAGCTTTTTATCCAATAAATAAACATATAAAAATTATTTCACCATTTGATTCCTCATAAAAAATTAGGTGGGGTCACTTTTGAGTGAAATTTTTGTAACTCAACTCTAAATAAGCTCAAATTACGTTTTTAGTATTTTCAATACAAAAATTGAAAATCCTCAAAACTTTAATGTAATTCACACCACATGTGGTGTTAACCATCAATTTTTGTGTTAAAATTGAGGTGTTTTGTTTAGTTTAGAAGTTATGAGGAATTGAAGTATTTTCAATTGAATTCAATTGAAATGTCAAAATGTGCACATGTATTACATAAGTAAACTTTGATTTACATATGAGGTATCAATTATTACTGTATTGTACTGTACAATTCAATTTAATTACATATGTGAATTACAAGTATAATACATGATGAGGAATTAAAGGAAAAATAAATTGGAAAGATTAAATTTGGGGGGGAGAAGGAACTCTAGCTCTAGGGGGGAGTCAGACCCCCAAATTCCTTGCTGACTGGCATGGGATGTCAAAATCCATGCAAAAGTTCATCACTTTTGGCCTGGAATTGAGTCACAGGGTCTGTGACTCAATTGATGATGAGGTTTTGATACTCCCCAGGGTGGTTTTAACTGCTGCCAAGAGGGTAAAACTACCCTTAAGATAAAACAATGTTAGTAAAAACAGTTTTAACTGGTTTCTACGCCTCTTACACACATTCTGACGTGCTTTGAAGGCTCTAGACCAGGTATTGTTATAGTAATGGCTGATTTAAGGGTCTCAAATGGCTTAACCCAGGGTTCAATGATGCCATACCTGGCTTTTCTGTTGTCAGACTGTTTTGTACGGCTGACAAGAGGAAACTTTACTTTTGGAGTAACAAAATTGATGGGTATAAAAGAATGTCTTCTTTGCCCCACTTTTCTCTTCATGTTAGAATCTTTTCCTTTTATAATTAGTTTGAACACTGTTAAAACAATCAATAAAAGATTCCAACCACCTTTTTTAAATCATTTTAGACCTTTTAATCACGTGAAAAAATCATTATAATTGTTGTTTGTAACTCTTATAATCATTTTTACCCCTGAAACACCCCAAAAGTGAACTAAAGCATCCTTCATCACTGTTAACTTTGTCAATTTGTTTCCAAATTCACTCTGGTCACTTTTGGGAGTGTTTTTTCTTTAATATTCTTTTTAAAGACTCTTTTCTTCAATAAATTTCTTCCAGTCATTGGCTCAATTAATTTCCAATTGAAATTGCTCTGGAAGAAATTTCTTTTGTAGCCTTAAATATCTCTTGTGGAGTAT
Source organism: Austropuccinia psidii (assembly GCA_023105745.1). Lineage (NCBI taxonomy): Eukaryota > Fungi > Basidiomycota > Pucciniomycetes > Pucciniales > Sphaerophragmiaceae > Austropuccinia > Austropuccinia psidii. The sequence continues at coordinate 6,755,227 of JALGQZ010000007.1, read as the reverse complement.
TTTTGGATAAATGTTTATTTTTGGTAAAACAATAAATCTTTATAATATTATTGTTTTATACTAATAAAGTTATCAAAAATAAAATTGGCGTGTTTTCTCTTAAAAATAATATTTCTTACTATTTTTGATTGATTTTTTACCTTATACAAATTTTGAGGACAGGAAAAGTACTTGATTTTTAATCAAGTTTCATATCCACACCTTACAAATTTTGAGGATAAGAATTTGACTTTGAGGCCTCTGGCTTCTTCTCTTGATGATAAACGTTTTCATTTTGCCTCTCATGGTACCTGATATCAAGCTCAAGTGTAATTTCCATAAAGTCTTGAAGAGAGTCAATTCTTGAAAGATGTGAGGTCAATTGATCCAAAATAAAGGATGGCAATCCCTTCCTAAAATGATGGATGAGAGCTCTTTCTCCCCAATCCCCGATTCTTGAGACCAAACTTCTCACAATTTATTCACCAAATCTCTCTACCATATTCTTTCCAAGGCTCACTGAATATTAGTGAGTGATTTATTATTAATTCTTAAAGGGTTTTCTCTATTATTTTTTTTCTTCAAGAATTATAATTATAGTTATCCCTGAAAAAGATAATTATATACTGAAATTATTTTATTATTTTAATAAAGAAGTTTTCATTATTAATTACTTCTTGTAATTTATTCTTGTAGACAATTGCTGCTGACTGTTATAGTCACTAGTAGTTTAAAACAAGTAAAAGAAAGAATTAATTAATTAATTATTCAAATTGTGTCTATAATACTTTTCTATTATCATATTTCATGAGAAAATTCATAGTACTGTTGATAAATAGTAATATTATCAACAGTTTCATATCCACATCTTACATCATGGCCCACAGCCCACAAGCCACAGACTTTACAAGCTGCAGGGGGCCTAAATCTCCCAAATATGCCAATTAGGCCCCAACCCCCATAATCAAAGGAGGTGGGGCAAATGCCCTGGATTGGGTTGGAGTGACCAGAGGCCCAGAAATAAGGTATTGGCCTGGGCGGTGGTGGGATTGAGAATTGGCCAAAGAGGCCCATGGTGCAGGATATGGCCAAAAGGCCATTTCCCACGATTAGGGTCCCAATTGAATCAAAATGAGAATATGGCCAAATTGTCCAAAGCTTTCTGGAGGCTGGAATTGCCTTAAATACCAATTGAGAGGGGTATATTCCAGGATTGTGAAATTCACCCCTGGGGAATTTTTCCCCAGTTAATTAATATATTGAATTTATCTTTATCCTTATTTTATTTTTCATTATTAAAGTAAATACTGATAATTTTAAGTCAGTCATTTGACCTTTTGTTTGTGTCAGCCTGTGACTCAAAACCAGAGCACAAGCATGACAGCCAAAATACCATAAACCAATGGTATAGCCAAGATACCACCAAAACATAGAGCTGAGCCAAATTAGCTCAAAACGTATCAAAAGAAAGAGGAAACTCACCCCTTTTTGAAAATATAAGTCCCATCACCATATGACCAGAAATAACAAAGTTATTCCTGCTCAAAGCTATTGCTGAGCATAAATCTTAATTTTCACCTCTCATCTAAAATCTAGAAGGAGAAGCCTAACCCCATCAAATGGGCATCCAAAATGAAGCTCTAAGCCAGGGCTATCCAATGGTACCAGCCAAACTGAGCTAGCACCAATATTACTGGAGTTATGGCCAATTTCAGGCCAAAGAAGGGTGAACAAAACATTCACCTCTCATCTAACTTCTACAGTTTTAGTGTGGGATACTTGAAGTGGGGTCTTTTTGGAAAGGGCACAAGCAGGGCTATCTGATGGTGTCATCCACTTCCCCATATCACAACTACTACAGAAGGTATGAGGCAAACAAGCTCAATACAGCTTTTTGCCTAAAACATGCAAATGTACAAAATCCTGTACATGGGATAACTTTGCCATATTTAATGATACCCATATCAAATGAGGTACCATTGTGTAGAGCACATACAGGGCTACACACTGAACCAATTTTGAGGTTGATATCTCAAGAATTGACAAAGTTATGGCTGTTTTAAGGTCAAAATCCCACCTGCTGTCATATACAGCCTTACCATGGGATAATATCCCATAACCATGAATATGAGGTGTCAAATAGACAAAGAAGCATGTTTTTACTTCAATACCTCATATGTCAGTCAATACTGGGGTCCCATACAGTTTCTGTACAGCATTCTACGCCTCATACACATCAGAATCAGGCTGTGAGTCCCCAGATGAAAGTTTTCACCCTGTATTGGTAGAAACCGCCCAGATGTGGTTTCAAAGCCACATCTGAGCCCAATAAAGGTTATAAAGGGTGTTTGCAAACCACAAGCCAGTACTAGAGAGTGAAAAAATCTTCACTTCCTCTACATGGAAAGGTCTAGCACCCTTTCCACCCCATTTCAGGATAAAAAGGAAGCTTTTCACAGCCAGAATTGTCTCCTCATCCTGCTCTTGAATACCCTACGTAGTAAACTGTCAAAAACAGTTTTACTCTTGGATAATAAACAGGTATAATTATATATTTAATTATTGTAACTCTTATTATAGTAACCCAACTGGTAAGATTGCACCCTGGGTTCTCAATAGCGCTCACCACCACTATTATTCAATAGTAGAACCCCTTAATTATATTATAAATCATCTTTTAAACCAAATACCCTTATTTTGAATTAATTTTCTACGTGTCACAGTCATAATTCTAGTTGTAAATACTCTTATTACCACTTCAATATAGACTCAGCCTGACATTTTGGGGGCCTGGCCATGTTTTTAACTTATTTTGGACCCTTACAAGTAAGTTTTTTCTCTTTTTATCATTTATTGACACCTGTTTTATCATTTTTAGGCGTCATTTCCCTTTTAAAATATATATTATATATATATTTCTCTTAAATTTTAATTATAATCATATTTTAAAGAGTATTTGTCAAGTGGCTAATAACCACAAGACCAGTATTTTTGGGGTGTTTTGTATATAGAAACACTTTCAGCCACTAATACAGTCCTGATTCTTAATTGAATTGAGACAGCTCATACCAATAAACCAACAGTTGAGGCATGTTTGGGCACATTGATAACTCAATTACCCTGTAATACACCATCTTTGACAGATCATACTTGCTAAATACAAGTACTCTGTAAGATATTGGTATACAAACAGTATACCACATATCAGTAAGCTGTATCTTTGATGTGGAACTGATAATTCAATTACATTGTCATTATACAAGGGCATATTGTAATAATATACAAGCCCAGAGGCCATTCTTAGACGTGCAAAACCAGCCTTTTAAGAAGTCTTAACTGACATAAGCCCTCTTTTTCCTGTTTGATTCAGTGGAAGAAAATTTCATACAACTTGAGACCCAGTCACAGGCCAACATACCAGTGACACCCTCAGAACCAGAGGGCAGCAAGGGCAAGGGAAAAAGACTTAGTGAATGCCTCATTACAGCCAAGAAGTGGACACCAATAGCCACTCAGAGGAGTAGAAAACCACGAAACTCTGCTTCAATACAAGGTAAACCAACCTTAACCACTTGTACAGGGAAGATTACAGTTATTAACCCAGTTGTAACCTCCAAAGGCAAACTGCCCAAATCAGCAGATAAAAAATTTGTACAAGGCACAGTCAAAGGTAAATACCCTAGGAACATAAAGTTTTTGACTGCTTGCAAACACTGATATGTCCCCTGCATACCTCAGAGACCTTGGATTCCAAAGGAACCAGCCAGAGGACAGAGAAGGATTGTCCAGAACCAGAAGACCTGAAAGAAGACACCTTGGACACAGTGGTGGATGGCAAAACAATGAGGGAGATAATATCAACCTTGCCATTCACACTCCCATTGAACAGAAACCTTAAACCAGAGGACTCGAAATATATGGATCAAGTTCTTCAGATCCACCAACTCCTCAAAGATTTATTTAAATGGAGCATGGACAACAAGAGTTTCAACCTAGCAACTCACTGGGCAGAACTGGGATCAAGTTTCCAGAAGATCTGTCTCAAAGAGATAGACTTCAAAGACCTTATGGTAATCACCAAGGGTTGGAATCCTACCAGGCAGCACAGACTCCTGGAGGCAAGGGCACAGAGGATAAGGGAGAATCAAGCCACTATCCTAGCTATAGAAGAACAGTTAACCCAGACAGGGCCTACTCAGATTCCTTCAGGTTCACAAGGAGCAGGCCAAATCAGCTCTCCAGTGGCTTCACACCACTCAGAAACCAGAAGATCAGTGGCCAAGAGTCACCATTCTTCACAATTCCAGGAAGTTTCCAGGAGAAGACAAGGCAACAAGGGCAAGAACAAAACCTCCTTCACCCAGAGGAGGAGAGAGTCAGACCACATGATCCAGAAGCTGTTAGATTTGGTGAAAAAAGTACAAAAGAACCAGAAGTAGTTGTACACCACTCTAGAATCAGTAGTCCTAGTAATAGAAACATTACCCCCACTCAGACTGAAAAAAACATTGTCACATCTGAGAGTAACATCAACAGTGATACACTGTGGTTACAAATGTCCCAATATGCTGAACAATCTGCAAAACAGTTTGCAGAAATTAAAGCTGGCCAAGAGAGGATGAGACAAACTCAAGCCTCCTTTGAACAGATAGTTAAGAATCTTCAAGAAGGATATGCTCAACCGAGCAAAACCTCTGAAGAAACCAACAAAAGACTGAATATAGTCTTTGAAGAACAACACAATAGCACAAGGGACAGGGAGTGTCTGGATCAAGACATTAAAAAATTGTTTAATGCCTACCATAGCTTGAAGCCCCAACCACAAGGCCAAGCTATGGAGAATCCATATCAACCAGATGACATCAAACCAGATGCCATGTTGTTGAATAAGGCAAGATGTACATCACAATACCAGGATGGAGATGGCATGTCTTATCCAGAGAAGGAAGCCTTGAAACAGCTTCCTGAGGCCTCAACCTGGCCCAAATTCTCTGGATCAGGAGAATATGATCATATGGAACTCATAGATTATATTGATGGACTCTTCATTGATGTACCAAGTATACCAGACTACTGGATTACTGCTAGATTGAATACTGCATTTAAAGGTCATGCTAGTATATGGTACACAGAAATGAAAGAAATCCATGGCAGAAGAAACTGGCCATGGTGGAAGAGTCAAATCATCCAAAAGTTCAGTAATGGAACTTGGATATGGCAGAAGACAATGTCATTTGAAAATGACAAATACTCAGTGGACAAAGATCCATATGAGTGGCGTCTTAGACAGTCTAAAAGACTTAAAGCCATTGATCCTCAGATGAACATCCAAATGAGGAATCACAAACTTCTGACACAACTGCCAGGAGAACTAGAGCATGCAGTCAAATGCAGATGCAACCAAAATTTCACTCTAGATGACATAGCCAACACCTTACAAGACATAAGGAAAAGGACTAATATAGGGAAATTCACCCCATATAAGAGCAGCAGTTTCAAAGAGAAACAACATTTCAGGGTAGAGCTTAAAGACAAACCCAAAGAAAGAGTGGCAGAAGTGGCTAAGAAGAAGAATTCTTGTCACAATTGTGGTTCAACAGACCACTATGCCAACAACTGTCCAAAGGCAAAGAAAAAAGTCTATGCCATTGAGAAAGTCCCAGAGGAAGAACCTCCAACAGAGGATTCTGAATCAGACTCTATGGGTGATGCCATCAGAGAACCATCTGATGATGACCAAGACCCAAGAGAAGAGTTTCTAGTGGAATACCAAGAGGGAACCCCACTAGAAATTCAGGACATACAGTTGGAAGCAGGTATGCCACAAGACACTGCAAACAAGAACTTGTGCAAAAACACACAAAATGCACAAACATTCCTGGTTACACCAACTAAAGGAATGGCATACATACATGGAACAGCCACAAAGATGACTGTATGTATTGACAATGCTCAGCACCCACTGATCATTGATAGTGGAGCACACTGCTCCATAGTGGCCAGAAACTATCTGGATACCCACTTCCCAAACTGGGAAAAACAGCTCTTGCCCACTAAGCCAAAGAACTTTAAAAGTGCATCAGGGAAGATGACTTCCATTGGGACAATTATCAAAGAGATAATTATACCCCACAGGAAGGGTAATATCAGACTCAACCCAGAATTTGTAGTGCTTGAGGATGCCCTCATCCAAGGGTTTCTCCTGGGAACAGATTACCAGAGGATGTATGGCATAGACATTTACAACAGTAAAAACAGGCACATCACCATTGGTACTAACAGGGAAAAGAAATTTTCACTTGATATATACCAGATATCTTCCCAAGACCCACTAGAAGAACTTCTGAAGGAATTCAGAGAGGGACAGCTTAGCACTACCCTCACCAGTAAACAAAAACTGAGTTTACTGAAGATTCTGAGAAAAAATAGACCAGCATTTGCCATTGGTGAAGAACCATTAGGCAAGATCAAGGGCCATGATATAGAACTATATCTGGATGTGGAAAGGCCTTATCCACCCATGCTGAGGAGACCTCCTTATCCAGCAAGCCTGGAAACCAGGAAGGAAATTGAGAAACATATCGATGAGCTCCTGGACATGGATGTTATCAGAAAGATTGGAAATAATGAAATAGTGGAAATCACCACTCCTGTCCTGATCACCTGGCATGATGGCAAGTCTAGATTGTGTGGAGACTTCAGAGCCCTGAATAACTACACAAAAGCAGACAGGTACCCTATACCAAGGATACCTCATGCCTTGGATAAGCTGGCCAAAGCCAAATACATAACCAAGATGGATTGTATGAAGGGTTTCCACCAAAATGGAGTTAAACCAAACTCCATGAAACTACACAGAATAATATGCCATATGGGCATATATGAGTACACCAGAATGCCATTTGGCATCAAGAATGCACCAGCCCACTTCCAAAGGATGATGGACACCATATTCAAGAAGAAATAATGGAAGGCTGGATGGTAGTATATATTGATGATATCATTATATACTCAGAGAAATGGGAAGACAATATACAATACATAGACAGAGTGCTAAGTAAATGTACACCCATCAATCTGAAAATTTCACTAAAAAAGTGTAATTTTGGGCAACAAGAGCTACTGGCTCTAGGACATAAAGTCTCAGGTCTTAGTCTGGCAATTGACCAGAACAAGGTAGCAGCAGTACTGCGAAAGCCAGTACCAAAGAGCATCAAAGAGATGCAATCTTTCCTTGGGTTTTCTAGCTACTATAGAAACCACATCAAGAATTTTTCCCACATAACTAGTATTTTATACAAGTTATGTTCACAAGATGTAGTTTCTGAAATAACCAAAGAAAGAAGGGATGCATATGAGAGGATCAAACATGAGCTCACAAATGCACCTGTGCTTTTCATGCCTGACTTTGAACTACCATTCAAGTTATAAATAGATGCAGCATGTAGCCAAGGCTTAGGGGCAGCCCTTCACCAAAGACAGATTGTAGATGGTGAACCAAGAGAAGGTGTGATATGTTACATCTCTAGGCAACTGAAAGATTCAGAAGCCAGGTATGGGCCACCCAGACTGAATGTCTATGTCTAGTCTGGGCTCTGGAAAAACTCCATTATTATTTGGAGGGTGCAGTCTTTGAAGTCTATACAGACTGCACATGTCAGCCTGTGACTCAAAACAGAGCACTAGCATGACATCCAACATACCATAAATAAATGGTATGACAAGTATTGAACAAACATAGTCAATACAGGTAAGAAATAAGAGGAAAAACCTCCTCTTAAATTAAACACCAACCTTATCCAAACAGAATAAGGAAACCTAGAGGAGAATAAACAAGTCAAAACCCTTATTTTCCCCTCTCATCTAACTTATGCATATTTAAGTTATTCTATACCAAAATGGTATTCTTCTTAAAGCTCACATAGAGAGCTACACAATGGTATCATCCATGTTGTTGTAACACCACTACAACTGGAGATACCATATGACCTTTATTTTAAAACCAAGACCCCCCTGAAAGTCAAAGAGGGCTTGTACAAAACTGTACAAAGGTATACCCAAATTAAAGATCTAAACAAGAGCTTTAACTTGAGACACCTTAGACCTTTTCATCTCTTAAATTGACTGAGGGATCTTGGTTCAAAGGTTTAACAACCAAAATACAGATATTCTGAAAACAACAATATAAACAAACCCCTGTATCTTTGGCATACACTCATACAACTGTACAGTGTAATATACCAAACTGTAGAGCTAATCAAGCCCTACAAGAATGTATCATCAGAATACAAATATCTTCCAAATTGAAGAAGATATCTGGTATGGAAGTTTTTGAAGCCTCATACTGATGTACAAAAATACATCCAAAAACTTAAAACCCATATAACTTTTGCTATTTTAAAGAAGGGTAAACATGAAGCACACCAAATTGAAGAGCTCATTACGCCCTTCAATTCTGTGCTCTTGGTTTCTTAATATCTTAAGAACTGACTGATATATCTTGATTGGAAGGTTGTCTAGCAATACATGACTGTATCAAACTTCTATCAAACAGTATTGCTCTCATACTTAAAATAATATAATTATGAGGATATAACCTCTCTAAAATCATCATTATTGATTATACAGACACCAGAACAAGGTCATCCAAGTGCTGACGTGGCAGGTGAAAAGTTTTTTCACCCTGTATTGATCCAGAATGATCATTTGTGGGTCCAAAACCACAATTCTGCCTCTATTGACGTCAGAATTGATGATCCAGAACCACAGATTGATCATTGGAGTGACAATTTTCACTCCTATGACGTATGAAGAGTTAATAACTCTTGAAAGTCTTGAAAGATATAAAAAGAAGGGTTTTTTCCTTGAAAACCCATCATCTTATCTTATTATCCATATTCTTATGTGACAAAACTGTTATAAATCAGTAGTATCCTTAGAATTATTAAAGATATAATGAAAATATAATTGTTGTATTATTTCTTTACAGTCAAAGATATTAGAGTATTGCAACCCAGGTTCTCAATAGACTCATCACCACTGTTACCACGTAGCAGTAGGACCTGAAGATTTATATTTATTTGTTTTTTGACGTGTCACAGTCATAACACTAGCTTGTAATTACATTTTATTGCTACTATATAGACTCACCCTGACAGAACAGCCTTGAAGTCTTTACTAAACATGAAGACTACAAATAGACATATGCTGAGATGGCAAAGAGCCATCCAGGAGTATAGAGGGAACATGACCATCATATACAAGGAAGGCAAAAACCATACCAATGCAGATGGCCTTAGCAGATGGCCACTGGAAAATGTCAAAAGCAATCCAGCTTATGACCCTGAAGTTGCAGCCAAGATTCCTATCCATTTAATGGAAATAGATAGGAAAAAGAACTTCAGATTCTCTGAATGGGCACCAAAAAGTGGCACCCTTGACAGTGGAAACACTGATTCAGAAGGAACAGAAACTCCCATACTGGGAATAAGTTCCTCCGAACTGCACAATGAATTTTTTAGTGCAGTACTAAAGTCTTATGCCAAACACAAACAGTGTGGCATATTACTACAACTCCTTCAACAGAAATACAGGAGCCCAGAACTGGAATCCCAGCTGGAGGAACCCTGGTTGAGGGCCTATAAGGACAACAAGTTTTTCTTTATAGATGGCCTGCTCTACCACAGAGAAAAGCACACAAGTGCACTCACAGTGGTAGACAGAGGCCACATTTCATTGGTCCTGCAGAATGCCATGACTGCCCCTACATGGGACACATGAGTGAGGACAGGACCAAAGAGAGGGTAGCAAGCACAGCTTGGTGGCCCAAGTGGGAACAAGAGTTGAGTGAATACATCAAAACTTGTGACAGATGCCAAAAGGCAAATAGGAAACATGGGAAGAAGTATGGGTTACTTCAACACATAGAAGAACCCAAGCACCCATGGGAAACCATCAACATGGACTGGGTTACAGGACTTGTCCCAGGAGGCAAAGAAAACTAAAATGCCTGTTTGATCATAGTTGATAGGTTCAGCAAGAGCATGAGGTGTCTACCATGCCACAAAGAGGACACAGCCATGGATACTGCTTTGTTATTTTGGAATAACATCATATCTACCTGTGGAGTCCCTAAAATCATCATTAGTGATAGGGACCCAAAATTCACATCTGGATTTTGGACCAACTTGTATGACATGCTTGGCACCAAGCTTTCCTTTTCCACAGCTTACCATCCTCAAACAGATGGCCTAGCTGAAAGGATGATCCAGACTATGGAGGACATCCTTAGAAGGTTCTGTGCCTATGGCATGGAATATAAGGACCATGAAGGATACACCCATGATTGGGATACCCTTCTACCAGCTGTCCAACTGGCTTATAATACAAGTCAGCACTCTACCACAGGAAAAACACCTGCACTGGTAGAAAAAGGGTGGAACCCCTTATTGCCTGTGGATCATCTGAAGAAGAATCTTTTAACCATCCACCCCACAGCCAAAGACTTCCATGATATGTGGAAGAGGGCTTGTGACACAGCTGCTAAATGTATAGCTGAAGCAAAAGATTATAATAAGAAGAGGTGGGAAAAGACACACATGGAACCTGACTTTAAGGAAGGGGACCAGGTGCTAGTGTCTACACTGAACTTTAATAATGTTAAAGGACCCAAGAAGATGAGGGACTCATTTGTAGGGCCTTTTACTATCATTAAGTTGATAGGCAAGAATGCAGTGGAAGTCAAACTTACAGAGGAATTTTTCAGGAAGCACCCAGTCTTCCCAGTAAGTTTGGTCAAACCCTACTTCCAAACAGAGGAGGATAAATTCCCCCCCAGGGAGAAAAACCCCACACCACCTGACATAGTGGAAGTGGAAGACTCCCCAGGAACTGTGAGTAAGATCATCAGGGCCAGGAAGATCAGACTCAATGGGAAGGATAAAAGACAATACTTAGTCAGATTTAAGCACCAAACAGCTGATAAAGACAAATGGTTGGCAGAAGATGCCATACCAGATGGGAACCTTCATCTCAGGAGATTCAGGGCCTCTAGGAGGACTGAACAGTCTCATCAATGATGAGCCTTTTTTTAGAGGGAGGGTATGTCAGCCTGTGACTCAAAACCAGAGCACAAGCATGACATCCAAAATACCATAAACCAATGGTATAGCCAAGATACCACCAAAACATGGAGCTGAGCCAAATTAGCTCAAAAGGTATCAAAAGAAAGAGGAAACTCACCCCTTTCTGAAAATATAAGTCCCATCACCATAGGACAAGAAATAACAAAGTTATTCCTGCTCAAAGCTATTACTGAGCATAAACCTTAATTTTCACCTCTCATCTAAAATCTAGAAGGAGAGGCCTAACCCCATCAAATGGGCATCCAAAATGAATCTCTAAGCCAGGGCTATCCAATGGTACCAGCCAAACTGAGCTAGCACCAATATTACTGGAGTTATGGCCAATTTCAGGCCAAATAAGGGTGAACAAACCATTCACCTCTCATCTAACTTCTACAGTTTTAGTGTGGGATACTTGAAGTGGGGTCTTTTTGGAAAGAGCACAATCAGGGCTATCTGATGGTGTCATCCACTTCCCCATATCTCAACTACTACAGAAGGTATGAGGCAAACAAGCTCAATACAGCTTTTTGCCTAAAACATGCAAATGTACAAACTCTTGTACATGGGATAACTTTGCCATATTTAATGATACCCATATCAAATGAGGTACCATTGTGTAGAGCACATACAGGGCTACACACTGAACCAATGTTGAGGTTGATATCTTAAGAATTGACAAATTTATGGCTGTTTTAAGGTCAAAATCCCACCTGCTGTCATATACAGCCTTACCATGGGATAATATCCCATAACCATGAATATGAGGCGTCAAATAGACAAAGAAGCATGTTTTTACTTAAATACCTCATATGTCAGTCAATACTGGGGTCCCATACAGTTTCTGTACAGCATTCTACGCGTCATACACGCCAGAATCAGGCTGTGAGGTCCCCAGATGAAAGTTTTCACCCTGTATTGGTAGAAACCGCCCAGATGTGGTTTCAAAACCACATCTGAGCCCAATACAGGTTATACAGGCTGTTTGCAAGCCACAAGCCAGTACTAGAGAGTGAAAAAATCTTCACTTCCTCTACATGGAAAGGTCTAGAACCCTTTCCACCCCATTTCAGGATAAAAAGGAAGCTTTTCACAGCCAGAATTGTTTCCTCATCCTGCTCTTGAATACCCTACGTAGTAAACTTTCAAAAACAGTTTTACTCTTGGGTAATAAAAAGGTATAATTATATATTTAATTATTGTAACTCTTATTATAGTAACCCAACTGGTAAGATTGCACCCTGGGTTCTCAATAGTGCCCACCACCACTATTATTCAATAGTAGAAACCCTGAATTATATTATAAATGATCTTTTAAACCAAATACCCTTATTTTCGATCAATTTTCTACGTGTCACAGTCATAATTCTAGTTGTAAATACTCTTATTACCGCTTCAATATAGACTCAGCCTGACAGTTTGCCTGTCAGTGGATATTAGTGGTCATATCATTTACTAATTCCATTGTTCTTTCTGGCAGGTTGAAACAGTGAATTGAGGATTAATTTGGTTGGCTCTTTGGCGTTTTTCTTTCTTTTATTATCTTTAGCCTCTGGCTTCCTTCTTATCTTTGGAATATTTGTCCTTACTCTTGTTTTCCTTTAAAGAAATATAATCTTTGTTTATTTTTTCATCCTTTGGAGCCCTCAAAGTGAGTTGTTGGCTCCTGAGTGCCAGGCCACTCTTGTTATCTCCAAGATCCCCTGTGACACAGCACAAGCCTCAGCCACATGAGGGTATGAGCACTTGATTGGAGTATTGTCACAGGGGCTATTGAGGAATGCATGAGTGGCCTGGCACTCAGTAATAAGGGAACTCACTTGGAAGACTCCAAGGAATAAAGAAGACAGGATAAAAGAAAATGAATTTCTCTAAACAATATGCAAGTACAAGATGAGATGCAAAAGAGAAATGAGAAGCCAAGTGGCCAAAGAGCCAACCAAGTAAGTCCTTAATCATTGTTTAAACCTTCCAGAAGGAACAATGGAATTAGTTAAGGATATTTCCATCAAAATGCACTGACAGGAACCTTAATTTCTGATTTGATAATATCAGTATTCACTTAGCAAAATTAAAAGATAAATAAACATAAAATAAAGTAAACATAAATTAATTAACTGGGGGAAAAACCCCGCAGGCTCAAAGGAGGCTGGTATATGTGAAAAGATGAGAGCTTGACTCCTTCAGGACGGCAGCTGACCTGTATTGATTGTCTGATCAAAGGTATACCTTGTCAAATTGAGAAATGAACTGGGTTGAATCATCTTCTCATGGTATATGAATGAAATAAAGTTCTTGATGAATCCAGACTGTTCTTAATGAATGTGGTTGCCAAGGTGGATTGTTGGAGCATTGACGCTTGACAGATTGTTTTTGGAACTACCTTTTGAATTGCCCCTTGAGAATGAATTTCCAGTATTTCCTTGGTGTAATACTGTGAGTGAGAATATCCAATGATTGCTTGATGGTTTCATTGTTATTTGAGATTGACCCTTGTCCTTCAGCCTTGAAGAATCCTCTGGATGATGTTGCTTGATAACCTGATGAAAATTATAAATACCATTTGATATTGGTGCCATTAGATTGCTGGTGAAAGACACTGCATAATGGCGTATAACACCATTCATGGCACTTTTTGGTATTGGAGGGTGAAAGTGGCCAAAGGTCTTTTGGGATGATTCCATATGGATATAAGGGAGAAATGGGTTTTGGGAGGCTTCAGAGGTGAAAGAGTATCTTTGGGTGTTTTAGCAAATTTTTGGTTTCTGTCCCAATACAGCTTATACAGATTGAAAAATGTATTTGCGTAAAATGCGCAAAACTGTCAATTAAGCCCCAAATGGCCTAATATGGTAATTTAAGCATATTTCTCATATTACATGGGAAAATGGCATAAAAGGCTTAATACAGCAAAAATACCCAAAACTGTATTTTAGGCCTAACATGCCAAATACAGGCTTTGGGGCTATATTTTCCCTTTTGACAGTAAAATAACCAAAGGTGCACATAAGAAGAGAAAGGCCAGGAAAGGCCTGATGATGGTGAAGGGGCCAGGTTGGCCCCCAGATGATAATTTGGCCGATTTGCTCAAGGATTATGGATATGGCCAAATTGCCGTAAAATGGATATGGCATTGAAATTCCATATTGAGGTCAAAGAGGGTAATATTAAAGGGTTTTACAAGTATTTTAAAACATTACAACAAATAACAAAATATGTATTGTCAGGCTGTGACTCAAAACCAGAGCACAAGCATGACAGCCAAATACCATAAACCAATGGTAAAGGTAGGTTACCACCAAAACATGAATCTCAGCCAAACCAGCTAAAAAGTTATCAAAAGAAAGAGGAAACTCACCTCTTTTCAAATATACAAGTACCATCATCATAGGACAAAGAATAAGAAAGTTATTTCTGCTCAAAGTTATTGCTGAGCATAAACCTTAATTTTCACCTCTCATCTGAAGTCCAGGGGAAGAGGCTTAGCCCCAGCAAGCGGGTATTCAAACTGAAGCTCTACGTCGGGGAAATCCAATGGTACTAGCCAAATTGACCTATCACCAAAACTACATAAGTTATGAACAAAATAAGGTAAAATAAGGGTTAATAAAATATTCACCTCTGATCTCACTTCTACAGTTTTAATTTTAGACACTTAACCTAGGGTATTTTTGAAAGAGAACAATCAGGACTATCTGATGGTGTCTTCCATTTCCCCATGTCAGGCTGAGTGTATGATGAAGTAGTAATTAGGTTATTTACAAATTTAACTATGACTGTGACACAGTGATAAAGGTTTAAAATAAGAGTATTTTTGATAATAAGGGTTCATAATAAAAATAAAATGGCTTTACTATTTGTGGAATAGTGGTGGTGAGTCCTGTTGAAAGCCCTGGGTGCAGCCTTACCTGTTGGATTACAATAATAAAGACTACAATACTTAAGTTTAAAGTATACCTGATTATTTTCTAAGAGTATAGCTGTTTTGGACAGTTGTACTACATAGGAATTCAAGAACAGGATGAGGAAGACTCTTCTGCCTCTGAAAATGCCCCTTTTTATCCTTAAATGGGGTGAAAAGGCTGCTAGACCTTTCCACGTAGATGAAGTGATGATTTTTCACTCTCAAGGACAGGATTGTGGTTTGCAAAAGGCCTTTATAGCCTTTATTGGGCTCATATGTGGTTTTGAAAACACATCTGGTAGTTTTCACCAATACAGGGGGAAAGGTTTCATCTGGGGACCACACGGCTTGATTCTGACATGGATGACGTGTAGAATGCTGTACAGAGCCTGTATGGGACCCAAGTGTTGAATGAAATATGAGTTATGAAAGTATAAACACACTTCTTTGTCAGTTTGACGCCTCATAACCATAGTTATGGGATATTATCCCACAGAAAGGCTGTATTGGCCAAACTGTGGGATTTTGACCTTAAAACTGCCATACCATTGTCAGTTTTTGAGATATCCACTTCAAAATTTGTTCGGTGTGTAGCCCTGAATGTTCTCTACACAATGGTACCTCATTATCCATGGCTATCATAAAATATGGAAAAGGTATGCCATGTACAGGTTTTTTTGTACATATGCATGGTTTAGGCAAAAAGCTGTATTGGCTTGTTTGTCCTATAAATTTTGTTCTGGTTAAGATATGTGGAAATGAATGACACCATCAGATAGCCCTGATTGTTATCTTTCCAAAAAGACCCCACTTTAGGCATCTCACACTAAAACTGTAGAAGTTAGTTGGGAGGTGAATATTTTATTTACCCTTATTTGGCCTGGATTTGGCCATAACTTCTGTAATCCTGGTGCCAGCTTGGTTTTTCTGGTACCATTGAGTAACCCTGACTTAGAGATTCATTTTAAAAACCCACTTGATGTGGTTAAGCCTCCTAATCTGTATTTCAGATGGGAGGTGAAAATTAGGGTTTATGCTCAGCAACAACTTTGAGCAGGAGTAAATTTGTTATTCTTTGTCCTATGGTTATGGGACTTGTAAATTTGGAAAAGGGTGAGTTTCCTCTTTCTTTTGTTACCGTTTGAGATGATCTGGCTCAGCTCCATGTTTTGGTGGTATTTTGGCTATACCATTGATTTATGGTATCTGGCTGCCATGCTTGTGCTATGGTTTTGAGTCACAGGCTAACATACCCTCCCTCTAAAAAAGGCTCGTCATTAATGAGACTGTTCAATCCTCCTATAGGCTCTGCATCTCCTTAAATGAAGGTTCCCATATGGTATGGCATCTTCTGCCAACCGTTTGTCTTTGTCAGCTGTTTGGTTTTTGAATCTCACTAAGTATTGTCTCTGATACCTACCATTAAGTCTGATCTTCCTGTCCTTCATAATTTTCTTCACAGGTCCAGGGGAGTCCTCTTCCTCCACTACATCTGTCAGGTTAATGTTTCTCTTCCTGGAGGGGAATTCATCCTCCTCTGTCTGGAAGTATGGCTTGATTAAGCTCACTGGAAAGACTGGGTGTTTCCTGGAAAATTCTTCTGTGAGTTTGACTTCCACTGCATTCTCCCTATCAACTTAATGACAGTGAAGGGCGCTACAAATGAGTCTCTCATTTTCTTGGGTCCTTTGAGATTATTCAAGTTTAGTGTATACACTAACACGTGGCACCCTTCCTTAAAGTCAGGTTCCATGTGTGTCTTGTCCCACCTCTGTGTGTTATATTCTTTGGCCTCAGCTATGCATCTGGAAGCTGTGTCACAGGCCTCCTTCCACATGTCATGAAAATCTCTGGCTGTGGGTTGGATGGCTAGAAGGGTTTTTTCAAGTGATCCACTGGCAACAAAGGGTTCAACCCTTTCTCTACCAGTGCAGGTGTTTTTCCTGTGGTAGAGTGCTGACTTGTATTTTAAGCCAGTGGACTGCTTGTAGAAGGGTAACCCAGTCATGGAAGCATCCTTCATGGTACTTGTATTTCATGCCATAGGCACAGAATATTCTAAGGATGTCTTCCATTGTCTGGATCATCCTTTCAGCTAGTCCATCTGTTTGTGGATGGTAAGCTGTGGAAAATGCAAGCTTGGTTCCAAGAATTTCATACAAGTTGGTCCAAAATTCAGATGTGAACTTGGAGTCCCTATCACTAATGATGATCTTAGGGACTCCACAGGTATATATGATTTTATTCCAGAATAACAGAGCAGTATCCATGGCTGTGCCCTCTTTATGGCATTGCAGACACCTCATACTCTTGCCTAACCTATCAACTATGATTAAACAGGCATTGTAGTTTTCTTTGCCTCCTGGGACAAGTCCTGTAACCCAGTCCATATCAATGGTTTCCCATGGGTGTTTGGGGTCTTCTATATACTGAAGTAATCCATATTTCTTCCCATGTTTCCTATTTTCCTTCTGGCATCTTTCACAAGTGTTGATGTATTTACTCAACTCTTGTTCCCACTTGGGCCACCAAGCTGTGCTTGCTACCCTCTCTTTGGTCCTGTCTTCCCTCATGTGTCCCATGTAGGGGCAGTCATGGCATTCCTGCAGGATCAGAGAGATGTGGTCTCTTTCTACCACTGTGAGTGTAGTTGTGTGCTTCTCTCTATGGTAGGGCAGGCAATCTATAACAAAATATTTATTGTCCTTATAGTCCCTCAACCAAGGTTCCTCCAACTGGGATTCCAGTTCTGGGCTCCTGTATTTTTGTTGAAGGAGTTGTAACAATATGCCACACTGTTTGTGTTTGGAATATGCCTTCATTACTGCATTGAAGAATTCAGTGTGAAGTTCTGAGGAGCTTATTCCCATTATGGGAGTTTCTGTTCCTTCTGAGTCAGTGTTTCCACTGTCTTGTGCCCACTCAGAGAATCTGAAGTTTTTCTTCCTATTTATTTCCATGAAATGGATAGGAATTCTAGCTGCTACTTCAGGGTCATAAGCTAGGTTGCTTTTGACATTATCCAGTGGCCATCTGCATTGGTATGGCTTTTAACTTCTTTTTAGATGATGTTAATATCCCCTCTATACTCCTGGATGGCTATTTGCCACCTCAGAATGTGTCTATTGGTAGTCTTCATGTTTAGTAAAGACTTCCAGGCTGTGCAGTCTGTGTAGAATTCAAAGACTGCACCCTTCAAATGATAATGGAGTTTCTCTAGAGCCCAGAATAGACATAGACATTCAGTCTGGGTGGCCCATACCTGGCTTCTGAATCTTTCAGCTGCCTAGAGATGTAACTTATTACTGCCTCTCTTGGTTCACCATCCACAATTTGTCTCTGGTGAAGGGCTGCTCCTAGGCCTTGGCTACATGCTGTGTCCATGTATAACTTGAATGGTAGTTCAAAGTCAGGCAAGATGAGCACAGGTTCATTTGTGAGTTCATATTTGCTCCTCTGATATGCCTCCCTTCTTTCCTTGTTAATTTCAAAAACTATATCTTTTGAACATAACTTGTATAAGCTACTAGTTATGTGAGAAACATTTTTGATGTGATTTCTATAGTAGCTAGCAAACCCAAGTAAAGATTGCATCTCTTTGATGTTTCTCGGTACTGGCTTTTGCAGTACTGCTGCTACTTTATTCTGGTCGATTGCCAGACTAAGAATTGAGACTTTATGTCCTAGAGCTAATAGCTCTTGTTGGCCAAAATTGCACTTTTTAAGTGAAATTTTCAGATTTATGGGTGTGCATTTACTTAGTACTCTGTCCATGTATTTCACATGGTCTTCCCATGTCTCTGAGTATATAATGATGTCATAAATATATACTCCCCTCCAGCCTTCCAATATTTCTTGATGAAATATGGTGTCCATCATCCTGTGGAAGTGGGCTGGTGCATTCTTGATGCCAAATGGCATCCTAGTGTACTCATATATGCCCATATGACATATGATTCTGAGTAATTTCATGAAGTTTGGTTTAACTCCATTCTGATGGAAGCCTTTCATACAATCCATTTGGGTTAGGTATTTGGCTGTTGCCAGTTTTTCTAGGGCATGGGGTATCCTGGGTATAGGGTACCTGTCAGCTTTGGTGTAGTTATTCAGAGCTCTGAAATCTCCACACAACCTATACTTGCCGTCATGCCAGGTGATCAGGACAGGAGTAGTAATTTCCACTATTTCATTGTATTCAATCTTCCTTATGACATCCATGTCCTGCAGTTCATTGATATGTTTTTCAATTTCTTTCCTGGTTTCCAGACTTGGTGGGTAAGGAGGTCTCCTTAGCATGGGTGGATAAGGTGTTTCCACATCCAGATATAGTTTTATATCATGGCCCCTAATCTTGCCTAATGGCTCTTCACCAATGGCAAATGCTGTTTTCTTCTTTCTCAGCATCTTCAGTAAACTTAGTTTTTGTTTACTGGTGAGGGTAGTGCTAAACTGTCCCTCTCTGAATTCATTCAGTAATTCTTCAATCGGGTCTTGGGCAGATATTTGGTATATATCAAGTGAAAATTTCTTTTCTTTGTTAGTACCAATGGTGATGTGCCTGTTTTTGCTATTGTAAATATCTATGCCATAAATCCTCTGGTAATCTGTTCCAAGTAAAAGCCCTTGGATTTGGGCATCATAAAACACAAAAAACTCTGGGTTGAGTCTGATGTTACCTTTCCTATGGGGTATAATTATCTCTTTGATAATTGTCCCAATGGAAGTCATCTTCCCTGATGCACTCTTGAAGTTCTTTTCCTTAGTGGGCAAGAGCTGATTTTCCCAGTTTGGGAAGTGGTTGCCCAGATAATTTCTGGCCACTATCAAGAAGTGTGCTCCACTGTCAATGATCAATGGATGTTGAGCAGTGTCAATACAAACAGTCATTTTTGTGGCTGTTCCATGTATGTATGCCATTCCTTTGGTTGGTGTAACAAGGAATGTCTGTGCATCTTGTGTGTGTTTGCACAAGTTTTTATTGCCAGTATCTTGTGGTATGCCTGCTTAAAACTGTATGTCCTGGACTTCTAGTGGGGTTTGCTCTTGGTATTCCACTAGGAATTCTTCTCTTGGGTCCTGCTCTTCATCAGATTGTTCTCTGATGGCATCTCCCATAGAGTCTGAGTCAGAGTCCTCTGTTGGGGATTCCTCTTCTGGGACTTTCTCAATGGCATAGACTTTTTTCTTTGCCTTTGGACAGTTGTTGCCATAGTGGTCTGTTGAACCACAATTGTGACAAGAATTTTTCTACTTAGTCACTTCTGCCACTCTTTCCTTGGGTTTGTCTTTGAACTTTACCCTTAAAGGTTGTTTCTCTTTGAAACTACTGCTTCTATATGGGGTGAATTTCCCTATGATAGTTCTTTTCCTTACATCTTGTAAGGTGTTAGCAATTTCTTCTAGAGCGCAATTTTGGTTGCATCTGCATTTTACTGCATGCTCTAGTCCTCCTGGAATTTGTGTCAGAAGTTTGTGATTCCTCCTTTGAGTGTTCCTTTGAGGATCAATGGCTTTGAGTCTCTTAGACTGTCTAAAACACCACTCATATGGATCTTTGTCCACTGAGTATTTTTCATTTTCAAATGACATGGTCTTTGACATATGCAAGTACCAATGCTGTACTTTTGGATAATTTGACTCTGCCACCATGGCCAGTTTCTCCTGCCATGGAGTTTTTTCATTTCTGTGTACCATATACTAGCATGACCTTTAAAGGCTTTATTGAGTCTAGCAGTAATCCAGTAGTTTTGTTTGCTTGGTACATCAATGAAGAGTCCATCAATATAATTTATGAGTTCCATGTCATCATATTCTCCAGTTCCAGAGAATTTGGGCCAGCCTTTGGCCTCAGGAAGCTGTTTGAAGGCTTCCTTTTCAGAATTAGACATATTATCCCCATCCTGGTATTGTGATGGAGATCTTGCCTTATTCACCAACATGGCATCTGGTTTGATGTCATCTGGGTGATATGGATTATCCATAACATGGCCTTGTGGTTGGGGCTTCATGTTATGATAGACAATAAACAATTTGTTTATGTCTTGATCCAGACAATCCCTTTCCCTTCTGCTATGGTGTAGTTCTTCAAAAATATATTAAGTCTTTTGTTGGTTTCTTCAGAGGGTTTGCTCAATTGAGCATGTCATTCTTGAAGAGGTTTAACAATTTTATCCATGGAGGCTGTTAATTTTTTTATCCTCCCATGGCTTTCTTCAAGTTCTACAAACTGCTTTTGAGTTTTCTCAGCATATTGGGACAATTGTAACCACAGTACATCACTGTTCAAGTTACTCTCAGGTGAGACAGCATTATATGCAATCTGAGTGGGGGTAATATTTCTATTTAAGGGGACTTCTTATTCTAGAGTTATTTACAACTACTTCTGGTTCTTGTGTACTTCTTTCACCAAGTCCAATGGTTTCTGGGTCATTGGGTCTGACTCTCTCTGCCTTTGGTGAAAAGATGTCCTGTTTTTGCCCTTGTATCCTTGTCTTCTCCTGGAAAATTCCTATGATTGTGAAGAATGGTGACTCTTGGCCACTGATCTGTTGGTTTCTGAATGGTGTGAAGCCACTGTAGAGCTGATTTGGCCTGCTTGTTGTGAGCCTGAAGGAATCTTAGTATTCCCTGTTTGGGTTAGATGTTCTTCTATAGCTTAGATAGTGGCTTGATTCTCCCTTATCCTGTTTTCCCTCACCTCCAGGAGTCTGAACTGCCTGGTGGGATTTCAACCTGTGGTGATTATCATGAGGTCTTTGAAGTCTATCTCTTTGAGAAAAATCTTCTGGCAACTTTCTCCAAGTTCTTCCCAGTAAGATGCCAGGTGGAATCTCTTTTTGTCCATGCTCCATTGAAATAAATCTTTGAGGAGTTGGTGGAGCTGAAGAACTTGATCCATATCTTTCCAGTCCTCTGGTTTGAGGTTCCTGGTGAATTGAAAAGTGAATGGCAGAGTGGGTATGATTTCCCTCAGTGTCTTGCCATCCACCACTGTGTCCAAGGTGTCCTCTTACAGGTCTTCTGGTTCTGGACAAGCCTTTTCTGTCCTCTGGTTGGTTCCTTTGGAAGCCAAGGCTTCTGAGGTGTATAGGTGACATATAAGTGTTTTAAAGAAGTCAAAAACTCTATGTTCTTAGGGAATTTACCTTTGACTGTGCCTTGTACACATTTACTGTCTGCTTATTTAGGAAATTTACCTTTAGAGGTTACAACTGGGTCAATTATGGTAATCTTCCCTGTACAAGCTGTTAAGGTTAGTTTACCTTGTATTGAAGCAGAGTTTTGTGGTTTTCTACTCCTCTGGGTGGCAATGGGTGTCCACTTCTTTGCTGTGATAAGGCGTTCACTGTGCCTCTTTCTTTTTCCCTTGCTGCCCTCTGGTTCTGAGGGTGTCACTGGTGCGCTGACCTGTGACTGGGTTTCTAGTGGTATGTAGTTTTCTTCCACTGAATCAAACAGGAAAAGAGGGCTTTAATGTCAGTTAAGACTTCTTAAGATTCTGTTTGCACGTCTAAGAATGGCCTCTGGGCTTGTATTTTACTAAAATATTCCCTGTATAATGACAGTGTAATTGAATCAACAATTCCACGTCAGAATTACAGCTTACAGATGTCTGATATACTGTTTGTATACCAGTATCTCACAGATTTACTTGTAATTAGCAAATATAATCTTTACAAAGTGGTTTGTATAAGAGGTTAATTGAGTTAACAATATACCTCACCATGTCTGAACTGTTGGCTTTACAGCAAGAGGTGTCCTTATTTAATTAAAAATTTGGACTATATTGATGGCTTACTGTGTTTTTATATGTAAAACACACCAAAAATAAGAGTTTGATGGCTATTTAACCACATATTAATATTAATAAAACTTGGTATAAGACATATACCGCTCAGGAAAATATATTAAGATATGTATTATATATTTTTGAGTTTTTTTACGCCCAAAAGATAAAACAAAATGTCAGAATAAAGAAAAATAAGTGAAAAACCTCAGTGTTAAGGTTTAAAAAGATCAAAAAAGCATGGCCAGGCCCCCAAAATGTCAGGCTGAGTTTATGATGAAGTGGTAATTAGGTTATTTACAGCTTTAACTATGACTGTGACACGGTGATTAAGGTTTAAAATAAGTGCATTTGTGATAATAAGGGTCTATAATAAAAATAAAAGGGCTTTACGTTTTGTGGAATAGTGGTGGTGAGCGCTGTTGAAAGCCCTGGGTTCAGCTTTACCTGTTGGATTACAATAATAAAGACTTGTCACAACCACAAATAATCACCCTCTCAATGGGTGTTGCGGCAATTCCAACCTGAACCCAAGTAATGGGCAATTGGCCATATAATAAGTTTATGGCCAATTGTACCCTTTTGGTGCTCTATGGCCTCTCGGCTATAACACCCTTCCACTGGCCAAATATGGCCCCAGGCCATATCCTTCCTTCATTGGCCTCATTGGGCAATCCCCCAGGCCATTATCCTTGTTTTTGGGCCTGGGGTCTTCAAAGTCTTCCAGGGGCCTATGGCCCCTCCAGCCACCACCAGGGTCCTTGGTCCAACCCTTTATATTAAGGGGGTTTGGATGTAAATGGCCTTTTTGGGCCATTTAGGCCCCCTACGGCCTCCACAGCCCACAGTATGTGGGACGGTTAGGCCCATTTTGGCCCAATTCCAATGAGGCCAAAAGGAGCCAAGGGGACGGCTCAGCAGCCCCCAAACCA
This sequence comes from Austropuccinia psidii, assembly GCA_023105745.1. Taxonomy (NCBI): domain Eukaryota; kingdom Fungi; phylum Basidiomycota; class Pucciniomycetes; order Pucciniales; family Sphaerophragmiaceae; genus Austropuccinia; species Austropuccinia psidii. The sequence continues at coordinate 6,731,503 of JALGQZ010000007.1, read as the reverse complement.
CAAGTGGGCCCACCTGAGCCAATTTTTGACCCCAAATGGCCAAAAACCACCTTAGGACCCAAATTAGCCAAGAACCACAAGTGGGCCCCAAATCAGTCCATGGCCTCTGGCAACCATCAGAGGCCACCAGATCATCTCCAAGGAAGGATTCCCCTCCAGTTAAGGGGAAGACTTCCTTTTCTTCAATGCACTCCGTACTCAAGGACCAGGAGTGGTGCATATATGGTATAATATACCATTATGCACCATTTCCTCTCAGACATCCAATGGTGACACTTTCAGGACCCAATTACGTAATTCCAAATCAAGTCCCAAGTCCATCACCAATTTCAAAGAAGGACTTTTCAGCTATTCAGTCTGGCAATTCCCTGGTGGCTACCAGAAGACCATTCAAGGACCCCAACCACCTGGCCCTTCAGAGGTTGGGTTGTCATTTTCTCATAAGGACTAATCTAGGGGCAATTCTCAGAGGTTATCAATCTTTTCAATCATTGTCAAGGCATCAAGTATTCAGCATTCCTTGGACAGCTCAATTGGTCCATACAGGAAGTAATCAAGCATCCTGTATGTCCTTTGCCCAATTGGGCCAATTCATATTCCACTGTGGGAATCCTGTCACAAAGCTCAATTCTCATGATGGGCAGAACTGTATTGGCCCAATTCAGACAATAAAGCCAGTGACTCACCTTCCAGGATCAGCCTTTCAGCTTTTCACATATACTGGCCACCTTTCAGCACTTGGGGACTTTTCCCCAGTTAATTAATATATTGGATTTCTTTTTATCTTTATTTTTATTTTCATTTATGAAAGCAAATACTGATAATATTAATTCAGTCATTTGCACCTTTCTTCTTCACCTGTCAGTGGATATTGGTGGTCATATCCTTCACTAATTCCATTGTTCTTTCTGGCAGGTTGAAGCAGTGAATTGAGGATTCATTTGGTTTGCTCATTGGCTTTTGGATTCTTATTATCCTTTCCATTGGCTTCCTTTCCTTTTATCCTTTGGCATACTTGTATTTACCTTCTATTCTTCTTTAAACAAATATATCCTTTTATTCCTTCATTTTTTAGGAGCCCTCCAAGTGAGCTCTTGATTCCTGAGTGCCAGGCCACCCTTACTTTCATAACAGCCCCTGTGACATTATATTAATTAACTCATAATTTCCTTTCATTCTATTAATTCATTATTTATCATTCTGATTCACTCAATTCATCAAAATTACGACTCTTTAATGCTTATGAACTTTATTATTCTTTGTCACTTCTCAATTTTCTCTCATTCATTCTTCATTTTGAAAATTGAAAACTGACACAATTTTTATTTCTGTTTCTATTTTCAATCTTATTTAAAATCATCCAATTATATCTTAATCATAATTCAGTTGTAATCTCATTTTTTATTTGATTTTCAAATTGGTCATCAAGATTTTTCAGACCCATTCTTCATATCAAGATTCATTTTGAATTATTCTTCAATAATTTTTGATTTTAAAGAAGATTTCAATTGAATTTATTTGACATATAATTGATATTGACTTCAAGAAAATTGATTGACCTGAAGATTTCATTGACTTTTCTAATCTTATCACATCAAGATTTTTGACATAAATTGATATTTACTCAAGAATTCATTTGATTGATTGATTTTGAAAGATTTTGGTTTTTGATTGATTTTGACATATTGATTTATTTACTTGAAGATGTCATTTGACATTGATTGATTGATTACTTCGAGTTATCATTTCATTGATTGATATTCCTCAAGATTTGATTGTTGAATTTGGAATTCAAGCAAATTTTGATTTTTTAATTCATGTACCTCAATTCTGTCCCTTAAAATCATGCCCATCCAACATTCAACTCCTGCAAGACAGACCAGAACTCAAGCTGTTCTTACTACAACTCCAAGAGCTCCTCTTGATGGCACCCCATCAGTTCCTCAACTGAGGGCCCAATTGGATAGAGGACCCGTATGGAAGGAACAGCACCATCCAAGAAGGAAGGAAGAGGGCCAAGAAGATCAAGCTGATTCTCATGAGTAATTGGCAGATTCCCAGGAACTTCAAGGACCATTTTCAAGGTTTCAGGTGAAGACAGTGAAGAGGAGGAGGACAATTATGTGGAAGAGGAAGGGTCTGATGGTACTGAAGGTGCTCCTGCTCCTGTAGGGGTACCCCAAGGTACTGGAGGACTAACTCTAGGCTATTCTCATCAGCCTTTCTCTCATCAGTCTGAGCCATCCTTATTGGCCATAATGCAGCAGATGACTCAAATTATGGCCAATCTAAAAGCAGCTTCATCTCCTGAGTCATCAAGACCACCAGCCTTCAAGATTCCATCTATGAAGGCACCCAAATGCTTTGATGAGACTCAGCCCTTCAAAGTCAAAAGCCTCATTCAGTCTTGGCAGTTAATCTTTCATAATGATCCGGAAAACTTCTCTCAAGACAGAAAGAAGGTTCTCTATGCCACCTCATTTCTCATTGGAAGGGCTCCAAAATGGATTGACCCTTATCTGTTCACTCTAACCAATAAAGACTCAAATTACCTTCTCAATTCTTGGAACTTTTATGAATCTAAACTATTTACTTTATTTGGGGACCCATATGAAATCAGAAAATCTGAAGCAGAATTGGATTCTCTAAGGATAAAAGAAGGTGGCCATGTTTCCTTGTGCATAGCCGATTTCAGAAGTTTGGTCTCAGGAATTGGAGATGGGGGTGAAAGGGCTCTCATTCATCATTTCAGGAAGGGATTTCCATCCAGGATTTTGGATAAGTTGGCCTCCCATCGTTCAAGAATTTACTCTCTTCAATACTTAATGGATGTTACCCTGGAGCTTGAAACCAGGTACCATGAGAGGCAAAAAGAGTAGAGTCATCACCAAGAGAAGAAGCCTGAAGCCTCAAACTCAATTTCTTCTCATCCTCAAAATTCTTCAAGCTCAAGTCATAAGAAGAAGAAAGATTTTCAGAAGAGGGACAAGCCCCATCCTCCTTTGCTTAATAAAGACTTCAAGATAATGAATTATTAAAAATAAAGAAGAATAAAGGAGTGTCTATGTACCTACTGTGGTGGGAAGCATAGTCTTGAGTCCTGTTTCAAAAGGCCTCAAAACAGGCTTACCCAACCATCAGGGAATTTTTTCAGCCAGGGAAAAGCCTTAGTGAAGATCATGTTGTGTTCAATGGTCTTCACTGTTTTCCATCCATAGCACAATTGTGCATTCTGAATACTGGTGTCAAGAATTCTCTTAAATTCTTTTTTTTTTCTTCTCTTTCTGATGTTTTTACAGTATTCTCATTAATTCTGGTGCTACCACCTCATTTATTGCAAAGCAGTTTCTTGACAAGTATTCCTTGACCATGTCAGACTCCCTAGAGAAGATTCCTCTTATCATCTTGGACTCCTCTGAGTCCCCTTCCTTATTTGTGACTCACTATACTAAATATATGGTTGAGCTTCCTTCATTCCCAAGCTTTGAATGGGATTTTTTAGTCATTGATACTCCCAAGGAAGAAGACCTTATATTGAGCTTTGACTTTCTTAATAATTTTAATCCTTCTATTGATTTCAGGCAAGGGCTGATCACCTTCAATGCTAATCATAAGGACTATTCTGATCCTTCAAATTCTTTCAGTAATGACTTTTCTTCAGCCAAATCATGTGCAGCTCTGGTTGGTGATTCTAGAACACCATCATTTCCATCTTCTGTCCATATTCCTTCCCTTAATTCCCATCCGTCATTACTATCTTCCAGAGATGAAGTCTTCAAAGAGATTCAAGATGTTGGAGAAGATAATTCTGTATTTTCACTTCGTCTCTTCTTTGGGAATATGGACCTTCCTCCTTCATCTTATTTTGAAAGATAAAGAAGAATAAAGGAGTGTCTATGTACCTATTGTGGTGGGAAGCATAGTATTGAGTCCTGTTTCAAAAGGCCTAAAAACAAGCTTACCCAACCATCAGGCAATTCTCCCAGCCAGGGAAAAGCCTGAGTGAAGGTCATGTTGTGTTCAATGGTCTTCACTGTTTTCCATCCATAGCACAATTGTGCATTCTGAATACTGGTGTCAAGAATTCTCTTAAATTCTTTGTTTTTTCTTCTCTTTCTGATGTTTTTTACAGTATTCTCATTAATTCTGGTGCTACCAACTCATTTATTGCAAAGCAGTTTCTTGACAAGTATTCCTTGACCATGTCAGACTCCCTAGAGAAGATTCCTCTTATCATCTTGGACTCCTCTGAGTCCCCTTCCTTATTTGTGACTCACTATACTAAATATATGGTTGAGCTTCCTTCATTCCCAAGCTTTGAATGGGATTTTTTAGTGATTGATACTCCCAAGGAAGAAGACCTCATGTTGGGATTTGACTTTCTTAAAAATTTTAATCCTTCTATTGATTGGAGGCAAGGGCTGATCACCTTTAATGCTGATCACTAGGACTATTCTGATCCTTAAAATTCATTCAGAAATGATGTTTCTTCTGCCAAATCATGTGCAGCTCTGGTAGGTGATTCTAGAACACCATCATTTCCATCCTCTGTCAAGATTCCTTCCCTTAGTTCCCATCAGTCATTACTATCATCTAGAGATGAAGCCTTCAAAGAGATTCAACATTCTGGAGAAGATAATTCTGTATTTTCACTTCATCTCTTCTTTGGGAATATGGATCTTCCTCCTTCATCTTATCCTGACTCCCTGGAGGAGTTGTGGGATGAAGAGGAAGAGCCAGAAGAAATAGAAGACGTGATGAAGGTTGTTCCTTCTGTTTATCAACAGTACTTGGATGTATTTTCCAAGGTGAAAGAAGAGAAACTTCCTCCCCACCATGCCTGTGATCATCATATTGAGCTGGAGGGGTCTCTACCTCCAGTTGGGGTGATCTACTCTTTATCAAACCAAGACTCAGATACACTCAGGGGCTACATTTCAGAGAATGTAGACCAATTCTTCATCTGGCCACGCTCCTCTTCAACAGGAGCACCTGTCCTCTTTCTTAGAAAGAAGGATGGTGGCGTCCATTTGTGTGTTGATTACCCCAAACTCAATGCTGTGACTAGGAAGAACAAGTATATTGTTCCTCCGATGAATTAGCTTCTCAATGTCTTTAATGGTTCTTCTATCCTCTAAAATACTGATTTGCGTGGTGCATATAACCTTCTCAGAATCAAGGAGGGTATTGAGCATTTGACAGCTTTCAGAACTAAATATGGAAGTTATGAGTACTTGGTTATACCATTTGGGCTCACAAATGCTCCTGCCTCCTTTCAAAATCTTGTCAATGATATTTTTCATGATCTTCTTGATTTTTATGTTGTGGTTTATTTAGATGACATTATGGTATTTTCCAAATCTGAGGAAGAACATGTCACTCATGTGTCCACTGTTCTTTCCAGACTCAGACCCAATAACCTTTTGCTAAGGCCTCCAAGTGCCTATTCCATGTTTCTAGTGTGGAATATTTGGGTTATGTTGTTTCTTTTGAAGGCCTTAAGATGGACCAACAAAAGGTTCAGAAGATTCTCAATTGGCCACCTCCAAGAAACCTCAAGGCTCTTCAATCTTTCCTTGGCTTTGCCAATTTCTACTTCCATTTCATCAATAATTATTCAAAAAAATCAGTTTACTCACCAGTTTCCTGTTTTCCCCTCAATTAGGAAGCTGTTACTCAGTTTCATCATCTCAAAGAGGCTATCACCACTGCTCCAATCCTTTCCCACTTCAATCCTTCTCTACCCACCATTGTAGAGACCAATGCATCTGATTATGCCTTGGTTGCTGTACTAAGTCAGGCCTCTGACTCAGGAAAACACCCCATTGCATTTGACAGCCAAAACCCTATTCCAGCAGAGCTCAGCTATGCGATTCATGACAAGGAGCTCCTTGGCATAGTCTGGGCTCTCAAGCGCTGGAGGGCTTTTCTTCTTTCCCTTTCCTCACCTTTTGAAGTTCTCACCAATCACTCTTCCCTTCAATACTTCATGTCTTCAAAAGTTCTTACTCACCGTCAAGCCCACTGGACTGAATTCCTTGCTGAATCTCACTTTTCAATCACTTACAGCCCTGGCTCCCTAGCTACTCTTGTGGACACTTTATCACGTTGGGATGACATTTATCCGGAGAGGGGGGATGATTTCATCAGCAAGAATCCAATGAACTCTCAACAGATCATCAAGAAAGATTAAGTCCACCTTCAATATATTTTGCAGTCAAGGTGGATTCCTTTTCAAATTTGATTGACTCAATTCCAAAGGCTTTATGGCAAGATTCTCAGTACAGAAGTATTCTTCAAGAATTGGGTTAAGGTAAATTTGTCCAAGATTACTCTCTTGATTCCTCTTCCCAGCTTCTCTTATTCAAAGATTAGGTTGTGGTCCCAAATGACCCAACAATTCAACTCAGCACTCTTCAAAAGCGTCATGATTCTCCTCTAGGTGGACACCCTGGCCAAGTGAAGACTCTCAAACTTGTCAAGCAGGCTTTCCACTGGTCTGGGATGACTCAATGAATCAAGGATTATGTCTCATCCTGTCAACAGTGTTCAAGAAACAAGAATATTCATCAAAAGGAGTTTGGATTCCTCAAACCTCTTCCAATTCCAAATGGTCCCTGGATTTGTCTTTCAAAGGGTTTTATCACTCAACTTCCACTGTCCAATTCCTTTGTCTCAATATTAGTCATAGTGAACAGGTTCTCAAAAATGTTGGTTTTTATTCCAACAATGTCTTCAATCACTTCATTCGATTTGGCCCATTTATTCATCAAGCATATCTTTTCAAAGCATGGTCTTCCTTCAAGAATTGTCAGTGATAGAGGTTCACTTTTTTTTCTTCTTTTTGGACCAATATTTTTCAGCAACTCAAGATTTCAAGAGATCTGTCAACTGCTTACTATCCAGAAATTGATGGACAGACAGAAAGGGTAAATCAGATACTAGAACATTACCTTCGGATGTATTTCAGTTATCATCAAGATGATTGGAACACCTGGGTCCCTCTGGCTGAATTTGCTAACAATAACTCTGACCACTCTTCAAAAAAACAATCACCATTTTCCACTTTTTATGGAAGAGATCCACAATTTGACTCAGTTCACATTACTAAAGATACTCCTACTGGAAAGTTATCAACAAAAATTCAATCAGTACAGCAAGATGTCCAGAGAGAACTTGAAGTTGCCATAAACAGGTTTAAGAGGTATGCAGACAAAAGTAGAGCAAGTCCACCTAATTTCAATCCTGGTGACATGGTATGGCTTTCTTCCAAGAACATCAAATCAACCAGACCCACCAAAAAACATTTTGAAAGATGGCTGGGTCCTTTTTCAATCTTGAAGAAAGTCAGTACTCATGCCTACCACCTCAAGCTTCCATCTAAATAAAAATCCATCCACCCAGTCTTCCATTGTGGTATTCCATACCATTTTTTTTCACCAGGCTCAAGCTCATAGTATCCTATAACAGCAGGAAATCCAGCCTACAGGCAGACTTACACTCAAATTTTACACCAAAAGGTCAATTTTACAGCAAGAAGCTGGGTTTAACTCATAAAACCATGGCACAGGCACCAAAAGGCAGTGTATGTGTTTAAATAAATTATTCAATTTCATTATGCATATGTAAAAATCAAGTTACATATAGTAAACTAGTTACAACAAATAAGGTACCACCCTTTAAATTACACACCCCACCCAGCTTTACACCCCCTTACAGCCACAGGACTCATGCAGCAAGAAAATGACACATGCATTAGCTATACAGCCAACTTGCATTCAAAGTCACATGATGCAAAGCTCAACACCATGGAATTCCTGCAAGTCATTTACAACACAGCCACAGGAGTACCTTATCTTATATCCACAGTAACCCCACTTAAAACCTTAAAACATAATTATTTACACCACTCATCACCTCATGCAAACCAAAGCTAGTTACAACAGGCTGCATGCAGTACACAATTCTAATTGAATCTCAACCATATGACTATGCACAGCATGTGTCAAACTCAAAAATCACATCATCTCATACATCACAGTAAATTCATCAGTGCAAGAAATTATCACCTGACCTCATTTTAAAGTTCAAAAAGAAGAAAAACAACCATGACACCTGCATAAATTACACAGCCACTTCTACCAAAACTAAAATAGGACATATGAAAAGGAATTACAAGGTAATCATGTGATACTGAATCCACCAACAGAATATCATGTGACAGAAAAAAGGCTGTGCACAAGAAAACTCCTCAGCCAAAAAAATTAATCACCTCATATATGCAAGGAAAATTCAAGAATATCACATCATAATTAGTTCACCAAAAGACAATCATGTGATAAATGGAGGCTGTGCAGAAGAAAATTGTCACCAAACCTTAAATCACCTGACCCATGCAAGAAAGGTCCTCACCAAAAAATGGAGTCACATGATGAAATCAAGAGGAATTAAAGTGGAAAAAGACAGCTCCCATGGAGGGCCCCCTGGGCTCCCAAAAGGTATAAATAGAGGGGCTCTCTCCCCCCAAATTTCAAATTCCCCCCCATGCACAATATATCCTCTGCACATTACAAGCACAGGAATAAGTCATCCCTCACCTGGGAGGTAGTCCAGCAAATTATAGTGAATTTACTTACCCAGTAGCTAAGCTCAGTGGAAGTATAGCTTTGAAGATTACCCAGTAGCCAAGCTCAGTGGAATCTTATTATTATTAAAATAAAAAATAAAAATTACCCAGTACCCAAAATTAGGGTTACTACTCTATTAAAATATTTTATCCAGTAAAATTAACACAAATTATCAAGACTTAAAAATTACTTACCCCTTTAAAAAATCCAATATCAAAGAAATCTTACCTCTTAAATTTAACAAATACAATATTATTTTATTATTAACCACTCTTAAAAAAGAATAACAAACCTTTAAAAAATTATTTACTCTATTATAACTATACCTTAACAAAAAAATTACCTTTACCAACACTCACCAAATTTTCCAGAACACCTTAAAAAAAAAAAAACCATCTTGCAAAAAAGGAATTCTAACCAGGAAGAAAAAACTCACCTCAATTTCACCAAAACTATTAAAATTAAAACAGACAAGTATTTCATTAAAATCTCAAATTTAACTGAAATAACTGACATTAATTTTTATATTATTTATTGAATAGGTCTGATCTGAGACTGCTGAATTTTGTCTTCTGCAGCTGTAAAGCCACTTACTAATTTTATTTTGGTTTGTGAGCTCCAAGGAAGATTTTGTTCAGTATTTTAGGAGGGGCAGGCAATACACCCTTGCCACCCTTGGTTACAGGAGTTATTAGCAATTCAAAACTAGTTACCTGTGATTTCCCCCTCCAGGTACTGCCTCATTTTAATCCCACACAAGAGGAGTTCCCACATCTGGTGTCCCAACAGTGGCCTGATAACCTCAAATTCAATAAAAAAAAATCAATTAAATTACAATCAATTAAAAAAAAAATTCTTAACAGCTCCAAGAATACTATTTTTATAACAGAAAACTGGATTCAAACAATCAAAATCAGCCAAAACCATCATCTCAAAAATCTGAATCATCAACTCACTCTGAGCATTACTATTATCCACCAAAGCAAGAAACAGAACTAGGAGAGGAATCAGAGAAATATTCCAATTTCCCAATTGCAACACCAAGAACCAATAAAAGGGACTTGAAGGTTGTGGAGAAATTCTTCCTTGATCTCCTTGAAAGAAATAAAATCAATAACTCAACATCAAAATCAAAGGAAGAAATAAATATATCAAAAATGGATAAACCTTCATCATCAAAATTACCTGGTAGTATTGAAGAAATCCAGGAAGAAAACTTTAATGAAGAAACTGTTGAAGGACAGGAAGAAATGTCTTCAACAGAGAGACTTCAGCAGAAGATGCTAGAAATGCAAGCAGAATTACTAGCACTAATCAAAAAGGAAGGAAAAAATAAATCATCAAGTTATACTTCACAAAATAGTCCACTTGAAGAACAAACCACCCTTCCAAGATCATTCAGGCAGCATGGATCACCTTCACCTTATCCTAGACCCATGGCCACATCAACACCTTATACAGAACAAAGACAAAGTACCTTACCAAGAAGAGTCAACATTTCTTCCCAAATGCCAACTCCATTACATCAAGAAATTCCAAGAAACACTACTCCAATAGTAAAAATCAGAGCCAAGGACTACAACTTGTGGTTTGATGGAAAGGATGTGGAAAGATTCATCAAGAAAGTTGAAAATATTGCAGAAATTGAAGGAGCAAGTGGAAGAGACATTGCAAGACAAATAGCATTTTGGACAAAAGATGAAGAAATCAGTTATCATATTGAAGGAATGCCAGGATATGAAACAGCTGATTGGGATCAATTGAAAGTGGATATGAAAAGAAGATGGGGAACAGTCTCACCTGAAAGAAGATACAGATTATCCTCAATCACTGATTTATTCACAAAAATTCAACAAGAAGGTGGAATAAGAAACATGACTCAATACAGAAAGTTCATTGGGGAATATGAAGCAATCATCACTTACCTCAAAAGATACCAATATATCCAAGGTGATATCAATCATAACCAGGAGATATTGGCCAGCCTTTCCCCTAGTGTTCAAGAATCAATTTACAAAGAAATGATTAAAGACAGAGCTATGGTTCAAGCCTTGGATGGAGGTTACATCATTCCAAGATTGGATATTTTGAAATTATACATTGAACAAGACTTGGAGGCCAAGGTACTTATTCAACAAAAGGAATTTTCTAAACCAAAACCTCCAGAAAAGAGAACAAGATTTGAGGATGAAAGCTGGGATGAAGTTTTAAAACAAGTAAAAGAACTCACCCAAAAGATCAAAAATCCTCCACAACCAGAACCTCAGCCAAGAAATGAGGGAAAAGAATCAGTTAAAGAAGTTTTAAATCAACTTAAAAGCCTTTCAGAAGCAGTGAATCCACCAAGAAGGAATTGGAACAACAATCAAGAGCAAACATTACCTCAAAATAATCAGCCATATAGGCCAAGGAATCCTTTACCACCATTTTCATCCAGTTACCAACCATACATACCAGCCCAAATGGCCCCAAGACCACCATTGAAGTGTGCTTACTGCAAGGAAGAAGGTCATACAGCAACTAGATGCACTCACCTTGCTGAAGATTTGGACAAAAGAATTGTCAGAACTCAAGGGGCATATTACCTATTTCCCAACTATCAGAGAGTACCTATGGAAGGAAATGAAAGTGCCAAAGACATAGTCAGGGCTTTTGCAAAAGAACAAGCAGAACTCAACAAGAAATTTATGGAGAAGCCTGTGGTAAAACCAAAACCAGAAGAAGAGGTTAAGCCCACTGAAAAGAAACCAGAGGATAAATCAACCTCAATTGCACATGTTGAAGATTGGTCAAATTGGAAACCACCTACCATTTCCTCAGCCAATGACCCATTTGAATCACACATTGGATTAAGGCAGACCAAGCAAAGAATGGAAAGACAATCCCAAAGTCAAGAACCAAAGAGGAAAGCAGAAATTCCAGGAACTTACATTGAAGAAGAAAAGGAAGAAGAAAGAGTAATAATTCCCACTAAATTCCAAAATTCAAATATTCCAAAACCAGACCAACCTGAGGAGGAAATTGAAGATATTGCCAAAAAGAATGAAGATGAAGACATTCCAAAAGAAAAGAAAGTCAGCAAACCTCAAAAGAAACAAGTTGAAACAAAATTGGAAATTGACAAAATTATTAAGAAAATTATGCAACAAAAGATCAACCTCACCATTGAAGAAATTTTGAGGATGTCACCAAATTTTGTCCATAAATTACAGGAATTATCAGAAAAAGACAAAGAAAAAATTAAATCACTAAACTCAATGGATCTTCAAGAAAGACTATTAACATTTGGATTCAAAGAAATACCAAAGCCCAAGATTCATTATGCTTGTCCTTTGGGATTTATGGAAATCCTCATTGGAAAGGAAGAATATCCTATCAGAGCATTAGTGGACACTGGGGCAGAACTCAACATCATACCAGAAGAAATAGCAATCAAATCCTCACTCACAACAAGAAATCTTAACATGAACCTTAGGGGAATTGGAGGCCATACCACTTCATTGGTTGCACTTTCAGAATTTACTCCAATCATTTTGGCTTCAGGTGAAGAAACTCTAATTCACTTCTTCATTGCAAAAGGATCTGTCCATACAGTACTTGGAAGACCTTTCTTGGCAGACAACAATATCAGACTGGAATTTTCTCACAAACAAGGTGAAATATTAAGCTATCAAGAACCTGATGGAAGAAGATTATGCATGCCAATATGCAAACCTCAAGCACTTGGATGGCAAACTGGACCACCTAGGGGAATGGATCTATGCAATATGGCAAAATTGGTCAGAAATACACCAGGAAAGAAGTTTCAAAATGAAAAAGGTGACAATACCATGACAAATTTGACCCAGAAGACCCAAGATTTATCCATATCTCCAAAAAGTGATAAATTTGACCAAGATTTACCAAATAACCAAAGGCCAAACAACCTCAAAAGACAACTTGAAGACTCAACCTCTGAAGATGAATTACCCAACATAAGTTACAAGCCAATTTACAATAATAAAGAAATCTTCCAGATTTTAGTGGATGGAAATGAAAAAATAAATGGAAATCCTTTCAAACCTAAACCCAAAAAGAAGAAAGTCAGACTTAGTGAACATCCTGAGCTCTCAGATGAAGAAATTATAAATGAAATTGAAGAAGACCTCAAAATTATTGAAGAAAGAGACAAAAATTTAAAAAATACATACCATATCAACTTCTTGGACAGACCATTGAACAACCAAGAAGAACCTTATGAATGGCAACTGGAAAACCCTGAATTCATCCAGCAACCTCCCAATGAAGATGATGAAACAGAATCCATCCTAGAAAATGAATACAACTACATTTACTTGCCATATATCACTTTTGAAGATATTTATGGAGATGAAGCTCAAGAAAGTTTCTGTGAAGATAAATATTTATGTCACCTTCCAGGAGCAAACTTGAACAATGTTCAATTCCTAGAACTATTAACTGAAGAGGGAATTAAAGGTAACCTTGAAAACAAATGCTGGGATGATATATTTAAAATGGCCACACTACCAAGAAGAGGACTTTACTTCAATCAAATTTGGGCCCAGTGGTACCTTGGATTAAATGGATCAACATATCAAACTGGAAAATTGAAATGGGTTGGAGATGGATATATATTCATTGATGAAGACTTATGGTGGTCAGAATTTCCATCAGAACCAGAAATTGAGGAAAGAAATAACTTTGTGAAAGCCCTCAAAGACCTTATTTTGGCCAGATTACTCAACAGACACCTTCCTTTCCCCCTTGGGGGAGCTCAACTTTAAATAACATCAACAAAATCAAGATTTTTTTCCCTAAAAAATGTACCAGTATCACCCATAAAATGTATCAATAGTTTTTTTTATTATTTCATTTTTTTTTCTATAGGGCAGTGACTTCCTGCCTTAACAAAGAAGACATTCATCAACAGATTATTTCTTAAAAAAAGAGAAAAAAAAAAAAAAAAAACACTTACAAAAAATATATCAATCACCTCCACCATGGCCAATTCACCAATTTTTGGATACTATGGAGAAGAATTAATAAAAGAAGACAAAATTATCAATGAAGAGCTTCATTGGTCACCAGAAGATGAAGATTTCAATAAAGAGAACCTTTGGCACTTCAAGGATACTTCATCAATATCAAGAAACCAAGAAATTGAAGAAATCAAGGAATTGCTGAAATGTTTGGAGGATTCTGACAAAACCAATGATCAAATTACTCAAGAATTAATGGAACAATTAAATTTCAAACCATCAAGGCCCATCTTGAAGACACATAAAAGCTCTAAAAATCAAAAATCAAAGAAAAAAGTCAGATTCAAATTTAATTAATCACCATGCAGTGACCTCCTGCCTTATCAAAGAGGAAAATAATTTCTTATCAACCAAAAATAACCAATTAAACTCACCCAAAAAAAACAACTAACCATAAGGTCACTAGGCAGTGACCTCCTGCCTTATCAAAGAGGAATATCAATTCTCATCAAATCAAATCAATAATTCCACTCACAAATAAAAAACACAATACCAAAAACCAATAATCACTAGGCAGTGACCTCCTGCCTTATCAAAGAGGAAAATCATTTCTTAGCAACCAAAATCACCATTTCCATTCACCAAAACCCAAAAACTCACTAGGCAGTGACCTCCTGCCTTATCAAAGAGGAATATCAAATCTCATAAAATCAAATCAATAATCCCACTCCCCAATAAAAAAAAACACAATAAGTAACAAAAAGATCATAAGGCAGTGACCTCCTGCCTTATCAAAGAGGAAAATCCAAATTCTTACCCAAAATTTACCATCCAAAATCCATTCAACCTACCCTCAAGCTTTTTTGATAAACAAATTTGATACTATTCTCAATTCATCTTACCTTAACACTTCAAAATCCACCAAATCCTTCAAAATGGAATCATGGCCATTACTTGAAGAAAATACCTGGTCATTGGACACTGATATCACCTGGAAAAAAGAAAAAGAAGTCTGGGCCAATTACATTAATCCACAAGAATTAAATGAAAATCCTGACTGGTTCTTGAAAATAAAACCAGAACCCTGTCCTGATATTTCCACCATAATACTTCCATACATTGAGTTTGAGGACATCTTTGAAAAAGAAAACTCACCATCAGAAATGGTCATTCCTCATCCATGGAGAGAATTACCTGGATTCAAACTTACAAAATATGAATTCTTGGAATTACTGACATGGGATGGAGTTGATGGCAACCTTGGAAACCAATACTGGGATGAAATATTCCCCATGGATGAAAGCCTCAGGAAATCATTATTTTGGAGGACCTGGGAATGCCAAAACTGGTTCAACCTGCAGGATTTTGAAATGAAAAATGGAAAAAATAAGCAAATTCTCAGGAGGATATACCATAAAAAATTCCACTTGGGATTACCACTGGGAAGAAACACTTATACCAGCAATATTCAACATTATAGATGGTGCAACCAAATGGAATACAGAAGATTTCAACTCTTTCTGTAAAGAATCCTTGTTTAAAAGTCTGAAAAGAGAGAAATGTAGGGGAGGAAAGTTCATCAAGAATGAATTAGTGAATAAAATACTTGGTCAAGGGAACTAATTAAAATAAACCTCACCTTTTCAATTTTTCTTTCATACTAAAAGCAAAGAAAGAGAAACAAAATAAAATATTAAAAATTCAAAAATAAGCTTCAATTCATGTAAGATTTGAAGGAAGAAATAAAATATAAGCTTACCTGATATCAAATATTTTATCTTATAATTATATCTACTTATTTATTTTTTCTAAAAAAAAAAAAAAAAAAAAAAAAAAAAAAAAACATAAAAAAAAACAAAGAAAAAACAATCATTTTCAATTCAGTTCATATCAGTAGATGATAACTAAAGAATAACCTACATTATATTAAAAATAAAAATCTCTAAAAAGAAGGAAGACAACATTAGTATCCACTTAATTCACACTCAGTAAATTATAGCTAAAAAAAATCATAAATATAAAATAAAAAAAACTTACATTATCTTTAGTTTTTTGCAAACCAAAAAGAATTTACTACACAGATGATCATCTAGATATTCTCAAAAGATACAATCACTGATAGAAAAATCACAAAGAGTCAATTACAGAATATAACATCAGCTTCTACATTAATTCACCAATTCTTTTATTAATTTATCATATTATCCTTCATTATAATTTTATAATTTTATAATTTTATAATTTTATAATTTTATAATTTTATTATTTTATTTTTTTTATCATTTTTTTTATTATTTTATTTCTTTATTGTATTTATTATTTTGATATTTTATTATTTCATCAATTTATTATTTTATTACTTTATTGTTTTGGTATGTTTTGTTTTGGTATTATAGTGATTTAGTATTCTATTATTTTATTAATTTTACTTTTATTTTGTTATATTTGAATGATATATTATTTATTATTTATTTTTTTTATTTTTCTTTTCTTTTTTTTTTTAAAAAAAAAGGGGTAAAAAGTAAATTAATTGCTTATGTAATTGAATTTATTCTAGTTAATCAACTTCTTTGCTCAACTATCAACTCGATGAAGTTCTTTTTTGGGTCTTCAAGCCCCAATCAATAACAATTTTTTTTAAAAAAAAAAAAAACGACAAAGGGGCTTTTGGCAACCAAGAATAACATTGGAATTACAAGGAGGAACCATGCAAATAAACAACAAACCCAACATCCAACATGCATTCTGACTTGATTTTAAGAAAAAAAAATAGAAATAAAATCAACTCACTAATTATTTATCTTTTGGTTACTGAGTCTCAACGCGACTGAAATATCTTTTAATTAAAACAGATTAGCCTAAAAGACATCGATCAAGCTTCTTAAAGCAGGCTCAATAGTTGAATTTTCATTTGTCACTGCACCAGGTTCTTTCAAATTACAACTTCGGATAGTAAATTTAAATTAGCACTCCGAGTTGTCTGAAACAACAGAATTTAATTTTTAATCACAACAAGTTTTTTTTAACAAGATTTAGAATCATTTCTATTTATTTATTTATTTTGTTTTTTTTTTATATAAAAAAGAAGAGAGGCAACAATCTAAACCAGAGGGAAGGGGTATTTATAGTCAACACCAAAACCACCCTAGACCCACTGAAACCTCTTTAACTCCAAAAAGGATCTCAATCCGGAGATCCGAAGAGCTGAATTATTTCTGCTTGAGAAAACCTACTGGAGCTAACCCATAAATAATGCACTTCCGTAACTACCAAGACAGAGACCTACACAGCCTACTTAGCTAACGCAAGAAAAAAAAAATCTTGCATGCACTAAAAGAAGAATGAAAAGCAGTGTATTACAAAATAGCTCAGAAATACGGGCAAGGCAATCTTGAGTTAGAACCACATCAAGCGACGGGAAAGCAATTAACCGTTGTAATACAATTCTGGAAGAATGTCGGTTCCCCGCGCCTCTGCTAAAGTAACCTTCTAATTTCCGACATCAATGCACCATCTTAATGCCACTCTACAAGAGCAAAACCAACTGCGTGCAGTCTTTTGAGCGATGGAATGAAGATTACTATCGGAGGAGGGTTCATCACCAAACGCACACATAGACAGCAGAGCTCTAAAACCTGCATGCATTTCGAGGACGTTGAATGAAAAATTTCGTGACAAGCTACTGCACAAAAGTAACAAGCAGGTAGAAGCATTGGAACCTATTTGTACTAATCACACTATGACTGCATGATAGGAGCAATAAGAACCTGCATCAGCACCTCATCAAGCAGACTGCCAACTTTGAAAATCAGTGCACCAACTTAATACAATGATAGAAGAACAACACTACTGCACCTGCATGCAGTCATAACAAGACCCAGCAATACCAGTAGAGCCAAACATCAAGTGACAGGCCTCATTCCAACGGTGGATTTAGCTCGGCAAAAACTTTTGCTTCCTACCACTATCAATCGATCAAGTTAGGATCACACTGGTAGCCTCTTTCAAGCTGAAGAGGTGGTTTAAACAACACAAAATTATGTTTCAAGAGGTTCCGAGACCCCTCATTACCTCCTGACACCTGGAAGACAACCCTGACTTACTAAAAAAAAAACTACGACTAAAATAATCCACCCAATCTACTTATAAAATATATATGGGTTTTACAGCACCCCAACAACCTAAAAAAAAAAAAGAGAAAGCCATCGCGAAGTGACTTAAAAGGTAACTAGGGTGTAATCAGCCCTGATAAACTTGCCAATGGAATAAAAAGTAACCCAATAAGACTATCAAGTCCCTAGGTGCTAGCTTTAGTAGCTTTTAACTTGAATGAAACCAATCCGAGTGGTTTCAAACACTCAGGAGGGTGTTTGGGAAAACTAGACTGCTGAAAATCTGGAAACACCCCATTAAATACAAAAACCATCGCACCCAAATACCTTCTAAGCACAGCAAAGGTTTAATAAAACCCTCAACAGCCCACCCAATTCATTTGTACACAGTAGAAGTGTATGGGAACCCTTAACAAGCCTAAAATAATCCACCCGATCTACTCAAAAGATAAAAAAGGGGGGTTATAGCACCTACTAGCCCAAAGGACAACCATCCGAAGCAATCATAAGCCCAAGGAAAATGAAAAAAGCTAGACCTACTGCGCTTGGACTAAATTTCAGCATCCTAAGAGGTATTTTGAGCACCTATTTATATCAAGCAGGCCACCAAAGAGCTGTTCGGCGCGCTAGCAAGGGCTTATTAAGCCCTTACGAGCACCATACTACCCCAACCGATTCAACTATTTAACAATGTAAGGGGCTGAGAGCACCCACATATTAAAAAAAAAAACCACCCGAAGTGGTATAAAGCACAATTAAGTGCTTTTCAACATAATTGGAGATGGAAACAGCCCACCCGAGGCCCCTAGAGGGTTGTAACAGCCTCTACATCAGACCATCAAGCTGACTACCTTACCTTCTGACAACAAAGCAAAATAAAAAGAAAAAAGAATAAAACAAAATAAAAAAAAAAAGTCCTCAACATGACTTTAAACTGTTAAATTTTTTTAATTATGTTTTGGAAAATCAACAATAGCCCTCATCAAGGCTTTAAACTGATGGGTTTTTTTTTTTTTTTATTTTGTGTTATAATTATATTTAAACTGACATATCTTATTTTGGTGTGCTACAGGGCATACAAAACAATAAATGCCCTCAGCATGGCTTAAAACTGTTTAGTTCTTTTATGAATTATAATTTTGATTTTTTAATTTGCTGATGGATTTTTTTATTTTGAAATTCTGCAGGGCTATAAATGAAATAAAAAGCCCTGGGCAAGGCTTTAAACTGCTCAATTTTATATTATTTTATCATTTTATGGACTTAATTATTTTACTGATAATTTTATTTTATTTTTTACAGATTTCATTAATCAATATATATAAAATAACAAAAGAAAGTTAGGACTTATAAAGGAAAAGCCCTCATCAAGGCTTTAAACTGATGATTTCTTGAATATTTCAAAACAAACCAAAAATAGTGTATATATATTTAATGACTTAAGAAGGTTGAAATAAACAAAACTAGCCCTCATCAAGGATTTAAACTGATGGTTTTTTTTTATTTTTTATTTTGTGTTATAATTATATTTAAACTGACATATCTTATTTTGGTGTTTTACAGGGCATACAAAACAATAAAGGCCCTTAGCATGGCTTAAAACTGCTTAGTTCCTTTAGGAATTATAATTCTGATTTTTTAATTTGCTAATTTATTTTTTTATTTTGAAATTCTACAGGGCTATAAATGAAAAAAGTCCTCAACAAGACTTTAAACTGTTGAATTTATTTTCCTGTTTTGTGTTAATGTTTTTTCTTACTAACTAGTTTTTATATATAAAACAAAATGATGATAATGATTACAATATATATATATATATATAAGAATATAAATGAAATGCTTATTTATTTTTAATTTTATTCAATATTTTATTTAAATTTACTGATGATTTTTTTTACAAAGGTCCTACAAATAAAAGAAAAAGCCCTCAGCATGGCTATAAACTGCTTTTTATTTTATTTATCTTTATTATCACTTTATTTTTGGACATTCAATAAAACTGACATATTTAATTTTTTGATAGGGTACAGGGCAATGCTAGCCCTAAGCAAGGCTTTAAACTGCTGTTTCTATTTTTTATGCTTGTTTCTTATGTTTTACAATATATTATACTGGAATAATTGATTTTGAATGCTACAGGTGTTCATCATGAAAGTATTTCTCTTATTTTATAGGCTTAAAACTTCTTTTAAAGTGAAAAAGAGTCTTCAATAAGACTATCAACTGTTTAATTCAATTTACAACTTGGCTTTGAAGATAAATTACATGCCATGAAACCACAAGTGCAACAATCAACTGCCCCTTCAAATATCAAAAAAAAAAAAAAAAAAAAATCACTAAAATTCTCAACAAGGACCAAAGCAAAGAGACCAATGGTCCTTGGCAAGACCATAAACTGCCTCTTCAAATATCAAAAATAAATCACTAAAATTATCAACAAGGACCAAAGCAAAAACAAGATATGGTCCTTGGCAAGACCATAAACTGCCCACTAAAAATTCTCACCAAGGACTCAAAAATGAAAAAAATCAACCAATGGTCCTTGGCAAGACCATAAAGTTCCTATTTAAAATATTCAAAAAAAAAAAAAAAAAAAAAAAAAAAAAAAAAAAAAAAAAAAAAAAAAAACAAAGATTGAAGAAGGACTATCAAAGGAGGATAAGTCCTAGGCAAGACTATAAACTACCTGAGGTTTTATTTTACTTTATTTTTTCTACTTTTATGACATTTTAAAAAATAATTGGAAAGATGTACTGACTTAAGCTTTTGAGCATATTTTTTATTTTATTTTATTTTATCCCCAAAATTCAACTATTTATTTATTTTCCCTAAGAATTAGGGGCATATCCCATTCATGATCTCAAGAATATTCCATTTATTTATTAACTTTATTATACTTCTTCTACTATTACAACAAAAGCCATTAAATTGGCTTAATTTTTCAACTCAATGATAATAATAATGCAAAAAAAAAAAAAAAAAAAAAAAAAAAAGGTTAAATTTATTTGAAATATTCCTTCAATTACAAGAGAGTGATTGGAAATTGTTTGAAAAGAAGAAGTATTTGTGCCATGAAGGCATTAATTGAACTCTGAAGGAGTTATTTATATTAAAAACTCATAAATTGATGACATAATTTGGGGAATTTACATATTAATAACACCTCAATGTGCTGTTTATTCCAAATGGAATTGAAAAAGCCCCGCAAAAGCAAACAAGAGTTTTTTTAAATTGTACAAATTTTCAATTTCACTGTTTATATGTTTTTAACAACTCAAATGCATTTATGGGTAACAGAAAATCTGAACCATAAAGGGGATGGACTTGAAATAAAGTCTGAGTCACAATGATGATTCCAAAAGGAAGAGTTGTGGCATCATAAGGGTCATTATATGATTAAAGGACTCAAATTATGATCATTCAATTATGTCATATTAATTATAAAACCACTCAAGAGCACCAATTTTTACTGATTGGCACAAATTACCACCTTCAACCAAACAGTTCCATGATCTTAATTTTGATTCAGGTTTATTTCTTTTAAATTGTGATTTTTACTCAGATATCTCACTTAATGGTTATTTTGTACTTACATTATTAAAAAAAAAAAAACTTATTATTGAATCATCATCAAAATAAAGTTATGTAAATTTTGTGTTTCATTATTTATCCTTATCAAAATCACTATAAAAAATAAGGGGTGGGTAAACTTATTTCTTACACTATCCCTTATAGTGGAAGTTTTGGGGGAATGAGAACATATCCTCTTCAGAATTTGAAAACCAACTCAAGATTTTTAAATGGAGAGGGGGCCCTCATCCAAACAAATATTATTAAACAATATTTATCAATAAATTAATATTAAAATCAATTTTCAAATCACCTTATTATTACAATTTTTTATTTTTTCATTTCTTTATAACAGGTATAATTCAGGAATACAAAAGAACAAAAGGACATACATTATTTTTAAGAAATAGCAAGAGAATTTGGAAACAATTTATCATAGGGCAATTATTCACAATACTGAAAATGAAGAAGATTATTTATGAAGAAAAACAGGAGCTCCTTATGGATTGACCTCTGGACAACACAAGACCTTGGACACTCCTTTGATTCTGGATTGAAACTCATTTGGAATTCAAGAATAAGTGGTCAGGATTTATGGACTGAAGGTTGACTCACTGGATTAATTATGGACTCAGGACTCACTCAACATGAAGGACCAACAAGATGATGTAAAACACTCAACTCAAATTGCCCTTGGGATTTTAAAGAAGATTGAAGACTCAAGAGGTCCTCAGCATGACACTAAACTGCTTCCCCTGTGGACTTGGGCAGGGAAACTTATAAAAAAAAAATAATAACAGCCAAGCAGCTGGAGGGGATTGTCCTAGTCAGGAGAAGTGCTGAAGGACCATTTTTGTCCTTAGCATGACAATAAACTGCTCCCTTTGTGTAACAGGAACAAGGGGTTTCACAGGTGTTTATCATTATAAAATTGGCCAGAATGAACAAAGTGGAGTCCCAAGCCATCAATTAAGACAAGAAAATTCCTTATCAAGAAATAAAACAACCAGAATAATCTTGCATCAAATGGGAATCATGAAGATTGAAAAATAAAACAAGAGTCAAGTGGAATCCAAATTCAAGCCCAAAGGAGCTCAAGAATCAAGATAAGCCCTTGGATTAAACCAGGAGGTCCTTGCATGACTTAAACTGCAGGACTTGTATACCTAATATACAGGGGTTACACACCTAGTTGTAGGTCCTGTATGACCTTAAACTACATTTTTTATGAAAGAAAGAAGAAAGAAGAATTGTGAAGACCTCAAGATTTCAGGACACTAGCAAATTCTTGAAAATAATTAAAAGAAAGAAGAAGAATCAAAATAACTAATCAAAGATGGATCACCAAATTTTAGCAGCCAAATACAAATCAGTCCTGAAGAAGGTGAGACCAGTCAATGAGCCAATGCCTCAAGACCTTAACCCACCTTTGGAAAGACCACCTTTGTCAAGAGATCCTTATGAAACACCCTTATCACCAAACCCACCTATATTTCAAGAAACCTTCAAGGTCACCCATGAAAGACTCCAAGCAGTCAATTTTGGCCCACCAGGATGGTTATCAAATGAAGAAATCAATCTACTTAAAAATGTTATTACCTTAAGGGAAAAAGCAATAGCTTTCTGTGAAGAAGAAAGAGGATTACTCAAACACTCATATGGAAAACCTTACAGGATACCAGTAATACCTCATGAACCTTGGCAGAAGAAACCAATTCCTATTCCCAAATCAATTTTACCTCAGTTTACTGAATTAATCAGAGAAAGAATCAAGACTGGACTCTATGAGCAATCCACCTCAAGCTACACAAGCCCAATCTTTTGTGTAGCCAAATCAAATGGAAAACTCAGAATTGTCCATGACCTTCAAGAACTCAACAAAGTCACCATCAAGGATGCTGGTTTACCACCTCATATTGAAGAATTTGTAGATGCATTTGCAGGAAGAGCATGCTATGGACTAGGAGACATCATGGGAGGATATGATGAAAGAGAATTAGATGTCACTACAAGACCCCTCACAACTTTTGAAACACCCCTTGGAAGGATGCAACTCACAAGACTACCCCAAGGAGCCACCAACTCAGTAGCAGTATACCAAGCCCAAATGACCTGGATACTCCAAGAAGAAATACAAGAAAGTGTAGGAATTTTTATTGATGATGGAGGAATAAAAGGGCCAAGATCACTTTACAATCAAGAAACACTACCAGAAAACCCCTCAATCAGAAGATTTATATGGGAATATGCCATAACCTTAGAAAGAGTTTTATTCAGGATTGATGAAGCAGGACTTACTATCTCAGGATCCAAGTTTGCATGCTGTGTTCCAGCTTTGGACATAGTAGGGCATGTTGTATCATTTAAAGGAAGAACAATATCAAAACAAAAGATCAACAAAATTCAAAATTGGCCAACACCTCTTAACAAGAAGGAAATAAGGGGATTTCTTGGTCTTTGTGCCTATGTAAGAATGTTGATTGAAAACTTTTCACAAGTTGCATCACCACTCAGAAGGCTCACCAGAGAAGATGTTGACTGGGATTGGGATCAAAAATGTGAAGAAGCTTTCCATAAGCTCAGAAGAATAGTTGGAGAAGAAATAACTCTCAAGAAATTGGATTATGACAAAGGAGCAGGAAAAATTAAGCTAGCAGTAGATTCAAGCTACATTGCTGCAGGAGCAGTACTCACTCAAGAAGATAAAGAAGGAAAAGACAGACCAGTATTATATGAATCAATAACTTTTTCAAAATTGGAATCAAAATACTCACAACCCAAATTGGAACTCTGTGGAGTTGCAAGAATTCTCAAGAAGCTACAAACTATACTTTGGGGACAACATTTTGAATTACAGGTTGATGCCAAGGCCTTAATTGAAATGATCAACACCCCTTGCTTACCCAATGCCCCCATGACAAGATGGGTGGCTTTCATTCAACTATTTTCCTTTGATTTGGTACACAAACCAGGGAAAACTTTCACTATGCCAGATGGGCTCTCCAGAAGACCAAAAAACTCAGATGAAGAAGATGAAGATGCACCAGAATTTGATGAAGAAGAAGATTGGATCAAGCCACAGCCTGGATTTGGGGCTAAGAATGTAAATTCACTCCATTTTTCAGGAATACAAGTACCAACCAAACAAGAAGGATTTTGGAAGAGGATGCAAGAATACTTAAGTAAAATGAAAAAACCAGAATCAAGCAAAGAAGAAGAATTTAGAAGGATCAAAAGAAGGTCACCCAACTTTTTCTTGGAAGATGGCCAGCTTAAAAGAAGAAATAACCCAAACCCTCAATTGGTGATATCAAGTCAAGAAGTTCAAAGCTACATTTTAAAGTCACTTCATGAAGACATGGGCCACAGAGGGGAAAATGAAACTTACAGAAGAATTAAAGCAAGATTTTGGTGGGAAGGAATGAAGAAATCAGTCAAGAAATGGGTTCAATCTTGCCTAGCCTGCCAAAAGAGAAGTCAAAACTTACAAAGAGAACAAGGAAAATCTACAGCAACATCAAAAATCTTTGAAAGGGTAAGCATGGATGCAGTCCATATCAAATCTGGAAGATGGAAATATATGGTTGTGGCCAGAGATGATTTTTCAGGATGGCCAGAAACAGTTGGACTAGTCAAATTAACAGCAAAAGCAGTTGCAGAATGGTTCACCTCAGAATGGATATGCAGGTATGGCTCACCAAAAGAAGTAACTGTTGATGGGGGGCCAGAGTTTGGAAAAGAATTGCAAGATGCAGTAAAGAAAGCAGGATCAAGGATCAGAGTCACCACACCTTATTACCCAGAGTCTCAAGGAATGGTTGAAAGGGGCCATAAGCAACTCAAAGATGCATTAGTCAAGATGTGTGGAGAAAATGGAGGAAAATGGAGAAAATATCTACCTTTGGTTACCTTGGCTGACAGAATCTCCACTAAAAGGACAACTGGTTTCTCACCATATGAACTCCAATTTGGACAACTACCAGTATTACCAATTGACATTGAAACAAAAACCTTTTTAGCAGTAGAATGGCACAAAATATCCACAACTGAGGAATTATTGGAAGCCAGAGCCAAGCAGTTGGAAGGAAAAGAAGAGATGAGAAGAAAAGCAGCAGAAAAAATCAAAAAATCAAGGGAAGACTCAATGAAATATTGGGATAGAAGAATGGCACACCAACTAAGATCACCACTCAATCCAGGAGATTTGGTCCTGGTTTACAACAAAGCAATAGAAACTAATTGGGGACTACTTTTCAAAAACAAATGGAATGGACCCTACAGAGTAATCAAACAAATAAACAATGGACCATATGGACTTGAGGAACTTGATGGAACAGAATTAGCAAGAAGATTTGCTGCATCTCAAGTCAAGAGGTTCTACCCAAGAGGAAAGTTGATAAACACAAAAGAAGATACAGAAGAAGAACAAAGTGAAGAAGATGAATCAATAAATGAGGAAGAGGTATTGGAGGAAACCACAGAATCAGATGAAGAATAGAGAGCTCTCACCTGGAATGCTGGGGACAGCATTAAATGGAGAGGGGGATGTGGTATTCCATACCATTTTTTTTCAACAGGCTCAAGCTCATAGTATCCTATAACAGCAGGAAATCCAGCCTACAGGCAGACTTACACTCAAATTTTACACCAAAAGGTCAATTTTACAGCAAGAAGCTGGGTTTAACTCATAAAACCATGGCACAGGCACCAAAAGGCAGTGTATGTGTTTAAATAAATTATTCAATTTCATTATGCATATGTAAAAATCAAGTTACATATAGTAAACTAGTTACAACAAATAAGGTACCACCCTTTAAATTACACACCCCACCCAGCTTTACACCCCCTTACAGCCACAGGACTCATGCAGCAAGAAAATGACACATGCATTAGCTATACAGCCAACTTGCATTCAAAGTCACATGATGCAAAGCTCAACACCATGGAATTCCTGCAAGTCATTTACAACACAGCCACAGGAGTACCTTATCTTATATCCACAGTAACCCCACTTAAAACCTTAAAACATAATTATTTACACCACTCATCACCTCATGCAAACCAAAGCTAGTTACAACAGGCTGCATGCAGTACACAATTCTAATTGAATCTCAACCATATGACTATGCACAGCATGTTTCAAACTCAAAAATCACATCATCTCATACATCACAGTAAATTCATCAGTGCAAGAAATTATCACCTGACCTCATTTTAAAGTTCAAAAAGAAGAAAAACAACCATGACACCTGCATAAATTACACAGCCACTTCTACCAAAACTAAAATAGGACATATGAAAAGGAATTACAAGGTAATCATGTGATACTGAATCCACCAACAGAATATCATGTGACAGAAAAAAGGCTGTGCACAAGAAAACTCCTCAGCCAAAAAAATTAATCACCTCATATATGCAAGGAAAATTCAAGAATATCACATCATAATTAGTTCACCAAAAGACAATCATGTGATAAATGGAGGCTGTGCAGAAGAAAATTGTCACCAAACCTTAAATCACCTGACCCATGCAAGAAAGGTCCTCACCAAAAAATGGAGTCACATGATGAAATCAAGAGGAATTAAAGTGGAAAAAGACAGCTCCCATGGAGGGCCCCCTGGGCTCCCAAAAGGTATAAATAGAGGGGCTCTCTCCCCCCAAATTTCAAATTCCCCCCCATGCACAATATATCCTCTGCACATTACAAGCACAGGAATAAGTCATCCCTCACCTGGGAGGTAGTCCAGCAAATTATAGTGAATTTACTTACCCAGTAGCTAAGCTCAGTGGAAGTATAGCTTTGAAGATTACCCAGTAGCCAAGCTCAGTGGAATCTTATTATTATTAAAATAAAAAATAAAAATTACCCAGTACCCAAAATTAGGGTTACTACTCTATTAAAATATTTTATCCAGTAAAATTAACACAAATTATCAAGACTTAAAAATTACTTACCCCTTTAAAAAATCCAATATCAAAGAAATCTTACCTCTTAAATTTAACAAATACAATATTATTTTATTATTAACCACTCTTAAAAAAGAATAACAAACCTTTAAAAAATTATTTACTCTATTATAACTATACCTTAACAAAAAATTACCTTTACCAACACTCACCAAATTTTCCAGAACACCTTAAAAAAAAAAAAAACCATCTTGCAAAAAAGGAATTCTAACCAGGAAGAAAAAACTCACCTCAATTTCACCAAAACTATTAAAATTAAAACAGACAAGTATTTCATTAAAATCTCAAATTTAACTGAAATAACTGACATTATTTTTTATATTATTTATTGAATAGGTCTGATCTGAGACTGCTGAATTTTGTCTTCTGCAGCTGTAAAGCCACTTACTAATTTTATTTTGGTTTGTGAGCTCCAAGGAAGATTTTGTTCAGTATTTTAGGAGGGGCAGGCAATACACCCTTGCCACCCTTGGTTACAGGAGTTATTAGCAATTCAAAACTAGTTACCTGTGATTTCCCCCTCCAGGTACTGCCTCATTTTAATCCCACACAAGAGGAGTTCCCACACCATATTTCCCTCCTTGAACCAATCAAGACATCAACAATCCTAAATTGGCATCAAGAGCCTCCTCCTCCAATCATCATTGAAGAAGAGGAGGAATGGGAAGTCTCTAAAATAGTGGATTCAAAGCTCAGGAGAAGAAACTTATGGTATCTGGTGGAATGGAAAAGTTTCAGTCAGGACTCAGAAAGATCCACTTGGGAACCAGCCAGAAACCTCAAGAATTTCCCTGAACTTGTAAAGGATTTCCATTCCTTATATCCTGACAAGCCAGGTCCCAATTATTCAAGAGCTTGATTTTTTATGGTTCTTGGTGGGGATAGGAATTACCAAAAGTAAGCCCCACTCCTGGTATGCACCTTTAGGGGTATTCTACTCTTTTCTGTTGTAAGCATCACCTTGGCCACTCTGTGAGCACTTTGCAATTTGGGACACAGATTTTTGGCCTGGATTTCAACATTGAATTCCAAATGATGGCCATTTCCACTTGGGGCAATGGACCATTTTTATTCTTAATCCTTTTTTCCAAGTCATTACTTTTCATTACATTCTTTCATCAATCTTTTTTACTCTATGGCACCGGCGGGAGTGGTAACCATCAAACTTAAGTTCCTCTCCTGGTATGCACTTCCCTGAGAGGTCTACAATCTTTCAAAACATCACCTTGGCCACTCTGTGAGCACCTGGAAACAAAACTTGTCTTTCCAGGTCCTTGGCTTTCTTAAATCAACTGTCAATATCTGTGGTGAAGACTGCAATCCCCCTCAAAATTTGTTTTTCTCTTTCTCTTATTTTCAAGTTTCTTTGTTGCCTTTCTCTCTTTATATTTTTTAAATTTCTTTTTTATAACTTTTATGCCAATCTCCACGTCAACTCATCCTTCAGAAATTCAAAGTCAAATGTCAAAATAATACCAAATCAACCTCATTTCATATGCCAACCTCTTTACCAGTCTCACAGTTCTTTTCAAGATTCAATACCTCTGGAATTCCTACATTCAATCCATCTCAACAGCCTCAACAGGCTTGTACCTTATCTTGGTGCTTAGTAGATCACCATTCAAGGTAGGGGGGTACTGTCACAACCACAAATAATGACCCCCTCAATGGGTGTTGCCGCAATTCCAACCTGAACCCAAATTATGGGCAATTGTCCATAATATGTTCATGGCCAATTGTACCCTTTTGGTGCTCTATGGCGCCTTGACCATAAAACCTTTCCACTGGCAAAATATGGCCTCAGGCCATATGGTGCCTTCATTGGCCCCATTGGCCAATCTCACACCTCACCAACCCCCAGGCCATTATCCTTGTGTTTGGGCCTGGGTGGAGTTCAGCAGCCCCCAAACCACAAGTGGGCCCACCTGAGCCAGTTTTTAACCCCAAATGGGCCATAAATCAGTTCATGGCCTCTTGAAACCATCAGAGGCCACCAGATCAGCTCCAAGCAAGGATTCCCCTCCAGTTCAGGGGAAGACTTCCTTTTCTTCAATGCACTCCGTACTCAAGGACCAGGAGTGGTGCATATATGGTATAATATACCATTATGCACCATTTCCTCTCAGCCATCCAATGGTGACACTTTCAGGACCCAATTACATAATTCCAAATCAAGTCCCAAGTCCATCACCAATTTCAAAGAAGGACTTTTCAGCTATTCAGTCTGGCGATTCCCTGGCAGCTACCAGAAGACCATTTGAGGACCCCAACCACCTGGCCCTGCCGAGGTTGTGTTGTCATTTTCTCATAAGGACTAATCTAGGGGCAATTCTCAGAGGTTATCAATCTTTTCAATCATTGTCAAGGCATCAAGTATTCAGCATTCCTTGGAAACCCAATGGGTCCATACAGGAAGTAATCAAGCATCCTGTATGGCCTTGGCCCAATTTGGCCAATTCATATTCCACTGTGGTAATCCAGTCACACAGTTCAATTCTCAAGATGGTCAGAACTATATTGGCCCAATTCCGACAATACAGCCGGATGATTCACCTTCCAGGATCAGCCTTTCAGCTCTTTACATATACTGGCCACCTTTCATCACCTGGGGTGTTTTTCCCAAGTTAATTAATATATTGGATTTATTTTTCATCCTTATTTCCTTTTGGCTTATTGAAGTAAATACTGATAATCTTAATTGAGTCATTGGAACCTTTCTTCTTCACCTGTCAGTGGATATTGGTGGTCATATCCCTTACTAATTCCATTGTTCTTTCTGGCAGGCTGTAAGATGTGACTATGAAACTGATGATAATATTACTATTAATCAACAGTACTATGTCTGTTCTTATGAAATATAATAATAAAAATTATTATAACCACAATTAAATAATTATAAAATTATTTCTTTCACTTGTTATACACTACTAGTGATTATAACAGTGAGCAGTAATTGTCTACAAGAATCAATTACAAGAAGAATTTAATAATAAAAACTCCTTTTATTAAAATAATAAATTATTTTAATATATAATTATCTTTTGCAAGAATAATTATAAATATAATTCTTGAAGAAAACTAATTTTAGAGAAAAACTTTAAGAATTAAATTCAAATCACTCACTATTATTCCAAAGAGCTTATTGAAAGATAATATAGAGAGATTTGACGTAGAATTGTGGATTTAATGGATCAAAATGAATTTATAAGATGATTACAACAATATATAGTTGGATTCTATGATTTCACGTCTTTCTGATTGATTCTGAAAGAATTAAAACACTTAAGAATAGCTGTAACTAATACTTACTTGTTGGTAACAATGATATAAAATGATAATAAGATGATGATGTGGAAAAAACAGCAAGAGGAGGCCTCTTTTAAGTCTAAGACAGCTCACAGAGGCGTGCCATGGAGAAAACTGAAAAACCAGTGAGTGAGAAAACAATAAACCTTTTTGGTTTATTGATTGCATCATTATTTGTCACGTAACATCATCATAATTACTTATTTGATGCTTTTACGTGACTACCAACCCCAATATGGTTAAGAATAAAAGAAGTAACACTTGTAAATCTTCTTTTATTCTAAAATAATCATTGATTTCTCAAAGTTATCAATGTTATTGCCAATTTCATCACAGGTTGTAATTACTGTGAATTTTTGAAGATTCAGTGTTTCACGTAGAATAGCCAAAAATGGACTGTACGTAAAACTTTTAATTTTACTAGTAAAACTGTAATTCTTTTTGGTTGTATCATAGATAATACAGTTCTCCTTTAGTCCTGAAAGTTTCAGAAAGATTCATTAAGAATTGTATTTTTAATGAATTTTTAAAGTTTTTACCTCATTTCTACGTAGAATTGCAAATAGCAGTGTTTTGCTGGTTGCTATGAGGTAAATCAATGAATATGGGTCTCAAAAGGGTTTTAATTACTCTTTTGGGGTTTATCCATGGAAAGTCATTAGTAATTGACATGGTTACAGGAGTGTAAGTAGCTCATTACCTCCTTGGCACGTCAAAATAGCAGGTTATTTGCTATTTTCTTATGATTTACAGTACATGTAACTTGGTAACAAAGTTCCCAAAGAGGTTTAGTTTACCAATTGGGCTAAGATGAGCCATGGAACCAAGCTTTGGAGCTATCCACGCCTCTGGGGCCTCAGAAGTTGGGTACCCTGGCTCTCTTTGATGTCTTTTGTCCCCCTTGCCTATTTTTCACGTCAAAATAGAAATTTAAGCTTAAAGTGAGATATACACTATGGGTGTACCAAAAGTGTATGTAAGAATACCATAATATTAAGTGCTCAAAACATGCATAACACTATTCTTAGTGTATATGTAACATGGGATTTCTCACTTTCCCATTATTTTGGCTAAAAATCAAGAAAAACAAAAATTTTCACGGATCTTTTATGTGGTATTAATGATGTGGTATTGAAGTATTTTCCATTTTACCACCTCAAAGAGTTAATTTGAGCTTATTCACTCTATGGAGCTACCCTAGGTGAATTTTTGTGTAGAATCCAAATCTGGCCTTAAATCCATGGATTTACTTACTCAATAAAAAGTTATTCAACTTTTCTGAAATCAAAAATAATAAAATTTGAATATATGCATGACTTATGAGGTATGCATTATTCAAAATTTATTTTTATTATAATTGTGGCCTATTTGGGTATGTAAAATATACCTCAAGGCTCACACAGGCTGAAACAGTGAATTGAGGATTCATTTGGTTGGCTCTTTGGCTTTTGGCTTCTTATTATCCTGGCCATTGGCTTCCTTTCCTTTTATCCTTTGGCATACTTGTCTTTACCTTCTATTCTTCTTTAAAGAAATATATCTTTTAATTCCTTTATTCTTTTGGAGCCCTCCAAGTGAGATCTTGATTCCTGAGTGTCAGGCTACTCTTAATTTCATAAGAGCCCATGTGAAAAGACTCCAATACTTAAGTTTAAAGTATACCTGATTTTCTTCCAAGAGTATAACTGTTTTTGACAGTTGTGCTACATAGGAATTCAAGAACAGGATGAGGAAACCTCTTCTGGCTGTGAAAAGGCCCCTTTTTATCCTTAAATGGGGTGAAAAGGCTGCTAGACCTTTCCACATAGAGGAAGTGAAGATATTTCACTCTCAAGGACAGGCTTGTGGTTTGCAAAAGGCCTGTATAGCCTGTATTGGGCTCATATGTGGTTTTAAAAACACATCAGGGCAGTTTTCACCAGTACAGGGTGAAACGTTTTATCTGGGGACCACACAGCTTGATTCTGACGTGTATGACATGTAGAATGCTGTACAGAACCTGTATGGGACCCAAGTATTGAATTAACTATGAGTTATTGAGGTATAAACACGCTTCTTTGTCAGTTTGACACCTCATAATCATAGCTATGGGATATTATCCCACAGAAAGGCTGTATTGGACAAACTGTGGGATTTTGACCTTACAGCTGCCATCACTTTGTCAGTTTTTGAGATATACACTTCAGAATTGGTTCCGTCTGTAGCGCTGTATGTGCTCTACACAATGGTACCTCATTTGACATGGCTATCATTCAATATGGCAAAGTTATGCCATGTACATGTGTGGTTCCGGCAAAAAGCTGTATTGGCTTATTTGCCTATAACCTTTGTTCTAGTTGAGATATGTTGAAATAAATGACACCATAAGATATCCCCAATTGTGCTCTTTTCAAAAAGACCTCACTTTAGGTATCTCACACTAAAACTTTAAAAGTTAGATGAGAGGTGAATATTTTTTTAACCCTTATTTGGCCTGAATTTGGCCATAATTTCAGTAATACTGGTGCTAGCTCAGTTTGGCTTGTACCATTGGATGGCCCTGACTTAGAGCTTCGTTTGGAATACCCATTTGATGGGGTTAAGCCTCTTACTATGTATTTCAGATGAGAGGTGAAAATTAAGGTTTATGCCCAGAAACAACTTTTATCAGGAATAACTTTGTTATTCTTTGTCCTTAGGTGATGGGACTTTCATATTTGGAAAGGTGTAAGTTTCCTCTTTCATTTGATATCTTTTGAGCTGATTTGGATCAGCTTCATGTTTTGGTGGTATCTTGGCTATACCATTGATTTATGGTATCTTGGCTATACCATTGATTTATGGTATCTGGCTGTCATGCCTATGCTCTGGTTTTGAGTCACAGGCTGACACCCCTTATCTCATATAGAACAAAAGTTATGGGGAAAACAAGTCCCATACAGATATTGATAAATTCATATATCTGAATAACAAATGTTGCACATGGCATATCTTTGCCATATTCAATGTTACCCATACAAAAAGAGGTACCATTGCGTAGGTCCCATCTAGGGCTACAAAATGAACCACCTTTGAACGTGATATCTCCAAAAATGACAATTAGATGGCAGTTTTAGGGTCAAAATACCACAGTTAGATCAATACAGCCTTACTGTGGGGTAATATCCCACAAATGTTATTATGAGGTGTCAAATAGACAAAGAATAATATTTTTAATTCAATATATCATAGTTCATTCAATACTGGGGTCCCATACAGGTTATTTACAGCATTCTACATGTCATACATGTCAGAAGAGGGCTATGTGGTCCCCAGATGAAAATTATCACCCTGTATTGATGAAAACTGCCCAGATGTGGTTTTTAAGCCACATCTTTGCCCAATACAGGGTATACAGGCATTGTGAGAACCCCCAGCCAGTCCTTGCAAGTGAATAGTATTCACTTCCACTACATGTAAAGGTCTAGAAGACTTTTAAACCCAATTTCAGAATAAAAAGGGACCTTTCTCTGCCCAAAAGAGGAATCCCCATCCTTCTCTTGAATTCCTACATATTTCAACTGTCAAAAACATTTATACTCTTGGAAATAATCATGTATAATCGTAACTTCAATTATTTTAGACTTTATTAACATGACCCAATTTTCTAAAGCTGCACCCAGGGCTTGCAACAGCACTCACCACCACTAAATCTCTTGAGTAAAGCCCTGATTATCTATTTGAAAACTTTTTTCATCTTAAATATCCATGTCACAGTCAGATTTGAAGCTGTAAAGACATCTATTACCACTTCATCATACACTAGACCTTAAATGTATGATAATTAATGATAAAAATATATTTATATTGATTATACACATGAACTAAATAATTTCAAATTATTGTAGCTCTGAAAAGATTATATAGATAAAACCTTACTTCAACATATCTGTAAATCTTCCAACCTTCCTGTTCTCCTGAAATCCCCATCACCCCCATTTGAAATAAAAACTTTCTAAATCATACCCTCCTTCCCATTTATATCTCCGAAAACATAATAAACGATTGTTCCATGACAAACAAGATTATGATTACCTGGTTGAGTACTTACAGACCTTCCATTCAATAAGGGAAATAATTCTTTGGATCAGCTTAGACACTCTGGTACAATCTACAAGTCATTCCATTTCAGTAGTTGTTTCACCTTTATATTATCCATTTTCAAATATTAATATCAACAACAATATATTTAACTGAAACCAAAAAGCTTAGCAATAGTGTGATATGTTTTCTTAGGGAAAATTCATGTCAATTTGCTATTATCAATAGCATTTTTAAAATCTCTGATTCATTTTGCATGCTGAACAATAATTTTATACCCTTAAAAACCTTTAACATTGATTTTCCTTTCTTAATAGAGTGGCCTCATCTAAATAACTTTAAAGCTTTTTGTTTTGTTAATGGACGCTTTATTATATCTGAAGAAGAGATAGAAGGTCTGTCAGCCTGGGACTCAAAACCAGAGCACAAGCATGACTGCCAGAATACCATAAACCAATTGTAGAGTAGAATACCACCAAACCATGGAGCTGAGCCCAACCAGCTCAAAAGGAATCAAAAGAAAGAAGAAGCTCACCTATTTCCAAATATACAAGTCCCATAATCATGGGACAAAGAATACCCAATTTATCCAAGCTCAAAGCAGTTGCTGAACATAAACCTTAAGTTTCACCTCTCATCTAAAATACAGGTAAAGGGGCTGAACCCCATCAAATGGGTGTTCTAATTGAATTTCTCAATTAGGGTTATCCAATGTTACTAGCAAAATTGAGCTAGCACCATAAATGTGAGCCTTAGAGGTATTTTCATTTACCTAAAAGACCACAAATAACAAAATAAAATATAAATATGAATGAAATAAATTTATTTATATTATCAAAATAAAAAAACAAAATATAAATACAAATTTATACACAAAAATAAAAATTTAATTACAGTTTAAAATAAAAATTACATTAAATTTTGAAATTGTGAAATTGCATTTTTACTTGAAAAAATTAAGTAAAAATGAATTTTTAATAAAATTAATGAAGTTAAAATATTTTTGGTAAAACATTACATAAAATATATTATAACTTTTTATCAAATAAATAAACTTAAGAAAATTACTTCACCATTGGCTTCCTCTTAAAATTTAAGGTGGGGTCACCTCTGGGTAAAAGTTCTGTAACTCAACTCTAAATAAGCTTAAATTAAGGTTTGAATATTTTCTGTACAAGAGTTGAAAATCCTCAAAAACTTGACTTAATTCGCACTACATATGGTGTTAACCATCAATTGTTGTGTTAAAATTGAGGTTTTTTGTGTAGTTTAGAAGCTATGAGGGATTGAAGTATTTTCAATTGAAATGTCAAAGAGCGTGCATGTATTACATAGGTGAACCATAATTTACATATGAGGTATCAATTATTACAGTTGTGTACTGTAAAACTCAATTTAATTGTGAGTGTAAATTACAAGTATATTACATGATGAGGAATTAAAGAAAAAATAAATTGGAAAACTTAATTCTGGGGGGGGAAGGTACTCTAGCTCCAAGGGGGAGCCAGACCCCCAAGATCCTTGGTGACAGGCTTGGGATGTCAAAACTCATGCAAAAGCTCATAACTTTTGGCCTGGAATTGAGTCACAGGGTATGTGACTCAATTGATGATGAGGTTTTGATACAACCAGGTAAGTTTTAATTGTTGCCAAGAGGGTAAAACTACCCTTATGTTAAAAGAATCTTAGTAAACACAGTTTTAACTGGTTTATACGTCTCTTACACACATTCTGATTTGTTTTGGAGGCTCTAGACCAGGTATTACTATAGTAATGGCTGATTTAACGGTCTAAAATGGCTAAACCAACCCCTTTTTTGGTCTAAACCAGGGTTCAATGATGCCATAATTAGATTTTCTATTTTCAGAGTGTTTTCAACGACTGACAAGAGTAAATTTTACTTTTGAAGTAAAGAAATTGATGGCTAGAAAAGAATGTCTTCTTTTTCTCACTTTTCTCTTCATGTTGGAATCTTTTCCTTTTATAATTAGTTTAAACACTGTTAAGCCAATCAATAAAAGATTGCAACCACCCTTTTTAAATCACTTTAAACATTTTAACCACGTTAAAAATCATTATAATCATTGTTTGTAACTTTTATAATCATTTTTACCCCTTGAACTACCCCAAAAGTGAATTAAAGCATCTTTCATCACTGTTAGCTTTGTCATGTTGTTTCCAAATTCACTATGGTCACTTTATGGGTGTGTCTTCTCTTTAAATATCTTTTTAAAGACTTTTTTCTTTAGTGAATTTCTTGCAGTTCTTTGCTCAATTAATTCCAATTGAAATTGCTCTTGAAGAAATTTCTTTTGTAGCCTTAAATATCTCTTGTAGAGTATTTTTGGATAAATTTGTATTGTTGGTAAGTCTTTATAATATTATTTTTTTATACTTATACAGTTAAAAACAATAAATTTGGCATGTTTTCTCTTAAAAATACTATTTTAATACTATTTTTTATTATATTTTACCTTATACAAATTTTGAGGACAGGAAAAGTACTTGATTTTTAATTAAAGTTTCATATCCACACCTTACAATAACTACAGAAGTTATGGCCAAAATAAGGCCAAATAAGGGTGAATAAAATATTTACCTCTCATCCAACTTCTACAGTTTTAGTGTGAGATACCCAAAGTTGGGTCTCTTTGGAAAGAGAACAATCAGAGATTTCTGATTATGCCATCCATTTCATCATATTTCCTCTAGAAAAAAACTTATGAAGAAAACAAGATGAATACATGATTCATATTGCCTTGAAAACGTGTTTTGACACCTCACAAGAGGAAATATCAAAATTAACAATGAAGTTGAATCAGAACATTTTGGATAATACTATACAAACAGAACTATGGAAAGAATTAACACAAACAGAATATATTCAAAAAACTAATGTAAGAAATTAAATACAACATTTTCAACATGAATTGAGAAATTTCCAAAGGCTTAACAATAGTAAAATGAATGATATTGAACAATGACTTCACACCTTACCAAGAATGTCTACACCTTTGAATCAGAATGAGGGCACAAGAATTCCAAATCCACAATTTTTGAAGGTTGAGAACTCACAGTTTAAAAATGAATTTTCCACTTCTCTTCATAACTTGCAAGGATCAATGGGACAAGCACTCCTGAAAGAGGTACCAAAACCTAAAGAATGGCCTCACTTCATTGATGAAGCAGAATATGACCATATAGAATTTATTTGAGCTATTGACATGATTAAAGAAGATTTTGAATTACCAGACAGATTGGTAACAGCAAGATTTGACACCTTGTTTACCAGATCAGCTCACAGATGGTATATCAAATTAAGAAAAGCACATGGACACCAAAGTTGAACTTGGTGGAAACCCCAAATTATCAACAAATGGGAAAATGATGCTTGGAGGTTTAAAGTGGAAAAAGCCTTTCAATGTTCCAAATTTAATGCTGATAAAGACAAAGCTTTACCATGGTTTTGCCAACAAAAAGACAGATTAACAGCATTTTATCCTGACATGTCATAATTTATGATCCACAGAAAGATTCTGAGAAAATGAGGAGGTGACTTAGAGCATGCTGTCAAAAGCAGGACTACTAAAGAATCTTCAGCAGAAATTATTATTAATATATTAGAAGAAGTAACCACCAGAACCAGAATTGGTTCTAGTAGGGTGAATCTTAAAACAAGGTTTAATACACCTTGGAAAGATTATGTGGACAAAAATCACAAAGAAAACCCCAACAATATTAAGCATAAATCTGCAGATATAATCAGAAAGTGCCACATTTTCCAAAGCAGCACCCACTTAGCTAATACATGTCCAAAGAGAGTTAAAACAATGGAATTGACATTGAAAAAGAACCTGATGTTGAAAAAGGTAATAATATCATTGAAGAAAATTCAGATCGTAAGTCATCAATATTTTCTGAATCTTCAAAAAATATAGAAAATATCAATGCCATTTTTGACATCATGGAATCCTATTCCCACTTGCCACAATTAAGCAATGGTCAACTTGATTTGTCAAGAATTCAAGATGCACAACTTAAGCAAACCAAACCAAACAGGGGAAAAGGTTATACAGCTGGTAACTCCTGTATAGCAGGAGTGGTAATTGAAAACAAGCCCACTAAGCTTTTACTTGACCCAGGAGCCTTCTGCTGTTGTCCTGGCAAAATTATTTCTTAAGACTTGTGTGCCAAATTTTGAAGACAAATTGTTACCAATTGATGGCATAAAATTCAATACTGCAAGTAATTGAATGAAAGAATTGTGAATAATTGAGACCAATGTCATATTTCCACATATTAATGGAAATTTAACAATCACTGTTGAATTTTTTGTTATGGAAAATTGCTCTAGTACCCATTTTATATTGGGAAATGACTATTTAATCATGTATGGAGTAGATTGACATAACAACAAGGACAGATAGTTTACTATTGAAGACAATATGCATCAACAATTTCCCTTTTTACCGTTTAAAAGAAAAATTACAGTAAGTAAATTAGAACCAGTCAACTTAGAGTTGGAAATATTCAAATCTGAACAGTTAAATGAAGCTGAGATAAGCCTTCATCTGACTGATAGTCAGTAAAATGAACTTTCTGCCCTTTTATATGACCACAGAGAAGCATTTGCATCATAAAAATAACCTTTGGGGGAAATTATTGGTCATGAAGTTGACATCATCCTTAATATTGAGAGACCTTATCCACCACTCTTAAGAAGACATGCATATCCAGACAGTCCTAAATCAAGAGAAGCTCTGGAAATTCATACTAAAGAGCTTCTAGACCTTAGTGTATTAAAAAAGGTTGGCCATAATGAGGAAGTAGAAATAACTACACTAGTCATAGTGGCATGACATAATGGAAAATCTAGAATGGTTGGGGACTTGAGAGCTCTGAACACTTACACTGTTCCAGACAGGTACCCAATACCAAAAATCCAAATTGCCCTTACCCAGATATCCCAAGCAGTGTACATAACCACTCTGGATGCCCTTAAGGGATTTCACCAGAATGTAGTGACACCAAGGGCAAGAAAATACTTGAGAATTATTGTTATTGTGAAGTATGTGAATATTTGAGGATGCCTTTTGGTATCAAGAATGCACCTTCACACTTCCAAAGAATGATGAATGAAATCTTCCCTGAAGAACTTTCAGAAGGATGGTTAATCATTTATATTGATTACATTATTGTCCATTCCAAAACTTGGGAAAAACATATGTACAGATTATCCAGAGTTTTGACAAAAATCCAATCTGTCAGCATGAAAATTTCTTTAAAGAAATTCTATTTTGTATTCAAAGAGCTTAAAGAACTGGGACATGTAGTATCTGGTTTATCCCGGGGAATTGACAAGAATAAGGTTGCAGCAGTATTGCTGAAGCCCATGCCTCAGAACAAGAAAGAAATTCAGTCATTTTTGGGGTTTGCAGGATATTACAGGCAACATATTAAGGATTTTGCAGCCATATCAAGACCTCTTTAAAAATTGTGACAATGACACAGTATTTGAAATGACTGTTGACAGAGTCAAAGCTGCTGAATCTTTAAGACAATCCTTGACCACTGCTCCACTCTTACTGATGCCAGACTTTAAGCTGCCTTTTAAGCTTTATATTGATGCATCAGGGGATGGGATGGGTGCTGAACTTCACCAAGTTCAGATTATCAATGATAAACCTGTGGAAGGATTCATATGCTTCATATCCAGGCAAATCAAACCAGCTGAAGCCAGATATGGAGTGCTTATGCCTTGTCTGGGCCTTAGAAAAGCTAAATTACGTTCTGGAAGAATGTGTTTTTGAAGTAATAACAGATTGTACCGCTGTTAAGTCACTTTTAAGCATGAAGACTCCTAACAGGCATATGCTAAGATGGCAAATAGCCATATAAGAGTATAGGGGCAATATGACCATTGTTCATAAAGATGAGAATATTAATAAAAATTCATATGGAGTGAGAAGATGGCCATTACCAAATAATATTGATAATCCTGCTAATGTTCCAGAGGAAGTTTCCCCACAAATCCCCATAGAAGGAATCAGTGTTACAGACCTGAACACCACTTTCTTTGAGGAGGTAAGAAACAGTTATACTAAGGATAAAAATTGTAGAATTTTATGCCAATTACTTACTAAGGACTGTAAATACAATTCTTTGATACATGATGTCACAGGGGTTTTTGGACAGAAAAACAAGGGTGGCCTGGAACTCAGCAATCAGTAAACTCACTCGGAAGACTCCAAAATAATAAAGAAAATAAAATAAAGAATAAATTTCTCTGAGATTGATGCAAGTACAAAGATGAGATGCAATAAGAGAAATGAGAAGCCAATTGGCCAAAGAGCCAACCAAGTAAGTCCTTAATCACTGTTTCAACCTGCCAAAATGAACAATGAAATTAGTAAGGATATGACCACCAAATATCCATTGACAGGCAAAGAAGGAAAAGAGAAAAGGTTCTAAATGACTGACATGATAATATCAGTATTCACTTAACAAAAATGGTACGATAAATAAAGATAAAATAAAATCAAAATATATTAATTAACTGGGGGAAACCCCCCAGGGTAAAAGGAGGCTGGTATATGTGAAAAGGTGAGAGCTTGACTCCTTCAGGCTAGCATTGGTCCTGTATTGATCACTGGAATCTGTATTGATTGTCTGATGGAGTGTATACCTTGCCAGATTGGGAAATGAACTGTGTTGAATGATTTTCCCATGATTTATGAATGAAATACAGGTCTTGATGAATCCAGACTGTATTGAAATGAATGTGGTTGCCAAGTTGGATTGATGGAGCATTGACACTTGACAAGTTCTTTTGGAACTGCCTCTTGAATATCCCTTGAGAATGAACAGCCAGTATTCCCTTGTAGGAATACTGTGAGTGAGAATAACCATTGATTGCTTGATAGCATCATTGGTATTTGAGATTATGACACTTGCCCTTGAGCTTTGATGAATCCTCTGGAAGGTGTGCCTTGATGACCTGTTGAAAAGTTGAAATAACCATTTGAAATTGCTGCCATTGGATTGCTGCTGAAAAAAGATGCATAATGGTGTATAACACCATATATGGCACTTTTGGTTACTGATGGTTGAATGTGGCCAAATCTCTTTTGGAATGATTCCAGGAGGATAAGAGTTAAACTTGGGTTTTGTAGGCTTCAGAGGTGATAAAGTGTCTTTTGGGGTATTTGGCTAAATGAAGCTAATACAGCTTTAAAACTGTATTGCGTCAAAGTGCGCAAAAATGCGCAAAGGTGAGAAAAATGTGCAGAAGTGCGCGAAATGCAAAAATCTGGCAGTTAAGCCCCAAAAGGCCTGATATGGCCTTTTGGGCATATTTCACATAATACATGAGAAATATGGCCTAAATGGCTTAATACAGCCAAATGCGCAAAAGTGCACAAAATGTGTCAAAGTGCGCAAATTGTATGCAAAGCTAAAAAGCCAGATAAAGGCTTTTGGGCTGTATTTTCCTGTTTTATGGAAAATACCCAAGATGCCCAAAAGCAAAGAGACAGCCTAGAATTGCTTGATGATGGTGAAGGGGCCTGGTTAGCCCCAAATGATAAAATGACCATCAAGGCCATGAAACATGACCATGGCCCATTTGGTCAATAATTATGGATATGGCCAAATTGCCATATATTGGATATGGCATGGATATGGCATATTGAGGTCCAAGAGGGTGGATTTCCATGGTTGTGACAGTACCCCCCACCTCAGAATGGTGAGCTCCTGAGCACCAATACAAGGTGAAGCCTGTTGAGACTATTGAAAAGAGTTTTGGGAGAGGGATAATGAGGAGTTCTTTTCAGAAAAATGAATTTTATGCTGATATTAAAATGTTGGCATATGACGTGGGACTTTCTTGATCTTCTTTTGACATGGGCTTCAAGATTTGATGATAAATGAAATCGATGATAATCTTGACGTAAAATTCGACATGATAAGAGAAAATTTAAGATGAAAATAAAAATAAAAATAGAAGAATGAAAAATGAAAATAAGAAAAGAAAAAAGAAAAAAGAAAAAATAAAAAAGAGAAATGAATCTTGAGGAGGTTCCAATATTCATCACAGGGGTTGGTAATTGATTTTGAAGTTGGCCTAGGACCCGAAAAGAGAAATTTGATGCCAGGTGCTCACAAAGTGGCCAAGGTGATTCTCTGAAATATTTTAGCCCCTCAGGGAAGTGCACACCAGGAGAGGAACTTACCTTTGGTTATTACCACTCCCACCAGTACCATAAAAAAGAAAATAAAATTTTTGAAGGAATGACTTGTAATTGGAAAGACTTGGAAAGAAATGAAAAAATGAATGGTCCATTTTCCCAAGTGAACAATGGCCATAATTTGTGGAATTGATTTTGAAAGCCAGGCCAAAGATCTGTGTCCAAAAATTGCAGATTTCTCACAGAGTGGCCAAGGTGATGCTTACAACAGAAAAGAGTAGAATACCCCTAAAGGTGAATACCAGGATTGGGACATATGTTTAGTAATTCCTCTCCCCACCAAGCACCATAAAAAATAAAGCTCTTGAAGAATTGGGTCCTGGCTTGTCAGGATATAAAGAGTGAAAATCCTTAACCAGATCAGGACAATTCTGGAGGTTTTCAGTTGGTTCCCAAGTGGATCTTTCTGAGTCTTGACTGAAACCTTTCCATTCCACAAAATACCATGATTTTCCTCTCTTAAGCTTTGAGTCCAGTATCTTAGAGACTTCCCACTCCTCTCCTTCTTCAATTATGATTGGAGGAGGAGGCTCTTGATGCCTATTTGGGATTGTTGATGCCTTGACTGGCTCTAAGAGTGAAATATGGAAGACTGGGTGGATGCACTTCCATTGAGATGGGAGGTTAAGGTGGTAGGCATGAGTGCTAACCTTCTTCAAGATTCAAAAAGGACCAAACCATCTTTCAGACAGTTTTTTGGTGGGTCTAGTTGATTTGATGTTCTTGGAAGAAAGCCATACCATGTCATCAGCATTGAAAACAGGTGGACTTTCTCTACTTTTATGTGCATACCTCTTAAACCTGTTTATGGCAATTTCAAGTTCTCTCTTGACATCTTGCTGTACTGATTGGATTTTTGTTAATAAATTTCCAGTAGGAGTATCTTGAGCAATGTGAACTGAGTCAAAATGTGGATCTCTTCCATAAACAGTGAAAAATGGTGATTGTTTTGTTTAAGAGTGGTCAGAGTTATTGTAAGCAAATTCAGCCAGAGGGAGCCAGGTGTTCCAATCATCTTGATGATAACTGACATACATCCAAAGGTACTGTTATAGTATCTGATTTACCCTCTCTGTCTGTCCAT
Organism: Austropuccinia psidii; assembly: GCA_023105745.1. Lineage (NCBI taxonomy): Eukaryota > Fungi > Basidiomycota > Pucciniomycetes > Pucciniales > Sphaerophragmiaceae > Austropuccinia > Austropuccinia psidii. Next base: position 6,687,553 of record JALGQZ010000007.1, on the reverse strand, counting down.
CAGTTTCTGGATGGTAAGCAGTTGACAGATCTCTTGAAATCTTCAGCTGCTGACAAAGATTGGTCCAAAAGGAAGAAACAAAAAGAGAACCTCTATCACTAACAATGCTTGAAGAAAGGCCATGCTTTGAGAAACTATTCTTGATGAATAAATGGGCCAAATCTAATGAAGTTATTGAAGACATTGTTGGAATGAAAACTGCTATTTTTGAGAATCTGTACACTATGACAAGGATTGAGTCAAATGAATTGGACAGTGGCAATTGAATGATGAAATCCATTGGAAGACAAATCCAAGGACCATTTGGAATTGGAAGAGTTTTGAGGAGTCCAACCTTCTTGTGGTGAATATTTTTGTTTCTTGAACACTGTTGACAGGATGATACATAATCCTTGATAACTTGAGTCATTCCAGGCCAGTGAAAATCCCGCTTGACAAGTTTGATAGTTTTCTCTTGGCCAGGGTGTCCAGCTAGAGGAGAGTCATGCATTTTTTGAAGTATGCTGAGTTGAATTGTGGGGTCATTTGGGACCACCACCCGATCTTTGAACAGGAGAAGTTGGGCAGGGGAATCAAGAGAATAATATTGGAAAGATTTACCTTTAGCTGAATCTTGAAGAATACTTCTATATTGAGAATCTTGACATAATGCCTTGTGAATTGATTCAATCAAATTTGAAAAAGCTTCCACCTTGACTGCAAAGGATTTTGAGGCTTTAATTTCATCTTTCTTGATTATTTTTTGATAATTCATTGGAGTCTTGCTGATGAAATCTTCCCCCCTCTCTGGGTAAACATTGGCCCGACGTGACAATGCATCTGGAAGGGTGGCCAGGCAGCCAGGGTGGTAGGTGATTGAAAAATGGAAATCAGAGAGAAATTCAGCCCAGTTGGCTTGATGGCAAGTGAGAATCTTTGATGACATAAAATATTGAAGTGAGGAATGATTGGTGAGAACTTCAAAAGAGGAAGAAAGTGAAAGGAGAAAAGCTCTCCAGCGCTTGAGAGCCCAGACTATACCAAGGAGTTCCTGGTCATGACTCTCAAAATTGAGCTCAGCTGGGAGAAGCTTGCGTCTATCAAATGCAATGGGATGTTTTCCTGAGTCAGAAATCTGACTCAGTAGAGCACCCAAGGAATAATTGGATGCATTGGTCTCTACAATGGTGGGTAGAGAAGGATTGGAGAGGTGGTGAAAGCCTCTTTGAGTTGGTGAAGCTGACTGAGAGCTTCCTCATTGAGGGGAAAACAGGAATCTTTCTTGAGGAAGCTTGTGAGTGAGCTAATCTTCTTCGAATCATTCTTGATGAAACGGCGGTACAAATTGGAAAGTACAAGGAATGATTGAACAGCCTTGAGGTTTTGTGGAGGTGGCCAATTGAGAGTTTGCTGGACTTTGGATTGGTCCATCTTGAGGCCTTTAGGAGAAACAAAATAACTCAACTACTCTACACTGCAAACATGAAAAAGGCACTTTGAGGCCTTAGCAAAGAGGTTATTTCCTCTGAGTCTAGAAAGAACAGTGGACACATGAGTGAGATGTCCTTCTTCAGATCTGGAAAAGATCATAATGTCATCCAAATAAACCACAACATAAATATCAAGAAGATAATAAAAAATATCATTGACAAGGTTTTGAAAATAGGCAGGAGCATTGGTGAGCCCAAATGGCATAACCAAATACTCATAGCTTTCATATTTAGTTCTAAAACATGTCAAATATTCATCCTCCTCCTTGATTCTCAGCAGGTTATATGCACCACACAAATAGATCTTGGAGAAGATAGAAGAACCATTGAAATCAGTAATAAGCTGATTCATAGGAGGAACAGGATACTTGTTCTCCCTAGTAACAGCATTGAGTTTGCAGTAATAAACACACAAATGGAGGCCATCATCTTTCTTTTTGACAAAGGAGACAGGTGCTCCTGTTGAAGAGGAGCTTGGCCGGATGAAACCTTTCTCTACATTCTCTGAAATGTATGCCCTGAGTGTAGCTGACTCTTGGTTTGTTAAAGGGTAGATCACCCCAACTGGAGGTAGAGACCCCTCCAGCTTGATATGATGATCACAGTCGCGGTGAGGAGGACGTTTCTCTGCTTTCACCTTGGAGAATACATCCAAATAGTGGTGATAAACAGAAGGAACAACATTCATCATGGTTTCTATTTCTTCTGTCTCTTTCTCTTCATCCCAAAACTCCTCTGGGGAGTCATGATAGGATGAAGGAGGAAGGTCCATATTCCCAAAGAGGAGATGAAGTGAAGATACAGAATTATCTTCTCCAACATCTTGAATCTCTTTGAATACTTCATCTCTAGATGATAGTAACAAATGGTGGGAATTAAGGGAAGGAATATGGACAGAGGATGGAAATGATGGTGTTCTAGAATCACCAACCAGAGCTGCACATGATTTGACAGAAGACAAGTCATTACTGAAATATTTTGAAGGATCATGATAATCCTTATGATCAGCATTAAAGGTGATCAGCCCTTGCCTCCAATCAATAGATGGATTAAAATGATTGAGAAAGTCAAAACCCAATGAGAGGTCTTCTCTCTTGGGCGTATCAATGACTAAAAAGTCCCATTCAAAGCTTGGGAAGGAAGGGAGATCAACCATAATTTAGTGTTGTGAGTCACAAATAAGGAAGGGGACTCAGAGGAGTCCAATATGATAAGAGGAATCTTCTCTGGGAGTTCTGACATAGTCAATGAGTACTTGTGAACCAACTGCTTTGCAATACATGAGTGTGTAGCACCAGAATCAATGAGAATACTGTAGAAAACATCAGAAAGAGAAGAAAAAACAAAGAATTTAAATGAATTCTTGACACTAGTATTCAGAATGCACACTTGTGCTCTGGATGGAAAACAGTGAATACCATTGAACACAACATGATCTTCACTCAGGCTTTTTACTGGCTGGGAAAACTTCCTGAAGGTTGGGTAAGCTTTTTTGAGGCACTTTGAAAAAAGACTCAATACCATACTTCCCACCACAATAAGTAGACCAGCCCTCCTTGATTCTTCTTTCTTTTTCAGACCCTTTCAACTTGAAATCCTTATTCAACAAGGAAGAATGGGGCTTGTCCCCCTTTTGAGAATGAAAATTCTTCTTCTTATGACTTGAGCTTCAATAATTCTGATGATGACAAGAGTTTGACTTTGAGGCTTCAGGCTTCTTCTCTTGATGATGATTCCTCTCCTTTTGCCTCTCGTGGTACCTGGTATCAAGTTCCAGGCTGATGTCCATCAAGTCTTGAAGAGAATCAATGTTTGCAGTATGGGAGTGTCACAGGGGCTCTTTGAAGTGAAGAGGGCCTGGCACTCAGTAAACTGGGACTCACTTATGGAGGGCTCAAAGATATGATAAGAAGGGATACACTTAAGATTGTTAAGGATGAATTACTGAAATAATAAATATAAGAAAAGCAGCAACAAAGAAATAAGAGTAAGAAATAGAAGAGCCAACCACAAACAAGTCCAAGTCCACTGTTTCAACCTGTCAGAATGGAAAGAGAAGGGTTAATAAGGATATGGCCACCCAACTCATACTGTACAGGCAAAGAGAGAAAATGCAAAGACTAACTTAGAATTAAATAATTATAATACCCAAATATAAGGATAAGAATAATTATAAAATAATAAATAAACTAAATTAATTAACTGGGGAAAAGTCCCCAGGGGGGAGAAAGAGGGGCTGGTATATGTGAGAATCACCAGCCCTGATCCAGAGGAAGAATTTTCATGAGAATATTTGATGATTGAATTGAGTCTGGCCAATACAGGTCCTGTACGGCTGTACAGAACCTGTACAAGAGGTGTGGTGTATTTGAGTGATCATACAGTTTCAAGTTGGTGTATTGAAACTGTATTGGGTGAATCCAGCCTGTACAGGTATTGACAGGCTGTATTGAGGTACCAGGCTGTATGCATGTTTCAGAATGAAGATTGCTGAAATTGAATGCTGATGCAGATACTGGATTTGCTGATTTGGGGTGTTTGAGTGGGTGTATGAATGAAACCCTTACCCATGATGGATGGTTGTTACAGTATCCCCCTCTTGAAACTGGTGGGCTCCTGAACACCATAATACCCTGCCACTGTTGAGTGGCATCTCATTATCCCCACAGTTTTTTCAAAAAACTTTCTTTTAATTTTTCTTTTCCTCTTGGACATTATCCTGAAAATCCTTCATTACTTCTTCTCTGTCAAATTCAATTGATCCCCCCTTTTTTCCAAGTCTGAGTAAGTATTCCACTTCAAAATATGCCTTCTTTTTCTTCTGATTCAATCAACCATGCTCTTGGGGTGTGGCCTTGGGATATATCCCAGAATAAGGACCACTGAGCTCTTGTGCTCAAAAAATGATGCCCAATGAGTATATGAAGTGTACTCATTGGGCAAGCCTTAAACCTCTGAAAAATGGAAAAATATTTCCTCCAAGGGGTCTTGTCCCCATAATCCATGAAGATGGCCTTAACAGCCCTACAAAGTACTTTGGGCTGTGGCCTTTGCTCTGATGAAATTTGAAGCCTTTGATTTTTATGGCGTATGGGCCTTTTTGGGTGCTGTGGTGAAAAACCTTAATATCTTGATTTTTGGCCTTTTTTCACCTTTTTGAGCCTTTGGGGTCCTACGGTCCGTGGGCCATACGCCGCGGTCCGTGGGGGTTAATGGAGGCCCCCAGGACCAAAATGGAGCCCCTGGGCCCAAATTTTCTGGGGACCCAGGGTGACCAAGGGGCCCAGAAATGGCCAAATCTGGGATTTCACCAGTCATGGCCTGGACCCATTCATGGGGTCCAGGACCATCAAGATTCTGGCCTCCCCAAAGTTGCAGGGGAGGCCCTGGGTGATGAGTTCAGCCCCAAAGGGGTATGAACCTTCACCATAGAGGCTTTGAGGGGGGGGCATAATTGAGTTATGGCCCCATTTCCTTGAGGTCAAATTCTTTTATCTTGATATGGAGTGGATTGATTCTGACTTCTTGAATCTTCTGCTTGCATATTCTTCAGTTATGAGTTCCAAACTGACTGAACTCACTGAATCTTCTCCTTATGCACCGCCACCGTCTGTTCTTCATGGTTCTGGTGTCTTCAGTCGATTGTCCTCCCTTTCCATGGCGTCTTCTGGCCATTTTGATCCTTCCCAAACATTTGATGGGTTCAGAGCAGTTGAAGTTCTTGATCCTGCCTGTACTGAGTGTTTGGCCAAGGGAAAGGATTTCTTTCAACATTACAATCCTTGATCATCAAAATGCCATTTTTGTTTTGTTGGGAAGAAGCCATGCCGTCGTACTGGATCGACTTTGTCCCAGGTCAGGAAACACTTATGGAGTAGGAAAGATGGGCCTTATGGGCAGGAATTCCCCATTCTTGAGGAGCCTACCCCTGATGCCACTTATGGATTTTCTCAATGTGAGTGACTTGCATATTTTGATTGAATTGGTGCTGATATCTTGATGTAGTGACTGGTTCCAGGCAGAGGGATGTGGCCAGATGGACTAATGTTGGAGGGTCCATTCCAATTGGTGGTAGGCCCATCCACTACAGCTCAGGAATTCCAATTTCAAGGACCAATGCTGATGGAGTGGTGAAAGTAGTGAAGAAGCTAAGAAGAATTGTTGATTCCCCATCAGATCCAGATGCTGAAGGAAGTGATGAGTTGGATGGTGAAGAAGTTCAAGTTATTCCTCATTCCATTGGCCATCCATCCAGAAATTCCTCTTCTCCACCTCTTGCCAACACCAGGTTCCAAAGTCAAGTTATTCCCAGTACTCCAAGAACCTTCCAACCAATGCTTGCCTCCATTCCTACAACCCTTCCTCCTCCTTCACCAACTACTTCCCATACCACCAGGCCTGCCTTGAATCCAGCAGTAAGACCATCACCAGTTCAACAGCCCAGGAACTCACCCATAAACACCTCCCGTCAACTCCAACCTGTGGCCAGCTCCAGCAGAAGAAGAGATGGATTGTCCCCTCTGCCTTTTCCTGCCGCTCAAGTATTTCAAAGAAGAGAACGTTGGCCTATCCGGGTTACCAGAGAAGATCCCAACGCGGCTAGTGAAAATCAAGATGCTGTGGCCAGATTGTTCAGGAGGGTTGATAGAAATAGCAGAGAGGTGATTATGTATGCCAATGACAGGACTATCCCAGGTACTGCTTCTGAAGAGATGGCTGCAAAATTTGCCTGGTATGAAGATGAGTTGATAAATGATTTCCAGAGAACTTTTGATGATTTGGGTAGAGATAACTAGTTTTCCTTTTCCTTGTTTGTGTTTGGTTTGCCTTCTATCCCCACTCTTATAAATACTAAAAAATGAAAAAATAATGGAACCTCCCAATACATGATTTGGGGAGGGGATGCTTCTGCTTTAAAGAAATGAAAGAAAGAAAAACTATACAAGTAAAGAAAGAAAGAAAAATAAAAGAATAAGAGAAAATGAGAGTAAAGAAAGAAATAAAGAAAAATCCTGATGGTTGGTCCTTCTTGTGGTGAGTTGCTTGATTTTGGCCAATAAGTGTCTGAAAAAATGAAAACCAAGCATTTTGATGCTCACAAACTGGCCAAGGTAATGTTTTACAAGAAGTAGAACCCTCAGGGATGCATACCAGGAGATGGAACTTACTTTCATAACTTCCACTCCCCACCAAGCACCATAAAATTGAAAAGACACCAGGGCGAATCTCGCGTCAATTGTCGGCGATTGACTTCACGTCGCACCGCGGTCAGTATAAAATCTTGCTTCAGTCGCGTTAGTGCCACTTTATAGTCACTGGATTTAGTGGGTCACGTCACATCAGCGTCAAGACAACGTCAATTGTCACATGTGTCACATGAGAATGTCACTCAAAGCCCAAACCCATTTCAACACTATGCGCAACGTTCGTGTAATTTCACCTCATTGGCTTCCGCCTCCCCGACGCTTAGCATGCTTACGCACCCGCACCGCCCTCCATCCAGATGAGACTCCGACACTGCCCGCCCCTCTCCGTCCTCACCACTCCTCCTTACGCTTTCACACCCCTGCCCCTACCATCCTTATGCTTGTGTAGTACCCTCCCGACATGCCTCCGACAACGCTTACCATCCTTACGCTCATGTAGTGCCCTCCCGACATGCCTCCAACACCACTTATGACCCTTACGCTTGTGTAGTGCCCTCCCGACATGCCTCCGACACAGCTTACCATCCTTACGCTTGTGTAGTGCCCTCCCGACATGCCTCCGACAACGCTTACCATCCTTACGCTCATGTAGTGCCCTCCCAACATGCCCCTGACAATGCTTACCCTCCCTCCCGACACTGCTTACCATCCTTACGCTCATGTAGTGCCCTCCCGACATGCCTCCGACAACGCTCACCCTCCCTCCCGACACTGCTTACCATCCTTACGCTCATGTAGTGCCCTCCTGACATGCCTCCGACAACGCTTACCCTCCTCACGCTTCCGTATTACATCCACAGTGTACAGTACGGTGGCTTGTTGGCGTACACGATGAACGCAATTGCCAAAATATGCTGAGTGGCCTTCTCTGCCAACAGGACCTAAGGGGATATTGGTCAGTATATTCACCATGTTGTGGTTAGGGTTTAAATCATGAGACTCACAAATTAAAACCTAATAAGTGGACTATTTAAGACAAGAATTGTGTCTCCTGTTTCGCCGACAAAACCATTTTATTTCATATCAATCAAATGAACACTTTGCTTAGTCCTTACCTCATGAGCGTTGAATAGTTCAAAAGTTGACTTTAGTAGGTTTCTCACTAGTCAACTTTATTCAATGTCTCACAGGGAAGTGATTTCATTTGCATGATATGAAATAATTTGCAAAACATCGCCTCTTTCAATTTCCCGACAAATCGCATTTTGCAAATGCAATTATTTTACTTGCACCTTTTTTCTTGAATTTGGATCTTTTTATTCAAAAATTTTCAAACAAGTTATCAATCAACTCGTAACCATCTATTTGCTTAATAAACTACCTCCGCTATGGCCCAAACCCCGGGAAATTAAACTGAATTCAATGAACGACCAACTTCAGCCCCAGAGAGTGGAAGTGAAATCTCTGATATCGGCAGTAGTCGTGAATTAGGCATTGAAGTTGAGAGCCAGTCACATGAAGATAATCAAGATCCACCAGTTCTTCCGGAATGTGAGTATGCATCCATCTTGAATATTTCTAATCTCCCAAAACCTGATATTGTGTCAAAGCCTTTATTTCAGGTCAGCCTCCAAGCTCTCAGAAACCAAATTTTAAAAGTTATGAGAAGGAAAAGACTGTTGAACCTTGTGCACCGACAGAAGATGATGGGCAAGATGATGTAATTTTCAGTGGGGAGGTGGAAATTATATCCAAGGAACAATTTGTTTCCAACATTTCTCAAACAATCCCAAGGCTCGAAAAAATTCAAAATGATAGTAAAATTCCTGATTATGTGCGTCAAAAGATTGCTGAAGCCATGAGCCTGCTCAAAATGGATTTGAACCGTAAGTCCATTAATAATTCAAAACAAAATTGATAAAAACAGCTGCTTACAATATATGGGCGGGTGTGGAGGTGGGATAATCTCTACCTGAAGGATCTCGAGTCGTAATTGGATTTCCAGGCAAAGGATTAGGAAAAAGACCAAATATACATGCAACCAAAAAAACAAACAAAAAACGCCGTACCCTTGAAGCCGCAAACGATTCTCGCAATCAAGGTCATGAAATTATCAATGTTGAAGGGGACCATATTGATAATCAACCTCCGCATACTGAACCCACCCAATACTCAATGAAACAATCCATGATGAAGCTCCACATACTGAAAGCCCCCCGATACCCAATGAAACAATGCATGATGCAACCCCTCCCGCCTCTCCTCGGAATATTCAAGCCTTTCAAGAAAGGGAAGCAATTAAACATGATACAATGGGACGAGATATGACTGATATAATTCCCGACGCTGAGCCCGAAGTGTCATCCGCTGCAAATTTTCAAGGAATATTTTTATCCCGCATGGAAGAGTTTGCAGGCATTTTGAATTATCATTCCAATATTTCTCAACAATCATGGAAAAGGGGGCTTGATAATATCAATAGGATTTACAAAAATAGATGGGACAATTTACCAACAAAGGATGCTCATACATTCCTTCCTGTTGGTATTAAGGTGATCAGTAACCGAGAGCTTAAAATGTCGGCCTGGCTGGAGGACCTTGAGATGGCAGGTGAGTTTTATCTTTGTGCATGATACATGATGATTGGCTGTTGACTGGTGATATAAATTGAAATATACAGGGTTAGATTTTTTTAAGCCAACCAAAACAGAAGCCTTTTTTGATCACAACATTTGGAATCTCAAATTGATGAAGGAATCAGCTAAACCTCCAGATAATCTCCCAAAATCAGAACACTCCTTCTTCAAAATGGTTCAGAGCCTTCTTTACCCCGCCAATCCAGTTAAACATTTTTGGGCAAATGTTATGTTTGAATCCATTAGTTTAGTCTCATACGATGTGATTGCACCCAAACCATATGTTGCACCAACATCAAATTTGACCGATCCTCTTGGACTTGAACGGGGAGCAGTTGAATACCTTGCCTCCTGCTTGAGTAAATCGAAGCAACGTGCAACCCAACTCAGCATTGAAGGTGGCGGGGCTGAGAATGAGATATCCACAAAGCTGCACAAGAACCTGGAGGATCTAATGGATACAGTTATCCATTTGATGATTGCGTACAACATGGTACGTGCACATACAAAGGTCGAAGTTAATGGCATCAAAGGCAAACTCACAAACTTAAAAAAAAATGAGGCCATCAAAGATCTTTTGACGTGTCACAAGAATCTCGGAATAAATCGAATTTGCTATGGTATATTAGCAGCATTCTGTGCGGCGGGGGTTCGTGGTTTGATGGTATGCTCAGATGACTGGAGAACAAGCTCAGTTAAAGGGGCTTTATCACTAATTGACATTCCCGCAAAACTTTCAGAGGGTAAAAATCTAGTGGAGCCAGTGTGGCTACGTACTAATAAGTATATATGTGATTTACTGAATAAAAGTTTCTTCTCATCAGAGTCTTTTAACCCCGCTGTACCTCTTAGATTTGAATTTGCACGATGCTTAGTATTAGACTTTAGTGATGCCTGGGTGGCGAAACGTGGGCTTGGTTCAAGTGATGAGGTCACCTTGACGGTACCCAGGTCAGCTAAACTCACAACCAGGATTGACCCGTTTTAGATTAGCTTTGTACTAGATAGATTGTAATTGAATTTTGCAAAGTTATTTATGAATTCAATAATCATGACTTCCTATCCTACTACTGCCCGGATGCCACAGTCTGAGTACCAATAGTAATTGTACGGCGGCATGCCTCCGTACATCATTGCAAAGACTCCGACAAGACGCAAGCTGAGTCAGGCGATGTGCCCGCGAGTAGCACACGCGGGTGCATTGCGGGAAGTCGCGTTTATCACTTCCCGCCAGCCCATAATAGGCCAAATGTTCCTGTGTCTTTCAAGAGGACTAGGATAGCTAGGGATCCGCAGCAGGATGCATATTGCATTTGCGTGTGCTTGCAATATTCCAAATGGTTGGATTGGAAAGTGATTGCATGGGAACATCAATGTGTAAAATTGAATAATGCACTATCCACTGCAATTTTCAGGTTCAGGTATTTGAGATCGTGAATTTTCCAAGGTCAGGCGTGAGCTTTCTTTTTAGCCGCAATTAAAAAAGATTCATCCACCACAATCCAATTTAGGTGATATTAAGAAATCAGTAATCATTTGGTTTCATTTCAGTTTCTGCTGACAGCATGCCATTCACGAAAAAAAGAAAAGAGCGTAAAAGGGAACTCGCGAGAAAGCGTCGGGCTGAGGAAGGAAAGTGTGAGTTACGCGCTTAATCTCAGTGTATATATGCTTCCACATTTATGTGGCACCCTCATTGGGCCCCACGGAAGAACATTGGCTTTAGTCGGTTCAGATTGTGCCAATGTCATGTGGGCTCCAACAGGGAAGTCAAAGGATGTGTGCCGAAGAAAGCTCCTTGGCAGTATCTGATATCTTGTGTGCTTCAACACATAGTGATCCCTCAACCACTCGGGAATAGTAGCAGATCCCAAAAGACAAATGAGCGCAAAATGACCCAAATGAATAGGTTGTTTTCCTCCTCTCGCCCAACAGCACAAATATCAATGCCAGTATCAGCAAATATCACCCCAAGTGAAATTCGGAGGGTTGTGGATGTCAATCAAATCAAACGCATTCACTTTGGCCGTGTGGCAATTTTCTCTTCAACTGGATTACTCATTGCCCTTGTCGAATTCCGACCATTCACAACAATGAGTGAAGTCAAGGTCGATCAATGGGATGAATTATCACAATTCCTATTTCGCGAAAAGAGATTCACTGACCCGATTGCAACCAATGGAGCATTACTGGAGGGATTTATGTTCGCAATTGGGTGGCGCAAATGCAGCACCAAGAATGAACAATTTGGTCTGTATGGAAGTGTCGGGAAAATTGAAAACGCAAAAGATGAATGGCAGAACCAAGGTCCCAATCTTAGCTCGGTGGGTTGCATTCTAGGTCAATCCTTACGATATGTTGGGGATAATTTATTTGAGAGGATTCAAAATTTCTACAATTCATTGGGGGTTCCATCTTTTGATCAAGTCAACTATGAAGGCGATATTCCGGCAAATCAGGGTGCATTTGGGTTCGCTTCCGCACTCACTTTCACCATGAATGGATTCAAAAACTCACCTCATCTTGATAAGGATGCATCGCTGTATGCTTCGGGATGGTGGTTTCAAGCTGATAAGCGGACCGGCCAAATTCAAAGAGATGCGTCAAAGCGGTGTACAGGTGGGAAATTGATTTTCCCAAATGAGCATTTTTGGATTGATCTATCCGCATGTCATGGGCTCATTCAGGTAGTGTGGGCCAGTAGTACATTTGTTCATTATACTGATCCAGCACAGGACAACGAAAGCACGACACTAGTGGGTATGTCCGCACAATGCTCAAGCAGGTTAGCAAAAACAATGCGGCAAAAAAGCCATGGCTATTATGAGATTGCCGAGAGAGCGGGCTATCAAATCAGGGATGGTAATACAATCTCATGCCGAATCAAAGAATGAGGAGATTTGCATGTGTGTTGGGTAAGTAATGGTGGGGTAAGGCAGAGGACAATATACATGAGGATTGGATGGATTCTAGTGCGGGAGATGGGGTGTCTGACATGAAAAAGGGGTGAAGTGGATTATGTACGGTGGCATGCCATCGTACATCTGTCCTGGTTTGTTGCTATTGTCCAGGATGCCAATGCTTCACACGCAAATCCTCATGCTTGTGCAGGTTCTGACAATGCTAAAAGTTCCTTACGCCTATGCGGGGTGCCAACGCTACACACGCCAATCCTTGGGCCTGTGCAGGCTCCCGAAAATTTACACACCAATCCTTACGCCTTTACAGGCTTTCGACGATTCACACGCCAATTCTTACGCTTGTGAAGCTTCCCCACAATGCTGAAATTTTCTTGGCCTGTGCAGGATCCCAAGAATTCACACGCCAATTCTTACGCCTGTGCAGGCTCCCAACAATTCACACGCCAATCCTTATGCTTTTGAAGGGTCCCAAAACTGCTAAAATTCCTTACGCCTGTGCAGGCTCCCAACAATTCACACGCCAATCCTTATGCCTGTGCAGGCTCCCAACAATTCACACGCCAATCCTTACGCCTGTGCAGCCTCTTGACAAGTCACACGCCAATCCTTACGCTTGTGAAGGTTCCAGACAATCTAAACAATTCAATACATGAGTAAGATTAATAGCGTGTGACCATAGGAAAGGCCATGTTTCACGAATCTGGACTGGATTGCTCACATATGGGAACCTGCCGCTTTTTTACAGTTAAGAATGGGTATGGCTCTAAACCATGGAAGAAGAAAATATAGGAGAGGATAACGGCAACTATTGGCGCATTTTGAGAAAAAGAGGTTCACAAAAACAAATACTCACTCAAACTCTTGGTGGGGCACTTACAAAAATAATTCTCACGCAATCAGGGTTTTTCTCTAAGGAGGAAATAAGTAATTTTTACGTGAACAAAGAATGTAATAGAATTTGAACATAATAATAATTGATTACAAATGATAATTTATTTAAAAGAAAGTATTACAAATGATAAAAAGTGGAAATAATGGGAATATTTTTTTTAAATATTTATTTTTCGAGGAATTTGGAGACTATCCCGGTTATGTCCTCCTTTGGATAAGCCTCCAGTGCCTGGGCAAGGAGGCAGTTTAGTTCGTCCCGGAATTCCCGGTGCATCTCATTTCGATGAGTTGCATCCACAAAAGGAATCATGTGGAGCAAGCGACGATGCTCCAAAAAGATTCGGTTGATCGAATTGTGGACGATGGCTCGAGGAATCATTAGGGTCGGTCGCAGGTCGGTGAATTCCTGGCGAGCGTCATCGTGGGAATGAGAGGAGCTTGGCACCGGGGGGGAGGAGGCGTTGGGGTTCTCGGGGGCACTGGAAGGGATATCTGGGGAGGGAACCGGGGTTGGAGTGGAGGGGGGGGAATGGAAGAGGAAGGTGGGCGAGTTGGGTAAGAAGAAGGGGGAGGGGGAAGGGGATTGGGAATTGGGGATCCCACAGGCGTATCGTCGATGATGATGATCGAGCGAGGAGTGGCGGGACAATCTGCAGACGGTCAAAGAAAAGGTGAGGAAAAGTTGAGAGGAGTGAAGAAAGAGAAGTGGTGACTTACCATTAGGTTCCTCCGTGGATTGCGTAGGAGCCACCTCAGGTTCTGGCTCACGAGTCGTATCGTCCTCAGGTGGTTGGGACGATGGACTTGGGCCAGGAATAGGTGGCTCTTTGGTTCGGGAGGGTTCTAAAAAAGGAGAAAGAGTCAGTTCACTCGACTCGAAAGTGAAAGTGAAAATGAAATGAAACTTTGGCTGCTTACCGCCGAATAATTCCTCAGACCATCGGGTGCCACTCGGGCCTGGAGTGGGTTGCCGGGGGGTTTGCTCGTGAGGCAAACTAGGAACGGGAGAGTCTTGTCGGGGGGGATTCGGGGGGTTTTGTTCTATGAGAAATGGAAAAAAGTCAGTATTATTGCGTGAAGAGAAATGAGATAAGGAGGAGAAGGAAAACTTACTTTGGCGTTTGAATCCCATCAGTGACAAGACATGGTGACGATCAGCCCAAGCTCGAATGTCCTCTCGCCATCGCCATCCTTCATCGGCCGGATAATCACTTTGCTCTGGTCGAGGAGTGAAGTGACCATCGGATGGTGGCCTAGGAGGGGGAGTGGACAAATCAATACTGGAGGGGACAGGGCTAATCGTCCGGAATCGTTCCCGTTGGCCTGTTTGGGGGCCCGGCGTCCATTCACGCTCGGAAATGGTTTCATCATCGTCGACCACAAAGGAGTCCTCGCGAGGGCGTCTTGGGCGAGAACTCCTCTGGCCTCGTGGTTGGAAGGGGCGTACAACGAACGAACATTTCTTGTGTGCTTGTCGGCAAGCATCACAAGCGTCGTTTGTCGTCGAGGAACGGATGCAGGGGATACCCCGCTTGGTGCATAAAGTGCACGACATCTAAAAACAAAAAAATTGGGGTTAGTAACTCAATAGAAAGTAAGCAATCAAGAAAGAAAAGGATGACGTACGATGAATTATATAAATTTAAAACGGAATCAAAGTAAAAACGCTCTAGTCGGAAGTTTTTAAAAGTATGGAAGGAAGTCTTGAAGAAAGAAAAATATTAATATCGGTACATAATGTTGACAAAAGTTAAAAAAAGAGGTAACGCACGAGGTGGATAGAAGGGAGGTTCTGAACGGATCAGAAGAATAAACAAACAGGCAAAAGGAAGGGAAGTGGGTTTAGTGGAGTGCGAAAGACAAAAATAGAAAGGCAGGAAGACGAAGGGGAATACGCGGGTGAGGTTGAACGAAGTCGAGCGGGTGAGAAAGAAAGTGAAGTGCGTGTCGTGTGAAGATGGTCTTTTATACCATGGTGAAGCTGAGTCGATCTCAGCAGTTGCAGCACCCGCAAAAGTCTCAGCTTCAAGGCGTGTGGGCAAAATTGAAGCTGAGTCTCAGCAAATGCTGCAACTGAGAAGTGAAATGCTCGCGTGAGGCAGAAGAACAATGGGGGTCTGGCTGAGTATTGCAATTTATTGAATTGTCAAGCTGAGTCAAATCCCTTTGTTTCCTTAAATTGCCACCCGATCACCCAGGAGGGAGGTCGTGAGGCCCTTATTGATTGTGCATTGTGGGTGCAATGCACAAGTGACCGCGGCAAGATCACCGGCCTTATGGCCTGGTGATAGTCTTTGAACAAAGGGGGGGGCTGTAAGACAAGTGAATACAGCGTGAGCTTGCCTCAACCCATTGCTCAGGTTTGCTTTTGGGTCATAATTGAAATTCTCAGTGGCTGAACATTTTAATTGCACAGTAATTGAACAATTGATATAACAATATCAAATGCACCGCTGAGTATTGCAATTTATTAAATTGTCAAGCTGAGTCAAATCCCCTTTCTTTCCTTAAATAGCCACCCGATCACCCAGGAGGGTGGTCGTGAGGCCCTTGTTGAATGTGCATTGTGGGTGGAATGAACAAGTGACCCATGCAGAAATGCACCCGGTGCATTTGGTCACAAGTGACCGCGGCAATATTACCAGCCGTATGGCCTGGTAATATAGTATGTGAACAAAGGGGGGGGCTGTAACACAAGTGAATACAGCGTGAGCCTGCCTCGACCCATTTCTCAGGTTTGCTGTCGGGTCATAATTGAAATGCTCAGTGGCTGAACGTTTTAATGGCACAGTGATTGAACTATTGATATAAAAATATCAAATGCACCATGCTGAGCCATTGCTCAGTCGTTTTTGTATGCGCACAATCTGAGCATTTGGCACAGCATCGGGTGACATTTCAGCCAGCTGCAGCATTTCACACGCTTTGGTGAAGTGCTCCAAACTGAGCCTTCCAATGAACTATTGCAAAAATAGTTCATTCCATGGCTTTACTGAGCACTTTCACACGGTGCTTTTGACCATGATATGCTCAGCTTGCGTGTGCAAATCGGGTGAAACGCAATGCTGAGCATGTGGCACATGAGCTACGTATATGCAAACGATCGGAAGGTGCAGTATAACACCTTCCTGATCTGTACAGCCAACACTGTAGTACGCAGTACACCTGTGTAAATGTATGCTGCGGGGCAGAGCAAAAGCTGTTCAGCAATGTAACATGAAAATCACGTCAAGCCATTGAGTCATATATCTCAACTGCATCCCTTTGGTGCACCTTTTTGCAGAGCTCTGCCTAACAATGGCATAGACGCGGGTGTAATCCGAGTTAATGAAAGTGGGTCATAATGGGATGACTTATTATTTGGGTAATACACAAACAGTGGATTCACTCCGGTGCCATTGTCTGGGCCAACAATGACTGGCCCTGCTTGTTCATTGCGCGTGCTCATTGTCGGGCAGCCACACACTTTCATACGCACCACCCCAACGGGTCATACACAGGCAGCTTTCACACGCCTGGAAGACATTTTACTGCCAGTGTTCCGACCGGCTAGTTTCTTGGTTGGGTGGGCAGCTTTACTGCAGACGCTCACCTCCTCGCGCGTGGAAACCTGATGCCAATCAGTGTGAATTTGCTTCAGCCTCATCCACATCAGAATAATCCCAGCCTATGATTGCTGAGGCTGGTTATGTTTGCGTGGGTATCTCCCACCGCGGGTAATTTTCTTCACGTTCTCACACACCCCGCGCAGGTTGTGGCACCTTGCTTGCAGCCAGAAATTCCCTTGGGTGGGTGGCCTCTTTCTCCGGAGTTTTTTACATGCGTGAGGCAAAGACCGTGATCCCAATCTCTGGGGAATAGTAGCCTCCTCAAACGCAATAGGGGTGAATGTAGATGTGGATCATGCCTCACAGTCGGTGCCTCGTTTGATCATGCCACACTTCCCCCCCTGAAGCCTAGTTGGAATCAGTCATCAAAAACCTTCACGCAAAACCAAAGTCATGTTCGGTGGCACGCCACCGAACATATCTCACCCGCCCACACACAAACATCCCCACAGTGAGATTGCCCTTTGAAACGGCCAACATTGCCCAGTAGGTCCCTGTGCTACAATTAACCTGGGGAAGATATATATGCATCCATGTTCGCTGTCACACCAGCAAACATGACTGCATGCCTCTGATATGCCCTCCACAATAAGTTGCTACAACCCACCCAATTTCGGATATGCTAATGTCAACCTTGTTCCACCAAGGGTTTTGTACCTTGCTGCAGATCCAGCAGTCATATCGGTGCACCCACATTTTGGCCACCTTGCCTTGATATATGCCCCAAATCGGATATGAAAATTATGAGCCCAAGAGGCCCACCCCCATCAAGACCATGCACGTAACCACAGGCCATCCCCCCTTGACCCCATTGCTGCCTCTCATATAAGTTCCCCACCTGCGCCTATTCGTCTTTATTCCGTTTAGCTAACCCCTCCCGATCATATAATTTCCAACTTTCCCCAAATAATCTAAAATAGCCATCATGTCAACCCCTTCACAACCACTTTGCATTGGGATGATTAATATTCGTATTCAAATAAATAGTGATATAGCCTTAAATCCTGAGAATTCCCACTTAGCTTCTTGGATTATCATATGGCACAATCAACACAACATATTTGTTTATCTCCCCAATCACCAGCATGCTATTGGCTCTCTACCTGCAACCCTTTCCAAAACGTTGATACCATTCCTTGGGGCACCAAAAACTTTCCTGCACTGTGGTCCTGGTGGGGCATGGATTGAAAATTGCCAATCCAATCCTACTCAAATATTATTTGTTGAGGGAGTATTTATGACTGATGCAAATGATCCCTCCTCATCTCAGAAACCCAATCTAGCATTGATGTTCTTCACATGGTATCCAAACCTTTTATTCATAATGGAAAGCTTTCGAACACAAGATTACAAGCTTAAAATGCCCAAAGAATATGACTGTAATACTCATAGTCAATGTCAACTTTTTACTCCATCATTTCCCGCTTCAAACTCAACGCAAGCTTCATATCCTGCTGTTTCATCATTGATTTCCAAGAAACAACTGATACAATTACCCAGTGGATCAGACCTCCCCATGATGACCCCACCCCATGCCATTATTCAAACTCCCCTCCTCCCTCATCAAAAGACCGGACTAGCTTTTCTCTGGGATCGAGAAATCCCCAATGGTCAATCAGCCCGTAACCTTTGGGCCACCTCACCCCCAGGATCCACTTTCAATTCCAGGCACATCATTACAAACAAGGTCGTTAGCTCATTTGAATCCCTTTCGACCAATACCCCTCTTGGAGGACTGCTTGCGGATGATATGGGTTTAGGTAAAACCATTCAGGCCATTGCTCTAATTGGTACCTCCAAGGAGCGGATGATTGCAAACCCCCATCGCTCCACGCCCACCATGATCATCTGCCCCCCTTGCTTAATTACCAACTGGCAATCAGAAATATCCAAGCATGCTCAGGCTGGAGCGCTGCATTCCAAAATCTACCATGGTCCCACTCGTCACTCATTATCCAAAGACGACATCTTAAAATATGATATCATCATCACTTCTTACAATACTATCACCCAACAATTTAAGCAAACCAATCCCTCTACATCATTCATTTTTCAAATCAATTGGCATTGTATAATTTTGGATGAAGCACAGTGAGTGTCTGATCTTAAATGATTCAAATTACCTTTTATATCCAATAACCCTTGCCCAATCTTATAGCTATATTCGCTCTCAATACACTGCCACTCACCGTGCCATTAATAGCCTCCTTTCATCCTGCTGAATATGTTTAACGGGCACACCTATTCACAACACCATTTATGACCTTTTGGGCATAATATCATTCATCACTCAACCCCAGAGCGCCGATCAAGATAACTGGTCACCATTCATCCTGAGTAGTCTTTCCAAAGGTTGCAATGATATCTTGCATTTGGCATTGAGGCATTTAAGTTTGCGCCGCACCAAAACCACACATCTCGAATCCCTCCCCACTATTAGCCATCATTATGAGCTGCTCCCACTCAACCCAACCATGCAGCAAGAATATTCCATATTATATGAAGAATTCCTATCATCCAAAAGCAAAGGACCAGGAGAATTTTTCAGAAATATTAATAAGCTGCGAATATGTTGTAACCATCACATCATGCTTAACACAATTGCGGAGGCGGATTTGGAAGACCCCAAGGGCAGGAGCACTCAGGATAAATTGCCAACAATCACACGAACTATTGTGGATGTCGAAACATGCATGATGAGTAGTAAAATTGCACACCTCCTACAAAGCTGAATGAAGAACAAACAAACAAGGTGTGGTCCAACCAAATTGGTGGTTTACTCCCAATGGACCCAATATCTAGATTTGTGCGTTAATTCTAATATGCATCCATTACCAATTGAATCCATCTGACTTTTTCATATTGTAGAATTGCTATTGCCCTTGCCCATCACTCTATCCTTTCAGCACAAATTGATGGAACAATTACAGCACGAGCACAGGAGAAGGCACTGGAGAATTTCTTCAATAATCCTGAATGTGAAGTACTGATTGCATCCATTGCCGCAGCTGGAACTGGCCTCAATATAACTTGTGCTAATACGGTCTATTTAATGGTGAGGGGACCCCCAAAATTGTGCCCTGATTTGCGGCCCCTGACATCCACATTTCCAGGAGCCCAATTGGAACCCAGCCATTGAGGCTCAGGCTGTTGATCGACTCCATCGTATTGGCCAACAACAACCTGTAAAGGTCATCCACTATATCACTCCTCATTCAGTTGAGGTCAACATGCGGAAGGTACCTTTCAAGATCATCTTTGACACTAATGTATTGCTATTCTAAAATCCTTCCTTATGGAAATGCCATTTTCCAAACACCAATAGGTCCAAGAAAAGAAAAAATCATTAACTGCGTGAGCCTTACTGATATTATATAATTTGTATTTTACCAAGTTGATAAATCTTGTTTACCCTGGCATAGGTCCACAATTATGAACACCATGAGTTGGATCGAACTCCTTCAATATTTTCTCAATGAAAATGAGCAATAGAGTATTATTTCTAAGGGAGACGGTGATACAGTCCAACTCATATTGTCTATATTCTGGCATATTTAGCAAGTTGCATCTT
Source organism: Austropuccinia psidii (assembly GCA_023105745.1). Lineage (NCBI taxonomy): Eukaryota > Fungi > Basidiomycota > Pucciniomycetes > Pucciniales > Sphaerophragmiaceae > Austropuccinia > Austropuccinia psidii. Next base: position 6,667,310 of record JALGQZ010000007.1, on the reverse strand, counting down.
TAAGGATTAATACTCAGATTGTATTACACCTGCACAAATAATTCACAAAATGTTAGTTTGTAACGGTGCTATACATTTATATTACTAAGTTATTGCAGAGCATCACCATTCGGCCTAATAACTGGCATGACAAGTATCTTGAGGGCGCTAGTCTGCATCTTACTACAGCCTTTGAGCCAATCTTGATCAAATACCTGAAATGATAAGCCTTCCGGAATATCACCATCATCTGTTGAGCGTAATTCTGGCAATCTATCAATAGTTTTTTTACCCTTTTTTTTAATGCAATTACAAAACTCTATGTCTCGATCCATTTTTAATACCAATTCATTAAATAACTGGGAGCGCCAGCGTAATCCCACTTTGCGGTAAACTTGACGGCCATTTTCCAGTACCTCCTCAGTATCTGAACATACTCGAGGGTCATTGAATTGTGATGCTAGAATGGGAAATTTAGCCGTATCACACCATTCACGACGGCGCTCACAGGTCTGCACATAATGAAGTAGATCATCATCCGTCTTTGCTCCCAATGAAAAAGAGATACATTAACTAACCCTTTGACGAATCTTTGCGAGCTTTTGATTCTCCTTCTTTTTAACCAAATACTCGGCATCCTTTTGAATAGACTTCCATTCTCTTTTCAAATCAGTGAAATATCGCTCCATTAAGGCCGCCACAACCCCATAGTTATTATGATCCTTGTTCCAACAGTAATGATGATACTCGGTGCAGACCAGTGCGAGACGGAATGTATGGTAAAACATTATAGACATCAGCTCATTGAACGGATGTTGCCATGAGCTCTCCCAGTCCCAAGTGAATCGCTTTAGTCCTAGCTTGTGGAGCTCATTTTCGCAGTAGCTTTGGAAACCCTGGGATTGAACTGGTGTTGATGGCTCATTGAAAACATCCTTGGGGACATATCCGAGATGACAAGCCACTTGAATTGCAATTTCACGCTCTTCTGTGCTTGGTGGTGCTGGTAGTGAGGAAAAATCCTTATCCCTAACTTTGAGTAGGAACAGGCAATGTGCATGTACTGCTGATCTCATTCCATGGACATTCTCTGGAAGTTCTGCTTTCAGCCATTTTTGTTGCTCCTTCTGGCTTGCACGTTTCGCCACATTGTGAGCTTTATGAGCCTGGTTCCTTTGCTGTCTGACCTCGGATTGTTCAAGCATACTCTGGGCAAGGGGCATTTGAGGATGGGTGAACTCATTATTTGACTGAGTGCCATGATCATGCGCCGTGAAATTGTCACTCCTTGCTTCATCATTTGTTTCCATTTGAGTTGGAGACATGTTCTCATCCTCATCATCCACCATTTTTTCTCTTGATGAACTGGCATGAGATGTTCTTGGTTTGGAGGCATATGGATGATGACGTCCAGTGACTTTCTCTTTATGGACCAGAGGTGAAGATGCATAAAGTTCATCACCTGCCATGCACATCAAAAAATGAATGAAGACTGGTCATACTCACAATCTTCAATTGGCTCCTGAGATCGGACTGACTTGTCTTTAGGTGCCATATCTAACCCATGAAACAAACATATCAAATTGTGAAAAAGGTTATACTCCAAAATTAAAATGACTTACTTTGATGAAGCGTCAATCCTGGATTTCCCTCTGACAGACCACTCCAAGTTACATTCTCCAATGGTCTTTTTCGTCGCCCCCCATCCACGCGCCTTTCATCACCCACATGAACCTGAGATCCTGATGGAATATTGAGGGTTGGCTGTTTACTTTGGCCAAAGGGATCCTGGGATGGGACTGGATTCCGACCGGGATTAAGGAGAAACTCACGTGGAAATTTTGATTGGGGATTAGCATGTGATGAGATTTGAGGTGTGCCTTCTGGCCCCTGAGACACATGCGTTTGTGTATTAGTGGGATTCGGGGGAAGTGGAGTGACGGAAATATTTGGTATTGACCAAGTGCTTGAAGTTGGAGCCTTTGAATTGCCCACATCAATGTTAAGACCTGATACATTTATTGAGGATGCGATGGGGGTTGTGAGAGGAATGTTGGGGCTCAATGGTGACTGTGTTTGAACATATTCTATGCTAGATTCACTATTTGAGTCATGAACAGAACCTGAACGGGATTTATGTGACTTGAAAGATGACATAAGGGCCGAAAAAGCACAGTAATATTTTTAACTAGATAAAACACCTCAGTATTATGATAAAATAGAGTGATATGAGATGAAATCTTTTCAAATTTATAATAGAGAAATTCTATGAATAGTTGGAACTAAGTGTTGCGTGAACGTCCAATAAGCCTCTTTTTAGGAGAATCCTCCCTGCCTCCTCTTGAGTTCCTCTGCTTTTATCGGAAACCACCCGGCACGGCCTACCACCATATAATGTAATATTTCCTTGATCTCAAAGGGGACCCATCATCCATAAGTAAACATATTTGGTAGCATTTCTGCCTCCCCATTGTCACATTTTGTGAATTATCCAAACTGCCAATATATGCATTGAAATTCCACAGCATTGTACATCTGTAAAGGGGTATATTCATGAAGGATTTACCCACAAAAGAGACATCACCTTTACAAGAAAGGCAAAACAATCCAAATCACACTCCAACCGATTAAAAGCCTGCTGCACTCAAACCAAATACCAAGACTTTAGGTGCACTACAACCTTTTATGTAATAGAGTTATATCGTTATGTCTGTAATAAGGTTTAAGCCATGTACGATGGCGTGCCAGCGTACATGGTTTGAATGTCAATCCCCTCAAATCAATGTTGACACATCCCTATTGGAACACCCCTCAAGGGTCAAAACCGCAGTATCGCCATGTGTAAATAAAATAGTATATGTATGAGCATTGAGCAGCATGGAATTTTACCCAATTAAACTCCTAACCAATTCCGCCATCCAGATGAGACATGTTACACTCCATCAGCTGCAGCTCACGCACCATTACAAATGGGATAAAATTCTCAGATGGCTCAAATCATCTCCCCCTTCATAAATACTCACTCAATTTTTTTGCCAATTAATAACACTCCTAAACACTTTCACATCAGCCATAGATATTTATACACAAACCAACCGTACTCCCAATTCCTGCAACAATGACAACCCGCCCCTATTCCTCAATGCGTATATGCATGTGTCAACACTGCTCAACTCAAACACACTCTTCCCCTGAGGGTGATAGGCCTGGAGTTGCCTTCACACCTTTCCAATATAAACAGCACATTAAAGAGCTCAAATCAACCATTGCACCCAAATCTCTTCCAAACATCCCTACTTCTGCATCAGGATCTGAGTGCCCACAGCTTCTATTGGATCAAACATTCCCAGCTGATTATTCACCACCATGGGCCCAAAGCATCTTCTCCACAGCACCGGGGCTCAATTCAATTGCACAGAAACCATACAGCAGCAGTCAAACCCTTCCTCCACAAGACCTTGGAATGATAATATCTGCCATTCTATCATTAAGGTATAATATACCCCGCAGGGCTTCACGCATTCTCCACCCCGCCCTAAACCTGCTGATCAAGTCCAGCATCTCAAGCTCCGGTGGTCCCCCCATTCCTGCATTCCATATACCTCAAGATCTGAGTACCATATTTGAACATCTCCAATTGGAGCCAGTGATTCAAAACTATCTATGTTGTCCTCAATGTTTCTCTCTTAATGGCCTTACTGAATCAGTCACAACTGACCAACCCCACTGTCAACGTCATAATGACCCAAATGATCATGATCCCCCTTGCACACAATCATTAGGCAAATTCATCTATTCATTTGAAGCCCACACCCAAAACACCACCAACATGAAGCAAAAATTTATACCAACAAAACATTTCATTTATCAACCATTCAAAAATTGGCTTGCCAGATTTCTCCAGCGGGCTGGAATTATGGAAATTCTGCATCAACATCAACAATCCCAAACTCCCGAAGATTCCCCAAAATGTGACGTCTGGGATGGATTGGTCTGGAGACGCTTCACTGGCACTAGAAATATCCATGACCCCCATTCATGTCCATTCCTGGTGCATTGGCCTTCTCCATATATGTGGACTGGTTTAATGCACATGGAAAGTCAACCCGGTTGGCTAGCATTGGACCTATCATGCTTATTTGTCTTAATCTCCCCCCAAGTGAAAGATTGAAGCCCGAGAATGTCTATGTTGCAGGAATCATCCCTGGTCCGAAGGAGCCAACTTCCCTTCAATTGAATTATTTATTAATGCCACTCATCAAGGAGCTCAAAGAGCTATGGCAAGGTTACCATTTTTCACCCACCTCAACAGGTCCTTCAGGATCTTTTATCCGTGTTGCCATTCTCACAGCCATTGCGGATGTGGTTGCCATGCGCAAGCTTACTGTATTTATTTCCCATTCAGGCAACCACTTTTGTAATTTTTGCACCATTCACAAAGCTCAAATTGATGAAATTGGTCCTCAATTTCACTACACACGCTCATATCAAAATCATAAATCAACCATTGCCAAATGGCTTTGGGCCACCCCACAACAAAGACAAGCAATTTTCTCTGAGTATGGAGTGCGATATTGAATTTTAGAAGACCTTCCATATTGGGATGCCACCAGAATGGTTAATCTTCACATAATGCATAATTTAATACTTGGAATTTTGAAGGATCATGCAACTTTCAAATTGTGCATTCCAGAGTCCAAATCAAAAATTTACCTCAGGTCCCGCAGGAAATCCAATGACACCAACAGTTCAGACTCAGATTCCATGACCTCCAACAGCTCTCTTGATAAAATCACATTGAGAGAGGCCCGCTCCCTGAGAAGAGACACAGCAAAAATAATAAATGAGCCACTCCCCACTACTTCCACCCGAAAAAACTACTTCCCAATGCCCACCCCTAACACAGAACATCCATCTAGTGGTTCTGCGGAGCTTCCTTCATTTGATGCCGATTACATCTTCACTTCTGAGATCCCCTCTGAATTGGATATCACTGCACTGAGTGATCACCAGATCAAGGGTGAGGCTCTGGAGCATCTCCGACAAATCATATCTGAGACAATAATTCCCTCATCATGGACAAGAGTGCCTCGCAACATGGGTTCCCCCTCTCATGGTAGCTTAAAAGCCGCTGAATGGGCTCTCTTATATAAGGTCTATATTCCATTTTTAATGCTCAGTCAACAGATGTGATTAGATGTACACCAATCCGCCAACATTCAAAGAAAAATGGGTCAGTCAGAAGAACTTGGAAATGAACTAACCAAGAATACATTCCATTTGATTAGTGCTATCAACATTGCCACAAGTTGGACTGTTTCAATAGGAGATGCGACTGCATTTGCTGAACATTGGAAAAAATTCTGCCTTTCCAATCAACTCCTGTTCCCAAAACAGAAAAGTAAACCAAATCATCATTTTGCTGACCATATTCCCGAACTCTTCCAACGTTGGGGCCCAGCACAAGCCTCAGCCACATGGGGTTATGAGCGCTTGATTGGAGTATTTGCAAAAATGCCAACAAATAACAAAATATGTACGTCAATTAATAAGATCAATATATTCACATTGATTAAACACCTGAACTGAATAAGATTAACTTATTGCAACTCTAAATAGATGATATAGATAAAACCTTACTTCAACATATCTGTCGATGTTCCAACCTTTCCGTTCTCCTGAAATCCCCATCCGTGCCATGTGAAATAAAACAGCTTTTCGAATCACAGCCACCTGCCCTGTTCAATGACCATAAATATAACAAACCATTCCATCATGACCAAGAAAAGTATGATTGCCTGGTTGAGTACTTACAGAATTTTCATGCAACAAGGGAAATAGTTGATTGGATCAGCTTAGTCACTACCGTGCAATCCACAAGTCATCTCACTTCAAGGATTGTCTCACCTTGGTATTTTCCAGTTTCAAACATTAATATTGGGAACAATATATTTTCAACTGAATCCAAAAATGTCAGCAACAGTGTGATATTTTTTCTGAGGGGCAACTCATGACGCTTTGGTATTATTAATAGCATTTTTAAAGTCTCTGAGCCATCTAGCATACTGAACAATAACTTTCTGATCTTAAAAACTTTGAAGATTGATGTGAATTTCTTACCAGATTGGCCGCATCTGAATATTTATAAAGCTGTTGGTTTTGATGATGGACACTTGATTATATCTGAAGAAGAAATAGAAGGTAACTGTGGATTGTATGATAACAAAGTTCTGTCATGTGGACTGCTTGTAATGATAAAGCCATTATTTCATGAAATTTAGTCTACAGAAATGCAAATATCTCAGATTCATTAGCAATTTTGCTAGTGAATTAACTGCCTCAAAATTTAGTGACAGAGACATGCCATTGTGACAAGCAAAGCCCATTATTTCACATTGCCACAAAGAACTTACTATTTTGACATTGGGTACAGTGTGAATAAGCCAAGTTCAATGATCAAATGACCCACACACTCACCTTTCACAGCATCCAAAATTTCTAACTGCTCCATCATCATGTTGGAAGGGGAAGCGGCCCTTGCACACGCAAGCGCACCCGCACACGCCAATGCACACGCAAGCGCACCCGCACCCGCACGCGCCAATGCACACGCAAGCGCACCCGCACCCACACACGCGGTATTGTGCGGCGGGCTTTACCAGTGTCAGATGTGACTATGAAACTGATGATAATATTACTATTAATCAACAGTACTATGTCTGTTCTTATGTAATATAATAATAAAAATTATTATAATCACAATTAAATAATTATAAAATTATTTCTTTCACGTGTTAAACACTACTAGTGATTTTAACAGTGAGCAAGTAATTGTCTACTAGAATCAATTACAAGAAGATTTTAATAATAAAAACTTCTTTTATTAAAATAATAAAATTATTTTAATATATAATTATCTTTTGCAAGAATAATTATAAATATAATTCTTGAAGAAAACTAATTTTAGAGAAAAACTTTAAGAAAAGAATTAAATATAAATGACTCACTAATACTCCAAAGAACTTATTGAAAGATATAAGTAGAGAAATTTGACGTAGAATTGTGGATTTAAGGGATCAAGATGATTTATAACAGTATTACAACAATATATAGTTGGATTCTTTGACTTCACGTCTTTCTGATTGATTTTGAAAGATTTAAAACACTTAAGAATAGTTGAACTAATACTTACTTGTTGGTAATAATGATTTAATAAAATGATAAGATGATGATTTGGAAAAAACAGCAAGAGGAGGCCTCTTTTAAGTCTAAGACAGCTCACAGAGGCGTGCCATGGAGCAAACTGAAAAACCAGTAAGTGAGAAAACAATAAACCCTTTTGGTTTATTGATTGCATCATTAATTGTCACGTAACATCATCATAATTACTTATTTGATGCTTTTACGTGACTACCAATCCCAATATGGTTAAGAATAAAAGGAGTAACACTTGTAAATCTTCTTTTATTCCAAAATAATCATTTATTTCTCAAAGTTATCAATGTTATTGCCAATTTCATCACAGGTTGTAATTACTGTGAATTTTTGAAGATTCAGTGGAGTGTAAGTATCTCATTACCTCCTTGGCACGTCAAAATAACAGGTTATTTGCTATTTTCTTATGATTTACAGTACATGTAACTTGGTAACCAAGTTCCCAAAGAGGTTTAGTTTACCAATTGGGCTAAGATGAGCCATGGAACCAAGCTTTGGAGCTATCCACGCCTCTGGGGCCTCAGAAGTTGGGTACCCTGGCTCTCTTTGATGTCTTTTGTCCCCCTTGCTTATTTTTCACGTCAAAATAGAAATTTAAGCTCCAAGTGAGATATTCACTATGGGTGTACCAAAAGTGCATGTAAGAATACCATAATATTAAGTGCTCAAAACATGCATAACACTATTCTTAGTGTATATGTACCATGGGATTTCTCACTTTCCCATTATTTTGGCTAAAAATCAAGAAAAACAAAAATTTTCATGGATCTTTTATGTGGTATTAATGATGTGGTATTGAAGTATTTTCCATTTTACCACTTCAAATACTTAAATTGAGCTTATTCACTCTATGGAGCTACCCTAGGTGAATTTTTGTGTAGAATCCAAATCTGGTCTTAAATCCATGGATTTACTTACTCAATAAAAAGTTATTCAACTTTTCTGAAATTAAAAATAATGAATTTTGAATATATGCATGACTTATGAGGTATGCATTATTCAGAATTTATTTTTAAGATAATTGTGGCCTAATTGGGTATGTAAAATATACCTCAAGGCTCACAACCAGTGTCACCTGCAAAACGACAATCCCTCTCAGGCGGAGTCCTTTCATGGACGGCCTGGTGAAGTCAAACCCCCCGCCAAAATTTCTAAAGGCGCCATCATCATGTAGGAAGGGGAAGCGACCCTTGCGCACCCGCACCCGCACGCGCCAATGCACACGCAAGCGCACCCGCACCCGCACACGCCAATGCACACGCAAGCGCACCCGCACACGCACCCACACACGCATGCGCACCTGCACATGCACACGCGGTATTGTGCGGCGGGCCCTACCAGTGTCACCTGCAAAACGACAATCCCGCTCAGGCGGAGTCCTTTTATGGATGACCTGGTGAAGTCAAACCCCCCACCTACATCAAGACTGGCTGAAGGACCTCTTTGATGTGTGTTTGTGCAAACAGGCGGGTCTTGTGTATTTTTTACCAACCATTGGACGGTTGCGGGATGATCAGGTGGTGAGGAATCTGAGTTGAAGGCACAGGGGAACCAATATTGGTGGATGTCACAGGATTTGGTGTAAGACAAGAGTAGGACATGTGCTCCACGTTCGCTTGATTTTTGCTTGACGTGAGCTCGACTTTTATCCTGCTTGACGTTTGCTTGACGTGAAGTCAATCGCCGACGATTGACACGAGATTCGCCCTGGTGAGAATTGCCATAAATGACTTCTGAGATGAATTGCCATAAATGACTTCTGAAATGAATTGCCGTAAATGACTTGAAGTAATGAGTGTCTTGAATTATGATGATTGGCATAAAATGAAATGATAATAAAGAAAGAAATGAAAAATAAAGAAAGAAAACATTGGGCCATATCTTGATAAGGTCCAAATGGAGGGTATTGATGTTGTATGCTTCCTGAACCTGTCCAAAGAAATGACAAGTGCTCACAAAGTGGCCAAGGTGATGCTTACAACAACATATGGGTAGAATACCCCCTTAAAGGTGCATGCCAGGAGAGGAACTTACTTTCATAACTTCTTCTCCCCACCAAGCACCATAAATCAAACTCTTGAGGTATTTGGACCAGGCTTGTCTGGATACAATGAATGGAAAGCCTTGACAAGATCTGGGGAGTTGGTAAGGTTTTAAGCTGGTTCCCAAGTGGTTCTTTCTGGGTCTTCACTGAATCCTTTCCACTCTACAAGACACCATAATTTACCTCTTTTGAGTTTTGAGTCCAGAACCTGAGCCACTTCCCATTCTTCTTGCTCTTCCACTAAAACTGGTGGTGGCGGCAATTGATGACGATTTGGGATAGTTGAATGCTTAACTGGTTCTAATAAGGACACATGGAATACAGGGTGAACTGTCTTCCATTGCTGAGGCAACTTGAGGTGATATGCATGGCTGCCAATCTTCTTCAGAACTTCAAAGGGTCCCAACCATCTTTCTGTTAATTTCTTGGTGGGTCTTGTTGTCTTGATGTTCTTGGAAGCTAGCCATACTTTGTCCCCAGGTTGGAAATCAGGTGGAATTGCCCTATTTCTATCTGCATACTTCTTGAATCTCCTTATTGCTGACTCTAATTCTTCTTTGACAACTTCCTGTACTGATTGGAGTTTTGTTGATACCTTTCCAGCAGGTGAGTCTTGAGAAATATGGATTGAGTCAAAGCTGGGATTTCTTCCATAAATGGTGAAAAAAGGTGATTGCTTGGTTGATGAATGCTCTGCATTATTATAGGCAAATTCAGCCAGAGGGAGCCAGGTGTACCAGTCATCTTGATGATAGCTGACATACATCCAAAGGTACTGTTCTAGTATCTGATTTACCCTCTCTGTCTGTCCATCTGTTTCAGGATGAAAGGCAGTTGAAAGATCTCTTGATATCTTGAGCTGCTGACACAATTGAGTCCAGAATGATGAAACAAATAAGGATCCTCTATCACTGAAAAGACTGACTGGGAGTCCATGCTTGGAAAATACATGACTAATGAATGTTTGAGCTAAATCCAGAGCAGTGATTGTGCCATAAGTTGGAATGAAGATTGCCATTTTTGAGAATCTGTCCACAACTACTAAAATTGAATCAAAGTTGTTGGACAGTGGCAATTGAGTGATAAAGTCCATTGATAATGAATTCCAAGGACCAGACGGAATTGAAAGAGGCTTGAGTAATCCAAACTTCTTGTGATGAATGTTCTTGTTTCTTGAACATTGCTGACATGAGGACACATAGTCCTTGATTAATTGATTCATGCCAGCCCAATAAAAATCCCTCTTGATGAGCTTGAGGGTCTTCTCCTGGCCAGGATGGCCAGCCAATGGTGAGTCATGACGCTTTTGAAGAATATCGAGTTGAAGTTCTTCATTGCTTGGAATTACCACTCTATCTTTGAATAATAATAACTTGGCTTGCGGTTCAAGAGAATAATCTGAAACTGGTTCACCTCTTGCTAGTTGCTTGAGTATTTCTTTATAATATTTGTCTTGCCATACTTCTTTTTGAATCTTGTCAACTAAATCTGAGAAAATTTCCACTTTGATTGAGAAGAATCTTGACTCTTGAATTCCATCTTGCTTAAGTACTTGATGAAAATTCTGAGTATTCTTGCTGATGAAGTCCACCCCCCTCTCTGGGTACACGTCGTCCCGACATGACAAGGCCTCTGGTAAAGTGGCCAGCCTGCCTGGGCGGTAAGTGATAGTGAAATGAAATTCAGAGAGAAATTCAGCCCAACGGGCCTGACGAGGAGTAAGAACTTTGGAAGACATGAAATACTGCAAGGAAGAGTGGTCTGTCAAGACCCCAAAAGGATTGGAAAGAGAAAAAAGAAATGCTCTCCAGCGCTTGAGAGCCCAAACTATGCCAAGGAGTTCCTTGTCATGAATTTTATAGTTGAGCTCAGCTGGTAAGAGCTTGTGACTATCAAATGCAATGGGATGCTTTCCAGAGTCATTCACCTGACTCAGTACGGCGCCCAATGCATAATCAGAAGCATCAGTCTCTACAATAGTAGTTAGAGATGGATTGAAATGGGATAAGATAGGAGCAGAGGTGAAAGCTTCTTTGAGTGCTTGAAACTGACTAACAGCTTCCTCATTGAAGATGAAAGGAGAATCTTTTTTGAGAAGGGAAGTGAGAGAAGTGATTTTTTGGAATAATTTTTAATGAAAGGACGATAAAAATTGGCAAAGCCAAGAAAATATTGAAGAGCCTTGATGTTTTTGGGCTGAGGCCAATTGAGGATTTGCTGAACTTTTGAAGAATCCATCTTGAGGCCATCACTTGAAACAACATAGCCCAAGTATTCCACACTTGAGGCATGGAATACACACTTGGAGGCTTTGGCAAACAGATTATTGTCCCTCAGTCTTTGGAGGACAGAGGCCACATGTTTGACATGTTCCTCCTAAGAACTGGAAAAGACCATATTATCATCTAGATAAACCACAACAAACACATCCAAGAAATCTGCAAATATATCATTTACTAGATTCTGGAAAGAAGCAGGAGCATTGGTCAAACCAAATGGCATGACCAAATACTCATAACTGCCATATTTGGTTCTAAAGGCAGTTAAGTGCTCATCCCCCTCTTTGATTCTCCGAAGGTTATATGCACCACGCAAATCTATCTTGGAGAAGATAGTGGAACCGTTGAATACTGTAAGAAGCTGGTTCATAGGAGGAACAGGGTATCTGTTCTTCCTAGTGACAGCATTGAGTTTGTGGTAGTCAACACACAAACGAAGACCTCCATCCTTTTTCTTGACAAAAAGGACAGGTGCTCCTGTTGAAGAGGAGCTTGGTCTAATGAAACCTTTCTCTACATTCTCTGAAATGTAGGCCCGTAGTGTTTCTGACTCTTGATTTGATAATGAGTAGATAACACCAATTGGAGGTAGAAGACCCTCCAATTCGATATGGTGATCACAGGCGCGGTGTGGAGGAAGTTTCTCTGCTTTCACCTTGGAGAATACATCAAAATATTGGTGATAAGCAGGAGGAACAACCTTCAACACAGTTTCAATTTCTTCTGGCTCTTCCTCCTCATCCCACTGCTCCTCCAGGGATGCATGAAAAGATAAGGGAGGAAGGTCCATATCCCCTTGAAAGAGATGAAGTGAAGATATGGCAAGATCTTCTCCAACATCCTTTATCTCTTTGAAGACTTCATCTCTTAATGGAAGTAATGACTGAGAGGGAATAATGGAAGGGATATGGACAGAAGAAGGAAGGGAAGGTGTCTTAATTTCACCAACCAGAGCAACACTGTTGACAGCAGTGGCAAAGTCATTACTAGTAGAAGGAATAATACCACTAGAATCCTTATGACTAGAATCATAGGTGATCAATCCATTTTTCCAATCAATAATGGGATTAAAATGGTAAAGGAAATCATAGCCCAATATCAGGTCTTCTCCCTTGGGTGAATCTATGATAAAGAAGTCCCATTCAAAGCTTGGGAAGGAAGGCAAGTCAACTACCCACTTGGTATAATGGGTGATTAACAAGGCAGGGGATTCATTAGAATCCAAAATGAAAAGAGGAATCTTTTCAGGGAGCTCTGTCAGAGTCAATGAGTACTTGAGAACAAAATTCTTTGCAATAAAAGAGTTTGTAGCACCAGAATCAATGAGAATACTATAAAAAATATCAGAGACAGAAGAGAAAATAAGAAATTTTAAAGATTTCTTGACACTAGTATTCAGAGTGCACAATTGTGCTCTTGAAGGAAATAAGTGAGAACCATTGAACACATCATGATTCCCACTCAGGCTTTTCCCTGCTTGCTAGGGAAGCCTCTTGATGATGACGCAGGCTTGTTCTGAGGTCTCTTGAAGAATTTTTCAATTGGGGGCTTTCCACCACAATAAGTACACAACCCCTCTTTAATCCTCCTCTCCTTTTCAGAACCGATTAACTTATTGTCCTTATTGAGGAGAGCAGCATGGGGCTTGTCCTTTGAAGATTGAAATTGCTTGCCCTTCTTGTTCTTCTTCTGGTGAGGCCTCTTTGAAGATGAGTTTTGAGGAGGCCTAGACTGATTGGATCCAATGACTGGAGGCTTCTTCTCTTGATTGCCACCCTTTTATTTTTGCCTCTCATGATATCTTGTGTCTAATTATAAGGTGACATCCATAAGTTCTTGAAGAGTATCAAACGTTCCAGGGTGAGAAGCCAACTGATCCAATAATCTTGATGCCAATCCTCTTCTGTAAACATGGATATAAGCTCTTTCCCCCCAATCTCCAATTCTTGACATTAAGCTTCTGAAATCTGCAATGTACAAGGAAACATGACCACTTTCCTTCATCCTCAAATTGTCCAACTCTTGTTCAGCTTTCCTGACCTCATTGGGGTCACCAAACAGAGTGAATGATTGAGATTCAAACAATGGCCAATTATTGAGGAGGTAGGAAGGGTCTTCATCAGAAATATTTGAGAGGTAAGGTTCAATCCACTTGCCAGCTCTACCAGTAAGGAAAGAAGTTGAGTAAAAAACCTTCTTCCTGTCAGAGAAGAAGTTTGCTGGATCATTATGGAAAATTAGTTGACAGGATTGGATAAACCCTCTCAATTTATGAGCTTGAGTACCATCAAAAGAATCAGGTGCCTTCATGGATGGAGTCTTGAAAGCAGGGGCTTTGGAATTGTCCCTGGGAGCAACTGCTTGAGTGAGTTGCCCCATGAATTGAGTCATCTGCTCCATCATCTTGAGGAGACTTGGATCAGTTTGAGAGACAAGAGGTTGACTAGAAAGGGGTAGATTAGAACCCTGAGGCACCTCTGGAGCATTTGCCAAGGCATCTGCCACTTCAGTTTCCCCAGAATCTTCCTCTTCCACAGACTCTTCCCCCTCTTCATCTTCAACTTCCCCTTGTCTTGCTCTTGCACCTTCAGACATGCCAGGGTAGCCACCCAAAAGTCCAGAGAAAGATCTTGATCTTCTAGATTTCATTCCACCTCTTCTTGAGGGTGCTGCTCCTTCCATTGGTGGTCCTCTGTCCAAATTTGCACTCAGTTGATGAACTGATGGTGTGCGGTCAAGAGGAGCCCTTGCTGTAGGAGTGAGAACAGCTTGAATTCTTTGGGATCTAGTATTTTTGGCTGGGGGGCTATGCTGAACTGGCATTTTGAAATAAATGAAATAAAACTTGATGGTATTAAGGATAATCGAAACTTGGCCAAATAAATCACAATAAAATCTTGATGAATCTTGAGGAATCAATTCAAATCTTGAGGAATCAAATTCAATCAACAGTCAAATAAATTCAATCAATCAGCAATCAATTCAAATCAAATATCAATAATCTTGAGGAAATCAATAATCAATCAATATTCAATCAATAATCAATCAATAAATGTCTTCAATATGAAATCAAGTCTTGAGGAATCAATCAATCAGTTCAAAATCTTCAGAAATCAATTCAATATCTTGATGAGTCAAATCAAATCAATAATCAAAATAAATTCTTGAGGATCAATCAATATCTTGAGAGTTCAAAGTCAATAAATCAAATAAATCCTGAATCAATAACCCAAATGAGTCCCAATGAATAATCCAATCAATTAAACCAATCAATAATTCCTAGATAAAACCTGAATAAGAACACAGAAAAATTTGATTGATAAAAATAAAATGAAGTGATGAAATGGTCAGCAATGATTAAAAAAGGAAAAGAATCAATTGTCATAATAATGAAATGAATGAGATGAAAATTGATGAGAGAGAAAAAATTCATAGAAAATCATAAAAATCATAAAATCATGAATAGGTCATAATTGAAGAATGAGAGAAATGAATAAAATGAATGAAAGAAAGAATCAAATATGAGTTAATTAATTTAATGTCACAGGGGCTCTTCGAAGTGAAGAGGGCCTGGCACTCAGTAAACTGGGACTCACTTATGGAGGGCTCAAAGATATGATAAGAAGGGATACACTTAAGAGTGTTAAGGATGAATTACTAAAAGAATAAATATAAGAAAAGCAGCAACAAAGAAATAAGAGTAAGAAATAGAAGAGCCAACCAAAAACAAGTCCAAGTCCACTGTTTCAACCTGTCAGAATGGAAAGAGAAGGGTTAATAAGGATATGGCCACCCAACTCATACTGTACAGGCAAAGAGAGAAAATGCAAAGACTAACTTAGAATTAAATAATTATAATACCCAAATATAAGGATAAGAATAATTATAAAATAATAAATAAACTAAATTAATTAACTGGGGAAAAGTCCCCAGGGGGGAGAAAGAGGGGCTGGTATATGTGAGAATCACCAGCCCTGATCCAGAGGAAGAATTTTCATGAGAATATTTGATGATTGAATTGAGTCTGGCCAATACAGGTCCTGTACGGCTGTACAGAACCTGTACAAGAGGTGTGGTGTATTTGAGTGATCATACAGTTTCAAGTTGGTGTATTGAAACTGTATTGGGTGAATCCAGCCTGTACAGGTATTGACAGGCTGTATTGAGGTACCAGGCTGTATGCATGTTTCAGAATGAAGATTGCTGAAATTGAATGCTGATGCAGATACTGGATTTGCTGATTTGGGGTGTTTGAGTGGGTGTATGAATGAAACCCTTACCCCTGATGGATGGTTGTTACAGGGAGGCCAATTGATCCAGAATCATGGAGGCCAAACCATTCTTGAAATGATGAATAAGGGCCCTTCACCCCAATCTCCAATTCTTGAAACCAAAATCCTGAAACCGGCAATGTATAAGGCAACATGCCCACCTTCTTTCATTCTAAGGCCACCCAACTCTGCTTCAGCTTTTCTAACTTCATTTGGGTCTCCAAATAAAGTGAAGAGTTGGAATTCAACCAATTGCCATGAATTGAGAAGATAACTTGAGTCTTGATTAGTGATATTGGAAAGATAATGCTCAATCCATTTTGCAGCCCTGCCAACTAAAAATGAAGTGGCATAAAGAAGTTTCTTTCTGTCTTGAGAGAAATTTGCCGGGTCATTGTGAAAAATAAGTTGACAAGACTGAATAAAACTTTGGAGTTTGAAGGGTTGAGTCCTATCAAAACATTCCGGTGCCTTCATAGATGGAGTCTTGAAGGCTGGTGGTCTTGAAACTTCACAACATTCAGAAGCTTGAAGATTGGCCATAATTTGTGTCATTTGCTGCATGATGGCCAATAAGGATGGTTCAGTCTGGTGAGATACAGGCTGATCAGACTGGGCTAGAGTTGGTCCTCTGGTGCCTTCAGATGCTCCCACAGGAGCAGGAGCAGCCTCACTGCCATCAGAATCTTCCTCTTTGCCAAAATTCTCCTCCTCCTCTTCACCATGTTCACCTGGACCTCTAAATGTAGTCCTTGACATGCCTGGAAAACCGCCAACTACTCCTGAAAAAGAATTGGATCTTCTTGGTACTCTTCCTTCCTTCCTGGATGGTCCCGCTCCCTCCTTGATTGGTCCTCTGTCTAATTGGGCCTTCAGTGGTGGAACTGCTGGGGTCCCATCAAGAGGAGTTCTTGGATTAGGAGTCAGAACAGCCTGAGCTCAGGCCTGAGATCTTGTCTGTCTTGCAGGAGGTGAGTGTTGGAGTGGCATGATTGAATAAAATTAAAATTTAAATGAACATAATCAAAACTTGAATAAACAACTTGAGGCAAAAGCAAAATAGTCTTGAAGCTTAAATCAAAATCAAATCTTGAGGAAAAACCTATAAATCAATCAATCAAAATCAAATTTCAAATCAATTCAAACTCAAATCTTGCAGAAATATCAATCAATCAATCACTTCTTGAGGTCAAAAATTAATGTAAGTCAATTTTCTTGATGTGAAAAGTCAGAAAAATCAATCAAATCTCCAGGTCAATCAATTTTCTTGAAGTCAATGTCAATTTATGTCAAAACAATCAGTCAAAATCAAAATCAAGTGAGATCTTCTTGAAAAATGAAAATTCTTGAAGAACAAATCAAATATGAATCTTGATGTGAAGATGTGTCTGAATGATAATAATGATCAATTTGAATTTCAATAATGAGGGCCTGAATATGAAAGATTTGATGAATTGAATGAAAATAAAAATTACATAAAAACAAAAATAGGTCAGCTTTCAAATTTTATAATGAAGAAATGAATGAGAGAAATTTGAGAGGTGACAAATAAATCATAAGTTCATAAAACTTTAAAGAGTCATAATTTTGATGAAGTGAAATGAATGAATTAAAATATAAGAGTGAAAGAAAAGAAGACAAATTATGAGTTAATTAATATAATGTAACGGGGGCTCTTGGACATAAAAACAAGAGTGGCCTGGCACTCAGCAATCAGGGAACTCACTTGGAAGACTCCAAAAGAATAAAGAAAATAAACTCAAAAATAAATTTCTCTGAGATGGATGCAAGTACAAAGATGAGATGCAATAAGAGAAATGAGAAGCCAAATGGCAAAAGAGCCAACCAAGTAGGTCCTTAATCACTGTTTCAACCTGCCAAGATGAACAATGGAATTAGTAAGGATATTACCACCAATAACCATTGACAGGCAAAGAAAGAAAAGAGAAAAGGTGCTAAATGACTGACTTGATAATATAAGTCTTCAATTAACAAAAATGGTAAGATAAATAAAGATAAAATAAAATCAAAATATATTAATTAACTGGGGGAAAACCCCCCAGGGTGAAAGGGGGCTGGTATATGTGAAAAGGTGAGAGCTTGACTCCTTCAGGCTAGCATTGGTCCTGTATTGAATACTGGAAGCTGTATTGATTGTCTGATGGAGTTTATGCCTTGCCAGATTGGGAAATGAACTGTGTTGAATAATTTTCCCATGATGTGTGATTGAAATACAGGTCTTGATGAATCCAGAGCGTATTGAAATGAATGTGGTTGCCAAGTTGGATTGATGGAGCATTGACACTTGAAAACCTGTTTTGGAACTGCCTCTTGAATATCCCTTGAGAATGAACAGCCAGTATTCCCTTGTAGGAGTACTGTGAGTGAGAATAACCATTGATTTCTTGATGGCGTCATTGGTATATGAGATCATGACACTTTCCCTTGAGCCTTGATGAAGCCTCTGGAAGGTGTTCTTTGATGACCTCTTGAAAGGTTGAAATAACCATTTGAAATTGCCGCCATTGGATTGCTGCTGAAAAAAGATGCATAATAGTGTATAACACCATATATGGCACTTTTGGTTACTGATGGTTGAATGTGGCCAAAGGTCTCTTGGAATGATATCAGGAGGATAATAGTGAAACTTCGGTTTTGGAGGCTTCAGAGGTGATAAAGTGTCCTCTGGGGTATTTGGCCATTTTTGGGTTTCTGGATAAATACAGCTGACACAGCTTTAAAACTGTAATGCGTCAAAGTGCGCAAAATGAGAAAAAGTGCACAAAATGCACAAATCTGGAAGTTAAGCCTGACAAGGCCTGATATGGCCTTTTGGGCATATTTCACATAATACATGAGAAATATGGCCTAAATGGCTTAATACAGCCAAATGCGCAAAAGTGTGCAAACTGTATTTAAAGCTTAAAAAGCCAAATACAGGCTTTTGAGCTGTATTTTCCCTGTTGTATGGAAAATACACAAGATTCCCAAAAGCAAAGAGACAGCCTAGAATGGCTTGATGATGGTGAAGGGGCCTGGTTGGCCCCAAATGAAAAAATGACCATTAAGGCCATAAAACATGACAATGGCCAATTCGGCCAATGATTATGGATATGGCATGGATATGCCCTAATGAGGTCCAAGAGGGTGAATTTCCCTGGTTGTGACACATGCCTTAGATGAGATATGGAGAAAATCATACAATGAAGGAAGATTCTGCTTACTGGATGGTATAATTTACCACAGAACTAAAATACATGTGTCATGACAGTTGTGGGCAGGTCCTTAATCAATCTTGTACTTGAAGAACACCATGACAGCCCTTTCTCCAGACATCTGTCTGAGGACAGAACAAGAGAAAAAATAAAAACCTGAATATGGTGGCCAATGTGGCAGAACGATGTTGCAGAGTATTGCAAAACCTGTGACATATTTCAAAAAGAAAAGAAATCCACGGGAAAAAGACTTTGAAATATGATCAAGATCCAAGAACCCAGAAGACCTTGGGAACTTGTCCATATGGATTGGGTAACTGGCCTGTCACCAGGGGGTGACAGAAGTTTTAATGCTTGCCTAGTGATTGTTGACAGATTTAGTGAGACTCCAATCTTTCTACCATGTCACAAGAATGATACAGCCATGGATACAGCTCTTTTAATTTGGAATAGAGTAGTATAATGGACTGGAATATTCACAAACATCATTAGTGGCAGAGACCCTAAATTCACCACAGCATTATGAACAAATCTTCACCAACTATTTGGGACAAAATTATCCTTCTCTACAGCCTACCACCCACAAACTGATGGTTTATCTGAAAGGATGATTCAAACGTTGAAAGATATGGTATGAAGATTTTGTGAATATGGCCTTGAATTCAAAGATTGTGATGAATTTCCCCATGATTGGTGTACTATTTTAACAGCACTAGAATTGGCATATGAGACATCCATCCATGCCAGTACTAATCAAACTCCTGAAATTCTAGAAAAAGCATGGAATTCCAAATTACCTCAAGATTCCTTGAGGAAAGAATTGGTTGAAAAACATCCTACAGCTGATAGCTTCAAAGGAATGCTAGAAAGATTGTGAGCCTTAGAGGTATTTTCATATACCCAAAAGACCACAAAAGATAAATTAAGACACAAATAGGTGGTTCTGTTAGATGATCTGTATAAAACAAAAGATAGTTTCCAAAAGCAAACCTCCAAGAATGGTTTGCATAGAACAGTTTATTATAACCCATCAAATCTTCAAAGAACTTCTCCAATGGAGAATGGTAGACAGAGGATTCAACCTAGAGCTCAACGAGAAAGGACTTGTGGAAGATATTCAGAAGAATTCCATAAAAGAGATATTATTCAAAGAACATATCATAGGAGAGAAATGGAACCAGAGATAACATAATCTAACTTGTTCAGGCTCATAAGGAGTGGTAACCCAACCAAACTCCCTATTGGCTTCACACCACTTAGGCACCAGCAGATCAGTGACCAAGAGTCAACATGCTTTCCAATCCCAGGTAGAATCCAGGAGAGGAAGAGGTTCATAGGGAAAGAACAAGAGTTCTTTCAACCAGAGGCAGAAAGAGTCAGATCACATGATCCCGAAATTGTTGGACCTGTTGAAAGAAGTACAAAAAAACTACAAACAGTAGTAAATACTTCTAATGAAGCTAGAAGCCCTAAAATAGAGAATGATATCTCCACTTAGATTAAACACAATTTTGTGATCCCTGAGAGTACCATAAGTAGTAATACTCTACAGTTAAAATTTTCCCAATTTGTAAAAAAAACTCAAAAATAGTTTGAAAGACTCCATGAAAAATATTTATAGATTACAAGAGGTTGATACCTTACAAACCAAAACTATTAATACTCTTCAAGAGGAATGTACTCAATTGATTAAAGCCTCAGAAGAGACCAAAAGAAGACTAAATAAAGTCTTAGAGGAGCAAAAGCACTGCAAGAGGGATAGGGAATACCTGGATAAAGATATTGACGAATTGCTCAATGTCTTACAAAGCATAAAACCACAAACACAAGGACATGTTTATGGAAACACTCCATAAAACCAAGAGGACATTGAACACAATGCCCAACTGGATAATAAGAAAAGAACACCATCAAAATACCAAGATGGGAATAGCATGACTTATTTGGAGAAGGAAGTATTGAAAAAGCCTCCAGAAGCTACAAGCTGGCCCAAATTCTCTGGTGTAGGAGAATATGATCACATGGAGCTCATTGATTATATTTATGGACTATTAATTGATGTTCCAAACATACCAGACTACTGGATAACAGCTAGACATAACATGGAATTTAATGGAAATGCTAGTATATGGTATACTTAAATGAAATATATTCATGGTAGAAGAAACTGGCCATGGTAGAGGAGCCAAATAATCCAAAAGTACAGAAATTATACATAGATATGGGAGAAACCCCTTTCATTTTGAAGTGATAGATACACAAATGACAAAGCTCCATATGATTGGTTTCTGAGACAGTCAAAAAGGCTAATAGCCATTGACTCTTACATAACAACAGAAATGAGAAATCACAAACTGTTGACCAAACTACCAGGATAATTAGAGCATGCAGTAAATTGCAGATGCTTCAAAGAATCCACCTTGGATGAAATATCAACTACTTTGAAAGAAGTAAGGATTAGAACATCTATTGGTAGATAAAATACCCATAGTACTGGTGATCACAGGGAGAATCCAACCCTGGAAGCCAAAGAAATTAATTATTCAGAATCTGAAATCACAACAGACTTTCACAACTTTGAATCACCCAATAACTATGAAGACAAACTTCCCAAAGACAGGGAAGAGATATTTGCAAGAGAGGAAAAAACAAGAAAAGACCAATAAGGTCATGAATCTGACTCTTATAGTGTGGGGAATGGCTGTGGAAATACTTCATACAGTGAACCTAACCCCAATGAGGAATATTGGGTGTAATCTAATTACCATGGAATTAAGGGAGTTGGTTCAGTCAACTTAGAAAGAAGGAAGCCAATGACCAAATTACCAAACATCTGGATGGTTTGAAACATAAACCACCAGACAGGGAGGGTATGACCACAAGAGAGGTGTTGGCTCAAGGTCACATGAAGAACACTAGACCCAGTACCTCAAAGAAGAGATTAAAGTCTCATCAATGATGAGCCTTTTTTTACAGGAAGGGTATGTCTGTCTGTGACTCAAAACCAGAGCACAAGCATGACTTCCAGAATACCATGAATCAATGGTAGAGTAAAATACCACCAGAAAATGGAGCTGAGCCCAACCAGCTCAAAAGGTATCAAAAGAAACAGGAAACGCATCTCTTTCCAAATATACAAGTCCCATAATCATAGGAAAAAGAATAACAAAGTTCTTCAAGCTCAAAGCAGTTGCTGATCATAAACCTTACATTTCAACTTCCACCTAAAATACAGAGAAAGGGGCTGAACCCCATCAAATGGGTGTTTATATTGATGCTCTCAATTAGGGCTACCCAATGGTACTGGCCAAATCTAGCTAGCACCAAAACTGCAGAAGGTATGGCCAAAATAAGGTCAAACAAGGGTGAATAAAATATTCACCTCCCATCCAACTTCTACAGTTTTAATGTGAGATACCCAAAGTGGGGTCTCTTTGGAAAGAGCGAAATCATGGATTTCTTTTAATGCCATCCATTTCCTCATATCTCCTCTAGAACAAAAGTTATGGAGCAAACAAGATTGATACAGGATTCATAATGAATCCACAAACTGGTATTGGAATTTAGAACTTGCATAGCTTTTCCATGTTTAATATTAACTATGCCAAATGAGTATCCATTGTGTAGAGCTCATCCAGCTCTAAAGAAATGAGCCACTTTTGAGCTCTCTATCTTTAAAACTAACAAAGATATTCAGGCTTCAAGATTGTAATCCCACACTAGCCGGTATGGGATCTTACTGTGGGATGGCTGTCAACAAAATTCAAATAACAGCCAATAAATTGAATTATATTTTGTTTATTTTTGAATTTCTCATAATTTGACAAATAAGAGTCATGCAGGAATGTTTTGTACAGATTCTTAAGTGTCAGAGGCACCAGAAAACACCTGTAAACTCCATTGGTGAAACGTTTCAACCTGTATAGGGTAAAAATGACAAGTTGTGTTTCTGTAACCACATTTCCACCCATTACCAGTCTGTATTGAGTGTTTAGAACTACAAACCAGCCCACTGTAGTGAAAATTTTCACTCTGTGCTCCTGTGCAGTGGTAAAAAACCTCCCACTACCCCAGAACAAGATAAAAGGAAGCTTTTCCTCACCAGAAGGCCAATCCATCATCCTGTTCTTAATATTCTCATGTGGTACAGCTTCTTGAAAGAATTGGTACCCTTAGAATCAAACACATATAGCTATAATATGAATTATTGTAGGGCTTATTATTGTAAACCAACAGATAAACACTGCACCCAGGGCTATCAGTAGCACTCACCATCACTAAATTCTTTTAGTATAGTCCTTTTACCCATATTCTCACTTTTTTAGCATCATTCATTTTGTGTCACACCCACAGTTATAGATTTTTATTATCATTTTACAGATATATCATAGAGTCACCCTTACAAGGTCCCTGTGGATTATATGATTACAAAGTGATGTCATGTGGACTGCTTGTAGTTATAGAACCCTTATTTTATTATATTTAGTATATTTTTTTTCTGAAAATATAGTGACACATTAATTGCATTCTCTCATCTTAATGAGGATTTTTTCCTGAGAAATAACTGTCTCAACATTTTGTGACACGTAAAAGCCTTCAGTTCACATGGCTCCAGAAACTTACCATGTTGAAATTGGGTATGGTGTGAATAAGCTACTTCAAATGATCATATTACGAACACACATATCAAATGATCTAAAATTACACAACTCCACTATCCTGAAACTACAAGGCAAATGGTCTCAGCATCACATTCCATCCATGAGAGTTTGGGTGTCTGTAAGCCACATGGGGCTGGTCACACTCCTGTAGTTAGTGCTGTGAACATTTAGGTTGCACAAAATTAACCCCACACACTCTCTGGACTTTTTGTGCATGTGTCACACATATGAAACCAAAGAAGTGTGGGGCTGGCTACACCTGCATGCTGCTCATGCTTAGTTTTTTATGGATGACCTGGGGAAGTCACACACACCCCTTCTCTGTCATGGAGATCCATTGACAAATCTACATCAAAACTGGTTGGATGACCTCTTTGAGGTGTGCATGTGGATACATGTGGGTCTTGTGTTATTTTTAGAAACCTTGGGCTCATTAACTTATAGTAGGTTCAGGGGGTGAGGAATCTCAGTGGAAGGCACAGGGGAGCAAAAATTGGTGCATGTCACAGAATTCAGTGTAAGACCTGACTGATTTACGCTTGATATGAGATTTACTTTTATCCTTCTTGATTTGAAGTCAATTTCCGGTGATTGAGGAAATATTTTTCCTGGTGGCTGATTTTCAAATGGTGCATGTGCTGACAGGTGAAGGCAATTTGCTCATGGTGATTGTACTATTGATGTCCTAATAATAATGGGTAATAGAATTTAAAATAACTAGGATAATGAAATATCATTATAATCATGGCATAAAATATATTATATTATCTATAAAGAATAAATAATATAATTTATATTATAGAAATAATTTAATAAAATAAATATATTGATAAATCAATAATTAATATATTATTGTAATTTATTATTCTCACCAACAAATAATTAATTTGTGAAGAATTTTTAACGAATAACAAATGAAAACTTCTAACTAAAATATCACCAATATCAAAGTTATAATTCAAGATAAGTACCATTTTTATTTATAAAAGCCAATTTTTTAGAGAAATTGAGAGAGAAATATTATAATAAGATAAATTTAACTTAACCTCAACACTTAATATAATTATTTTGAGTTATTTTGAACCTAAAAGAAGCAATTAAAACTTATTTATAATGTAGTTACAATAAAAAATAGAGAGAAATACAATTTTCACTATTTCTACATGGATTTAGAGATTTTAAGAGAATTTAAAAAATAATAATATAATATTAATATAATCAAATTTATTAAGCTATTATTAAGATCCTAGAATTTGTTTTTCTATAAGATATGAGTTATATTTAAAATAATAAAGTGTTTGATGTATATGAGGGAGAAATAGAGGAAGAGGGGGTCTTTTTATAGTAAATATCCTTCCATATGGTGACTGGATACATGATATCAGAAATTTACTATCCCTATCCACTGGAATTGATCAATATGTTGATTTTTAGTGATGATTACATCATTATTAAACCTTTTGATCTCCTTAGTATGCCATTTTTGAAAGTTATCAATATAACTCTAATTTTCTGACATCATAGGCTTGGAAAATAATTTAATTCCATGTATTAGGATAGTTGTATCATAAAACATGAAGATCAACAAATTTGCGCTCTTATTTGACTGCTAAACTTAAATTAAGATTGTAGTTAAAGATCAAAAATGATTGTTTTTAAACTTTAACTTTAATCATTAATACATTTCGAGTTTTTCATGGAAATGAAATTCAAAGAGTGAATTATAATAGCCTGGAATGTCTCTTCTAGGGCTAAAAATGATTTAATTACATCATCAAGCTCTATTTTTTATGATTTTTCTGGCAATTCATCTTTTCTATTCATTTTATTGTTTTAGACTTTGATCCATGATTTCATATGGCTATACCCTAAATATCATCATAAAAATAATGTCAGTATTCAATAAATAGGTAGTAGAATTTGAATATTGACTTTATTGTAAGTTTGGACCACTTTTGGCTTTGAGTGGTCAGCGGTTATTGTTATTTTGGTCAATTTTTCTTTACTATTCATAAGCTTAATTATAGCTTACCAGGTAAGCTTTGTAGCTTTATTCCTATAGTTAATTTGTGGTAACTTTGATTTTGGTTCATGTCTTTATCCTGATTATTTCAAAAAATATGAGCTAAAAACCACCAATATACACACTGATCATAAAAGTGCATATATCCAGGTATCTGAGTAAGTATTGGGTTTACAGATATGACATAAAAGAGTCATATTTGTGTTTTTGGAATTTTAATTTATTGGTGTAAACTACTTCACATGTTTATTCATATGTTTCTGGGATAATCAATAATTCTGCTGTTTTATGGTATTTCTACTCATTTGAATGGTTTTTAAGGGGTTTTTATTCTGATTATTACAATAGGTTTTATAAGTTACCTTTTTGGATATGTGTGTCACAGGGGCTCTTCTGAATGAAGAGGGCCTGGCACTCAGTGAACAGACTTACTTATGGAGGGCTCAGAGCAAATACTCAATTGATAAGAGTAATGAAATAAGAGAATAAATTCCTAGTCCTAAAATAATAAGCATTAAACGATATGAGAGAAAAACAAAAGCAATAATAAAGAGCCAACCACAAATAATTCTGTATCACTGTTTCAACCTGTTCAGAAAAGAGAAAAGGATTATTAAAGGATATGGCCACCAGGACTCTACTGAACAGGTGAGGGAAGGCAAAGACTAACTTAATAATCAATCAAATAATATTCCTTAATGAGAAATAAAAGAAGGGTATTGGTAAAAACACGTAAGAGCTTACGTGTTTTTACTGAAAACCTACGTTTTTTTACCATCAATTGGTAAAAACATGTAATTTTATGGTAAAAACACGTAAGGGATGGTCTTTAAATGAAATATGCCTATTTATGGCATTTATGATGCCATTAATGCCATTTTTGGCATTCAAAATGCCATTTATGGCATTGAAAATTCCATTTATGGCATTAACAGTGCCATTAATGGCATTATCAATGCAATATTTCTGATGCCATTAATGCCATTTATGGTGTAAGGTGTGGATATGAAACTTTGATTAAAAATCAAGTACTTTTCCTGTCCTCAAAAAATTTGTATAAGGTAAAAATCAATTAAAAATAGTAAAGAATATTATTTTTAAGAGAAAACACGCCAATTTTATTGTTTATAACTTTATTAGTATAAAACAATAATATTATAAAGATTTATTGTTTTACCAACAATAAAAATTTATCCAAAAAATACTCTACAAGAGATATTTTAAGGCTACAAAAGAAATTTCTTCAAGAGCAATTTCAATTGGAATTAATTGAGCAAAGAACTGCAAGCAATTAATTAAAGAACAGAGTCCTTAAAAAAATATTAAAGAGAAAACACGCCCAAAAGTGACCAGAGTGAATTTGGAAACAAAGTGACAAAGTTAACAGTGATGAAAGATGCTTTAATTCACTTTTGTGGTGGTTCAGGGGTAAAAATGATTATAAAAGTTACAAACAATGATGAGAATAATTTTTTCACGTGGTTGAAAGGTTTAAAATGATTTAATAAAGGTGGTTGGAATCTCTTATTGAATGGTTTAACAATGTGTAACTAATTATAAAAGGAAAAGATTCTAACATGAAGAGAAAAGTGGGGCAAAGAAGACATTCTTTTATAGCCATCAATTCTCTTACTCCAAAAGTAAAATTTACTCTTGTCAGTCGTGAAAAACAGTCAGACAACAGAAAATCTAATTATGGCATCATTGAACCCTGGTTTAGACCAAAAAGGGCTTGTTTAAGCCATTTTTAGCCATCTTAGACCCTTAAATCAGCCATTACTATAGCAATACCAGGCCTAGAGGCTTCAAAACACGTCAGAATGTGTGTCAGAGGCATAGAAACCAGTTAAAACTGTTTTTACTATGATTGTTTTATCTTAAGGGTAGTTTTACCCTCTTGGCAACAGCTAAAATCACCCCAGTTGGTATCAAAACCTCATCATCAATTGAGTCCACAGACCCTGTAACTCAATTCCAGGTCAAAAGTGATGAACTTTTGCGTTAATTTTGACATCCCACGCCTGTCAGCAAGGATTTTGGGGGTCTAGCTCCCCCTTAGAGCTGGAGTTCCTTTCCCCCCCAAAATTATTCTTTCCAATTTATTTTTCCTTTAATTCCTCATCATGTATTATACTTATAATTTACATATGTAATTCAATTGAATTGTACAGTACAATACAGTAATAATTGATACCTCATATGTAAATCAAAATTCACTTATGTAATACACGTGCACATTTTGACATTTGAATTCCTCATAACTTCTAAACTAAACACAACACCTCAATTTTAACACAAAAATTGATGGTTAACACCACATGTGGTGTGCATTAATTTAAAGTTTTGAGGATTTTCAACTTTTGTATTGAAAATACTAAAAACTTAATTTAAGCTTATATAGAGTTGAGTTACAAGAATTTCACTCAGAGGTGACCCCACCTGATTTTTTATGAGGAATCCAATGGTGAAATAATTTTTATATGTTTATTCATTGGATAAAAAGCTATAATAATTTTTATTTAACTTTTTTCCAAATTAATTTTTTTTTTCACAATTTTGTTAAAATTTCATTTTTACTTAATTTTTTCAAGTATAAATGTAATTTTATAATTCCAAAATTTAATGTAATTTTATTTTTAAATTTTAATTAAATTTTTTATTTTGAATATAATTTTTATATTTATATTTTGATTTTTATTTTAATAATATAAATAAATTTATTTTATTTATATTTATATGTTAATTTTGTATTTGTGGTCTTTTGGGTATATGAAATTACCTCTAAGGCTCACATTCCCTCCCCCTAAAACAGAATATTACTTTGTAATATTGCTATTTCTAGTGTGTCTGGATATCCTGAGGAGTTTGGTAGCTTCTGGTATATCTTTTTCTTCTAACCATTCATCTTCACAAGTTGGGTCACTGTACCTAACGACGTATTCCCTCACTTTCTTGGTTCTTAATTTCCTTTCTTTAAGAACTTTGGTAATTTTCTTGGTACCAGATGTCTCAATAGGAGGTATAACTTGGGGAATCTTATTCCTCAAGGGAAATTTCTCAGAATCACTAGATTTATATGGCTTTATCAAGCTCACTGGAAATGTAGGATGCTTATTGCTAAGTTCTTCAGATAACTCTACTTTAACAGCATTTTCTCAGTGGAGGGCCTTAATCAACAAAGGTCCTGCAAAGGAGTCTTTCAACTTGTTACATCCTTTGATGTTTTTGAAGTTAGTGGTGGATACAAGAACTAGGTCCCCCGCTTTGAAATCTGGAGTTGCATATGATTTATCCCATTTGTCTTTAGCATATGCAAAAGAGTCCTCAATGCACCTTACTGCATGCTTTCTAGCTTTGTCTAGCATTCCTTTGAAGCTAGCAGCTGTGGGATGTATCTCAATCAAATCTTTCCTGAAGGAATCTTGGGGTAACTTGGGGTTTCATCCTTTTTCTAGAATAGCAGGAGTCTGATTGGTACTGGCATGGATTGATGTTTTATATGCTAATTCTAGTGCTGGAAAAAGAGTACACCAATTATGGGTAAATCCATCACAATCTTTGAATTCAAGGCCATATGCACAAAATCTTCTCACTATGTCCTCTAAGGTTTGGATCATCCTTTCAGCCAGGCCATCAGTTTGTGGGTGGTAGGCTGTAGAGAAAGACAGTTTAGTGCCAAATAATTGGTGAAGATTTGTCCATAGTGCTGAAGTGAATTTGGGATCCCTATCACTAATGATATTTGTAAATATCCCAGTCCATGACACTACTCTATTCCATATCAGAAGAGCTGTATCCATGGCTGTATCATCTTTGTGACATGGTAAAAAGATTGGAGTTTTACTGAATCTGTCCACAATTACTAAACAAGCATTATAGCTTATGTCACCTCCTGGTGGTAGGCCAGTTACCCAATCCATTTGGACAATTTTCCAAGGTCTGTTTGGTTCTTGGATTTTTATCATATTTGCAAGTCTCTTGCCAGTGGATTTATTTGCCTTTTGGCATCTGTCACAGGTTTTGCAATACTCTGAAACATTTTTCTGCCACATTGGCCAGCATATGCAGGTCTTTACTTTCTTTCTTGTTCTGTCTTCAGACAGATGTCCTGAAAAGGGACTATGATGGCATTCTTTCAGTACAAGATTGATTAATGACCTGTCTACAACTGTCATGACACATGTGTGCTTGGTTCTGTGGTAAATTATACCATCCAGTAGGTGAAATCTCCCTTCATCAAAAGATTTTCTCCATACTTCATCCAAGGCATGTATTAGAGAGTTGTCTTTACAGTCTTTGTTAAGTAATTGGCATAATATTCTACAATTCTTATCTTGAGTGTAACTACTTCTGACCTATTCAAAGAAGGTGGTGTTCAAGTCTGTAACACTTATTCCTTCTATTGGAATTTGTGGTGAAGCTTCTTCTGGCACATAAGCAGGATTATCAATATTATTTGGTAATGGCCATCTGCTTAGTCCATCTGCATTCTAATGAATATTCCCATCCTTATGAACAATAGTCATATTGCCTCTGTATTCTTGTATGGCTATTTGCCATCTGAGCATATGTCTGTTGGGTGTTTTCATGTTCAAAAGTGATTTGACAGCTGTACAATCTGTTATCACCTCAAAAACACATCCTTCTAAGAAGTAGTTCCATTTCTCCAAGGCCCAGACAAGGCATAGACATTCCATCTGACTTGCTCCATATCTGGCTTCAGTTGGTTTGATTTGCCTGGATATGAAACATATGGGTCCTTCTACAGGTTTATCATTTATGATCTGAGCTTGGTGAAGTGCAGCACCTAGTCCATCCCCTGATGCATCAATATACAGTTTGAAAGGAAATTTAAAGTCTGGAATCAGTAAGAGTGGAGCAGTGGTCAATGCTTCCCTTAGAGACTCAAAAGCTTTGACTCTGTCAATGTCACAGGGGCTCTTCTAAAATGAAGAGGGCCTGGCACTCAGTGAACAGACTTACTTATGGAGGGCTCAGAAGAAAATACTCAAATGATAAGAGTAATGAAGTAAGAGGATAAATTCCTAGTCATAAAATAATAAGCATAAAAGATAAGAGAGACAAAACAAAAGCAATAATAAAGAGCCAACCACAAATAATCCTGAGTCACTGTTTCAACCTGTTCAGAAAAGAGAAAAGGAATTAATAAGGATATGGCCACCAGGACTCTACTGAACAGGTGAGGGAAGGCTAAGACTAACTTGATAAGTAATAAAATAATATTCCAAAAGTGAGAATAAAATAATATTAAATAATAAGTCAACTATTTTAATTAACTGGGGGAAAAACCCCCAGGTGGGTGAAGAGGGGCTGGTATATGTGAGAAATGCCAGCCTTGGAGTTTGAGTGTTGAGATACTGGCCTGTATGCTGGAAGAAGTTGGATGTGGGATTGAATCCTGTATTGGTGAATCCAATACAGGTTATACAGTCAATACAGGTATTTGCGCCTGTATTGATTACAGGACTGTATTTGGTGAATCCTGTATTTGGGTCTTGCCTGTATGAAAACTGTATTGAGGTCTGGAACTGTATATGGAGACTGTTGAATGAAACCCCCTTGCTGATTGGGTTTTGAGGGGTATCCATGATATAATGATTTGCTGATGATGATTGGAAATGCCCCTGCCTCCTTGGCTGTGACAGTCAACAGTCATTTCAAATACTGTGTCTTTGTCACAAAATTCATAAAGTGGTCTTGCTATGGATGCAAAATCTTTAATGTGTTGCTTGAAATATCCTGCAAAACCTAAGAATGACTGAATTTCCTTCTTATTCTGAGGCATGGGTTTTAGCAATACTGCTGCAACTTTGTTTTTGTCAATTCCAAGGGACAAACCAGATACAACATATTCTAGTGCTTTAAGTTCTTTAGATCCAAAATTACATTTCTTCAAGGAGATTTTCATGTTGACTGATTGAATTTTTGTCAAAACTCTGGACAATCTGTACATGTGCTCCTCCCAAGTCTTGGAACAGACAATAATGTCATCAATGTAAATGATTAACAATCCCTCTGAGAGTTTTTCAGGGAAGATTTCATTCATCATTCTTTGGAAGTGTGAAGGTGCATTTTTGATACCAAAGGGCATCCTCAAGTATTCATATACTCCACAATGAACAATAATTCTCAAGTATTTTCTTGCTCTTGGTGTCACCACATTTTGATGGAATCCTTTAAGGGAATCCATAGTGGTTATATATAATGCTTGACACATTTGAGTAAGGGAAATTTGGATTTTTGGGATTGGGTATCTGTCTGGAACAGTGTAAGTGTTCAGAGCTCTAAAGTCCCCAACCATTCTGGATTTTCCATTATGCCACGCCACTATGACTGGTGTAGTTATTTCTACTTTTTCATTGTGGCCTACTTTTCTTATTACACCAAGGTCCAGAAGTTCTTTGATATGAATTTCTAGAGCTTCTCTTGATTTTGGACTTGCTGGATAAGCAGCTCTTCTTAAGAGTGGTGGGTAAGGTCTCTCAATGTTAAGAATGATGTTGACTTCATGACCAATAATTGCTCCTAGAGGTTCTTTGTCTGAAGCAAATGCTCCTCTGTGGTCATACAAAAGGGAAGAGCGTTCATTTTCTTGTTTATCAGTCAGATTAAGGCTTCTTTCAGCCTCATTTAACTGTTCAGACTTGAATTTTTCTAACTGTAAGTTGACTGGTGATACTTTGTTTACTGTAATTTGTCTTTTAAATGGTAAAAAGGCAAATCTTTGGCGCTTATTGTCTCCAATAGTAAAGTATCTGTCTTTGTTATTATGCAAATCTATGCCATACATGATTAAATAGTCATTTCCAATATAAAATGGGTACTAGAGCAATTTTCCATAACAACAAATTCAACTGTGATTCTTAAATTCCCATTTGTGTGTGGGAATATTACATTGGTCTCAAAGATTCCTAATGATTTTGTTGGATTACTTGCACTGTTGAATTCTATACCATCAATTGGTAACAGTTGGTCTTCAAAATTTGGTACACAAGTCTTAAGAAAAGATTTTCCAAAACAAGAGCACAAGGCTCCTGGGTCAAGCAAAGGTTTGGTGGGTTTGTTGTCAATCAGCACTTCTGTTATACAGGAGTTACCAGCTGTATAACCTTTTCCCGTGTTTTGTTTTGTTTTCATAAGTTGTGCATCTTGAACTTTTGATAAATCAAGTTGACCATTGCTCAATTGTGGCAAGTGGGAATAAGATTCCATGATGTCAAAAGTTGTATTGATATTTTCTATATCTTTTGAAGATTCAGAAAATATAGATGACTTATCATCTGAATTGTCTTCAATTATGTCATCCTTTTCAACATCAGGTTCCTTTTCAATGTCAATTTCATTGATTTTCCCCCTTTTTGGACATGTATTGGCTAAATGGGTGGTGCTTTGGCAAATATGGCACTTTCTGATTGTATCTGCAGATTTATACTTAACATTATTAGAATTTTCTTTTGGGGTTTTTGTCCACGGAATCTTACCAAGGTGTATTAAACCTTGTTTTGAGATTTACCCTACTAGAGCCAATTTTGGTTCTGGTGGTTACTTCTTCCAATATATTGATAATATCCTCTGCTGAAGATTGTTCAGTAGTCCTGCTTTTGATAGCATGCTCTAAGCCACCTCCACATTGTCTCAGAATCTTTCTATGGATCATAAATTCTGACATGTCCGGATAAAATGCTGTTAATCTGTCCTTTTGTTGGCAAAACCATGGTAAGGCTTTGTATTCATCAGCATTAAATTTGGCAGATTCAAAGGCTGTTTCAACTTTAAACCTCCAAGCATCATTTGCCCATTTGTTGATGATTTGGGTTTTCCACCAAGTCCAACTCTGGTGTCCATGTGCTTGTCTTATTTTGATGTACCATCTGTGAGCTTATTGGTAAACAAGGTGTTAAATCTGGCAGTTACCAATCTGTCTGGAAATTCAAAATCCTCTTTGATCTTGTCAATACCTCTAATGAATTCCATATGGTCATACTCTCCTTCACCACTGAAGTGAGGCCATTCTTTAAGTTTTGGAACTTCTTTCAAGAGTGCTTGGCCCATTGATGGTTCTAAGTTATGAAAAGAAGTAGAAAATTCACTTTTTAACTGTGAACTTTCAATATCCAATAATTGTCGATTGGGAATTCTTGCATCTTCATTTTGATTCAAAGGTGTAGACATTCTTGGTAAAGTGTTTAGAAGTTGTTCAATATCACTCATTTTACTGTAATTACAACTTTGTGAATTTCTTAACTCATGTTGTAAGCTTTGTATAGGTTCTATGAAATTCTTTTTATGATCATCCTCTATATATGTAAGCTCATTCCATAATTCCGTTTGTTTAGTATTATCAGATATAACTTCATTTAACTTTATTGTTAATTTTGATATTTCCTCTCTTGAGGTATCAAAATGCTTTTTCAAGGCAACTGTATTTGTCTTTACTTCTGCACATGATTTTGAAATATCATCAAGAACTTTTTTATTATCTTCTTTGATAGTATTAATAGCTCGTTTTTTTTTTGTCTCAATTATGTCATCAATATTGAATTTAAAATATTTGTCTGTTAATTCTTTAATAATGGCAGATTGTTCATTTATCTTAATGCCAAAAGAATTATCATTTTTGGAAGTTTTGATTGTTCTTAAAACTCTTTCAAAGCATTTAAGTGTATCATTTATCTGGCTCAGACTCAAGTTATTTTTCTTAAGATTGTCACAAATTGATGTATTTTTATCAGAAAGATGACTTTTTACGTCAGAAATAGCTTTATACAACTCTGGAATACAATTAAAAGTATCAGAAATTATTTTTGATATTTTAATCTGGCTTCCTCCTTCTTTTGTAATTCCATCATGGTTCTGGCCATCTGAAATACATTTTCCATGGCATCATGTTGAATCTTTGGGATTCTGTAGCCCTGGCTGTAAGGTTTTGGGGCTGGTGCCTTTCCTTTGCCCTTGTTTGGAGTTTGTGGCTGCTTTTTCACGCTGGAATTGCTGCTGCTGGCCACTGGGGCTGTTTTTGGCACTGGTTTGGGTGGTGGAGGGCTGTTTTTCCTCCATTCTAGTGTCAAAAGCATCATTTTTTTCTTCTCCATCAATGGATGCCATCCATTGAGCAATTTGCAAGTATTGGGATGGCCCAGGAACTTTCTCACTGTCAGGTAAGAATTCATGCAATTCTTCCACAGGTCAGCAAGGATCTGGTACTCCTTGAATTGAAGTGCATTGTTGTATGCACTGTGGCTGGCTTTGTATATGTCCACAGAGGTTTGTTGTGGCGGTGTCAGCTCTTTTTGAAGGTAAAATGGTATTATCAGCTTCAGAATGACCCATTTTAGTTGTTTGGAAGTCATCAACTGACCCTTTTCCTTCTGTACCTGATTGGCCTCTGCCATAATCACGTCTATTACCTTTCTGGGAGCTGCTTGAGGGGTTATAGCTGGCTCCTGACCTGGTTGAAGGCATAATTATGGTTAAAAAGGCTTAAAAGAGTAATTTTACGTCAAAAAACTTACTATTGGCCAAATCTTTGGCTTTCTGTAGAGTATTACTTATTTCCAAGTTGATGTCACAGCCAAGGAGGCAGGGGCATTACCAATCATCTTCAACAATCATTACTTCATTGATACCCTTCAAAACCCAATCAGCAACAATCATTATTTCATTGATACCCTTCAAAACCCAATCAGCAAGGGGGTTTCATTCAACATTCTCCAAATACAGTTTTTAGACCTCAATACAGTTTCATACAGGCAAGACCCAAATACAGGATTCACCAAATACAGGCCTTTCATCAATACAGGCGCAAATACCTGTATTGACTGTATAACCTGTATTTGATTCACCAATACAGGATTCAATCCCACATCCAACTTCTTCCAGCATACAGACAAGTATCTCAACACTCAAACTCCAAGGCTGGTATTTCTCACATATACCAGCCCCTCTTCACCCACCTGGGGGTTTTTCGCCCAGTTAATTAAAATAGTTGATTTATTATTTAATATTATTTTCTTTCCTCCTTAAGAAATATTATTTTATTATTGACTAAGTTAGTCTTTGCCTTCCCTCACCTGTTCAGTAGAGTCCTGGTGGCCATATCCTTATTAATCCTTTTCTTTTTTCTGAACAGGTTGAAACAGTGGTACAGGATTATTTGTGGTTGGCTCTTTATTGTTTTCTTTTGTTTGCTCTCTTATTTTATACTTATTATTTTTATGACTAGGAATTATTATCATATCTTATTACTCTTATCCCTTTGAGTATTTATTTGAGCCCTCCATAAGTAAGTCTGTTCACTGAGTGCCAGGCCCTCTTTATTTAGAAGAGCCCCTGTGACATTATTTTAATTAACTCATAATTGCTTCTTTTTCTTTCATTCATTTTATTCATGTCTCTCATTCTTCAATTATGATCTTTTCATGATTTTATGATTTTTTCTCTCATCAATTTTCATCTCATTCATTTCATTCAAATGAAAATTGATTCTCTTTCTCATTTCAAAATTTTGCTGACCATTTCATTTTCTCTTAATTCTCAATCAAATTTCATTTTCATTTCCTGTCTGAATTCAGGTTTTTTATCAGGTTTAATTGATTGGAATTTGGCATTAATTGATTTATTGTTTCAGGAGTTATTGACTTGGGGTTATCATTGGTTGATTTGGAAAGTTCTCAAGATTATTGATTTATTTATTGATTGCTCAAGAAATTGACTGACCTCAAGACTCTGATTTGATTTAAATGATTGATCTGATTTGATTCCTCAAGATAGCTGATTTATCCTCAAGATTTTATTTGATTGATTGATTTGAATTTTATTCCTCAAGAAAATTGATATGATTTTTGAAGATATTGATTTAATTCCTCAAGACTTAATTGATTTGATTTTGAATTGACTTGATTTACTTGATTTGACTTATTGATTGAAATTGATTATCCATAAGAATTTGACTTTTTCATCTTCACTCTT
The DNA here is from genome assembly GCA_023105745.1 of Austropuccinia psidii. Classification (NCBI taxonomy): domain Eukaryota; kingdom Fungi; phylum Basidiomycota; class Pucciniomycetes; order Pucciniales; family Sphaerophragmiaceae; genus Austropuccinia; species Austropuccinia psidii. The sequence goes on along the minus strand of JALGQZ010000007.1, from coordinate 6,630,634 downwards.
CAAGATTTATTCATATTGAATCACTTCAAGACTATTGATTGATTTCTCAATTTCATCAAGATTCTCATTTGATTGTTTTGGTCAAGCCTTATTTTATTCAAAGTATCATCAAGTTTTTATTCATTCTTCTTTCATGATGCCTGTCAGGGTGAGTCTATATAGTAGCTATAAAGTGTAAATACAAGCTAGTATTATGACTGTGACACGTCAAAAAAACAAATAATTTTAATTCTTCAGGTCCTACTGCTACGTGGTAACAGTGGTGATGAGTCTATTGAGGACCTGGGTTGCAATACTCTAATATCTTTGACTGTAAAGAAGTACTACAATAATTATACTTTAATTATATCTTTTAATAATTCTAAGGACACTACTGATGGATAACAGTTTTGTCACGTAAGAATATGGGTAAATAAGATAATGATGATGGGTTTTCAAGGAAAAAACCCTTCTTTTTATATCCTTCAAGACTGTCAAGAGTTATTAACTCTTCACACGTCAGAGCAGTGAAAATTTTCACTCCAATGGTCAATCTGTGGTTCTGGATCCTCAATTCTGACGTCAATATAGGCAGAATTGTGGTTTTGGAACCACAAATGATCATTCTGGATCAATACAGGGTGAAAAAACTTTTCACCTGCCACGTCAGCACTTGGATGACGTTTTTCTGGTGTCTGTATGATCAATATTGGTCATTCTGGGCGGGTTTAAGCTTTAAACAACCATTACTTTAAGTATCAAGACTGTACCGGCTGGTACAGGTTTGGTACAGGCCAGTATTGGTCAAAATACTTCCAACCAAGATATCTTAGTCAGTTTTTAAGATATCAAGAAACCAAGAGCACAGAATTGAAGGGCTAGATGAGCTCTTCAATTTGGTATGCTTCATGTTTACCCTTCTTTCAAATAGCAAAAGTTATTAGGGTTTTAAGTTTTTGGATGTAATTTTGTACATCAGTATGAGGCTTCAAAAACTTCCATGCCAGATATCTTCTCCAATTTGGAAGATATCTGTATTCTGATGATACAGTTTTGTAGGGCTTGATTAGCTCTACAGTTTGGTATATTACACTGTACAGTTGTATGAGTGTATGCCAAAGATACAGGGGTTTGTCTACTTTCTTGTTTTCAGAATATCTGTATTTTTGGTTGTTAAACCTTTGAACTAAGATCCCTCAGTCAATTTAAGAGATACAGAGGTCTAAGGTGTCTCAAATTAAAGCTCTTGTTGAGATCTTTAATTTGGCTATACTTTTGTACAGTTTCGTACAAGCCCTCTTTGACTTTCAGGGGGGTCTTGGTTTTGAAATAAAGGTCATATGGTATCTCCAGTTGTAGTGATGTTACAACAACATGAATGATATCATTGTGTAGCTATCTATGCGAGCTTTAAGAAAAATACCATTTTGGTATAGAATAACTTAAATATGCATAAGTTAGATGAGAGGTGAAAATAAGGGTTTTGACTTGTTTATTCTCCTCTAGGTTTCCTTATTCTGTTTGGATAAGGTTGGTGTTTAATTTAAGAGGATTGTTTTCCTCTTATTTATTACCTGTATTGACTATGTTTGTTCAATACTTGTCATACCATTATTTGTGGTATGTTGGATGTCATGCTAGTGCTCTGTTTTGAGTCACAGGCTGACATACCCTCCCTCAAAAGAAGGCTCATCATTGATGAGACTCTTCAGCCCTTCTGGAGGCTCTGAATCTTCTGAGGTGTATTTGTCCATCTGGGATCTCTTTCTCAGTTAACCATTTATCTTTATCTGCTGGTTGATTCTTAAATCTAACCAGATATTGCCTGTTGTCTTTCCCATTAATTCTTATTTTCCTGGCTTTAATGATCTTTCTCACTGGTCCAGGTGATTCATCTTCCTCTACCAATCTTTCATGGGTGACTGTCTTATTTCTGTCAGGGAATTTCTCCTCATCTGTTTGGTGATAAGGTTTGACCAGGCTCACAGGGAAAACTGGGTGTTTCCTAGAAAACTCTTTGGTCAGGTTGACCTCTACTGCATTCTTTCCTATTAATTTAATAATGGTGAATGGTCCTATGAATGAGTCTCTCATCTTCTTGGGTCCTCTTAGATTGTTGAAGTTAAGAGTTGAGATTAGAACTTGGTCTCCTTCTTTGAAATCAGGTTCTTGGTGACTTTTATCATATCTCTGTTTGTTATATAATTTGGCTTCAGCCACACATTGTTCTGCTTTTTCACAGGCAGTTTTCCACATTGTGTGGAAGTCTTTAGCTGTGGGGTGTACTGAGAGGAGGTTCTTCTTCAAGTAGTCTACTGGAAGTGGTGGGTTCCATCCTTTCTCTAATGTGGCAGGGGTTTTTTCTGTCACTGAGTGTATACTTGTGTTGTATTCCAATTGTACAGCTGGTAGGAGGGTTACCCAGTCATGGATATATCCCTCTTTGTCTTTATATTCCATGCCATATGCACAAAACCTTCTAATGATGTCTTCTAATGTTTGGATCATTCTTTCTGCTAGACCATCTGTTTGTGGATGGTAAGCTGTGGAGAATGCCAGTTTGGTTCCCAGCATCTCATATAGATTAGTCCAAAATTCTGATGTGAATTTAGGGTCTCTGTCACTAATTATAATTCTTGGAACTCCACAGTTTGCTATCACATTGTTCCAGAACAATATGGCTGTGTCCATTGCTGTGTCCTCTTTGTGACAGGGGAGACATCTGACACTCTTGCGGTACCTGTCTACTCCTACTAGGCATGCATTAAAGCTGTCTTTCCCTCCAGGGACCAGGCCTGTCACCCAATCCATGTTTATTATTTCCCAGGGGTGTTTGGGCTCCTCTATACTCTGGAGTAATCCATATCTTTTGCCATGACCTTTGTTGGCTTTTTGGCATCTGGTACAAGTGTTGATGTATTCACTCAAGTCTTGTTCCCACTTTGGCCACCAAGCTGTGCTAAAGACTCTTTCTTTAGTTCTTTCTTCACTCATATGTCCCATGTATGGGCAGTCATGGCATTCCTGTAGTATCAGGGAAATATGTTCTCTATTTATTATTACCAGGGCACTTGTGTGTTTTTCCCTATGGTATAGTAGATCATCTATCAGAAAAAATCTATTCTCTTTGAAGTTTTTGAGCCATGGCTCTTCCAATTGGCTTTCTAGTTCAGGACTCCTGTACTTTTGTTTTAATAGTTGTATCAATATACTACACTGTTTGTGTTCATTGTATGATGATTGTACTATGCTAAAGAACTCTGTATTCAGATTAGTAGAGCTGATTCCCAGTATGGGTATCTCTTTGCTCTCCCCATAGCTCTGTGCTGGGTTTGATGGGTCATTCCCTAATGCCCAGTTTGATAGTTTGAAGTTCTTTCTCTTATCTATCTCCATGCATTGTATGGGTATTTTGGCCCCATTTTCTGGGTCATATGCTGGGTTCTCTTCGTCATTTTTCAGTGGCCACCTGCTGAGACCATCTGCATTAGTATGACTTTTCCCTTCTTTATAGATGATAGTCATATTCCCTCTGTATTCTTGTATGGCTATTTGCCATCTAAGCATGTGTCTGTTTGTTGTCTTCATGTTCAACAGTGATTTGAGGGCTGTGCAATCAGTAAAAACTTCAAATACTGCTCCTTCTAAGTAGTAATGGAGTTTTTCTAATGCCCATATCAAACAGAGACATTCTGTCTGAGTAGCTCCATATCTGGCTTCTGAGTCTTTCAGTTGTCTTGATATATAGCAAATTACTCCTTCTTTGGGTATTCCATCCACTAGTTGCCTCTGGTGTAGTGCTGTTCCTAGTCCTTGGCTACATGCTGCATCTATATATAGTTTGAATGGTAGTTCAAAATCAGGCATCATCAGGACAGGGGCATTGGTCAGTTCATATTTGATCTTCTCAAATGCATCTCTCCTTTCTTTGGTAATTTCAAAGACTACATCTTTTGAGCACAGTTTGTATAGGCTACTAGTGATGTGTGCAAAGTTTTTTATGTGGCTTCTGTAGTAACTAGCAAAGCCCAAAAAAGATTGCATTTCCTTAATGCTCTTTGGTACTGGTTTCTTCAGCACTGCAGCAACTTTATTTTGGTCTATAGCTAGACTCAAACCTGAAACTTTGTGTCCTAGGGCTAGCAGTTCTTGCTGTCCAAAGTTACATTTTTTAAGTGATATCTTCATGTTGATTGGTGTACATTTTCCCAATATTTTATCAATTTTCCTCACATGGTCTTCCCATGTTTCTGAGTATATTATGATATCATCAATGTACACTACCATCCACCCTTCCATTATTTCATCTTGAAATATGGTATCCATCATCCTCTGAAAATGGGCTGGTGCGTTCTTAATGCCAAATGGAATTCTAGTATATTCATATATGCCCATATGGCATATAATTCTTAGCAATTTGATGGAATCTGGTTTCACCCCATTCTGGTGGAAACCTTTCATGCAATCCATATTTGTAATAAACTTGGCTTTTGCCAGCTTATCTAGTGCATGTGGTATCCTTGGGATGGGGTACCTATCTGCTTTGGTGTAATTATTCAAAGCCCTGAAGTCACCACATAGTCTGGATTTACCATCATGCCATGTTATAAGGACTGGTGTAGTGACTTCCACTATCTCATTATGTCCTATTTTCCTTATTACCCCCATTTCTAGGAGCTCATTGATATGTTTCTCAATTTCTTGCCTAGTTTCCATGCTGGCTGGGTATGGTGGTCTCCTAAGCATAGGTGGATATGGTCTTTCTACATCCAGATATAATTCTATATCATGTCCCTTGATTTTTCCTTGTGGTTCATCTCCTATTGCAAAAGCTCCCCTATGCTTCCTCAATACTTTCAGTAAGTTGAGTTTCATTTTACTGGTGAGTTGAGTGCTATATTGGGCTTCTTTGAATTCTTCCACTAGTTCTTTCAGGGTGTTATCATTTGTTATATGATTTATATCAAAGGAAAATTTTTTTGTCTTTGTTTGTACCTATGGTAAGATATCTATTTTTACTATTTCAAATGTCCATACCATACATTCTTTGGTACTCTGTACCTAGTAAGAATCCTTGTACATGTGCATTTTCTAGAACTACAAATTCAGGTTCTAGTCTGATATTTCCTTTTTGGTGTGGGATAATTATCTCTTTGATTATTGTCCCCAGTGAGTGCATTTTCCCTGATGCACTTTTAAAGTTTCTAGCTTTTGTTGGGATTATATCCTCTTCCCATTTGGGGAAGTGTTGTTTTAGGTATTCTTTTGCTACTATGGAGCAACTTGCTCCTGTGTCAATGATCATTGGGTGTTTACAGTTCTCAATGTAAACTGTCAATTTTGTAGGTGTTCCATGAATGAATCCCATCCCTGTATTTGGGGTTACCAGGAATGTTTGTGCATTCTGTGTGTGCTTACAGAGCTCTTTGTCTGTTGTCATTTGTGGTATTCCTGAATCTAATTAAATGTCTTGTATGTCAAGTGAACTTTCTTCATTGCATTCCACTATGTATTCTTCTATGGTATCAAGTTCACTTTGTGATTCTGCTCTCATACCATTTCCCATACTGTCAGAATCAGATTTGTCACCTGTTTGTTCTTCTTCTGATTCTTCATCAATTGCATATATTTTCTTTTTTGGTTTTGTGCAATTGTTGGCATAGTGGTCTGGTGATCCACAGTTATGGCACACATATTTCTTTTTTGGGGTTTCTTTCCCTTTCTCTTTGTTTGTCTCTTTAACTTCAGACCTCTTGTCTTTGAAGTTTGGTTTATAGGATGTGTACCTTCCTATGGAGGTTTTTTTCCTCACATCTTGTATGACATTTGCTATGTCATCAATGCTGCTGATGTTGTTGCATCTGCATTTGACTGCATGTTCTATATCTCCTGGTAATTTTGTTAGGAGTTTATGGTTTCTCATTTCTATTGTCATATTGGGGTCAATAGCTTTGAGTCTTTTTGTTTGTTTGAGACACCATTCATATGGGTATTTTTCTGTGGAGTATCTATCATTTTCAAAGGACATGGTCTTTTGCCAGATCCAACTACCATTGCTATACTTTTGTATAATCTGGTTCCTCCACCATGGCCAGCTTTTCCTGCCATGTATTTCTTTCATCTCAGTGTACCATATGTTTGCATGGCCTCTGAATGCTGTGTTAAGTCTTGTTGTGATCCAGTAGTCTGGTATCTTTGGGACATCAACAAAGAGTCCATCAATATAGTCAATGATTTCCATATGGTCATATTCCCCAATTCCTGAGAACTTTGGCCAGTTTGCTACTTCTGGTAACTGTTTTAGTGCCTGTTTCTCTGAATAGCTGAGATTTTCCCCATCTTGGTACATTGAATCTGATCTTAACTTTGGAATCTGATATTCAGGTTCCTGGTCATAGTCTTTATCCTCTTCTTTCAATTTTGTAGAGGTAGTGGGTTGACCTTGTGTTGGAGGGTATTGATTGTCTTCTCTGTCATAGAGGTAATCAATTTCTTTATCAAAGCTATCCTGTTGCTGCTGGATGCTCCTCAGATCTCTCCTCACAGTTTGTTGTTCTTCTAGAATTGAATTCAACTGTCTGTTAGTTTTTTCAAATTCTGTCCAAATTTTGGCCAGATTTGTATTCAAGTCTTTTATGACTGTTGCTTGGAAAGCATTTTCTTCTTTCAATTTTTCCACTTCTGTCCTCATTTTTCCTGAGGTTTCATGTGTCCAATCCATGAATTGGGCCAATTTGGTCCATTTGAATTTGTTTTCAAACTCATGAGTGTGGATTGTAGTCTCAGTTATTAATTCTGGATCAATTGAGTCAGAACTATCAACACTATTTGTAGGTACAACTATTTTTTGCGTTTGTGTACTTCTTGGACTAAGTCCATCAGCTTTTTCATCAATGGGTCTGCTTCTTTCTTCCTCTGGTTGAAAGAAGTTTTGTTTCTCCCTTGGGCTCCTTTTCTCCTGTTGGAAACTACCTGGAATGGTTGGGGAGCCTTGGATGAAGTTTCCTTTGGCTTGTAAGGCCTGGAACTGCTGGATTGTTGTGGGGAAGATGGGACTTATCCTTCCATTTCTGGGGGTACCTGAATCTGACTGGGCTCTTCCTTGTGCCAAGATCTCTCTATGGCTTGTATGGCTGCCTGGTTCTCTTTGATTCTGATTGTTCTTTCTTCTAAGAGTTTGAAATTCTTGTTGGGATTCCAACCTTGCATTTCTGTCATAAGCTCCATCCAAGCCATTTGCTTGAGACAGATATTCTGAGTTGTTATCCCCACTTCTGCCCATGATGCTGCCATAGTGAACATTTTGTTGTCCATGCTCCATGTGAAGAGGTCTTTCAGCAGTTTGTGTATTTGAAGGACCTGTTCTGCATCTGTCCAATCTCCTGTTTGGACTTCTGGGTTGAATTTGATTTGGAATAAGACCTTGGGTAGGAGTTCCCTGATGGTAAGTTCTTTGCTGGTCATTTGCTCCAGTTCTTCTTCCTCTGTGTCTTCTTGGCCAGTGTTCTGGTTGATTTCTTGGGAATCCAAGATCTCTAAGAAGTGGAGGTGTCATGTTAACAATGTTAAGAAATGACAGACAAAAAATGTTGTAGGTTTCAAGGTTTATTTACCTTTAGCAGGCCCTTGTACAAATTTATGATCTATACTCTTTGGCAATTTGCCTTTAGAGTTTACAACTGGGTTGATAACAGTTATTTTCTGTTTTTCAATTTGTTTTGGTGATCCAACTGGTTTTGTTGGAGCTTTTCTGGGTTTTTTGGCCCTTGGCACGGCTATTGGTGTCCAATCTTTTGAGTTGATTGTCACTTCACTGTGTCTTTTCTGCTTGCCCTTGGTTTTTGGCAGCACCTCTCTGTCTTCTGAGGCTGTCACAGATGGATTTCCTTGTGACTGGGTTTCTAATGGAATATAGTCTTTTTCCACTATTCAGAAAAGATATTTTAGATTGTATATCAGTATTTTATGATAAAACAAAATGATTATATTCAATTCTACTGTTATTTTTCGAAGTTTTTTAGGTATTTTATGTTTGTTTTTATTATTTTTATATGTTTTTTATTGAAAAATAACAGTTTTTTGAGTTTTTCACTTATGTTTTATAAGTGAAAACTGTAATATCCAAGTGTTTTGTGAATGATTCACTTGGATATTATTGTGTTTTTATATAAACACGTCAAATTTATTAAATTAGAATAAATTTGATTTTTTATTACAAATATTATAAATAATATTTATTATAACACTTGATATTGATTTAAATATCAATTAATTACAAGTTTTTACGTCAATTTGAGTGATGTCTTGTTTTAAAGGAAATATTTAATTAAAATATTCCTTATAAATAATAAAAAATTATTTTATTATTTGATATTTATTAATTATTTATTAATAAATGTTTCTATATTAATTTTCACGCACTTTGGTGAAAGGTAATAGTAAAATAAATAATATACTGTTTGTATATTATTATTTATATTGAAATTTAAATAATACTGTTGTATTATTATCAAATTTCGTGGAAAATATTGCAATATAATGAAAAAAGAGGATATGTACTCTTACTCTCAACAAAAATATTTTGTAATATATATTTTTGGAGAAAAAATTTGTAGATATAATATATGATGCTAAAAAAAATGATAATAATATAAAATAAAATAAATTAGAAATTTTACTCACTGTTAGTGAAATACCTTTTAAAAAACTGAATTTTACGCCTAATTCAGCTCAAACACGTCCAATAAGGTTGAAAAACCATGGCCAGGCCCCCAAAATGTCAGTGTGAGTCTATATAGTAGCTATAAAGTGTAAATACAAGCTAGTATTATGACTGTGACACGTCAAAAAAACAAATAATTTTAATTCTTCAGGTCCTACTGCTACGTGGTAACAGTGGTGATGAGTCTATTGAGGACCTGGGTTGCAATACTCTAATATCTTTGACTGTAAAGAAGTACTACAATAATTATACTTTAATTATATCTTTTAATAATTCGAAGGACACTACTGATTGATAACAGTTTTGTAACGTAAGAATATGGGTAAATAAGATAATGATGATGGGTTTTCAAGGAAAAAACCCTTCTTTTTATATCCTTCAAGACTGTCAAGAGTTATTAACTCTTCAAACGTCAGAGAAGTGAAAATTTTCACTCCAATGGTCAATCTGTGGTTCTGGATCCTCAATTCTGACGTCAATATAGGCAGAATTGTGGTTTTGGAACCACAAATGATCATTCTGGATCAATACAGGGTGAAAAAACTTTTCACCTGCCACTTCAGCACTTGGATGACGTTGTTCTGGTGTCTGTATGATCAATATTGGTCATTCTGGGCGGGTTTAAGCTTTAAACAACCATTATTTTAAGTATCAAGACTGTACTGGTTGGTACAGGTTTGGTACAGGCCAGTATTGGTCAAAATACTTCCAACCAAGATATCTTAGTCAGTTTTTAAGATATCAAGAAACCAAGAGTGCAGAATTCAAGGGCTAGATGAGCTCTTCAATATGGTATGCTTCATGTTTACCCTTCGCTCAAATAGCAAAAGTTATAAGGGTTTTAAGTTTTTGGATGTAATTTTGTACATCAGTATGAGGCTTCAAAAACTTCCATGCCAGATATCTTCTCCAATTTGGAAGATATCTGTATTCTGATGATACAATTTTTTAGGGCTTGATTAGCTCTACAGTTTGGTATATTACACTGTACAGTTGTATGAGTGTATGCCAAAGATACAGGGGTTTGTCTACTTTCTTGTTTTCAGAATATCTGTATTTTTGGTTGTTAAACCTTTGAACTAAGATCCCTCAGTCAATTTAAGAGATACAGAGGTCTAAGGTGTCTCAAATTAAAGCTCTTGTTGAGATCTTTAATTTGGCTATACTTTTGTACAGTTTTGTACAAGCCCTCTTTGACTTTCAGGGGGGTCTTGGTTTTGAAATAAAGGTCATATGGTATCTCCAGTTGTAGTGATGTTACAACAGCATGGATGATATCATTGTGTAGCTATCTATGCGAGCTTTAAGAAAAATACCATTTTGGTATAGAATAACTTAAATATGAATAAGTTAGATGAGAGGTGAAAATAAGGGTTTTGACTTGTTTATTCTCCTCTAGGTTTCCTTATTCTGTTTGGATAAGGTTGGTGTTTAATTTAAGAGGATTGTTTTCCTCTTATTTATTACCTGTATTGACTATGTTTGTTCAATAATTGTCATACCATTATTTGTGGTATGTTGGATGTCATGCTAGTGCTCTGTTTTGAGTCACAGGCTGACAATGCCAGTTCAGCATAGCCCACCAGCCAAGAATACAAGATCCCAGAGACATCAAGCTGTTCTCACTCCTACAGCAAGGGCTCCTCTTGACCGCACACCATCAGTTCATCAACTGAGTGCAAACTTGGACAGAGGACCACCAATGGAAGGAGCAGCACCCTCCAGAAGAGGAGGTGTGAAGTCTAGAAGATCAAGATAATTCTCTGGACTATTGGGTGGTTATCCTGGTGTTTCTCAAGGGCCTAGAAGTAGATTGGGGGAAGCTGAAGATGAGGAGGGGGAGGAGTCTGTGGAAGAGGAAGAATCTGAGGAGACTGAAGTGGCAGCTGCCTCGGCAGGTGCTCCTGAAGCTCCTGAGGCTCCAAATCTAGCCCTTTCTAATCAACCTTCTGTCTCTCAAGCTGAACCAAATTTCCTCAAGATGATGGAGCAAATGACTCAGTTTATGGGACAACTCACTCAAGCAGTTGCCCCAAGGGACACTTCAAATGTCCCTGCATTCAAGACTCCATCAATGAAGGCACCTGATTCTTTTGATGGTACTAAAGCTCATAAATTGAGAGGATTCATTCAATCCTGTCAATTAATCTTTAATAATGACCCAGAAAACTTCTTCTCTGACAGGAAGAAGGCGCTTTACTCAACTTCTTTTCTTACTGGTAGAGCTGGAAAATGGATTGAACCTTACCTCTCAAATATCTCCAATGAAGACCCTTCTCATCTCCTCAATAGCTGGCAGTTGTTTGAAACCCAGTTATTCACTCTGTTTGGTGATCCCAATGAAGTCAGAAAAGCTGAACAAGAGTTGGACAATTTGAGGATGAGGGAAAGTGGTCAGGTTTCCTTGTACATAGCTGATTTCAGAAGTTTAATGTCAAGAATTGGAGACTGGGGGGAAAGGGCTTATATTCATGTGTATGGGAGAGGCTTGGCATCAAGATTGTTGGACCAATTGGCTTCTCACCCTGGAACTTTTGATAGTCTTCAAGAACTCATGGACATCACCTTGGAATTAGATACCAGGTACCATGAGAGGCAGAAGGAAAAGGGCAGTCATCAAGAGAAGAAGCCTCCAATCAGTGAATCCAACTGCTCTAAGCCCCCTTAAAGTTCATCATCACAGAAGCCTTATCACAAGAAGAATAAGAAGGGAAAGAATTTTCAAGTGTCCAAAGACAAGCCTCATTCTACTCTCCTCAATAAGGACAACATATTAATTGGTTCTGAAAAGGAGAGGAGGATTAAAGAAGGCTTGTGCAATTATTGTGGTGGAAAGCACCCATTTGAAAAATGCTTCAAGAGGCCTGAAAATAGGCAAGGGTCATCAAAAGGCTTCCCTAGCAAGCAGGGAAAAGCCTGAGTGGGAATCATGATGGGTTCAATGGTTCTCACTTCTTTCCTTCAAGAGCACAATTGTGAACTCTGAATACTAGTGTCAAGAAATCTTTAAAATTTCTTATTTTCTCTTCTGTCTCTGATATTTTTTATAGTATTCTCATTGATTCTGGTGCTACAAACTCTTTTATTGCAAAGAATTTTGTTCTCAAGTACTCATTGACCATGTCAGAGCTCCCTTAAAAGATTCTTCTTTTCATTCTGGAGTACAATGAATCCACTTCCCTGTTCATCACCCATTATACCAAGTGGGTTGTTGATTTACCTTCCTTCCCAAGCTTTGAATGGGATTTCTTTATCATAGATTCACCCAAGGGAGAAGACCTAATATTGGGCTATGATTTTCTTTACCATTTTAATCCCATTATTGATTGGTAAAATGGATTGATCACCTATGATTCTAGTCATAAGGATTCTAGTGGTATTATTCCTTCTACTAGTAATGACCTTTCCACTGCTGCCAACAGCGTTGCTCTGGTTGGTGAACTTGAGACACCTTCCTTTCCTCCTTCTGTCCATAACCCCTCCATTTTTTCCTCTCAGTCATTACTTCCATTAAGAGATGAAGTCTTCAAAGAGATAAAAGATGTTGGAGAAGATGTTGCTATATCTTCACTTCATCTCTTTCAAGGGGATATGGACCTTCCTCCTTTATCTTTTCATGCCTCCCTGGAGGAGCAGTGGGATGAGGAGGAAGAGCCAGAAGAGATTGAAACTGTGATGAAGGTAGTCCCTCCTGTTTATCACAAATATTTGGATGTATTCTCCAAAGTGAAAGCAGAGAAGCTTCATCCACACCGCGCCTGTGATCATCATATTGAATTGGAGGGTCTGCTACCTCCAGTTGGTGTTATCTACTCTTTATCAAAGAATGAGTCAGAAACACTGCGGGCCTACATTTCAGAGAATGTAGACAAAGGTTTCATCAGACCTGTCAGGATGAAACTATGAAGAAGGTGTATATAGGCTAAATACAGCTTTTTCTATGTTTGTGACACGGTAAAATAGTTTTAAAAAGGATTTATAAAGTTTAAAAGATATTTAATTTAAGATAATAAGGGCTTTACTATAGTGGATATAGTGGTGGTGAGCGCTGTTGAAAGCCCTGGGTGCAGCTTTATCTGTTGGGTTACAATAATAAAAGACTACAATAATTAAAAATATAATTATACCTGATTATTAACCAAGAGTAAAACTGTTTTTGACAGTTTACTACGTAGGCTATTCAAGAGCAGGATGAGGAAAGGCTTTTGGCTGTGAAAAGCCCTCCTTTTATCCTGAAATTGAGGTGGAAAGGCTGCTAGACCTTTCCACGTAGAGGAAGTGAAGATTTTTCACTCTCTATGACAGGCTTGTGGTTTGCAAACAGCCTGTATACTCTGTATTGGGCTCAGATGTGGTTTTGAAACCACATCTGGGCAGTTTTTACCAATACAGGGTGAAAATTTTCATCTGGGGACCTCACAGCCTGATTCTGACGTGTATGACGCGTAGAATGCTGTACAGAAACTGTATGGGACCCCAGTATTGACTGAAATATGAGGTATTGAAGTAAAAACATGCTTCTTTGTCTATTTGACACCTCATATTCATGGTTATGGGATATTATCCCATGGTAAGGCTGTATATGACAGCAGGTGGGATTTTGACCTTGTAATGGTCATAACTCTGTCAGTTTTTGAGATATCAAGCTCAAAGTTGGTTCATTGAATATCTCTGTATGAGCTCTACACAATGGTACCCAACTTGACATGGTTATCATTAAATATGACAAAGCTATCCCATGTACAAGTATTTTTGTACATTGTCGTGGTTTGGGCAAAAGCTGTATTAAGCTTGTTTGGCCAATACCTTCTGTAGTAGTTGAGATATGGGGAAGTGGATGACACCATCAGATAACCCTTATTGTGCTCTTTCCAAAAAGACCCCACTTCAAGTATCCCACACTAAAACTGTAGAAGTTAGATGAGAGGTGAATGGTTTGTTCACCCTTATTTGGTCTGAATTTGACCATAACTCAAGTAATACTGGTGCTAGCCCAGTTTGGCTAGCACCATTAGATAGCCCTGGCTTAGAGCTTCATTTTGAATACCCATTTGATGGGGTTAAGCCTCTCCTTCTAGATTTTAGATGACAGGTGAAAATTAAGGTTTATGCTCAGCAATAACTTTGAGCAGGAATAACTTTGTTATTTCTTGTCCTATGGTGATGGGACTTATATTTTCAGAAAGAGGTGAGTTTCCTCCTTCTTTTGCTACCTTTTGAGCTAATTTGGCTCAGTTCCATGTTTTGGTGGTATTTTGGCTATACCATTGGTTGATGGTATTTTGGCTGTCATGCTTGTGCTCTGGGTTTGAGTCACAGGCTGACATACCCTCCCTCTAAAAAAAGGCTCACCATAGATGAGACTGTTCAGGCCTCCTAGAGGCTCTGAATCTCCTTAAATGAAGGTTTCCATCTGGTATGGCATCTTCTGCCAACCATTTGTCTTTGTCAGCTGTCTTGTTCTTGAATCTGACTAGATATTGTCTCTGATCCTTCCCATTGAGTCTGATTTTTCTGGCCCTGATGATTTTACTCACAGGTCCAGGAGAGTCTTCTACTTCCACTTTTTCTGGTGGAGTGCTGTTTTTCTTCCTGGAGGGGAATTTATCCTCCTCTGTTTGGAAGTATGGTTTGACCAGGCTTACTGGAAAGACTGGGTGTTTCCTAGAAACCTCCTCAGTGAGCTTGACCTCTACTGCATTCTTCCCTATCAACTTAATGATATTGAAGGGCCCTACAAATGAGTCTCTCATTTTCTTGGGTCCTTTGAGATTGTTAAAGTTCAGTGTAGACACTCACACCTGGTCCCCTTCCTTGAAGTCAGGTTCCATATGTGATTTGTCCCACCTCTGCTTGTTATACTCTTTGGCCTCAGCTATATATTTGGCAGCAGTATCACAGGCTTTCTTCCACATGTCATGGAAGTCTTTGGCTGTGAGGTGGATCTTCAGAAGATTTTTCTTCAAGTGATCCACAGGTAATAGGGGATTCCACCCTTTCTCTACCAGTGCAGGTGTTTTTCCTGTGGTAGAGTGCTGGCTTGTATTATAAGCCAGTTGGACTGCTGGTAAGAGGGTGACCCAATCATGGGTGTATCCTTCATGGTCCTTGTATTCCATGCCATAGGCACAGAACCTCCTGAGGATGTCCTCCATTGTTTGGATCATCCTCTCAGCTAGGCCATCTGTTTGTGGATGGTAAGCTGTGGAAAAAGCAAGCTTGGTGCCAAGCATGTCATATAAATTGGTCCAAAATTCAGATGTGAATTTTGGGTCCCTGTCACTAATTATGATCTTAGGGACTCCACAGGTGGATATGATGTTATTCCAAAATAACAGAGCAGTGTCCATGGCTGTGTCCTCTTTATGGCATGGTAGACATCTCATGCTCTTGCTGAACCTATCAACTATGATTAAGCAGGCATTGTAGTTTTCTTTGCCTCCTGGTACAAGTCCTGTGACCTAGTCCATGTTGATAGTTTCCCATGGGTGCTTGGGTTCTTCTATGTGTTGAAGTAACCCATATTTTTTCCCATGTTTTCTATTTGCCTTTTGGCATCTTTCGCAAGTGTTGATGTATTCACTCAACTCTTGCTCCCACTTGGGCCACCAAGCTGTGCTTGCTACCCTCTCTTTAGTTCTGTCCTCACTCATGTGTCCCATATAGGGGCAGTCATGGCATTCCTGCAGGATTAAAGAGATGTGGTCTCTGTCTATCACTGTGAGTGCACTGGTGTGCTTTTCTCTGTGATAAATCAGGCCATCTATAAGGAAGAATTTATTGTCCTTATAGGCCCTCAACCAGGGTTCCTCCAGCTGGGTTTCCAGTTCTGGGCTCCTGTATTTTTGTTGAAGGAGTTGGAGTAGTATGCTACACTGTTGGTGTTTAGCATAAGATTGCAGTACTGCATTGAAAAATTCATTGTGCAGTTCTGAGGAACTTATTCCCAGTATGGGGGTTTCTGTTCCATCTGAATCAACGTTTCCACTGTCAAGGGTACCACTCCCTGGTGCCCATTCAGAGAATCTGAAGTTCTTCTTCCTATTTATTTCCATAAAATGGATAGGAATTTTTGCAGCAACTTCAGGGTCATAAGCTGGATTGCTTTTGACATTGTCCAGTGGCCATCTGCTAAGGCCATCTGCATTGGTATGGCTTTTACCTTCCTTATATATGATGGTCATGTTCCCTCTATACTCCTGAATAGCTATTTGCCATCTCAGCATGTGTCTATTAGTAGTCTTCATGTTTAGTAAAGACTTCAAGGCTGTGCAGTCTGTATAGACTTCAAAGACTGCACCCTCCAAATAATAATGGAGTTTTTCTAGTGCCCAGACTAGACATAGACATTCTGTCTGGGTGGCCCCATACCTGGATTCTGAATCTTTCAGCTGCCTGGAGATGTAACATATTACACCTTCTCTTGGTTCACCATCCACAATTTGTCTTTGGTGAAGGGCTGCTCCTAGGCCTTGACTGCATGCTGCATCTATATATAAATTGAATGGTAGTTCAAAGTCAGGTAAGATGAGCACAGGTGCATTAGTGAGTTCATATTTGATCCTCTCATATGAATCCCTTCTTTCCTTGGTAATTTCAAAAATTACATCCTTTGAGCATAACTTGTATAAACTACTAGTTATGTGGGCAAGGTTTTTGATGTGGTTTCTATAGTAGCTAGCAAATCCAAGGAAAGATTGCATCTCTTTGATGTTCTTTGGTACTGGCTTTTGCAGTACTGCTGCTACTTTGTTCTGGTCAATTGCCAGACTAAGGCCTGAGACTTTGTGTCCTAGAGCTAGTAGCTCTTGTTGGCCGAAATTACACTTTTTGAGTGAAATTTTCAGATTGATGGGTGTACATTTACTTAGCACTCTGTCTATGTATTGTACATGGTCTTCCCATGTCTCTGAGTATATAATGATATCATCAATATATACTACCATCCAGCCTTCCATTATTTCTTCTTGAAATATGGTGTCCATCATCCTTTGGAAGTGGGCTGGTGCATTCTTGATGCCAAATGGCATCCTGGTGTACTCATATATGCCCATATGGCATATTATTCTGAGCAACTTCATGGAGTTTGGTTTAACTCCATTTTGGTGGAAGCCGTTCATACAGTCCATCTTGGTTATGTATTTGGCTTTGGCCAGCTTATCCAAGGCATGAGGTATCCTTGGTACAGGGTACCTGTCTGCTTTTGTGTAGTTATTCAGGGCTCTGAAGTCTCCACACAATCTAGACTTGCCATCATGCCAGGTGATCAGGACAGGGGTGGTGATTTCCACTATTTCATTATGTCCAATTTTCCTGATGACATCCATGTCCAGGAGTTCATTGATGTGTTTTTCAATTTCTTTCCTGGTTTCCAGACTTGCTGGATAAGGAGGTCTCCTCAGCATGGGTGGATAAGGTCTTTCCACATCCAGATATAGTTCTATATCATGGCCTTTAATTTTGCCTAGTGGTTCTTCACCAATGGCAAATGCTGGTCTGTTCTTCCTCAGCATCTTCAGTAAACTTAGTTTTTGTTTACTGGTGAGGTTAGTGCTAAACTGTCCCTCCTTGAATTCCTTCAAGAGTTCTTCTAGTGGATCCAGTGAAGTTGTGTGGTATATATCAAGTGAAAATTTCTTTTCCTTGTTGGTACCAATGGTAATGTGCCTGTTTTTACTGTTGTAAATATTTATGCCATACATCCTCTGGTAATCTGTTCCCAGTAAAAACCCTTGGATGTGGGCATCTTCAAGCACTACAAACTCTGGGTTGAGTCTGATATTACCTTTCCTGTGGGGTATAATTATCTCTTTGACAATTGTCCCAATGGAAGTCATATTCCCTGATGCACTTTTGAAGTTCTTTTCCTTGGTGGGCAAGAGCTGTTTTTCCCAGTTTGGGAAGTGGTTATCCAGATAATTTCTGGCCACTATGGAGCAATGTGATCCACTGTCAATGATCAGTGGGTGCTGAGCATTGTCAATACATACAGTCATTTTTGTGGCTGTTCCATGTATATATGCCATTCCTTTGGTTGGTGTAACCAGGAATGTTTGTGCATCTTGTGTGTGTTTGCACAAGTTCTTGTTGGCAGTGTCCTGTGGCATGCCTGCTTCCAACTGTATATCCTGGATTTCCAATGGGGTTTCCTCTTGGTATTCCACTAGAAATTCCTCTCTTGGGTCTTGGACATCATCAGATGGTTCTCTGATGGCATCACCCATAGAGTCTGATTCAGAATTCTCTGTTGGAGGTTCTTCTTCAGGGACGTTTTCTATAGCATAGACTTTTTTCTTTGCCTTTGGACAGTTGTTGGCATAGTGGTCTGTTGAGCCACAATTGTGACAAGAATTCTTCTTCTTTGCCACTTCTGCCACTCTTTCTCTGGGTTCGTCTTTAAACTCCACCCTGAAAGGTTGTTTCTCTTTGAAACTACTGCTTCTATATGGGGTGAATTTCCCTATATTAGTCCATTTCCTTATGTCTTGTAAGGTATTGGCTATGTCATCTAGAGTGCAATTTTGGTTGCATCTGCATTTCACTACATGCTCTAGTTCTCCTGGCAGTTGTGTCAGAAGTTTGTGATTCCTCATCTGGATGTTCATCTGAGGGTCAATGGCTTTAAGTCTCCTAGACTGTCTGAGACACCACTCATATGGATCTTTGTCCACAGAGTATTTGTCATTTTCAAATGACATGGTCTTTTGCCATATCCAAGTTGCATTACTGTACTTTTGGATTATTTGACTCTTCCACCATGGCCAGTTTCTCCTACCATGGATTTCTTTCATTTCTGTGTACCATATACTTGCATGACCTTTAAATGCAGTATTCAGTCTAGCAGTAATCCAGTAATCTGGTATACTGGGTACATCAATGAAGAGTGCATCAATATAATCTATGAGTTCCATATGATCATATTCTCCTGATCCAGAGAATTTGGGCCAGCTTGAGGCCTCAGGAAGCTATTCCAAGGCTTCCTTCTCTGAATAAGACATGCCATCTCCATCCTGGTATTGTGATGGAGATCTTGTCTTATTCAACAACATGGCATCTGGTTTGATGTCATCTGGCTGATATGGATTCTCCATAACTTGACCTTGTGGTTGGGGCTTCAAGCTATGGTAGGCATTAAACAATTTGTTAATGTCTTGATTCAGACACTCCCTGTCCCTTGTGCTGTGGTGTTGTTCTTCAAAGACTTGGTTCAGTCTTTTTTTGTATTCTTCAGAGGCTTTGCTCAGTTGAGCATATCCTTCTTGAAGATTCTTAACTATTTGTTCCAAGGAGGCTTGAGTTTGTCTCATCCTCTCTTGGCTAGCTTTAATTTCTGCAAATTGCTTTGCAGATTGTTCAGCATATTGGGACACTTGTAACCACAGTGTATCACTGTTGATGTTACTCTCAGATGTGACAATGTTATTTTCAGTCTGAGTGGGGGTAATGTTTCTATTACTAGGACTACTGATTCTAGAGTGGTTTACAACTACTTCTGGTTCTTGTGTACTTCCTTTACCAAATCCAACAGCTTCTGGATCATGGGGTCTGACTCTTTCCTCCTCTGGTTGAAGGAGGCTTTGTTCTTGCCCTTGTTTCCTTGTCTTCCCCTGGAAACTTCCTGGAATTGTGAAGAATGGTGACTCTTGGCCACTGATCTTCTGGTTTCTTAATGGTGTGAAGCCACTGGAGAGCTGATTTGGCCTGCTCCTTGTGAACCTGAAGGAATCTGAGTAGGCCCTGTCTGGGTCAACTGTTCTTCTATAGCTAGGATAGTGGCTTGATTTTCCCTTATCCTCTGTGCCCTTGCCTCCAGGAGTCTGTGCTGCCTGGTAGGATTCCAACCTTTGGTGATTACCAAAGTTCTTTGAAGTCTATCTCTTTGAGACAGATCTTTTGGCAACTTGATCCCAGTTCTGCCCAGTGAGTTGCTAGGTTGAACCTCTTGTTGTCCATGCTCCATTGAAATAAATCTTTGAGGAGTTGGTGGATCTGAAGAACTTGATCCATATCCTTCCAGTCCTCTGGTTTGAGGTTTCTGTTGAATTGGAGTGTGAATGGCAAGGTTGATATTATCTCCCTCATTGTTTTGCCATCCACCACTGTGTCCAGGGTGTCCTCTTTCAGGTCTTCTGGTTCTGGACAATCCTCCTCTATCCTCTGGCTGGTTCCTTTGGAAGCCAAGGTCTCTGAGGTATACAGGGGACATATCAGTGTTTTGCAAACAGTCAACAACTTTATGTTCTTAGGGTATTTACCTTTGACTGTGCCTTGTACAAATTTATTGTCTGCTGACTTGGGCAGTTTGCCTTTGGAAGTTACAACTGGGTTAATAATTGTAATCTTTCCTGTACAAGTGGTTAAGGTTGGTTTACCTTGTATGGATGCAGAGTTTCATGGTTTTCTACTTCTCTGAGTGGCTATTGGTGTCCACTTCTTGGCTGTAATGAGACCTTCACTGTGCCTCTTTCCTTTGCCCTTGCTGCCCTCTGGTTCTGAGGGTGTCACTGGTGTGTTGGCCTGTGACTGGGTCTCAAGTGGGATGTAATTTTCTTCCACTGAAATCAAGGCAGAAAAGGGAGGGCTTATGTCAGTTAAGACTTCTTAAAAATGCTGGTTTTGCACATCTAAGATTGGCCTCTGGGCTTGTATGTTACTACAATGTGCGCTGTATAATGACAGTGTAATTGAATCAACAATTCAACGTCAGAATTACAGCTTTTTGGTACCCTGTCACACTGTTTGTGTGCCAGTATCCCACAGATACACTTGTGGTTTTCAAGTGTATTCTGTACAAGTGGCTTTGTATAAGTGTTATTGAGTTAACAATACACTTAATCCACGCCTCAACTGATGGTCTTTCAGTCAGAGGTGTCCTTATTCAGTCAAGAATACAGGACTTATTGATGGCTTATGTGTTTTTATATACAAAACACGCCAAAAATAGTTAAATTCAGTGGGTATTAACCACGTGAATAATACTCTTATAATATGATTATATATATAAAAAAGGATAAATATATATAAAATATATATTTAAATGGAGAAAGTACGCCTAAAAAGATAAAACACTGGTTAATAAGTCATAAAAAGAGGGAAGACTTACTTTATAAGGTCCAAAAAAGTTTAAAACACGGCCAGGCCCCCAAAATGTCAGGATGAAACTATGAAGAAGGTGTATATAGGCTAAATACAACTTTTTCTATGTTTGTGAAACGGTAAAATAGTTTTAAAAAGGATTTATGAAGTTTAAAAGATATTTAATTTAAGATAAAAGGGGCTTTACTATAGTGGATATAGTGGTGGTGAGTGCTGTTGAAAGCCCTGGGTGCAGCTTTATCTGTTGGGTTACAATAATAAAAGACTACAATAATTAAAAATATAATTATACCTGATTATTAACCAAGAGTAAAACTGTTTTTGACAGTTTACTACGTAGGTTATTCAAGAGCAGGATGAGGAAAGGCTTTTGGCTGTGAAAAGCCCTCCTTTTATCCTGAAATTGAGGTGGAAAGGCTGCTAGACCTTTCCACGTAGAGGAAGTGAAGATTTTTCACTCTCTATGACAGGCTTGTGGTTTTCAAACAGCCTGTATACTCTGTATTGGGCTCAGATGTGGTTTTGAAACCACATCTGGGCAGTTTTTACCAATACAGGGTGAAAATTTTCATCTGGGGACCTCACAGCCTGATTCTGATGTGTATGACGCGTAGAATGCTGTACAGAAACTGTATGGGACCCCAGTATTGACTGACATATGAGGTATTGAAGTAAAAACATGCTTCTTTGTCTATTTGACACCTCATATTCATGGTTATGGGATATTATCCCATGGTAAGGCTGTAGATGACAGCAGGTGGGATTTTGACCTTAAAATGGTCATACCTCTGTCAGTTTTTGAGATATCAAGCTCGAGGTTGGTTCATTGAATAGCTCTGTATGAGCTCTACACAATGGTACCCAGCTTGACATGGTTATCATTAAATATGAGAAAGTTATCCCATGTACAAGTGTAAGGTTTGACTATGAAAAAATAAGTAAGAAATTACTAATTTGTTATTTATTGTACTCTGAATGTCCTTATAATTGAAATAAATAAGATTAAAATAATAATAATAATAAAGAAATATTATTATTATGGCATAAAAATATTATATTATTAAATAAATATAATAATATAATTAATATTATATAAAATTATAATATTATAAATAATATATTAATATAAAATAATTAATATATTATAAAGCTCTTTAATATTGTTACCAACAAATAATAAAGGCGTAAAAAATTTTTTTTTCAAATAAAAAACAATTAATAACAATAATATTACCAATATTAAAGTTATATATTAATATAAATAGTATTTATATTAATTAAGAATTATTAAGAGTAATAATAAGAGAGAAATTATTATAATAAGATGAAATAACCTACTTTTAACACTTAAAATAATAATTTTGAGATATTTTACGCCAAAAGAATATAATAAAACTTTTTCAAATTGTATTTACAATAAAAATAAAGAAAATTTACTACATTTCTTGATTTTACGTGGAAATGAGTTTTTAGAGAGATTTATGACAAAAACAATTAAAGAATTGATTTAATCACTTAAAAGCAGTGATGAATAATAATATGATCTTTGGTCTTTGATAATATAAGAGTTTTATATATAAAGAATAAAGAAAATTACCTTTTATTTAATTGATTTAATGTTTTTGATGCGTCTGAGGGGAAAATAGAGTAAAAAGAGGTCTATTTATGGTAAATACCTCCCTCCTAGAGTCCAACAGGCTTCTAGCAGACGTTTACTGATCATATCCACTGGAATTGATCAATATTTTAAGGTTTGGGGATGATTACATTATTATCAAACCATATTACATCATTATTACACCATTATTTAGAGTTATCACTATAACTCTAAGGTTGATGACATCAGAGGCTTAGCAGAACCCCAAATTTCGTGGATTTTACTAGTTTTAATCATAAACTAATAGTATTCACCAATTTTATCACTCTTGAGACTGTTAAACTTAAATTAAGGTTACAGTAAGTGATCATAACAGCTCAAATTAAGCTCAAACTTTGATCCTCAATAACTTTTAAGATTGTCACGCTACAGCAATTCAGAGAGTGAATTCTGATAGCCTGGCATAACCTATTATTCTTCCAAGAGCTTTTCATTACATCATCAAAACTCTAATTTTGAGGATTTTTCTTGTAGCTCATCTTTTCTGTCGAAATTTAATATTTTAAACTTCAAACCATGATTTCAGGGGGTTATACCCTGAATTTAATAATAAAAATTACATCATTCTTCACGAATGAACTAGCAGAATCCAACTGTGTACTTTTTTTTAAGTTTGGACCACTTTCACAACAAAGTGGTCAACAGCTCTGTTGATTTTTATCAATATTTCATCATAGGTTTTAACCTTGTTTATAATTTGTAAAAAAAAGTTCATATCTGTCTTCTTACAGTAATTACGTGGTAACTTTATTTTTGGTTCATCATTCTATCATGTATAGTTTAGGAGATATTAGCTATGATCCTTGAATATATGCGTTGACCAAAAAAGTGCATATATTCAGGTTAATTCCTTAAGTATTAACATTGGAAATTAGCTCATTAATTGTTTTATGTGTGGATTTTCTTGTAGAATCCACTGGTTTAATTTATTTCACATGTTGTTTCATTAATTCTTGAGATAAATAAAGTTTTATGGTTTTTATAAGGTATTATACCTTATAATTCATTAAATATTGACTTTACAGATATTCCATAAAAATGGTATATGTGTATTTTTCCATGTGGAATCCAATGGTATAATTTATTTCACATTTTGATTCATTGGTTTTTAAGTTAAACCAATTTTTATACCAATTTATGGTATTTTTGTATATTTAAGTAATTATTTTTAATGTATAATTATTCTAAGTAATTTTGATATAATTATATTAAAGGTATAATTATTCTGAGTCTTTTTGTGACCTTATTGGATATGTGGTCATATCTCAAAGGCTCACAACAAGTATTTTTGTACATTGGCGTGGTTTGGGCAAAAGCTGTATTAAGCTTGTTTGGCCAATAACTTCTGTTGTAGTTGAGCTATGAGGAAATGGATGGCACTATCAGATAGCCCTGATTGTGCTCTTTCCAAAAAGACACCACTTTAAGTATCTCACACTAAAACTGTAAAAGTTAGATGAGAGGTGAATGTTTTGTTCACCCTTATTTGGTCTGAATTTGACCATAACTCAAGTAATACTGGTGCTAGCTCAGTTTGGATAGCACCATTAGATAGCCCTGTCTTAGAGCTTCATTTTGAATACCCATTTGATGGGGTTAAGCCTCTCCTTCTAGATTTTAGATGAGAGGTGAAAATTAAGGTTTATGCTCAGCAATAACTTTGAGCAGGAATAACTTTGTTATTTCTTGTCCTATGGTGATGAAACTTATATTTTCAGAAAGAGGTGAGTTTCCTCCTTCGTTTGATACCTTTTGAGCTAATTTGGCTCAGTTCCATGTTTTGGTGGTATTTTGGCTATACCATTGGTTTATGGTATTTTGGCTGTCATGCTTGTGCTCTGGTTTTGAGTCACAGGCTGACAAGACCAAGCTCCTCCTCAACTGGAGCACCTGTCCTTTTTTTAAGAAAAAGGATTGTGGTCTTTGTTTGTGTGTTGACTACCGCAAACTTAATGCTGTCACTAGGAAGAACAGGTATCCTGTTCCTCCAATGAATCAGCTTCTTACCGTCTTTAACGGTGCCACTATCTTCTCCAAGATAGATCTGCGTGGTGCTTATAATCTCCTGAGAATTAAAGAGGGGGATGAGCATTTAACTGCCTGTAAGGTGTGGATATGAAACTTTGATTAAAAATCAAGTACTTTTCCTGTCCTCAAAATTTGTATAAGGTAAAAATCAATTAAAAATAGTATGAAATATTATTTTTAAGAGAAAACACGCCAATTTTATTGTTTATAACTTTATTAGTATAAAACAATAATATTATAAAAATTTATTGTTTTACCAACAATAAAAATTTATCCAAAAAAATACTCTACAAGAGATATTTTAAGGCTACAAAAGAAATTTCTTCAAGAGCAATTTCAATTGGAATTAATTGAGCAAAGAACTGCAAGCAATTAATTAAAGAACAAAGTCTTTAAAAAGATTATTAAAGAGAAAACACGCCCAAAAGTGACCAGAGTGAATTTGGAAACAAAGTGACAAAGTTAACAGTGATGAAAGATGCTTTAATTCACTTTTGGGGTGGTTCAGGGGTAAAAATGATTATAAGAGTTACAAACAATTATTATAATGATTTTTTCACGTGGTTAAAAGGTTTAAAATTATTTAAAAGAGGTGGTTGGAATCTTTTATTGATTGGTTTAACAGTTTTAAACTAATTAATAAAAGGAAAAGATTCTAACATGAAGAGAAAAGTGGGCAAAGAAGACATTCTTTTATAGCCATCAATTCTCTTACTACAAAAGTAAAATTTAGTCTTGTCAGTCGTGAAAAACAGTCTGACAACAGAAAAGCCAATTATGGCATCATTGAACCCTTGTTTAGGCCAAAAAAGGGCTGGTTTAAGCCATTTTTAGCCATTTTTAGCCATTTTAGACCCTTAAATCAGCCATTGCTATAGAAATATCAGGCCTAGAGCCTTCAAAACACGTCAGAATGTGTGTCAGAGGCGTAGAAACCAGTTAAAACTGTTTTTACTATGGTTGTTTTATCTTAAGGGTAGTTTTACCCTCTTGGCAACAGCTAAAACTACCCCAGTTGGTATCAAAACCTCATCATCAATTGAGTCCACAGACCCTGTGACTCAATTCCAGGCCAAAAGTGATGAACTTTTGCGTGAATTTTGACATCCCACGCCTGTCAGCAAGGATTTTGGGGGTCTAGCTCCCCCTTAGAGCTGGAGTTCCTTTCCCCCCCCAATTTTAATCTTTCCAATTTATTTTTCCTTTAATTCCTCATCATGTATTATACTTATAATTTACATATGTAATTCAATTCAATTGTACAGTACAATACAGTGATAATTGACACCTCATATGTAAATTAAAGTTCACTTATGTAATACACGCGCACATTTTGACATTTCAATTGAATTCAACTGAAAATACTTCAATTCCTCATAACTTCTAAACTAAACACAACACCTCAATTTTAACACAAAAATTGATGGTTAACACCACATGTGGTGTGAATTAAATTAAGGTTTTGAGGATTTTCAACTTTTGTATTGAAAATACTAAAAACTTAATTTAAGCTTATTTAGAGTTGAGTTACAAGAATTTCACTCAGAGGTGACCCCACCTGATTTTTTATGAGGAATCCAATGGTGAAATAATCTTTATATGTTTATTTATTGGATAAAAAGTTATAATAATTTTTATTTAACTTTTTTCCAAATTTATTCATTTTTTCACAATTTTGTTAAAATTTTATTTTTGCTTAATTTTTTCAAGTATAAATGTAGTTTTATACTTACAAAATTTTAATGTATTTTTATTTTTAAATTGTAATTAAATTTTTATTTTCAATATAATTTTATATTTATATTTTGATTTTTATTTTAATAATATAAATAAATTTTATTTTATTTATATTAATATGTTATTTTTGTATTTGTGGTCTTTTGGGTATATGAAATTACCTCTAAGGCTCACATTCCCTCCCCCTAAAAAAGAATATTACTTTGTAATATTGCTATTTCTAGTGTGTCTGAATCTCCTTAGGAGTTTGGTAGCTTCTGGTATATCTTTTTCTTCTAACCATTCATCTTCACAAGTTGGGTCACTGTACCTAACAAGGTATTCCCTCACTTTCTTGGTTCTTAATTTCCTTTCTTTAAGAACTTTGGTAATTTTCTTAGTACCAGATGTCTCAATAGGAGGTATAACTTGGGGAACTTTATTCCTTAAGGGAAATTTATCAGCATCACTAGATTTATATGGCTTCACTAAGCTCACTGGAAATGTAGGATGCTTATTACTAAGTTCTTCAGATAACTCTACTTCAACAGCATTGTCTCCATGGAGGGCTTTAATAACAAAAGGTCCTGCAAAGGAGTCTTTGAGCTTTTTACATCCTTTGATGTTATTGAAGTTGGTGGTGGATACTAGTACTAAATCTCCTGCCTTGAAATCTGGAGTGGCATGAGATTTGTCCCATTTATCTTTAGCATATGCAAATGAGTCTTCCATGCATCTTACTGCATGCTTTCTGGCTTTGTCTAGCATTCCTTTGAAGCTGGCAGCTGTAGGATGTATCTCAACTAAATCTTTCCTCAGAATCTTGGGGTAGTTTGGGATTCCATCCTTTTTCCAGAATAGCAGGAGTTTCATTGGTACTGGCATGAATGGATGTTTTGTATGCCAGTTCCAGTGCAGGAAGAAGAGTACACCAATCATGGGTGAAACCATCACTATCTTTAAATTCAAGGCCATATGCACAGAATCTTCTCACCATATCCTCTAAGGTTTGAATCATTCTTTCAGCCAGACCATCAGTTTGTGGGTGGTAGGCTGTGGAGAAGGATAATTTTGTCCCAAATAGTTGGTGAAGATTTGTCCACAGTGCTGAGGTGAATTTAGGATCTCTGTCACTAATGATATTTGTAAATATGCCAGTCCATGATACTACTCTATTCCATATCAGAAGAGCTGTATCCATGGCTGTATCATCTTTGTGGCATGGTAAAAAGATTGGAGTTTTACTGAACCTGTCTACAATTACTAGGAAAGCATTATAACTTCTGTCACCACCTGGTGGTAGTCCTGTTACCCAATCCATATGGACAATTTCCCAAGGTCTGCTGGGTTCTTGGATTTTTATCATATTTCCAAGTCTCTTGCCAGTGGATTTGTTTGCTTTTTGACATCTGTCACAGGTTTTGCAATACTCTGTCACTTCTTTTTGCCACATTGGCCACCATATACAGGTTTTTACCTTTTCTTTTGTTCTGTCTTGAGACAGATGTCCTGAAAAGGGGCTGTCATGGCATTCTTTCAGCACAAGATTGATTAGTGACCTGTCCACAACTGTCATAACACATGTGTGTTTTGTTCTGTGGTAAATTATACCATCCAGTAGGTGAAATCTTCCTTCATCATAAGATTTTTTCCATACTTCATCCAATGCATGTGTAAGAGAGTTGTCTTTACAGTCCTTGTTAAGTAATTGGCATAAGATGCTACAATTCTTATCTTGAGTGTAACTGTTTCTGACTTCTTCAAAGAAGGTGGTGTTTAAGTCTGTAACACTTATCCCTTCTATTGGAATTTGTGGGGAGGCTTCTTCTGGTACATAAGCAGTATTATCAATATCATTTGGTAATGGCCATCTGCTTAGTCCATCTGCATTTCTATGAATATTGCCATCTTTGTGAACAATAGTCATATTTCCCCTATATTCTTGTATGGCTATTTGCCATCTAAGCATATGTCTGTTGGGTGTTTTCATGTTCAGAAGTGATTTAACAGCGGTACAATCTGTTATTACTTCAAAGACACATCCTTCTAGAAAGTAATTTAGCATTTCTAGAGCCCAAACAAGGCATAAACACTCCATCTGACTTGTTCCATATCTGGCTTCAGTAGGTTTGATTTGCCTAGATATGAAACATATGGGTCCTTCTACAGGTTTATCATTTATGATCTGAACTTGGTGAAGTGCAGCACCTAGTCCATCTCCTGATGCATCAATATAAAGCTTAAAGGGCAGCTTAAAGTCTGGCATCAGTAAGAGTGGAGCGGTGGTCAAGGCTTGTCTCAAAGATTCAAAGGCCTTTACTCTGTCAACTGTCATTTCAAAGACTGTGTCTTTGTCACATAGCTTATAAAGAGGTCTTGCTATGGATGCAAAATCTTTAATGTGCTGCATGTAATACCCTGCAAAACCCAAAAATGACTGAATTTCTTTTTTGTTTTGAGGCATGGGCTTAAGCAATACTGCTGCAACTTTGTTTTTGTCAATCCCAAGAGATAAACCAGATACTACATGCCCTAGTGCTTTAAGCTCCTTAAATCCAAAATGGCATTTCTTTAAAGAAATTTTCATATTGACAGATTGAATTTTTGTCAGAACCCTGGACAATCTGTACATATGTTCTTCCCAAGTTTTGGAGCAGACTATAATGTCATCAATGTAAATGATTAACCATCCTTCTGAAAGTTCTTCAGGGAAGATCTCATTCATCATTCTTTGAAAGTGTGAAGGTGCATTCTTGATACCAAAGGGCATTCTTAAATATTCATAAACTCCACAATGAACAATGATTCTCAAATACTTTCTTGCTCTTGGTGTCACCACATTCTGATGAAATCCTTTGAGAGCATCCATAGTGCTTATATATACTGCTTGAGATATTTGAGTGAGGGCAATTTGGATCTTTGGAATTGGGTATCTGTCTGGAACAGTATAAGTGTTCAGAGCTCTAAAGTCCCCAACCATTCTAGATTTTCCATTATGCCAAGCCACTATGACTGGTGTAGTTATTTCTACTTCCTCATTGTGGCCCACTTTTCTTATTACACCAAGGTCTAGAAGTTCTTTAATATGGCTTTCTAGAGCTTCTCTTGATTTTGGACTTGCTGGATATGCAGGTCTTCTTAAGAGTGGTGGATAAGGTCTCTCAATATTAAGGATAATATCAACTTCATGACCAATAATTGCTCCTAGGGGTTCTTTATCTGAGGCAAATGCTTCTTTATGGTCATATAAAAGAGAATAGAGTTCATTTTTTTGTTTATCACTCAAATGAAGGCTTATTTCAGCTTCATTTAAGTGTTCAGACTTGAATTTCTCTAACTCTAAGTTGACTGGTGATACTTTGTTTACTGTAATTTGTCTTTTAAATGGTAAAAAGGAAAATTTTTGGCGCTTATTGTCTCCAATAGTAAAGTATCTGTCTTTGTTGTTGTGTAAATCTATGCCATACATGATTAAATAATCATTTCCCAATATGAAATGGGTACTGGAGCAATTTTCCATAACAACAAATTCAAAAGTGATTCTTAAATTCCCATTTATGTGTGGGAATATGACATTGGTCTCAAAAATTCCTAATGCTTTCATTGGGTTACTTGCACTATTGAATTTTATGCCATCAATTGGCAACAATTGATCTTCAAAGTTTGGTACACAAGTTTTAAGAAAAGATTTACCAACACAAGAGCAGAAGGCTCCTGGGTCAAGCAAAAGTTTAGTGGGTTTGTTGTCAATCACCACTTCTGTTATACAGGAGTTACCAGCTGTATAACCTTTCCCTCTGTTTGGTTTTGTTTTCATAAGTTGTGCATCTTGAACTTTTGATAAATCAAGTTGACCATTGCTCAATTGTGGCAAGTGGGAATAAGATTCCATGATGTCAAAAGTGGCATTGATATTTTCTATATCTTTTGAAGATTCAGAAAATATGGATGACTTATCATCTGAATTGTCTTCAATTATGTCTTCTTTTTCAACATCTGGTTCTTTTTCAATGTCAATTTCATTGATTTTCCCCCTTTTTGGACATGTATTGGCTAAATGGTTGGTGCTTTGGCAAATATGGCACTTTCTGATTGTATCTGCAGATTTATACTTAATATTATTAGAATTTTCTTTGGGGTTTTTGTCCACAGAATCTTTCCAAGGTGTATTAAACCTTGTTTTGAGATTCACCCTACTAGAACCAATTTTGGTTCTGGTGGTTACTTCTTCTAATATATTGATAATATCCTCTTCTGAAGATTGTTCAGTAGTCCTGCTTTTGACAGCATGCTCTAAGTCACCTCCATATTGCCTCAGAATTTTTCTATGAATCATAAATTCTGACATGTCAGGATATAATGCTGTTAATCTGTCCTTTTGTTGCCAAAACCATGGTAAAGCTTTGTCTTTATCAGCATTAAATTTGGCAGATTCAAAGGCTGTTTCAACTTTGAACCTCCAAGTATCATTTGCCCATTTGTTGATGATTTGGGTTTTCCACCAAGTCCAACTCTGGTGTCCATGTGCTTGTCTTATTTTGATGTACCATCTGTGAGCTGATCTGGTAAACAAGGTGTTAAACCTGGCTGTTACCAATCTGTCTGGTAATTCAAAATCCTCTTTGATCATGTCAATACCTCTAATGAATTCCATATGGTCATATTCTCCTTGACCACTGAAGTGAGGCCATTCTTTAAGTTTTGGAATTTCTTTCAAAAGAGTGCTTGGCCCATTGATGGTTCCAAGTTCTGAAAAGAAGTGGATAATTCATTTTTTAATTGTGAATTATCAGGATCCAATACTTGTGGATTTGGAATTCTTGTGGCCTCATTTTGATTTAGAGGTGTAGACATTCTTGGTAAGGTTTTCAGTATTTGTTCAATGTCATTCATTTTACTGTTGCTACACCTTTGGGAATTTCTGTATTCATGTTGGAAGCTTTGTATTAAATTTATTATTTCAATTTTATACATGTCTTCCTTATGTGTCAGTTCTTGCCATAACTCTGTCTGTCTTGTATTATCAGCAGTGACTTGATTCAATTTCATTGATAATTTTGATATTTCTTCTTGTGAAGCATCAAAACACTTTTTCAAGGCAATGGTGTATGTCTTTACTTCAGTAAATGAATTTGAAATGTCATCAAAGAGTTTCTTGTTATCTGTCTTGATAATATTTATGGCTTGTTTAATTCTTGTTTCAATTATGTTATCAATATTTAATTTAGAATATTTATCTGTTAATTCTTTAATAATGGCAGATTGTTCATTTATTTTATTGTTAGAAGAATTATCACTATTGGAATTTTTAATTGTTCTTAAAACTTTTTCAAAACACATAAGTGTTTCATTAATTTGGCACAGACTCAGGTTGTTTGTTTTAATGTTGTTACAAATGGTTTCATTTTTATCAGAAAGATGTTTTTTCACGTCATTTATAGCATTATACAACTCTGGGATGGAATCAAATATGTCAGAAATCATTTCTGGAACCTTAATCTGCCTTCCTCCTTCTTCTGTAATTCCATCATGGTTCTGGCCATCTGAAATACATTTTCCATGGCATCCTGCTGAATCTTTGGGATTCTGTAGCCCTGGCTGTAAGGTTTTGGAGCTGGTGCCTTCCCTTTGCCCTTGTTTGGAGCTTGTGGCTGCATTTTCACGTTGGAATTGCTGCTTCTGGCCACTGGGGCTGTTTTTGGCACTGGTTTGGGTGGTGGAGGGTTGTTTTTCCTCCATTCCAGTGTCAAAAGCATCATGTTTTTCTTCTCCATCAATGAATGCCATCCATTGAGCAATTTGCAAGTGTTGGGATGGCCCAAGAATTTTCTTACTGTCAGGTAAGAATTCATGCAATTCTTCCACAGGTCTGCAAGGATCTGGTACTCTTTGAATTGAAGTGCATTGTTGTATGCACTGTGGCTGGCTTTGTATATGTCCACAGAGGCTTGTTGTGGCGGTGTCAGCTCTTTTTGAAGGTAAAATGGTATTATCAGCTTCAGAATGACCCATGTTAGTTGTTTGGAAGTCATCAACTGACCTTTTTCCTTCTGTACCTGGTTGGCCTCTGCCATAATCACGTCTATTACCTTTTTGGGAGCTGCTTGAGGGGTTGTAGCTGGCTCCTGACCTGGTTGAAGGCATAATTATGGTTAAAAAGGCTTAAAATAGTATTTTTACGTCAAAAACTTACTATTTGCCAAATTTTTAGCTTTCTGAAGGGTATTACTTATGTCCAAGTTAATTAATTCAGAAGATATTGGTTCAGGTTGGTTATTTTGAGTCACAATAACAGTACTATTATGATCAGAATTAACAGTACTGGCAGGAATAATGCTGGTTACTGTTGAGGCTGTTTCAATATTTTCTTGTCTTACCACCTTGTCAGACACTAAAATTAATGAAAAAACCAATTAATTAAGTAAAAAAAAAATATTTCAAAAAAAGAAATAAAAATATAAGCCTCACTTATAATATGAAAAAAAAATTATTTTTTATTGATTTTTTGAATTATAAGTATTTTTTATATGTTTTTAAAATTTTTCAATATAAGAAAAAGATTAAAAAAGAGTAAAAAAAATATGTCACAGGTAAAATATCACGGCTGGGCCCCCAAATGTAAGGTGTGGATATGAAACTTTGATTAAAAATCAAGTACTTTTCCTGTCCTCAAAATTTGTATAAGGTAAAAATCAATTAAAAATAGTATGAAATATTATTTTTAAGAGAAAACACGCCAATTTTATTGTTTATAACTTTATTAGTATAAAACAATAATATTATAAAAATTTATTGTTTTACCAACAATAAAAATTTATCCAAAAAAATACTCTACAAGAGATATTTTAAGGCTACAAAAGAAATTTCTTCAAGAGCAATTTCAATTGGAATTAATTGAGCAAAGAACTGCAAGCAATTAATTAAAGAACAAAGTCTTTAAAAAGATTATTAAAGAGAAAACACGCCCAAAAGTGACCAGAGTGAATTTGGAAACAAAGTGACAAAGTTAACAGTGATGAAAGATGCTTTAATTCACTTTTGGGGTGGTTCAGGGGTAAAAATGATTATAAGAGTTACAAACAATTATTATAATGATTTTTTCACGTGGTTAAAGGTTTAAAATGATTTAAAAGAGGTGGTTGGAATCTTTTATTGATTGGTTTAACAGTTTTAAACTAATTAATAAAAGGAAAAGATTCTAACATGAAGAGAAAAGTGGGGCAAAGAAGACATTCTTTTATAGCCATCAATTCTCTTACTCCAAAAGTAAAATTTACTCTTGTCAGTCGTGAAAAACAGTCTGACAACAGAAAAGCCAATTATGGCATCACTGAACCCTGGTTTAGGCCAAAAAAGGGCTGGTTTAAGCCATTTTTAGCCATTTTTAGCCATTTTAGACCCTTAAATCAGCCATTGCTATAGAAATATCAGGCCTAGAGCCTTCAAAACACGTCAGAATGTGTGTCAGAGGCGTAGAAACCAGTTAAAACTGTTTTTACTATGGTTGTTTTATCTTAAGGGTAGTTTTACCCTCTTGGCAACAGCTAAAACTACCCCAGTTGGTATCAAAACCTCATCATCAATTGAGTCCACAGACCCTGTGACTCAATTCCAGGCCAAAAGTGATGAGCTTTTGCGTGAATTTTGACATCCCACGCCTGTCAGCAAGGAATTTGGGGGTCTAGCTCCCCCTTAGAGCTGGAGTTCCTTTCCCCCCCCAATTTTAATCTTTCCAATTTATTTTTCCTTTAATTCCTCATCATGTATTATACTTATAATTTACATATTTAATTCAATTCAATTGTACAGTACAATACAGTGATAATTGACACCTCATATGTAAATTAAAGTTCACTTATGTAATACACGCGCACATTTTGACATTTCAATTGAACTCAACTGAAAATACTTCAATTCCTCATAACTTCTAAACTAAACACAACACCTCAATTTTAACACAAAAATTGATGGTTAACACCACATGTGGTGTGAATTAAATTGAGGTTTTGAGGATTTTCAACTTTTGTATTGAAAATACTAAAAACTTAATTTAAGCTTATTTAGAGTTGAGTTACAAGAATTTCACTCAGAGGTGACCCCACCTGATTTTTTATGAGGAATCCAATGGTGAAATAATCTTTATATGTTTATTTATTGGATAAAAAGTTATAATAATTTTCATTTAACTTTTTTCCAAATTTATTTATTTTTTCACAATTTTGTTAAAATTTTATTTTTGCTTAATTTTTTCAAGTATAAATGTAGTTTTATACTTACAAAATTTTAATGTATTTTTATTTTTAAATTGTAATTAAATTTTTATTTTTAATATAATTTTATATTTATATTTTGATTTTTATTTTAATAATATAAATAAATTTTATTTTATTTATATTAATATGTTATTTTTGTATTTGTGGTCTTTTGGGTATATGAAATTACCTCTAAGGCTCACACTGACTTTAGAACCAAATATGGCAGTTATGAGTATTTGGTTATGCCATTTGGCTTAACCAATGCTCCAGCTTCATTCCAAAATCTTGTGAATGATATCTTTGCAGATTATTTGTATATTTTTGTTGTAGTGTACTTAGATGATATTATGGTCTTCTCTAGCTCTTTGGATGAACATGTTAAACATGTGGCCTCTGTTCTCCAAAGGCTGAGAGACAATAATTTGTTTGCTAAAGCCTCAAGGTGTGTATTCCATGCCTCAAGTGTGGAATACTTTGGCTATGTTGTTTCAAGTGAAGGCCTCAAGATGGATTCTTCAAAAGTTCAGCAAATCCTCAATTGGCCACAGCCAAAGAACATCAAAGCACTCCAATCTTTCCTTGGCTTTGCCAACTTTTATCGTCGTTTCATTAAAAATAATTCCAAGAAAATTTCTTCTCTCACTTCCCTTCTTAAAAAAGATTCTCCTTTAATCTTCAATGAGGAAGCTCTTAGTCAGTTTCAGTCACTCAAAGAAGCTTTCACCACTGCTCCTGTCTTATCCCACTTTAATCCTTCTCTACCAACTATTGTAGAGACTGATGCTTCTGATTATGCCTTGGGTGCTGTACTGAGTCAGGTGAATGACTCAGGAAAGCATCCCATTGCATTTGATAGTCGTAAGCTCCTCCCAGCTGAGCTCAACTATGAAATTCATGACAAGGAACTCCTTGGCATAGTTTGGGCCCTCAAGCGCTGGAGAGCCTTCCTTCTTTCTCTTTCTGATTCCTTTGAAGTCTTGACAGACCACTCTTCCCTTCAATATTTTATGTCCTCCAAAGTCCTTACTCGCCGTCAAGCCCGTTGGGCAGAGTTTCTTTCTGAATTTCACTTTTCTATCACCTACTGCCCGGGCAGACTGGCCACTTTACCAGATGCCTTGTCACGTCGGGACAACGTGTACCCATAGAGGGGGGTGGACTTTGTCAGAAAAAATCGTCAAAACTTTCATCAAGTTCTCAAGCAGAATGAAATTAAAGAATCAAGATTTTTCTCAATCAAAGTTGAAGTTATCTCAGATTTAGTTGATAAAATTCAGAAGGAAGTATGGCAAGACAAATATTATAAGGAAATTCTCAATCAATTAGCAAAAGGTGAATCAGTCTCAGATTATTCTCTTGAACCTCAAGCCAAATTGTTATTATTCAAAGATAGAGTAGTCATTCCAAGCAATCATGAACTTCAATTGGATATCCTTCAAAAGCGTCATGACCCACCGTTGGCTGGCCACCCTGGCCAGGAGAAGACCCTCAAGCTCATCAAGAGGGATTTTTATTGGGCTGGCATGAATCAAATCATCAAGGACTATGTTTCCTCATGTCAGCAATGTTCAAGAAACAAGAACATTCACCATAAGAAGTTTGGATTACTCAAACCTCTTTAAATTCCATCTGGTCCTTGGAATTCACTTTCAATGGACTTTATCACTCAATTGCCTATGTCAAGCAACTTTGATTCAATTTTAGTAGTTGTAGACAGATTCTCAAAAATGGCAATATTTATTCCAACTTATTCAACAATCACTGCTTTGGACTTAGCTCAAATATTCATTAATCATGTCTTTTCCAAACATGGTCTTCCAATCAGTATTGTTAGTGATAGAGGTTCATTATTTGTTTCATCATTTTGGACCCAATTGTGTCAGCAGCTCAAGATATCAAGAGATCTTTCAACTGCCTTTCACCCTGAAACAGATGGACAGACAGAGAGGGTAAATCAGATTCTAGAACAGTATTTTTGGATGTATGTCAGTTACCATCAAGATGACTGGCACACCTGGCTCACTCTGGCTGAATTTGCCTATAATAATGCAGAACATTCATCAACCAAGCAATCACCCTTTTTCACCATTTATGGAAGAAATCCCATCTTTCACTCAATCCATGTTTCTCAAGACTCACCTGCTGGAAAGTTATTAACAAAACTCCAATCAGTACAGCAAGTTGTCAAAGAAGAATTAGAGTCAGCAATAAAGCATTTTAAGAAGTATGCAGATAAAAATAGAGCAATTCCACCTGATTTCCAACCTGGGGACAAAATATGGCTAGCTTCCAAGAACATCAAGACAACAAGACCCACCAAAAAGCTTTCAGAAAGATGGTTGGGACCCTTTGAAGTTCTCAAGAAGATTGGCAGCCATGCATATCACCTCAAGTTGCCTCAACAATGGAAGTCAGTTCACCCTGTTTTCCATGTGTCCTTGTTAGAACCAGTGAAGCAATCAACTATCCCAAATTGACACCAATTTCCACCACCTCCAGTAATAGTGGAAGAGCAAGAAGAATGGGAAGTGGCTCAGGTTCTGGACTCAAACCTCAAGAGAGGTTCATTATGGTATTTAGTGGAGTGGAAAGGATTCAATGAAGACCCAGAAAGAACAACTTGGGAACCAGCTTCCAACCTTATCAACTCTCCAGACCTTGTCAAGGATTTTCACACTTTGTATCCAGACAAGCCTGGCCTAAATGCCTCAAGAGTTTGAATTATGGTGCTTTGTGGAGATTGGAGTTTATGAAAGTAAGTTCCTCTCCTGGCATGCACCTTTAAGGGGGTATTCTACCAAAATTTGTTGTAAGCATCACCTTGGCCACTTTGTGAGCACTTGTCAATTCTTTGGACAGGTTCAGAAGGCCTTGCAACATCATACCCTCAAGATTCAGACCTTTCATCAAGATATGGCCCAATCTTTTTTTTATTTTCTTTTCTTTCCTTAATCATGCCATAAATTATCTTTCAAGACATTCATTACCACAATTCATGTTATGGCATAATTTCTTTTTCATTTATGGTGCTTGGTGGGGAGTGGAAGTTATGAAAGTAAGTTCCATCTCCTGGTATGCATCCCTGAGGGGTCTACTTCTTGTAAAACATTACCTTGGCCACGCTGTGAGCATCAAATGCTTGATTTTATCTTTCAGAACATTTTGGCCAAAATCAAGCAACTCACCACAAGAAGGACAACCCTCAGGCATTTCTTATTCCTTTCTTTACTCTCCTTTTCTCTCAATTCTTTTCATATTTATTTTTTATTTCATTTTCTTTTATTGTATCTTTTATTTTTATTTTTATTTTTATTTTTTATTTTTTATCTTTATTTTTATTTCTTATTTCAAAAAGCAGTAGTCATCACTCCCATATCACGTTTGGGGAGTCAATTCATTCAATAATCAAAGAGCAAAACACTAGTAATGGTAAAGACCACCTACAGATAACCCTCATCAAAACTTCTTCAACTCAGCCTTAAACTCATTCCTTAAGATCAAAATTGAAAGCCAAAAACCCAATCAGCAAGGCATTTATGGCAATTGACCAGTCAAGGAGGAGATAAGAAGAAAGACATTCAGGAAGAAATCAAGATCAAAAAGGAAACCCTGCTTCAAATGGCCCAATTGGCCAATTTCATGAATTTATGCACTTTGGCACAAATGGCCATATCAAACCTCAAAACTTCAAAATAGCTCAGTTTTATCATTTTTCATCAAAATATGCTTAATTAGGCATATTGGCAAATTTGCACATTTTGCGCATTTTTGCGCATTTGCGCACTTTTGTGCAAAAGGCTTTAAAAGGCCTTTTTGGACAATTTCATCATAATTGCGCATTTTTGCGCAAAATGGCCAGAACACCTTATAGGCCATTTTTCCATCATTTATCAACTTTTCCCTTTTTTTTCACCAATATATGCCACTATGGCATATATGCGCATTTGCGCACTTTGTGCATTTTGTGCATTTTTGCGCAAAATGGCCAGAACACCTTATAAGGCCATTTTTCAATTTTTTCACCAATATATGCCATTATGGAATATATGCGCATTTGCGCACTTTGCGCATTTTTGCGCAAAATGGCCAGAACAACTTATAAGGCCATTTTTCATCATCAATCAAGTTTTTTCAATTTTTTCACCATTATATGCCATTATGGCATATATGTGCATTTGCGCATTTTGCGCATTTTTGCGCAAATTGGCCAAAATCCCCTTTAATCACAAAATCAAGGAGTTTGGCCAAGACTTCTGAAATGGTCCAAAACCTCAAGTATTGGCCACTTCACGCCAACACTGTCAAGATGAAAAATTATGATGAAATCAGGTGTTCTTGGGACATGGGTCCAGGTCACCCCCTTTTTCAAAAGCCATGAGGACTCAAGAAAAGCTTAGTGAAGACACTCAAGACAAGAATGAACATTATTTTAGAAGAATGAAGGCATTTTGAAGGAAAAGAGGGAATTCAGAAATAAGATCAAGGAGGAGATATCTACAAGTGATTAAATGAAGATTTTGTTTGAGTATTGACTGAAGAAGAAGGTTAATGGGAGAAATTTAAGGAATTGGGGGAAAGAACTGTATGGATTGATTGCAAGCTCATCAAGACTCACTATACTTATGGTGCTCAGAGCTCACCACTTTCAAGAGGGGGATAATGTCACAGCCAAGGAGGCAGGGGCATTACCAATCATCTTCAACAATCATTACTTCATTGATACCCTTCAAAACCCAATCAGCAACAATCATTATTTAATTGATACCCTTCAAAACCCAATCAGCAAGGGGGTTTCATTCAACATTCTCCAAATACAGTTTTCAGACCTCAATACAGTTTCATACAGGAAAGACCCAAATACAGGATTCACCAAATACAGGCCTTTAATCAATACAGGCGCAAATACCTGTATTGACTGTATAACCTGTATTTGATTCACCAATACAGGATTCAATCCCACATCCAACTTCTTCCAGCATACAAACAAGTATCTCAACACTCAAACTCCAAGGCTGGTATTTCTCACATATACCAGCCCCTCTTGAACCACCTGGGGGTTTTTCCCCCAGTTAATTAAAATAGTTGATTTATTATTTAATATTATTTTATTTCCTCCTTAAGAAATATTATTTTATTATTTACTAAGTTAGTCTTTGCCTTCCCTCACCTGTTCAGTAGAGTCCTGGTGGCCATATCCTTATTAATCCTTTTCTATTTTCTGAACTGGTTGAAACAGTGGTACAGGATTATTTGTGGTTGGCTCTTTATTGTTTTCTTTTGTTTGCTCTCTTTTTCATATTTATTATTTTTATGACTAGGAATTATTATCATATCTTATTACTCTTATCCCTTTGAGTATTTATTTGAGCCCTCCATAAGTAAGTCTGTTCACTGAGTGCCAGGACCTCTTCATTTAGAAGAGCCCCTGTGACAGTTGACTAATTCAGAAGAAATTGGCTCTGGTTGGATATTCTGAGTCACAATAATAGTACTATTATGATCAGAATTAACAGTACTGGCAGGAATAATGCTGGTTACTGTTGAGGCTGTTTCAATGTTTTCTTGTCTTACCACGTTGTCAGACACTAAAATCAATGAAAAAACCAATTAATTAAGTAAAAAAAGGATATTTCAAAAAAGAAATTAAAATATAAGCCTCACTTATAATATTAAACAAATTATTTTTTATGGATTTTTCTAATTATAAGTATTTTTTATATGTTTTTAAATTTTTCAATATAAGAAAAAAGATTTAAAAAGAGTAAAAAAAATATGTCACAGGTAAAATATCATGGCTGGGCCCCCAAATGTAAGGTGTGGATATGAAACTTTGATTAAAAATCAAATACTTTTCCTGTCCTCAAAAAATTTGTATAAGGTAAAAATAAATTAAACATAGTAAAGAATGTTATTTTTAAGAGAAAACATGCCAATTTTATTTTTTTTAACTTTATTAGTATAAAACAATAATATTATAAATATTTATTGTTTTACCAACAATAAAAATTTATCCAAAAATACTCTACAAGACATATTTATGGCTACAAAAGAAATTTCTTCAAGAGCAATTTCAATTGGAATTAATTGAGAAAAGAACTGCAAGCAATTAATTAAAGAACAAAGTCTTTAAAAAGAATATTAGGGAGAAAACACGCCCAAAAGTGACCAGAGTGAATTTGGAAACAAAGTGACAAATTTACAGTGATGAAAGATGCTTTAATTCACTTTTGGGGTGGTTCAGGGGTAAAAATGATTATAAAAGTTACAAACAATGATTATAATGATTTTTTCACGTGGTTGAAAGGTTTAAAATGATTTAATAAACGTGGTTGGAATCTCTTATTGATTGGTTTAACAATGTGTAACTAATTATAAAATGAAAAGATTCTAACGTGAAGAGAAAAGTGGGGCAAAGAAGACATTCTTTTATAGCCATCAATTCTCTTACTCCAAAAGTAAAATTTACTCTTGTCAGTCGTGAAAAACAGTCTGACAACAGAAAAGCCAATTATGGCATGATTGAACCTTGGTTTAGACCAAAAAGGGCTGGACCCTTAAATAAGCCATTACTATAGCAATACCAGGCCTAGAGCCTTCAAAACACGTCAGAATGTGTTTCAGAGGCGTAGAAACCAGTTAAAACTGTTTTTACTATGATTTTTTTATCTTAAGGGTAGCTTTACCCTCTTGGCAACAGCTAAAACTATCCCAGTTGGTATCAAAACCTCATCATCAATTGAGTCCACAGACCCTGTAACTCAATTCCAGGTCAAAAGTGATGAAAGTTTGCGTGAATTTTGACATCCCACGCCTGTCAGCAAGGATTTTGGGGGTCTAGCTCCCCCTTAGAGCTGGAGTTCCTTTCCCCCCCCAAAATTAATCTTTCCAATTTATTTTTCCTTTAATTCCTCATCATGTATTATACTTATAATTTACATATGTAATTCAATTGAATTGTACATTACAATACAGTAATAATTGATCCCTCATATGTATATCAAAGTTCACTTATGTAATACACGCGCACATTTTGACATTTCAATTGAATTCAATTGAAAATACTTCAATTCCTCATAACTTCTAAACTAAACACAACACCTCAATTTTAACACAAAGAATGATGGTTAACACCACATGTGGTATCAATTAATTTAAAGTTTTGAGGATTTTCAACTTTTGTATTGAAAATACTAAAAACTTAATTTAAGCTTATTTAGAGTTGAGTTACAAGAATTTCACTCAGAGGTGACCCCACCTGATTTTTTATGAGGAATCCAATGTTGAAATAATTTTAATATGTTTATTCATTGGATAAAAAGCTATAATAATTTTTATTTAACTTTTTTCCAAATTTATTTTTTTTTTCAAAATTTTGTTAAAATTTCATTTTTACTTAATTTTTTCAAGTATAAATGTAATTTTATAATTCCAAATTTTAATGTAATTTTATTTTTAAATTGTAATTAAATTTTTTATTTTGAATATAATTTTTATATTTATATTTTGATTTTTATTTTAATAATATAAATAAATTTATTTTATTTATATTTATATCTTAATTTTGTATTTGTGGTCTTTTGGGTATATGAAATTACCTCTAAGGCTCACATATGGAATCAAAAAATGCCATAAATGGCATTAACAGTGCCATAAATCGCATTAACAGTGCCACAAATGGCATTAACAGTGCCACAAATGGCATTAACAGTGCCATAAATGGCATTAACAATGCCATTTATGTGATTAAAAGAGCCATAAATGGCATTAACAATGTTATTAATGGCATTATGAATGAAATATTATTGATGACATTAATGCCATTTATGGCATCAACAATGCCATTTGTGACATTAAAAATGCAACATTTCTGATGCCATTAATGCCATAAATGGCATTAATAATGCCACATTAACAATGCCATTAATGGCATTACTAATACCATGAATGGCATTATCAATGTAATAAATGGCATTGTTAATTCCATTTATGTAATGCCACACATGGAATTTTTGAGTCCATAAATGGCATTTTTGATGCCATTTAGGTTATATTTAAGGCCATTAATTCCACTTTTAAGGACAATGTTAAGGCCTTTTGTGCCATTCTTAAGGCCAATGTTCATGCAATTTATGGCATTGTTAAATGCATAAATGGCATTGTAAAGGCCATTAAACTCAATTTATGGCATTGCTTTAATGCCATTTATGCCAATTTTCTGGCCATAAATGGCATCTGTATGTCATTCTTGATGCCATTTATGGCATTATTATGTCATTAGTCATGCCATTTGCGGCACTTTTGATTTGATAAATGGCACTGTTAATGCCAAAAATCAAATTTTAACTTCCACTCATCATAAATTACATTTTGAATTCAATTTATGTCATAAATGGCATTTTCAATGTAATTACAAACATGAACAAAAAAACATAAAAAAACATGGACTTTTTGGGCCTACAAATGTTCTTGCAAAAAAATACCAAAATGTTGGGCTTCTGGTTTATTATTCTCAACATTCTCACCTTCATTTTAAAAAAAATATATTGAAATTCATAAGTGGGAACATTTTTAATGAATTTTTCCAAGAAAATGGACCATTTTACCAAATTGCCAAAATAGGAAAAGGGTATTGGTAAAAACATGTAAGAGCTTACGTGTTTTTACTATAATCTTACGTGTCTTTACCATCCATTGGTTAAAACACGTAATTTTATGGTAAAAACACGTAAGGAATGGTTTTTAAATGAAATATGGCTATTTATGGCATTAAAAATGCCCTTCGTGGCATTAAAAATGCCATTTGTGGCATTAACAATGCCATAAATGGCATTAACAGTGCCATAAATGGCATTAACAATGCCATAAATGGCATTAACAGTGCCATAAATGTCATTAACAGTGCCATTAATGGCATTATCAATGAAATATTATTGATGCCATTCGTGGCATTACAAATGCAACATTTCTGATGCCATCAATTCCATAAATGGCGTTAATAATGCCACATTAACAATGCCATTAATGGCATTACTAATACCATGAATGGAATTATCAATTCAATAAATGGCATAATGCCATTTATGTAGCACCATAAATGGCATTGTTAATTCCATTTATTTAATGCCACAAATGGAATTTTTGATTCCATAAATGGCATTTCTGATGCCATTTATGTTATAGTTAAGGCCATTAATTCCATTTTTAAGGCCAATGTTATGGCCATTCATGCCATTTTGAAGGCCAATGTCAAGGCCATTTATGGCATTGTTAAATGCATAAGTGGCATTGTAAAGGCCATTAAATTCAATTTGTGGCATTGCTGTAATGCCATTTATGCCAATTTTCTGGCCATAAATCGCATCTGTATGTCATTCTTGATGCCATTTATGGCATTATTATGTCATTAGTGATGCCATTTATGGCACTTTTGATGTGATAAATGGCACCGTTAATGCCAAAAATCAAATTTTAACTTCCACCCATCATAAATTACATTTTGAATTCAATTTATGTCATAAATGGCATTTTCAATTTAATTACAAACATGAACAAAAAAAATAATAAAAAAACATGGACTTTTTGGGCCTACAAATGTTCTTGCAAAAAAATACCAAAATGTTGGGCTTCTGGTTTATTATTCTCAACATTCTCACCTTCATTTTAAAAAATATATATTGAAATTCATAAGTGGGAACATTTTTAATGAATTTTTCCAAAGAAATGGACCATTTTACCAAATTGCCAAAATAGGAAAAGGGTATTGGTAAAAACAATGTAAGAGCTTACGTGTTTTTACCATCAATTGGTAAAAAAATGTAATTTTACGGTAAAAAACACGTAAGGAATGGTTTTTTAAAAGAAATATGGCTATTTATGGCATTTATGATTCCATCAATTCCATTTGTGGAATTAAAAATGCCATTTTGTGGCATTAAAAAATGCCAATTGTGGCATTAAAAATTCCATTATGGCATTATCAGTGCCATTAATGGCATTATCAATGCAATATTTCTGATGCCATTAATGCCATTTATGGAATCAACAATGCCATAAATGGCATTAACAGTGCCATAAATGGGATTAAAAG
Source organism: Austropuccinia psidii (assembly GCA_023105745.1). Lineage (NCBI taxonomy): Eukaryota > Fungi > Basidiomycota > Pucciniomycetes > Pucciniales > Sphaerophragmiaceae > Austropuccinia > Austropuccinia psidii. The sequence continues at coordinate 6,586,094 of JALGQZ010000007.1, read as the reverse complement.
TGCCATAAATGGCATTAACAGTGCCATAAATGGCAATTAACAGTGCCATAAATGGCATTAACAGTGCATAAATGACATTAACAGTGCCATAAATGGAATTAAACAATTACATTTATGGCACTAACAATGCCATTTATGGCATTAACAGTGCCATAAATGGCATTAACAGTGCCATAAATGGCATTAACAGTGCCATAAATGGCATTAACAGTGCCATAAATGGCATTAACAGTGCCATAAATGGCATTAAACAGTGCCATAAATGGCATTAACAGTGCCATAAATGGCATTAACAGTGCCATAAATTGGCATTAACAGTGCCATAAATGGCATTAACAGTGCCATTAATGGCATTATCAATGAAATATTATTGATGCCATTAATGCCATTTATGGCATCAACAATGCCATTTGTGGCATTACAAATGCAACATTTCTGATGCCATCAATGCCATAAATGGCATTAATAATGCCACATTAACAATGCCATTAATGGCATTACTAATACCATGACTGGAATTATCAATGCAATAAATGACATAATGCCCTTTATGTATCACCATAAATGGCATTGTTAATTCCATTTATTTAATGCCACAAATGGAATTTTTGATTCCATAAATGCCATTCTGATTCCATTTATGTTATAGTTAAGGCCATTAATTCCATTTTTAAGGCCAATGTTAAGGCCATTCATGCCATTTTTAAGGCCAATGTCAAGGCCATTTATGGCATTGTTTAAATGCATCAGTGGCATTGTAAAGGCCATTCAATTCAATTTATGGCATTTCTGTAATGCCATTTATGCCAATTTTCTGGCCATAAATGGCATCTGTATGTCATTCTTGATGCCATTTATGGCATTATTATGTCATTAGTAATGCCATTTATGGAACTGTTCATGCCAAAAATCAAATTTTAACTTCCACCCATCATAAATTACATTTTGAATTCAATTTATGTCATAAATGGCATTTTCAATTTAATTACAAACATGAACAAAAAAATAAAAAAACATGGACTTTTTGGGCCTACAAATGTTCTTGCAAAAAAAATACCAACATGTTGGTCTTCTGGCTTATTATTCTCAACAGTATCACCTTTATTTTTAAAAAAAATATTGAAATTCATTATTGGGAACATTTTTAATGAATTTTTTCAAAAAAATGGGCCATCTTACCAAATTGCCCAAAATAGAAAAATTGGGGCCAAAAAAAAAATTGAAATAATTTGGGGGAACTTCACATCCCATGTCGGAAAAAATATGGCAAAAAAAAATGTTAAAAATTCTCAAAAACTGAGCCTGAGGAATTTTTATAAGAAAATTAGGTCACTTACGTGTTTTGGCCATAATTTGGTAAAAACACGTAAGGGCTTATGTTGTTTTTACTAAAAGCTTACGTGCTTTTACCAACACCCTAAAATAATATTAAACAATAAATCCAATATTTTAATTAACTGGGGGAAAAACCCCCAGGTGGGTGAAAGGGGGGCTGGTATATGTGAAAAAGTGCAGCCTGGAGTTTGAGTGTTGAGAAACCATGATTGTATGATTGAGAAACCTGTATTTGAGATGTGAAACTGTATTGGTGTATCAAATTCAGATATTTGAATCAATACAGGTATTTGCACCTGTATTGAAGGCAGGCCTGTATTTGGGTTTTGCCTGTATTGAGATGTATTGAGGTTTGGCACTGCATTTGGTGAATCTTACATGAAACCCATTGCTGATTAGGTGTTGAAAGATTTTCCATTAGTAATGAGTGGTAATGCCCTGCCTGTCTCCATGGTTGTGACACTACCCCCCTCTTGAAAGTGGTGAGCTCTGAGCACCATAAGAATAGTGACTCTTGATAAGATCAACTGAAGTTTCTTCCCCCAATTACCCAATTTTCATCCCTCATAATTCCTCTTCATAAATCATAATTTCCAACCTTTTAATCTTCACAACTTGTAGGTCCTTCTTTTTTTGACTTGATGCTGATTCTTCTCTCCTTCTTTAAACTTTCTTCACTTCCTCTTTTTCTTCTATTTTTTATCTTCTTCTCATTGCAGAATTTTTCACTCATTTTGTCCTGAGTCCTCATGGGTCTGGATAAAAAGTGATTTCAGGTCTATGTCCTAAAGACCCACTGCTTTTTTCATCAAATTGTCTTCATTTTGAGGTTGGGCCCAAAATTGGCCTTTTTTCTTGCTTTGGACTATTTCAGAGTTCCTTGAATTCCCCCCAAATTGTTGTTTTATGGGTTTTTTTTCGCCAAAATGGCCAAAATGCGCAAAAAGTGCACAAAATGCAAGATATTGAAGGTTTTGAAGATTTTTTGATTGAACTTGCTGTTTCGGCATTTTTTATTATTTTGAAGAAGTAATAGCCAGGAATGCACAAAATGCGCAAAAGTGCGCAAATATGTCAATATCATTAAAATGGCATAATTTGATGATTCTTTGCAATTAAATGAAGTTTTGAAGGTCTTGAACATGAATTGGTTAGAAATGCCGAAAATGCACAAAATGCACAAAAATGCACACAATGCACAAATACACCAATTCCACTATTTTTCTTTGGTTTTTGATGTTTTAAGGCTTTTCAGGGTAATTTGAAGATGTTTCGATGGCATCATGTGCCAAATGCGCAAAATGGGCAAAAAATGCCTACAAATGCCTTAAAATGGCCAATTTAGCCCATGAAACAGTTTTTGATGATAACTTCTCCTATTTTCTTGTGCTTCACTCTGTTCTTGAAGTTCAAATCACCATATTTGACTTTCTGACTTGGATTTTTTCCATGATTTGCTTGGTCTTGGCTTTGAATCTTGACTTGAAGATGAGTTCAAAGATCACTTCCATTTGTGACTCTGATCACTATGATTCCCGCCTTCTGGACTTTATGGTGCTGGTGTCTTTGATAGCTTGAGGGAGCTTTCTGAAGAAAGTATGGCCCCCTACAGAGATTTGGGACATCAATAAAACCTATAATGGTCTTAAATCTATCAGAGTTATTGAACCACCCTGTATCAATTGTCAGAGGAAAGGGATTCCTTGTGTTGAATCTGCTACTGCTAGGTCCACCAGGTGTAAATTCTGCAATCTTGGAAAAAGAAATTGTTATAAAGCCCACCACCGCTTTCCTGAAAATGCCAGAAGATTATGGAGCAGCATCACGAAGGGTGGAATATTTGGATTGGAAGCTCCTGTTGATGAACCTCCCACCTCTGGTCACTCCAATTGTGAGTTGATTGGTCATAAAACTGATGTGTTACTGACTTCTGTAGTTTCTTTTCTTCTTCTTCAGTGACTGGCTCCAGAATGAGAGGTGTCCAGAAATGGAATAATACCAGCAGCTCCTGGGCCAACATTGGAGGATCCATTCACCCCCAAGGAAATCCCATTGGAGTGGCACCAGAGGTTCCTGTTTTGGTCACCAGAAAAGATGGAAAACTTGGAAAATTGAAGAGAAATTTGGTGGTTCAAGATGAAATTTATACTGATGCTGAAGGAAGTGATGAGATTGATGGAGAAGAGCTTGAAATGACTACCCCAATCCAGAAAAGAAGAATCCAATCCCCAGTCCAAGCTAGTACCACCAATAATGAAGTGATCAGGTCCCCCCAACCACCTCAACTTCCAATTAGATCCCCAACCAGGCCATCCACACTTGCCTCTACCTCTACCAGTATCCAACCACCTGTCTCCAGAACTTCCAGAGACCCAATGTCTCCAGAACCTGAATCAATCTTTGAAACCTATCTCCGCTGGAATATAACTGGAAGCTTCACTAATCAGAAAAGGGTGAAAAAGAAGGTGGTCACATCCTTATTTGCTGAAGTTGATTCTATGACTGAGGTGTTTGTTGATAAGGCTATGAAGAGTGCTATTCCAGGGGAGCTGTGAGCCTTAGAGGTATTTTTATACACCCGAAAGACCACAAATGATAAATTAAAATACAAATATAAATAAAATAAATTTATTTATATTGTAAAAATAAAAATTGAAACATAAATACAGATTTATATTTAAAAATCAAAATTTAATTATAATTTCAAAATAAAATTACAATAAAATTTAAAATTATGAAAATTCATTTTTACTTGTAAAAATTAAGTAAAAATGAATTTTTAATAAAATTTATGAAATCAAAATATTTTTGGTAAAAATTTATATAAGATACATCATAACTTTTTATCCAATAAATAAACATATAAGAGTTATTTCACCATTTGATTCCTCATAAAAAATTAGGTGGGGTCACCTCTGAGTGAAATTTTTGTAACTCAACTCTAAATAAGCTTAAATTAAGCTCTTAGTACTTTCAATAAGAAAATTGAAAATCCTCAAAACTTCAATTTAATTCACACCACATGTTTTTTTAACCATCAATTTTTGTGTTAAAATTGAGGTGTTGTGTTTAGTTTAGAAGTAATGAGGAATTGAAGTATTTTCAATTGAATTCAATTGAAATGTCAAAATGTGCACGTGTATTACGTAAGTAAGCTTTGATTTACATATGAGGTATCAATTATTACTGTATTGTACTGCACAATTCAATTGAATTCCATATGTGAATTATAAGTATAATACATGATGAGGAATTAAAGGAAAATAAAAATTGGAAAGATTAAAATTGGGGGGGAAAAGGAACTCTAGCTCCAAGGGGGAGCAAGACCCCCAAATTCCTTGCTGACTGGCGTGGGATGTCAAAATCCACGCAAAGGTTCATTACTTTTGACCTGGAATTAAGTCACAGGGTCTGTGACTCAATTGATGATGAGGTTTTGAGACCAACCAGGGTGGTTTTAACTGCTGCCAAGAGGGTAAAACTACCCTTAAGTTAAATCAATGTTATTAAAAACAATTTTTAACTGGTTTTTACAGCTCTTGAACACATTCTGACGTGTTTTGAAGGCTCTAGACCAGGTATTACTATAGTAATGGCTTATTTGAGGGTCTAAAATGTCTAAAAATGGCTTAAACCAGCTTTTTTTGGTCCAAACCAGGGTTCAACGATGTCTTAATTGGCTTTTCTGTTGTCAGACTGTTTTTCACTAGGGTTAAGAGTAAATTTTACTTTTGGAGTAAGAAAATTGATGGCTATAAAAGAATGTCTTCTTTGCCCCTCTTTTCTCTTCATGTTAGAATCTTTTCCTTTTATAATTAGTTTAAACACTGTTAAACTAATCAATAAAATTGTAAGATGTGACTATGAAACTGATGATAATATTACTATTAATCAACAGTACTATGTCTGTTCTTATGAAATATAATAAAATATTATTATAACCACAATTAAATAATTATAAAATTATTTCCTTCATGTGTTATACACTACTAGTGATTATAACAGTGAGCAGTAATTGTCTACAAGAATCAATTACAAGAAGAATTTAATAATAAAAACTTCTTTTAGTAAAATAATAAAATTATTTTAATATATAATTATCTTTTGCAAGAATAATTATAAGGATAATTCTTGAAGAAATCTATTACTAGAGAAAAACTTTAAGAATTAGAGATAAATGACTCACTAATACTCCAAAGAACTTATTGATAGATAAAAGTAGAGAAATTTGACGTAGAATTGTGGATTTAAGGGATCAAAAGGATTTTCAACAGTATTAAAACAATATATAGTTGGATTCTATGATTTCACGTCTTTCTGGGTGATTCTGTAAGATTTAAAACACTTAAGAATAGCTGAACTAATACTTACTTGTTGGTAATAATGATTTAATAAATTGATAAGATGATGATGTGGAAAAAACAGCAAGAGAAGGCCTCTTTTAAGTCTAAGACAGCTCACAGAGGCGTGCCATGGAGCAAATTGAAAAACCAGTGAGTGAGAAAACAATAAACCCTTTTGGTTTATTGATTGCATCATTATTTGTCACGGAACATTATCATAATTACTTATTTGATGCTTTTACGTGACTACCAACCCAAATAGGGTTAAGAATAAAAGGAGTAACACTTTTAAATCTTCTTTTATTCCAAAATAATCATTTATTTCTCAAAGTTATAAATGTTATTACCAATTTAATCACAGGTTGTAATTACTGTAAATTTTGAAGATTCAGTGTTTCACGTAGAATAGTCAAAAATGGACTGTAAGTAAAACCTTTAATTTTACTAGTAAAACTGTAATTTTTTTTGGTTTTACCATAGATAATTCAGTTCTTCATTAGTCCTGAAAGATTCAGAAAGATTCATTAAGAATTGTATTTTTAATGAATTTTTAAAGCTTCTACCTCATTTCTACGTAGAATTGCAAATAGCAGTGTTTTTGTCAGCCTGTGACTCAAAACAGAGCACCAGCATGACATCCAACATACCATAAGTAATGGTATGAGGAGTATTGGACAAATATAGCCAATACAAGTAAATTATAAAGAGGAAACCTCCTCAAATATAATAAGAAAGGACAAAGATATGCCCTATCAAAGATAAGACCAAATAAGCAAAAACTCTTATTCTAGCCTCTAATCTAACTTATACATATTTCATGAAGCCCCAACCAGAATGGGTTTTTTCTTGAAGCTCTAAGGTAGAGCTATCCAATGGTATCATCTATTCATCTGTAGCACTTCTAAATCAGGAGATACCATTATACCACCTTTTTTCACCAACAACCCCTCAAAGGTGTAGGAGGGCTTGTACAAAACTGTACAAAAGTACCGCCAAATTGTAGGTCTGAGTGAGAGCTTCAATTTGAGATACCTTAGACCCCTCTATCTTCCAAATTGGCAGAGGGATCTTGGTTTGAAGGTTTACATCTCAAAATACAGGATTTCTGAAACTAACCATATAAAGAAACCCCTGTATCTTTGGAATATATTCATACAGCTGTAAAGTATTGTATATCAAACTGTAGATCTAATCAAGCCCTAAAATACTGTATCATTGGAATACAGATATTTTCTAAATTGGAGAAGATATCTGGCTTGGAAGGTTTTGAAGCCTCATACTGATTTACAAAAATACATCCAAAAACTTAAAGCCCTTATTGCTTTTGCCATCTTAGAGAAGGGTAAGAATGAAGCATATAAAATTGAAGAGCTCATTAAGCCCTTCAGGTCTATGCTCTTGGATTCTTGATATCTCAAAAACTGACTAAGATACCTTGGTTGGAAGTACTTTGACCAATACTGGTCTGTACCAAACCTGTACCAACCAGTACTGGCTTGATACTTAAAATAATGGTTGTTTAAAGCTTAAACTCGCCCAGAATGACTAATATTAGTCATCCAGACACTCTGGAAACGTCACAATGGTGCTGACGTGGCCTGTGAAGAGTTTTTTCACCCTGTATTGATCCAGAATGATCATTTGTGGTCCAAAAACCACAATTCTGACTATGCTGACGTCAGAATTGATGGTACAGAACCACAACCCAGCCTCCAGAGTGAAAATGTTCACTCTGTAGACGTGTGAAGAGCCTACCAGTCTTTCACAGTCCTCAGAGGAGATCAAAGCAGGTCTTTCCTCACTGGAAAAGACTCATCGTATCATGAATTAACATCCTTACATAGTAAAACTGTCTTATACCAGTAGTACTCTTAGGATTATATTGATATAACTAAAATAATTAATTATTGTAGTGATTTTCACAGTCAATTGATATTAAATCATTGCAACCCAGGTTCTCAATAGATTCATCACCACTGTTATCATATTACAGTAGAACCTGTTTACTATTATAAAAAATTATTTTTGTGTGTCACAGTCATAGTGCTAGCTTGTATTTACTATTTTTAAGCTACTACATAGACTCACTCTGACATTTTGGGGGCCTGGCCGTTGTTTTAACCTATTCTGGACCTATTTTGGCGATTTTTGGATCATTTTCACTATTTTTGAAGGTTTTTTACCATAAAAGTAAGTACAATTTCGAGTTTTTTTTCATTTTTAAACTAATTTTCATCTCTTATATTATAAAAATATAATACATATATTTTTTATATATTATATTTTATCAAAATATATTAAATAATATATTTTTTTTATTTTTGAGTATTTATACTCTTCAAAGCTTTAAATTGCAATTTTTACGAAAATTAAAAATAATAAGTAATTATTATTAATTTTTCAAAGTTATTTTTATATACAAACAGTATATTTAAATAAATAAAAAACAGTATTTTTTACCAAATTGTGTAAAAATTAATTTAAATCATAATATTTATTGTAAATCAACAATAAATATTTAAATAAAAATTTTATTATTTTAATTCTTTAATATTCAAATTGGATATTATTGAAGAAGATCTTTTTTTCACTCAAGTTGAGGAAAAATTGATTAAACTTTCTTTTTTTGATATATAATCAAAAAAAAAAGAAATAAATCTTAATAATAATAAGTCATTATTATCAATTTTTCACGAAAATTAATAATAATAAGTAATTATTATTAACTTCTCAAACTTATTTTTATATACAAATAGTATATTTAAATAGAAAGTATAATTAATTTTTACCAAATTGTGTAAAATTAATTTAAATCATAATATCTATTGTAAACCAACAATAAATACTTAAATAATAATTTTATTCTTAGTTCAATTCTTTAATATTCAAATTGAATATTATTGAAGAAGAATCCTTTTTACTCAGTTTGAGGAAAAATTCATCAATTTTTTTTGTTAAATAAAAAAAAAAAAAAAAAAAAACTTTAATAATAATAAGTCATTATTATCAAATTTTTACAAATAATAATAATAATTAGTAATTATTATTAATTTTTTCAAACATATTTTCATATAAAAATAGTATATTCAAATAAAAATAGAATTATTTTCTGTCACTTTGTGTAAAATTTAGTTTGAATTAAAATATTTATTGGGAAACCAGCAATAAATATCTGAATAATAATTTCATTATTATTCTAATTCTTTAATATTGAAGATCAATATTATTTAATAAAATCTGTTCTTTCTTAAACTGAGGAGGAAATTGATTGAAATATGTTTTATTTGATAAATAATCAAATAACAGCAAAAGAAAACTTAATCATACAACAAAATTATTGTATGATTAAGATATAGACCCTTTTCTTTCCTCTAAAGAAAGAAAAATTGTTAATTGAACTATTAACAGTTGATTTTTCCATTTCAATAAGTAAATAACTTATCAATAATATTCAATCTTAATAATATAAACTTTTAATATTAAATACTTTACTTATAAAAAAAATAAGTGAAACAAAACTGTTATTTCTTCAAAAAATAAAAAATAAAATAATAATAATAATAAATAATTAAAACTCAAATATCAAACCAAACTCAGAAGAAATAACAGTAAGGAATTGGAAATTTTGTTTATTCAAATTGAATTACAAACCTTCTCCATTTTCTTTCAAGTGGAAAAAATACATTCCATTTGAGACAAAATCACAGTGAAATTCATCTGTACCAGCCTCAAAGACAAGGAGGCAGTACCAACTCCCAAGAAAATTGCCAAAGAGTATAAAGCAGAAATCAGTCCAAGGGCCTTTTAAAGGTAAAGAAAACTTGGAAAATACAGAATTTTTGTCTTTTGTCATTTTTTAACATGACAACTCCATTTCTCAGAGATCTTGGATACCCAAGAAATCAGCCAGAAATCTGGCAAAGAAGAAACAGAGGGGGAAGGCCACCCCCTTCTGGATCAAATAACCAACAAAGGACTTATTATCAGGAAACTCCTGCTCAAAGTCCCACCCCAAACCAAATTCAGCCCAGTCCAGCAAAAAAATTGGACAGATGCAGGTAAAATAACTCATATTCATGTACTCCTAAAAGACTTTTTCACATGGAGTTGTCACAGGGGCTCTTCGAAGTGAAGAGGGCCTGGCACTCAGTAAACTGGGACTCACTTATGGAGGGCTCAAAGATATGATAAGAAGGGATACACTTAAGAGTGTGAAGGATGAATTACTAAAGGAATAAATATAAGAAAAGCAGCAACAAAGAAATAAGAGTAAGAAATAGAAAAGCCAACCACAAACAAGTCCAAGTCCACTGTTTCAACCTGTCCGAATGGAAAGAGAAGGGTTAATAAGGATATGGCCACCCAACTCATACTGTACAGGCGAAGAGAGAAAATGCAAAGACTAACTTAGAATTAAATAATTATAATACCCAAATATAAGGATAAGAATAATTATGAAATAATAAATAAACTAAATTAATTAACTGGGGAAAAGTCCCCAGGGGGAAGAAAGAGGGGCTGGTATATGTGAGAATCACCAGCCCTGATCAAGAGGAAGAATTTTCATGAGAATATTTGATGATTGAATTGAGTCTGGCCAATACAGGACCTGTACGGCTGTACAGAACCTGTACAAGAGGTGTGGTGTATTGAAGTGATCATACAGTTTCAAGTTGGTGTATTGAAACTGTATTGGGTGAATCCAGCCTGTACAGGTATTGACAGGCTGTATTGAGGTACCAAGCTGTATGCATGTTTCAGAATGAAGATTTCTGAAATTGAATGCTGATGCAGATACTGGATTTGCTGATTTGGGGTGTTTGAGTGGGTGTATGAATGAATACCGTTACCCCTGATGGATGGTTGTTACAGTATCCCCCTCTTGAAACTGGTGGGCTCCTGAACACCATAATACCCTGCCACTGTTGGGTGGCATCTCAATATCCCCACACTTTTTTCAAAAAATTTCTTTTAATTTTCTTTCCTTCTTGGCCATTATCCTGAAAATCCTTCATTACTTCTTCTCTGTCAAATTCAATTGATCCCCCCTTTTTTCCAAGTCTGAGTAAGTATTCCACTTCAACATATGCCTTCTTTTTCTTCTGATTCAATCAACCATGCTCTTGGGGTGTGGCCTTGGGATATATCCCAGAATAAAGACCACTGAGCTCTTGTGCTCAAAAAATGATGCCCAATGAGTATATGAAGTGTACTCATTGGGCAAGCCTTAAACTCTGAACAATTGAAAAAGATTCCTCCAAGGGGTCTTGTCCCCATAATCCATGAAGATGGGCTTAACAGCCCTACAAAGCACTTTGGGCTGTGGCCTTTGCTCTGATAAAATTGGATGCCCCTTTGATTTTTATGGCCTATGGGCCTTTTTGGGTGCTCTGGTGAAAAACCTTAATATCTTGATTTTTGGCCTTTTTTGGCCTTTTTGAGTCTTTGGGGTCCTACGGTCCGCGGGCCGTACGCCGCGGTCTGTGGACCGTACGTCGTTGTCTGCGGTCCGTGGGGCGTGGACCGTACACAGCGGTCCGTGGGGGTTAATGGAGGCCCCCAGGACCAAAATGGAGCCCCTGGGCCCAAATTTGCTGGGGACCCAGGGTGACCAAGGGGCCCAAAAATGGCCCAATCTGGAATTTCACCAGACATGGCCTGGACCCATTGATGGGGTCCAGGACCATCAAGATTCTGGCCTCCCCAAAGCTGCAGGGGACGCCCTGGGTGATGAGTTCAGCCCCAAAGGGGTATGAACCTTCACCATAGAGGCTTTTAGGGGGGGCATAATTGAGTTATGGCCCCATTTCCTTGAGGTCAAATTCTTTTATCTTGATATGGAGTGGATTGATTCTGACGTCTTGAATCTTCTGCTTGCATATTCTTCAGTTATGAGTTCCAAACTGACTGAACTCACTGAATCTTCTCCTTCTGCACCGCCACCGTCTGTTCTTCATGGTTCTGGTGTCTTCAGTCGATTGTCCTCCCTTTCCATGGCGTCTTCTGGCCATTTTGATCCTTCCCAAACATATGATGGGTTCAGAGCAGTTGAAGTTCTTGATCCTGCCTGTACTGAGTGTTTGGACAAGGGAAAAGATTGCTTTCAACATTACAATCCTCGATCATCAAAATGCCATTTTTGTTTTGTTGGGAAGAAGCCATGCTGTCGTACTGGATCGACTTTGTCCCAGGTCAGGAGACACTTATGGAGTAGGAAAGATGGGCCTTATGGGCAGGAATTCCCCATTCTTGAGGAGCCTACCCCTGATGCCACTTCTGGATTTTCTCAGTGTGAGTGATTTGCATATTTTGATTGGATTGGTGCTGATATCTTGATGTAGTGACTGGTTCCAGGCAGAGGGATGTGGCCAGGTGGACTAATGTTGGAGGGTCCATTCTGATTGGTGGTAGGCCCATCCACTACAGCTCAGAAATTCCAATTTCAAGGACCAATGCTGATGGAGTGGTGAAAGTAGTGAAGAAGCTAAGAAGAATTGTTGATTCCCCATCAGATCCAGATGCTGAAGGAAGTGATGAGTTGGATGGTGAAGAAGTTCAAGTTATTCCTCATTCCATTGGCCATCCATCCAGCAATTCCTCTTCTCCACCTCTTGCCAACACCAGGTTCCAAAGTCAAGTCATTCCCAGTTCTCCAAGAACCTTCCAACCAATGCTTGCTTCCTTTCCTACAACCCTTCCTCCTCCTTCACCAACTACTTCCCATACCACCAGGCCTGCCTTAAATCCAGCAGTAAGACCATCACCAGTTTAACAGCCCAGGAACTCACCCATAAACACCTCCCGTTGTGGAACTCCTTTTAGTGTGGGATTGGATAAGGCAGTCCTTGAGGGGGAAATCACAGGTAAACAGTTTTGAATTGCTGAAATAATCCTGTAACCAAGGGTGCTAATGGTGTTTTAGCTTCCCCTCTGAATATACTAAACAATCTCCCTACAGAGCTCACAAATCAATATTTAAGATTGTGGCTTTACAACTAGAGAAGACTTTTTAGCAGTCTCTATCAGACCTATTCAATAATCAGATAAGTAACTTATAATTTAAAAAAAATATATAATATAGTTTTCAAATAATAATATAAGATGATTTTAAGGGTAAGACCTTAATAGTATAAGAGGTTGATTTAATATAATAGTAATAATATATATTTTAAGGGGTAAGTTCAGTTTGATGTTTTATATGTTATAATTCTTAATGGTTGAGAGGGTAATTTTTAATATAATATAATAATAAGACCTTTAATAATTTATTGGTAAGATATTGTTTAATATATAGAGGATGTTTGTTAAATATATAAAAGATATAGTATAATATAAGGGTAGGTTTTTTATATAATAATTTTTAGTTGTAAGGTTGGTTTTTTTTTAATATGAAGATATAATAAGACTATTTTTCCTTTATAATGTAAAGGTTATGGGGATAAACTCAATATTATGAGTATTATTGATAGTATTATAATTATAAGACTAATAATTTAAACATAGGGTGGATTAATAATATTAAGTAGACCTTCTGTTAACTACTATTAATTAGAAATCACTATGAATTAAACTTATAAGTCTATAATACTTTAATAAAATAACTAGATTAACCTACTAGTAAGGGATGAATAGTTATTCTCCTTCTTGGTATATAACTAATTGCATTCATGGGGAAAAGAGGAAAAAAAATGAGGGAGAGAGGACCTTTATTTATATTCTTTGGGCTCTCCATAGAGGCACTCAAAAACAAGGGACTTAGAATTTTTCCACTTCTTTTGGCTGGGATAATTTCTTTATAGTGGTAAGATACTATTTGTTTGGTTTTTTGCACCAATTTATGTATGATTATGTAATCTGAGATGTTTTTGCTGGTGAGGAATTTTGAGATGGTGTCATTTCTTCCAGGTATTGCACCATTTCTGAAGCTTTATTTATATTTTAATTAAACTTTAATACTATTTTGCACAGCCTTGAGGAATTTTAGCTGGTGAGTAATTTTGAGATGGTGTCATTTCTTCAAGGTATTGCACCATTTGTTTGGTTTGTTGCACAATTTTTGGTTGTATTAGATGATTTTGTACAGTTATTGCACCATAGGTCTGTGCATTGTTTGAACTGTAGGTGGAGAATGCTGTGTATTGTGGGGATTCTATTTGTCCTGTATGAGTTTCTTCTTTTCTTTATCTAACTCAATTCTGCTTTTAATTTATATTTACTGGCTTATCAGGTGGCTGTGCTTGTGTTTTCACAGATATGCTGTGTAATTTAAGGTTTTTGATGGATTTTCATTGCATAAATTGATTGCTTTCTCTTTCTTTCTGTCTTGTGACTGTTGATTAATACAGTTTTAATTAATTCCTTATGGAACTGTCCTCAGTTTAATAACTGCATTGCTGAGTAATCCAATGGTTGAGCAGAGCTTGGGTAACTTGAGTGTTACACTACCCCTTTCACTGGTAACTTTAACATTCTTGCTAGTTTGTCTTTTTCTTTTCCTTATTTTATTGTTACTCTTGTAATCAAATGGACCATTCTTCCAGTATTTGCTTATGGGATTATACATATTGATTAATTTAAATCCATTTTATTGCTGAATTCCTCTATTATGATTGATTAATTATTGATTTTTTCTTTCTTCAGTCTTCAAATTATAGTCCTATAAATGAAATTCCACTTGAAACTGGGCCAATAAGGTATGGAATACCACACCGCCAACTCCAACCTGTGGCCAGCTCCAGCAGAAGAAGAGATGGATTGTCCCCTTTGCCGTTTCCTGCCGCTCAAGTATTTCAAAGAAGAGAACGTTGGCCTATCCGGGTTACCAGAGAAGATCCCAACGCGGCTAGTGAAAATCAAGATGCTGTGGCCAGATTGTTCAGGAGGGTTGATAGAAATAGCAGAGAGGTGATTATGTATGCCAATGAAAGGACTATTCCAGGTATTGCTTCTGAAGAAATGGCTGCAAAATTTGCCTGGTATGAAGATGAGTTGGCAAATGATTTCCAGAGAACTTTTGATGATTTGGGTAGAGATAACTAGTTTTCCTTTTCCTTGTTTGTGTTTGGTTTGCCTTCTATCCCCACTCTTATAAATACTAAAAAATGAAAAATAATGGAACCTCCCAATACATGATTTGGGGAGGGGATGCTGCTGCTTTAAAGAAATAAAAGAAAGAAAATTATACAAGTAAAGAAAGAAAGAAAAATAAAAGAATAAGAGAAAATGAGAGTAAAGAAAGAAATAAAGAAAAATCCTGATGGTTGGTCCTTCTTGTGGTGAGTTGCTTGATTTTGGCCAATAAGTGTCTGAAAAAATGAAAACCAAGCATTTTGATGCTCACAGAGTGGCCAAGGTAATGTCTTACAAGAAGTAGAACCCTCAGGGATGCATACCAGGAGATGGAACTTACTTTCATAACTTCCACTCCCCACCAAGCACCATAAAATTGAAGAGAATTGCCATAAATGACTTCTGAGATGAATTGCCATAAATGACTTCTGAAATGAATTGCCGTAAATGACTTTAAGTAATGAATGTCTTGAATTATGATGATTGGCATAAAATGAAATGATAATAAAGAAAGAAATGAAAAAATAAAGAAAGAAAACATCGGGCCATATCTTGATAAGGTCCAAATGGAGGGTATTGATGTTGTATGCTTCCTGAACCTGTCCAAAGAAATGAAAAGTGCTCACAAAGTGGCCAAGGTGATGCTTACAACAACATATGGGTAGAATACCCCCTTAAAGGTGCATGCCAGGAGAGGAACTTACTTTCATAACTTCTTCTCCCCACCAAGCACCATAAATCAAACTCTTGAGGTATTTGGACCAGGCTTGTCTGGATACAATGAATGGAAATTCTTGACAAGGTCTGGTGAGTTGGTAAGGTTGGAAGATGGTTCCCAAGTGGTTCTTTCTGGGTCTTCACTGAATCCTTTCCACTCTACAAGATACCATAATTTACCTCTTTTGAGTTTTGAGTCCAGAACCTGAGCCACTTCCCATTCTTCTTGCTCTTCCACTAAAACTGGTGGTGGCGGCAATTGATGACGATTTGGGATAGTTGAATGCTTGACTGGTTCTAATAAGGACACATGGAATACAGGGTGAACTGTCTTCCATTGCTGAGGCAGCTTGAGGTGATATGCATGGCTGCCAATCTTCTTCAGAACTTCAAAGGGTCCCAACCATCTTTCTGATAATTTCTTGGTGGGTCTTGTTGTCTTGATGTTCTTGGAAGCTAGCCATACTTTGTCCCCAGGTTGGAAATCAGGTGGAATTGCCCTATTTCTATCTGCATACTTCTTGAATCTCCTTATTGCTGACTCTAATTCTTCTTTGACAACTTGCTGTACTGATTGGAGTTTTGTTGATAACTTTCCAGTAGGTGAGTCTTGAGAAATATGGATTGAGTCAAAGCTGGGATTTCTTCCATAAATGGTGAAAAAAGGTGATTGTTTGGTTGATGAATGTTCTGCATTATTATAGGCAAATTCAGCCAGAGGGAGCCAGGTGTACCAGTCATCTTGATGATAGCTGACATACATCCGAAGGTACTGTTCTAGTATCTGATTTACCCTCTCTGTCTGTCCATCTGTCAGGGTGAAAGGCAGTTGAAAGATCTCTTGATATCTTGAGCTGCTGACACAATTGAGTCCAGAATGATGAAACAAATAAGGATCCTCTATCACTGATGATACTGACTGGAAGGCCATGCTTGGAAAATACATGACTAATGAAGATTTGAGCTAGGTCCAGTGCAGTGATTGTTCCATAAGTTGGAATAAAGATTGCCATTTTTGAGAATCTGTCCACAACTACTAAAATTGAATCAAAGTTGTTTGACAGTGGCAATTGAGTGATGAAGTCCATTGATAATGAATTCCAAGGACCAGACGGAATTGAAAGAGGCTTGAGTGATCCAAACTTCTTGTGATGAATGTTCTTGTTTCTTGAACATTGCTGACATGAGGACACATAGTCCTTGATGAATTGATTCATTCCAGCCCAATAAAAATCCCTCTTGATGAGCTTGAGGGTCTTCTCCTGGCCAGGATGGCCAGCCAATGGTGAGTCATGACGCTTTTGAAGAATATCGAGTTGAAGTTCTTCATTGCTTGGGATTACCACTCTATCTTTGAATAATAATAACTTGGCTTGAGGTTCAAGAGAATAATCTGAAACTGATTCACCTCTTGCTAGTTGCTTGAGTATTTCTTTATAATCTTTGTCTTGCAATACTTCTTTTTGAATCTTGTCAACTAAATCTGAGAAAATTTCCACTTTGATTGAGAAGAATCTTGACTCTTGAATTCCATCTTGCTTAAGTACTTGATGAAAATTCTGAGGATTCTTGCTGATGAAGTCCACCCCCCTCTCTGGGTACACGTCGTCCCGACGTGACAAGGCATCTGGTAGAGTGGCCAGCCTGCCTGGGCGGTAAGTGATAGTGAAATGAAATTCTGAGAGAAATTCAGCCCAACGGGCCTGACAACAAGTAAGAACTTTGGAAGACATGAAATACTGCAAGGAAGAGTGGTCTGTCAAGACCTCAAAAGGATTGGAGAGAGAAAGAAGAAATGCTCTCCAGCGCTTGAGAGCCCAAACTATGCCAAGGAGTTCCTTGTCATGAATTTCATAGTTGAGTTCAGCTGGTAAGAGCTTGCGACTATCAAATGCAATGGGATGCTTTCCAGAGTCATTCACCTGACTCAGTATGGTGCCCAATGCATAATCAGAAGCATCAGTCTCTACAATAGTAGGTAGAGATGGATTGAAATGGGATAAGATAGGAGCAGAGGTGAAAGCTTCTTTAAGTGCTTGAAACTGACTAAGAGCTTCCTCATTGAAGATGAAAGGAGAATTCTTTTTGAGAAGGGAAGTGAGAGAAGTGATTTTTTTGGAATAATTTTTAATGAAAGGACGATAAAAATTGGCAAAGCCAAGAAAATATTGAAGAGCCTTGATGTTTTTGGGCTGAGGCCAATTGAGGATTTGCTGAACTTTTGAAGAATCCATCTTGAGGCCATCACTTGAAACAACATAGCCCAAGTATTCCACACTTGAGGCATGGAATACACACTTGGAGGCTTTGGCAAACAGATTATTGTCCCTCCGTCTTTGGAGGACAGAGGCCACATGTTTGACATGTTCCTCCTCAGAACTGGAAAAGACCATAATATCATCTAGATAAACCACAACAAACACATCCAATAAATCTGCAAAGATATCATTTACTAGATTCTGGAAAGAAGCAGGAGCATTGGTCAAACCAAATGGCATGACCAAATACTCATAACTGCCATATTTGGTTCTAAAGGCAGTTAAGTGCTCATCCCCCTCTTTGATTCTCACAAGGTTATATGCACCACGCAAATCAATCTTGGAGAAGATAGTGGAACCGTTGAATACGGTAAGAAGCTGGTTCATAGGAGGAACAGGGTATCTGTTCTTCCTAGTGACAGCATTGAGTTTGCGGTAGTCAACACACAAACGAAGACCTCCATCCTTTTTCTTGACAAAAAGGACAGGTGCTCCTGTTGAAGAGGATCTTGGTCTAATGAAACCTTTCTCTACATTCTCTGAAATCTAGGCCCGTAGTGTTTCTGAATCTTGATTTGATAATGAGTAGATAACACCAATTGGAGGTAGAAGACCCTCCAATTCGATATGGTGATCACAGGCGCGGTGTGGAGGAAGTTTCTCTGCTTTCACCTTGGAGAATACCTGCAAATATTGGTGATAAGCAGGAGGAACAAACTTCAACACAGTTTCAATTTCTTCTGGCTCTTCCTCCTCATCCCACTGCTCCTCCAGGGATGCATGAAAAGATAAGGGAGGAAGGTCCATATCCCCTTGAAAGAGATGAATTGAAGATATGGCAACATCTTCTCCAACATCCTTTATCTCTTTGAAGACTTCATCTCTTAATGGAAGTAATGACTGAGAGGGAATAATGGAAGGAATATGGGCAGAAGAAGGAAGGGAAGGTGTCATAAGTTCACCAACCAGAGCAACACTGTTGACAGCAGTGGCAAAGTCATTACTAGTAGAAGGAATAATACCACTAGAATCCTTATGATTAGAATCATAGGTGATCAATCCATTTTTCCAATCAATAATGGGATTGAAATGGTACAGGAAATCATAGCCCAATATCAGGTCTTCTCCCTTGGGTGAATCTATGATAAAGAAGTCCCATTCAAAGCTTGGGAAGGAAGGCAAGTCAACTACCCACTTGGTATAATGGGTGATGAACAAGGCAGGGGATTCATTAGAATCCAGAATGAAAAGAGGAATCTTTTCAGGGAGCTCTGACAGAGTCAATGAGTACTTGAGAACAAAATTCTTTGCAATAAAAGAGTTTGTAGCACCAGAATCAATGAGAATACTATAAAAAATATCAGAGACAGAAGAGAAAATAAGAAATTTTAAAGATTTCTTGACACTAGTATTCAGAGTGCACAACTGTGCTCTTGAAGGAAATAAGTGAGAACCATTGAACACATCATGATTCCCACTCAGGCTTTTCCCTGCTTGCTAGGGAAGCCTCTTGATGATGACCCAGGCTTGTTCTGAGGTCTCTTGAAGCATTTTTCAATTGGGTGCTTTCCACCACAATAAGTGCACAACCCCTCTTTAATCCTCCTCTCCTTTTCAGAACCGATTAACTTATTGTCCTTATTGAGGAGAGCAGCATGGGGCTTGTCCTTTGAAGATTGGAATTGCTCGCCCTTCTTGTTCTTCTTCTGGTGAGGCCTCTTTGAAGATGAGTTTTGAGGAGGCCTAGACTGATTGATTGCCACCGTTTTCCTTTTGCCTCTCATGATATCTTGTGTCTAATTCTAAGGTGACATCCATAAGTCCTTGAAGAGTATCAAAAGTTCCAGGGTGAGAAGCCAACTGATCCAATAATCTTGATGCCAATCCTCTTCTGTAAACATGGATATAAGCTCTTTCCCCCCAATCTCCAATTCTTGACATTAAGCTTCTGAAATCTGCAATGTACAAGGAAACATGACCACTTTCCTTCATCCTCAAATTGTACAACTCTTGTTCAGCTTTCCTGACTTCATTGGGGTCACCAAACAGAGTGAATAATTGAGATTCAAACAATGGCCAATTATTGAGGAGGTAGGAAGGGTCTTCATTGGAAATATTTGAGAGGTAAGGTTCAATCCACTTTCCAGCTCTACCAGTAAGAAAAGAAGTTGAGTACAAAACCTTCTTCCTGTCAGAGAAGAAGTTTGCTGGATCATTATGGAAAATTAGTTGACAGGATTGGATAAATCCTCTCAACTTATGAGCTTGAGTACCATCAAAAGAATCAGGTGCCTTCATGGATGGAGTCTTGAAAGCAGGGGCTTTGGAATTGTCCCTGAAAGCAACTGCTTGAATGAGTTGCCCCATGAATTGAGTCATCTGCTCCATCATCTTGAGGAGACTTGGAGCAGTTTGAAACACAAGAGGTTGACTAGAAAGGGCTAGATTAGAACCCTGAGGCACCTCTGGAGCATTTGCCAAGGCATCTTCCACTTCAGTTTCCCCAGACTCTTCCCCCTCTTCATCTTCAACTTCCCCTTGTCTTGCTCTTGCACCTTCAGACATGCAAGGGTAGCCACCCAAAAGTCCAGAAAAGGAGCTTGATCTTCTAGATTTCATTCCACCTCTTCTTGAGGGTGCTGCTCCTTCCATTGGTGGTCCTCTGTCCAAATTTGCACTCAGTTGATGAACTGATTTTTTCCCCCTCTTCATCTTCAACTTCCCCTTGTCTTGCTCTTGCACCTTTAGACATGCCAGGGTAGCCACCCAAAAGTCCAGAGAAAGATCTTGATCTTCTAGATTTCATTCCACCTCTTCTTGAGGGTGCTGCTCCTTCCATTGGTGGTCCTCTGTCCAAATTTGCACTCAGTTGATGAACTGATGGTGTGCAGTCAAGAGGAGCCCTTGCTGTAGGAGTGAGAACAGCTTGAATTCTTTGGGATCTAGTATTTTTGGCTGGGGGACTATGCTGAACTGGCATTTTGAAATAAATGAAATAAAACTTTATGGTATTAAGGATAATCAAAACTTGGCCAAATCAATCACAATAAAATCTTGATGAATCTTGAGGAATCAATTCAAATCTTGAGGAATCAAATTCAATCAACAGTCAAATAAATTCAATCAATCAACAATCAATTCAAATCAAATATCAATAATCTTGAGGAAATCAATAATCAATCAATATTCAATCAATAATCAATCAATAAATGTCTTCAATATGAAATCAAGTCTTGAGGAATCAATCAATCAGTTCAAAATCTTCAGAAATCAATTCAATATCTTGATGAGTCAAATCAAATCAATAATCAAAATCAATTCTTGAGGATCAATCAATATCTTGAGAGTCAAAGTCAATAAATCCAATATTGTCACAATGCTGTCTGCCAGACCTCAGCAAAGGGAACTCTTGCCGAAAAGGCTATTAAACTGGTTGAAAGACCGATTAATACTGGCAACCTGTAGATCACATTCCACCATGTGACAGTACCCCCGGGTTTAGATCACTGTGTCCCAAAGTGCATGTAACTGATGGTATTACCCATGTGACCCTCATGGAGTTACATTAGTCACAACAGGAGCCTACAAGGAACCCCCAAGGGGCGGAAACCTTGTACGCCAATGGAGCGGAAAACCCAGCAATTTCTGGTTGTTTGATTGAGACCACCTCTTGTCTCCAACCGGAATCGAACCCATGACGTTGGTAACCGGTTTATTGTCACAATGCTGTCTGCCAGACCTCAGAAAAGGGAACTCTTGCCGAAAAGGCTATTAAACCGGTTGAAAGACCAATTAATACTGGCAAGTTGTAGATCACATTCCACCATGTGACAGGAGTATGGACAACAAAACCTTAACCATGGGAGTATCATGGGAGGAAATTGGAATAATAAGGCAAAAAATATGAGTCAATCTTATTACTTGCCAAAAGATTCTGGAAGAAATGAGAAGTTGGAATCTCAACAGCCATTTCATACTCTCAGAAGAGACTTGAATCAGAGGGAATCAAACAGAAATCCAAGCCATAGAGAATGCTTGGAATATGGAAGAGCCCAATCTGATTCAGGAACACCAAGGCATGGAAGAAGAAATTCCATCTTTCCCACATCAGTCCAACAGCTACAGGACTTGAAAGCCAAAGGACAATATTTCCAGGACTCTCCAGTCATCCCTGGTGGTTTCCAGCAGAGGACATGGAGCCCTAGTAGAAAACAAGAATTCTTTCAGGAAGGAGAAGATAGAATCAGATCTTTTGATGAAACAATGAATAAAATTAGTCCAAGAGGAACACAAATCCTAAAAGACACTTTACCTACCAATAGTGTTAGCTCAGAATCAATTGATCCTCAGCTTAAGCCTATTGATGATAAAATACCCCCTCAAAAATTTGAAACCACAGATTCCAGAGGTAGTGGTTTCATATGGTCCAACATGGGTAGATTCATGGATTGGACATATGATCATGTTCAAGAAGTGACTTCAGAAATGAAAACACTCAAGGAAGAAAATTCCTTCCAAGCAACAGTCATGGAAGACTTGAACACAAATCTATCCAGAATTTGGCCAGAATTTGAAACTAAAAACAGACAGTTGAACTCAATACTAGAGGAACAACAAGCTGTGAGAAGAGATTTAAGAAATATCCAATATCAACAGGAAATCCTGGAAAAAGAAGTGGATTTTCTCTATAAAAAGGAGGAAAAAGAAGATAATTTCTTCCCTCAAACAACTCAAGATGATAAACCAATCACCAAAGTAAAAGAGGAAGAATCAGAAAACCAATCTCCTGAATCCCAGGATCCAAAGTTAAGGTCCGAGTCTATTTACCAAGATGGTGAGAACCTCAGTTACTCTGAGAAACAAGCATTGAAGCAATTACCTGATGTGGTAAATTGGCCTAAATTTTCAGGAATTGGAGAATATGATCATATGGAGCTTATTGATTATATTAATGGACTTTTTGTTGATGTACCAAAGATACCAGACTACTGGATCACCACAAGACTCAACACTGCATTCAGAGGCCATGCAAATATATGGTACACTGAAATGAAAGAGATACATGGTAGGAAAAGCTGGCCATGGTGGAGAAACAAAATAATACAAAAGTACAGCAATGGTACTTGGATTTGGCAAAAACCATCTCTTTTGAGAGTGACAGATACTCTACAGAAAAAGACCCTTATGAATGGTGTCTTAAACAAACCAAAAGACTCAAATCTATTAATCCAAACATGACAATAGAGATGAGAAATCATAAGATTCTGACAAAACTTCCAGGAGACTTAGAACATGCAGTAAAGTGCAGATGCAGCAAAATAAGCAGCATTGATGACATAGCAAATGTCATACAAGATGTCAGAAAAAAGACATCAATTGGCAGTAGTTCACCCTATAGGTCACATGATTGCAGAGAAAAACCAAAGATACTAATGGAAAAGCACCTCAAACCTACTAATGGTGAAGAATCACCAAGGAGAAGGAACACATGCCATAACTGTGGATCACCTGACCACTATGCAAATAATTGTCCCAAGGGAAAAAAGAAAATATTTGCACTAGAGGAAGAGTCAGTAGAAGAACACATGGAGTACAAATATGACTCTGACAGCATGGGAAATGGGCTAAGACAGGATTCAGACAGTGGATCAGAGCCTATTGAACAATATTTATTAGAGTATGAGGATGAGAAAACAGAATCAGTCCTAGGAAACTCTTCAAAACCAGAACTCATTCAACCCAAAAATGGTGAAGACAGAAGTGGCAGAACCATTGATGCTAAAGAGTATTTGGAAGTACCAAAAACTGGTATGGCCTTTATTCATGGAGCAAAATCAAAGCTTGATGTGTACATTGAAAATAAAAAGCATCCTTTGATTTTTGACACAGGAGCAAATTTCTCAGTAGTAGCCAAAGAATACTTGGACAGACACTTTCAAATGTGGAATGCAGAGATACCTTTACCAAAATCAAGAAGCTTTAAAAGTGCTGCAGGCAAGATGAAGTCACTTGGAATAATCCAAAAAATAATTATAATACCACACAAAATGGGAAACCTCAGATTATACATTGAATTTGTGGTACTTGAAAATGCTAAGTTTGATGGATTTTTAATGGGTACAGAGTACCATAGAATCTATGGCATAAGCATACAAAATTCCCTAGAGAGTTACTTGATAATTGGGCAAGACAAACAAAGAAAGTTCTACTTTGAAACTGACAACCCCAATCAAATAAAAAGATATTCCAATAGGGATTATTTAACAGAAAGAAGGAATAAACCACCAGAAAAAGACCAATGGGTAAAGCTGGATGATGTTTCAGATGAAGATTATTTTTTGAAAGGATCAAGAGCCTCCATGAGGACAAAAGAGTCTCATCAATGATGAGCATTTTTTGGAGGGAGGGTATGTCAGCCTGTGACTCAAAACAGAGCACCAGCATGACATCCAACATACCATGAGTAATGGTATGAGGAGTATTGGACAAATATAGCCAATACAAGTAAATTATAAAGAGGAAACCTCCTCAAATATAATAAGAAAGGACAAAGATATGCCCTATCAAAGATAAGACCAAATAAGCAAAAACTCTTATTCTAGCCTCTAATCTAACTTATACATATTTCAGGAAACCCCAACCAGAATGGGTTTTTTCTTGAAGCTCTAAGGTAGAGCTATCCAATGGTATCATCTATTCATCTGTAGCACTCCTAAATCAGGAGATACCATTATACCACCTTTTTTCACCAACAACCCCTCAAAGGTGTAGGAGGGCTTGTACAAAACTGTACAAAAGTACCGCCAAATTGTAGGTCTGAGTGAGAGCTTCAATTTGAGATACCTTAGACCCCTCTATCTTCCAAATTGGCAGAGGGATCATGGTTTGAAGGTTTACATCTCAAAATACAGGATTTCTGAAACTAACCAGATAAAGAAACCCCTGTATCTTTGGAATATATTCATACAGCTGTAAATTATTCTATATCAAACTGTAGATCTAATCAAGCCCTAAAATACTGTATCATTGGAATACAGATATTTTCTAAATTGGAGAAGATATCTGGCTTGGAAGGTTTTGAAGCCTCATAATGATGTACAAAAATACATCCAAAAACTTAAAGCCCTTATAGCTTTTGCTATCTTAGAGAAGGGTAAGAATGAAGCATATCAAATTGAAGAGCTCATTAAGCCCTTCAATTCTATGCTCTTGGATTCTTGATATCTCAAAAACTGACTAAGATACCTTGGTTGGAAGTATTTTGACCAATACTGGTCTGTACCAAACCTGTACCAACCAGTACTGGCTTGATACTTAAAATAATGGTTGTTTAAAGCTTACGCCCGCCCAGAATGACTAATATTAGTCATCCAGACACTCTGGACACGTCACAATGGTGCTGACGTGGACTGTGAAGAGTTTTTTCACCCTTTATAGATCCAGAATGATCATTTGTGGTCCAAAAACCACAATTCTGACTATGCTGACGTCAGAATTGATGGTACAGAACCACAACCCAGCCTCCAGAGTGAAAATTTTCACTCTGTAGACGTGTGCAGAGCCTACCAGTCTTTCACAGTCCTCAGAGGAGATAAAAGCAGGTCTTTCCTCACTGGAAAAGACTCATCTTATCATGAATTAACATCCTTACATAGTAAAACTGTCTTATACCAGTAGTACTCTTAGGATTATATTGATATAATTAAAATAATTAATTATTGTAGTGATTTTCACAGTCAATTGATATTAAATCATTTCAACCCAGGTTCTCAATGGATTCATCACCACTGTTATCATATTACAGTAGAACCTGTTTACTATTATAAAAAATTATTTTTTGTGTGTCACAGTCATAGTGCTAGCTTGTACTTACTATTTTTAAGCTACTACATAGACTCACCCTGACAGTTTTGCTGGTTGCTATGGGGTAAATCAATGAATATGGGTCCCAAAAGGGTTTTAATTACTCTTTTGGGGTTTATAAATGGAAAGTCATTAGTAATTGACATGGTTACAGGAGTTTAAGTAGCTCTTTACCTCCTTGGCACGTCAAAATAGCAGGTTATTTGCTATTTTCTGGTGTTTTACAGTAGGTGTAACTTGGTAACCAAGTTCCCAAAGAGTTTTAGTTTACCAATCGGGCCAAGATGAGCCATGGATCCATGCTCTGGAGCTATCCACGCCTCTGAGGCCTGAGAAGTTGGGTACCCTGGCTCTGTTTGATGTCTTTTGTCCCCCTTGCCTATGTTTTACGTCAAAATAGTAATTTAAGCTTAAAGTGAGATATCCACTATGGGTGTACCAAAAGTCCATGTAAGAATACCAAAATATTAAGTGCTCAAAACATGCATAACACTACTCTTAGTGTATATGTGACATGGGATTTCTCAGTTTCCCATTATTTTGGTGTGAAATTAAGAAAAACAAAAATTTTCACGGATCTTTTATGTGGTATTGATGATGTGTTATTGAAGTATTTGCACTTTTACCACCTCAAAGAGTTAATTTGAGCTTATTCACTCTATGGAGCTACCCTAGGTGAATTTTAGTGTAGCATCCAAATCTGGCCTTAAATCCATGCATTTGCTTACTCAATAAAAAGTTATTCAACTTTTCTGAAATCAGAAATAATGAAAGTTGAATATATGCATGACTTATGAGGTATGCATTATTCAGAATTTATTTTTAATATAATTGTGGCCTATTTGGGTATGTAAAATATACCTCAAGGCTCACATTCCCTCCCACCAAAAAATAAAATTGTACTACAATTTTATTAGGCATAAAAGAATAAGGCCCCAAAGGGGGTTAATGTCCACTGTCCAACCTCTTCACATTACTCATATCAAGTAATTAAAGAACATTTATAGACATATTCAGGCTTGTGGCCTCCTTTCAGGTCTAAATCTTCTCAAAAGTTTATCTGAGTCAGGTATATTTGTTTCTGCCAGCCATTCATCTTCATGTACTGGATTTCTATATCTGGCAAGATATTCTCTTTGATTTTTACCTCCGAGTCTCCTTTCTTTGATAAATTTCTTTATCTTTTTATCTTCATTCTGTTCCACTGGTGGTACAGTTAGAGGAGTTGGGTTCCTTAAAGAAAACACTTCTTTATCAGCTGGTTGATAAGTTTTTATCAAGCTGACTGGAAAAGTGGGGTGTTTATTTTCCAATTCACCACTCAATTCCACTTGAACTGCATTGGTTCCATGTGAGGCAATAATAACAAAAGGTCCTACATAAGAATCTTTGAGTTTCTTTGGGCCTTTGATATTGTTAAAACTCAAGGTTGAAACTAAAACTAAGTCCCCTACTTTGAAGTCTGGTACTTTGTGACTCTTGTCCCACTTCTGTTTTGCATAATCAAAAGCATCATCCATACTTTGTTTTGCATGATTTTTTACTTTATCAAGCATCATTTTGAAGCTGGAAGCTGTTGGATGAATGTCAATCAAGTCTTTCCTCAGTGTGTCTACTGGGAGTCTTGGATTCCATCCTTTTTCTAAAATAGCAGGAGTTTGTCCTTTGGAATAATGGACTGATGTCTTATATGCCAATTCTAGTGCAGGTATCAGAGTACACCAATCATGGGTAAAGCCATCTGAGTCTTTGAATTCTAATCCATAAGCACAGAATCTCCTGATCATGTCTTCTAAAGTTTGAATCATCCTCTCTGCTAGCCCATCTGTTTGAGGGTGGTATGCTGTAGAGAATGATAACTTAGTCCCAAACAATCTATGAAGATTGGTCCAAAGTGGAGATGTGAACTTGGGATCTCTGTCACTTATGATATTCTTAAATAATCCTGTATGAGAAATAACTCTATTCCATAAAAGAAGAGCTGTATCCATAGCTGTGTCATCTTTATGACATGGTAATAATATGGGAGTTTTGCTATATCTGTCTACAATGACTAAAAAAGCATTATAACTTTTGGCACCACTTGGAGGAAGGGCTGTGACCCAATCCATGTGAACAACTTCCCAAGGGGATTTTGGTTCTTGAATATGGATCATAAGTCCAAATTTCTTGCCTGTACTCCTGTTTGCTTTCTGGCATCTATCACAGGTATGGCAATATTCAATGGTTTCTTTTGTCAAAGATGGCCACCATGCACAGTTCTTCACTTTTTCAAGTGTTCTGTCTTCTGACAGGTGTCCAGAGTAAATGCTATCATGGCATTCATGAAGAATGGTATTGATAAGCAATCTACTACACAGGGTCATCACACAAGAATGTTTTGTTCTATGGTAAATAATCCCATCAAACAAGTGAAATCTTCCTTCAGAATAGGAACTTTTCCAAACTTCATCTAGTGCATTAACCAAAGATGTATCTTTGCAGTCTTTATCCAATAAAGAAGTCAAGATATGGCAATTCTTGTCTTGCTTATAAATTCTGTGACTTCCTCAAAGAATTCAGTCCCAATATCAGTTATGTTAATGCCCTCAATTGGAATCTGTGGTTCTGCTTCCAAAGGTACATAAGCTGGGTTATCAAGAGTATTTGCTAATGCCCATCTACTAAGTCCATCAGCATTCTTGTGAATGTTTCCTGCTTTATGAACCATAGTCATGTTTCCTCTATATTATTGAATGGCTATTTGCCATCTCAACATATGTATGTTGGGAGTTTTCATGTTAAGAAGTGATTTCACAGCATTACAGTCAGTTATCACCTCAAACCCACTTCCATCAAGATAATGGTGTAGTTTCTCAAGTGCCCATACCAAACATAAGCACTCCATTTGGCTTGCACCACATCTGGCTTCTATTGGTTTGACTTGCCTTGAGATATAACAAACTGGTCCTTCTGTAGGTTTGTCATCAATAATTTGGACTTGATGTAGGGCTGCCCCTAATCCATCTCCACATGCATCAATGTACAGTTTAAAAGGAATATTCCAGTCAGGCATGAGGAGTAAAGGTGCTTCTGTAAGAGCTTTCTTTATCTTCTCATAAGCTTTGATCTTCTCTTGTGTCATCTCAAATACAGTCTGTTGGTCACAGATTATATATAGTGATTTTGTGAGCCTTGAGGTATATTTTACATACCCAAATAGGCCAAAATTATCTTAAAAATAAATTCTGAATAATGCATACCTCATAAGTCATGCATATATTCAAATTTCATTATTTTTGATTTCAGAAAAGATGAATAGCTTTTTATTGAGTAAGTAAATCCATGGATTTAAGGCCAGATTTGGATTCTACACAAAAATTCACCTAGGGTAGCTCCATAGAGTGAATAAGCTCAAATTAACTCTTTGAGG
This sequence comes from Austropuccinia psidii, assembly GCA_023105745.1. Taxonomy (NCBI): domain Eukaryota; kingdom Fungi; phylum Basidiomycota; class Pucciniomycetes; order Pucciniales; family Sphaerophragmiaceae; genus Austropuccinia; species Austropuccinia psidii. The sequence continues at coordinate 6,557,097 of JALGQZ010000007.1, read as the reverse complement.
TGGTAAAATGGAAAATACTTCAACACCACATCATCAATACCACATAAAAGATCTGTGAAAATTTTTGTTTTTCTTAATTTCATGCCAAAATAATGGGAATGTGAGGAATCCCATGTTACATATACACTAAGAATAGTGTTATGCATGTTTTGAGCACTTAATATTATGGTATTCTTACATGCACTTTTGGTACACCCATAGTGGATATCTCACTAAGCTTAAATTTCTATTTTGACGTGAAAAATAGGCAAGGGGGACAAAAGACATCAACGAGAGCCAGGGTACCCAACTTCTGAAGCCCCAGAGGCGTGGATAGCTCCAAAGCTTGGTTCCATGGCTCATCTTAGCCCAATTGGTAAACTAAACCGCTTTGGGAACTTGGTTACCAAGTTAAATATACAGTAAATCATAAGAAAATAGCAAATAACCTGCTATTTTGATGTGCGAAGGTGGTAATGAGCTACTTACACTCCTGTAGCCATGTCAATTACTAATTAATTTCCATGGATAAACCCCAAAAGAGTAATTAAAACCCTTTTGGGACCCATATTCATTGATTTACCTCATAGCAACCAGCAAAACACAGCTATTTGCAATTCTATGTAGAAATGAGGTAAAAACTTCAAAAATTCATTAAAAATAAAATTCTTAATGAATCCTTCTGAAACTTTCAGGACTAAACGAGAACTGTATTATCTATGGTACAACCAAAAATAATTACAGTTTTACTAGTAAAATTAAAGGTTTTACTTACAGTCCATTTTTGGTTATTCTACGTGAAACACTGAATCTTCAAAAATTCACAGTAATTACAACCTGTGATAAAATTGGCAATAAAATTGATAGCTTTGAGAAATCAATGATTATTTTAGAATAAAATAATATTTACAAGTGTTACTCCTTCTATTCTTAACCATATTGGGGTTGGTAGTCACGTAAAAGCATCAAAATAAGTAATTATGATAATGTTACATGACAAATAATGATGCAATCAATAAACCAAAAGGTTTTATTGTTTTCTCACTCACTGTTTTTTCAGTTTGCTCCATGGCACGCCTCTGTGAGCTGTCTTAGACTTAAAAGAGGCCTCCTCTTGCTGTTTTTTCCATATCATCATCATCTTATCAATTTATTGAATCATTATTACCAACAAGTAAGTATTAGTTACAGCTATTCTTAAGTGTTTTAAATCTTTCAGAATCAATCAGAAAGACGTGAAATCATAGAATCCAACTATATGTTGTAATACTGTTATAAATCATTTTGATCCCTTAAATCCACAATTTTACATCAAATTTCTCTACTCCTATCTATCAATAAGTTCTTTGGAGTATTAGTGAGTCATTTATATTTAGCTCTTAAAGTTTTTCTCTAAAATTAGTTTTCTTCAAGAATTATCTTTATAATTATTCTTGCAAAAGATAATTATATATTAAAATGATAAAATTATTTTAATAAAAGAAGATTTTATTATTAAATTCTTCTTGTAATTGATTCTTGTAGACAATTACTGCTCACTGTTATAATCACTAGTAGTGTATAACAAGTGAAAGAAATAATTTTATAATTATTTAATTGTGGTTATAATAATTTTATTATTATATTTCATAAGAACAGACATAGTACTGTTGATTAATAGTAATATTTTCATCAGTTTCATAGTCAAATCTTACATTTGGGGGCCTGGCCGTGATTTTATCCATAGACTTGGCTTTAATCATATTCTAGACTTCATTATTGTGTTCTAAAAAACCACCATACCTACCACATCTTGCATTTGGGGGCCTGGCAGTGTTTTTTTTGAACCTTGTACCCTTAATTAATATATTTTTAAGCTCTAAAATATATTAATTTAATTAATTTTTTTCTTTCAATTTGAAGTTAAAATATTTTTATTTTTGAAATTGTTTTAAAATCTTTTTCATTGAGGAATTTGGTTTAATTTTATATTGTTTTTACACGTGGCTTTTTCACATCCAAAAACTTATAAAATTATTCTTTGAGTTACTCTGAATTAATTTTCATTCAAAATCTTAAATTTTAATTTTTTTCTTTAAAAAGAATAATATTTTTAAATATTAAAAAATATAAAACTTATAAAAAATCTTTAAAAATATTTTAAAAAGTATAAAAAATAATTTTTTCTCTTTTATAATTTTTTTAGTGTCTTTAATCAAATACTGTGCAGCTGTCAACAGACTCAGTAAGAGATATATCACTAGTCCAGAATCTTCAGAAGCAGAATGTGAAGACAGTATTGAGGTGCAAATTGCTAAAAGAGGCACCTTATTCAACTCAGAAAAAGCTAAATTACCACCAAAAGGTGTGTATTTTATCTTATATTTTCACCTTTTATCCTTAAATTGACGTGAAAATGGTGCATACCAGAAATGGAAGCAACTATTCAGTCCAACCAGATGGATGTGGACAAGGAAGAGGCAAGACCAAATCCAGAAGTGCCAAGTCTTCCACAATAAAGACACATTTGGAGGATGCCAGAGTTGCCCCCCATCCCCCAAGGTCTGTACCCACAGATTTTGACATAAATTCTGAGCCTGAACTAATTTATGATAATATTTCCAGGGCTGAACCATCTTCAAGTGGCAGCAATAGAAATATATCAGAGCCGGTACAGAAATTGGTTCAGAGCAGCCAAGGAAGAGGAGTGGGAAATCTGCCCAAGCCTCTGGCAGGGGGCCATGAGCGCCTACTTACACATCAAGAGCTTTCTGGGTCAGGAGAAGACCATAGAACTCTTAGGAGGATGGAGCCCCCTGTCTTGCAAAGACAAGGTCAAAAAGATAAATAATTGGTTGAAGAACCAAAGTCTTTTATCCATAGACCAGAAGAAAGAGTTGGAAATGACTCCAGCTTTGGAGACAGAGGCACCAGTGGCATCTACCAGCTCCAAACCAGCTCCAGAAGCATCCAAGGACAAGCCCAAAGGACCTCAAAAGAAACAGAGAGGTCCCAAGAACCATCAAGGCAAGGGCAAAGGCAAAGCCAATTGGCACAGACCTTACCCACAAGGGTACAGGATCCCCAAATTGGAGCCTTCAGCCATGGACAGTGTCTTCAATATGGCCAGAACTCTTATGGAATTCACAGCCAAGGAGCAGGAAAGGATGAAAAGGAATTTTCCACGCAAATAACTAATGTACAAAGAAGTATTAATGTAGAAATTGGCAAACTTGAGTCAAAGTTAAAGAAAATTACATTAGACATCAATGACTTAAAGAAAAGTGACAAGAAACATTCTGAATGGCATCAATTGACAACTGTCACCCTTGAGTCAATTGATAATACTTGTAAAAGAATTGAGAACCAATGTCAAGCTCAGAATAATGACATGGAAGATCTTTCCATTTTTAAAATGAATGCTAGACTTAAAGCTCTTGAAGACAATGTCTTACAAATAGTTGAGAATACCAATCTATTTGCTATACATTTAGCAAAAAGTGACAGTGAAAGGCAGAAGCTGAAGAATGAAATAATTGCAAGTGTGGAACAAATTCATAAGAATCATGAACCACATATGCCAAGACATTCTACACCTTTGACTGAAGAAAAACTTTCTGTTAAAGAAAGTTTGACCCCATTCTTAGGAGAAAATGTTATTTCTGCAAAGGATATTACCAAATTAGAAGAATGGCCAACATTCTCTGGTGAAGGAGAATACAACCATATTGAATTCATCAGGACTATTGATATGTTGCAAGAAGACTTGAATATACCTGATGAAATCATAGTGGGTAAATTACATTGTTTGTTTACCAAGACTGCAAAGAAATGGTATTACAAGATGAGAATAGATCATGGAAGACATGACTGGTCTTGGTGGAAATCTGAAGTGATTACCAAATGAGCCAATAATTCTTGGAGGTTTAAAATGGAAAATGCTTTTGAAAGTGCCATTTTTAACTCAGAAAAAGATAACCCACTTACTTGGTTCTTCAAACAAAAAGACAGATTATCTGCTTTACATCCAGATATGTCTGAAACTATGATTAATATGAAAATATTAAGGAAGTGTGGAGGAGAACTAGAACATGCTATCAAAAGCAGATGTGTGGAACCCTGTTCAAAAGAGGACTACATTAATGCTATGGAAGATATCATTACCAGAACAAGAATTGGTAAGACTTGGATTAAAAACCCAATAGAGTCAAGAATGGTCTCAAAGATTCCTAGAGAGGACAAAAGACCAGAAAGACCTGTCTTGAAGTGTCATAAATGTGGAAGTACTTCACATTTATCCAACACTTGCCCTAAGAAGACAAAAATCAATGAAGTCCAAGTCATTGAAGAAATTCAGTGTACTGAAGAGAAAGAAGAATCTGATCAAGACTCTGCAATCTCTGAGGATACACCAGTGGAGGACTATCCCATTGAAAACATCACAGCTTTCTTTGAAGTCACAGAAGTCCATACCCACTTGCCACAATATAGTGAAGACTGCTGTAACCTGATCAATATACAGGATGCCAGAATGTGTAAGACAAAACCTGCTAAAGGCAAAGGCTACACTGCTGGAGCATCCTGTATCACATCAATTTTGATGAATGATATTGAAGCCAAAGTAAATTTGGATACAGGGGCATTCTGCACTTGTGTAGGCAAAGATTATATCCAAATTATACTTCCAGAATGGAAAACCCATCTTTTACAAATAGAAGGTGTACAATTTAGTAGTGCTAGTAACAATATGTACCCATTAGGCATATTGGACACTAATATTGTGTTCCCACATCCTGCAGGAAGTGTAAGAATGAAAACTGAGATTGTGGTAATGGATAATTGCACATCTCAGCACATCATTCTTGGAAATGATTACTTGAATATTTATGGTATTGATATCAACAACCATAAGGACAGATATTTCACAATTGGAGATAATAAAAGACAAAAATTTGCTTTTTCCAATATTCCAAAACAAATATCTGTAGTATCTTCTGTAAAAGATACTTATAAAGATGAATTTGTGTATAATCAACTTGTTGAAGCACAAATTAATCCATCATTGTCACCAAAAATGAAGAATGAACTTATTGATGTGTTATATACCTACAATAATGCATTTGCCTCTGATAATGAACCATTAGGCGCTATCAAAGGACATGAAATTGATATTAGTCTTAATATTGATAGACCATATCCTCCAGTACTTAGAAGACCAGCTTATCCAGCCAGTCCGAGAGCTAGAGAGGGCTTGGAAAAACATATCCAAGAGTTAATTCAACTTGGTGTACTAAGGAAAGTAGGCCATAATGAGGAAGTTGAAGTGACAACACCTGTTATTATTGCTTGGCATAATGATAAATCAAGAATTGTTGGAGAATTCAGAGCATTGAATACCTACACAGTTCCAGATAGGTATCCAATTCCAAGAATTCAAGAAACCCTGACTCAATTGTCTAAAGCCAAGTATATAACATCAATGGATGCATTGAAAGGCTTCCATAAAAATGTTTTGACGCCTAAAGCTAAGAAATTACTTAGAATTATCACTCACTGTGGTATTTTTGAGTATCTTAGAATGCCATTTGGCATTAAAAATGCTCCATCTCATTATCAAAGAATGATGAATACCATCTTCCCCACAGAATTGTCTGAAGGAGGGCTTATCATTTATGTTGATGATATTATCATATGTTCTGATACATGGTCTTTGCACCTTGAAAGACTTGCAAGAGTACTTCACAAAGTTGCAGAAGTGAATATGAAGATTTCACTTAAGAAATGCAATTTTGGATTTGAAGAACTCAAAGCATTAGGACATGTTGTTTCTGGTTTAAGCCTGGGAATTGACAAAAATAAAGTGGCAGAAGTGTTACTTAAGCCAATACCCCAGAATAAAAAAGAAATGATGGCTTTTCTTGGATTTGCTAGTTACTACAGGCAACACCTGAAGGACTTTGCAATTCTAGCCAAATCACTTTATAGAATCTGTGATCAACAGACTGTATTTGAGATGACACAAGAAAGGATCAAAGCTTATGAGAAGATAAAGAAAGCTCTTACAGAAGCACCTTTACTCCTTGGGCCTGACTGGAATATTCCTTTTAAACTGTACATTGTGATGCATGTGGAGATGGATTAGGGGCAGCCCTACATCAAGTCCAAATTATTGATGACAAACCTACAGAAGGACCAGTTTGTTTTATCTCAAGGCAAATCAAACCAACAGAAGCCAGATATGGTGCAAGCCAAATGGAGTGCTTATGTTTGGTATGGGCACTTGAGAAACTACACTATTATCTTGATTGCACTGGTTTTGAAGTGATAACTGACTGTAATGCCGTGAAATCACTTCTTAACATGAAAGCTCCCAACAGACATATGTTGAGATGGCAAATAGCCATTCAAGAGTATAGAGGAAACATGACTATAGTTCATAAAGCAGGAAACATTCACAAGAATGCTGATGGACTTAGTAGATGGGCACTAGCCAACACTCCTGATAACCCAGCTTATGTACCTTTGGAAGCAGAACCACAGATTCCAATTGAAGGCATTAACATAACTGATATTGGGACTGAATTCTTTGAGGAAGTCAGAGAATCTTATAAGTAAGACAAGAATTGCCATATCTTGACTTCTTTATTGGATAAAGACTGCAAAGACACATCTTTGGTTAATGCATTAGATGAAGTTTGGAAAAATTCCTATTCTGAAGGAAGATTTCACTTGTTTGATGGGATTATTTACCATAGAACAAAACATTCTTGTTTGATGACACTGTGTAGTAGATTGCTTATCAATACCATTCTTCATGAATGCCATGATAGCATTTACTCTGGACACCTGTCAGAAGACAGAACACTTGCAAAAGTGAAGAACTGTGCATGGTGGCCATCTTGGAAAAAAGAAACCATTGAGTATTGCCATACCTGTGATAGATTCCAGAAAGCAAAAAGGAGTACAGGCAAGAAATTTGGACTTATGATCCATATTCAAGAACCAAAATCCCCTTGGGAAGTTGTTCACATGGATTGGGTCACAGCACTTCCTCCAAGTGGTGACAAAAGTTATAATGCTTGTTTAGTCATTGTAGACAGATATAGCAAAACTCCCATATTCTTCCCATGTCATAAAGATGACACAGCTATGGATACAGCTCTTCTTTTATGGAATAGAGTTATTTCCCATACAGGATTATTTAAGAATATCATAAGTGACAGAGATCCCAAGTTCATCTCTGCACTTTGGACCAATCTTCATAGATTGTTTGGGACCCAATTATCATTCTCTACAGCATATCACCCTCAAACAGATGGGCTAGCAGAGAGGATGATTCAAATTTTAGAAGACATGATCAGGAGATTTTGTGCTTATGGGTTAGAATTCAAAGACTCAGATGGCTTTACTCATGACTGGTGCACTTTGACACTGCACTAGAATTGGCATATAAGAAATCAGTCCATTCTTCCACAGGACAAACTCCTGCTATGTTAGAAAAAGGATGGAATCAAAGACTCCCAGAAGACACATTGAGGAAAGACTTGATTGACATTCATCCTACAGCTTCCAGCTTCAAATTAATGCTTGATAAAGTAAAACATCATGCAAAACAAAGTATGGATGATGCTTTTGATTATGCAAAACAGAAGTGGGACAAGAGTCACAAAGTACCAGACTTCAAAGTAGGGGACTTAGTTCTAGTTTCAACCTTGAATTTTAATAATATCAAAGGCCCAAAGAAACTTAAATATTCTTATGTAGGACCTTTTGTTATTGTTGCCTTACATGGAACCAATGCAGTTCAAGTGGAATTGAGTGGTGAATTGGAAAATAAACACCCCACTTTTCCAGTCAGCTTGATAAAAACCTATCAACCAGCTGATAAAGAACTGTTTCCTTTAAGGAACCCAACTCCTTTAACTGTACCACCAGTGGAACAGAATGAAGATAAAAAGATTAAGAAATTTATCAAAGAAAGGAGACTCAGGGGTAAAAATCAAAGAGAATATCTTGTCAGATATAGAAATCCAGTACATGAACATGAATGGCTGGCAGAATCAGATACACCTGACTCAGATAAACTTTTGAGAAGATTTAGACATTAAAGAAGGCCACAAGCCTGAATATGTCTATAAATGTGCTTTAATTACTTGATCTGAGTAATGTGAAGAGGTTGGACAGTGGACATTAACCCCCTTTGGGGCCTTATTCTTTTATGACTAATAAAATTGTAGTACAATTTTATTTTTTGGTGGGAGGGAATGTGAGCCTTGAGGTATATTTTACATACCCAAATAGGCCACAGTTATCTTAAAAATAAATTCTGAATAATGCATACCTCATAAGTCATGCATATATTCAAATTTCATTATTTTTGATTTCAGAAAAGTTGAATAACTTTTTATTCAGTAAATAAATCCATGGATTTAAGGCCAGATTTGGATTCTACACAAAAATTCACCTAGGGTAGCTCCATAGAGTGAATAAGCTCAAATTAACTCTTTGAGGTGGTAAAATGGAAAATCCTTCAACACCACATCATCAATACCACATAAAAGATCCATGAAAATTTTTGTTTTTCTTAATTTCATGCCAAAATAATGGGAATGTGAGGAATCCCATGTTACATATACACTAAGAATAGTGTCATGCATGTTTTTAGAACTTAATATTATGGTATTCTTACATGGACTTTTGGTACACCCATAGTGGATATCTCACTTTAAGCTTAAATTTCTATTTTGACGTGAAAAATAGGCAAGGGGGACAAAAGACATCAAAGAGAGCCAGGGTACCCAACTTCTGAAGCCCCAGAGGCGTGGATAGCTCCAAAGCTTGGTTCCATGGCTCATCTTAGCCCGATTGGTAAACTAAACCTCTTTGGGAACTTGGTTACCAAGTTACATATACTGTAAATTGTAAGAAAATAGCAAATAACCTGCTATTTTGACGTGCCAAGGAGGTAATGAGCTACTTACACTCCTTTAACCATGTCAATTACTAATTACTTTCCATGGATAAACCCCAAAAGAGTAATTAAAACCCTTTTGCGACCGATATTCATTGATTTACCTCATAGCAACCAGCAAAACACAGCTATTTGCAATTCTATGTAGAAATGAGGTAAAAACTTCAAAAATTCATTAAAAATACAATTCTTAATTAATCCTTCTGAAACGTTCAGGACTAAACGAGAACTGTATTATCTATGGTACAACCAAAAAGAATTACAGCTTTACTAGTAAAATTAAAAGTTTTACTTACAGTCCATGTTTGGTTATTCTACGTGAAACACTGAATCTTCAAAAATTCACAGTAATTACAACCTGTGATAAAATTGGCAATAACATTGATAACTTTGAGAAATCCATGTTTTTTTTCAGAATAAAAGAATATTTACAAGTGTTACTCTTTTTATTCTTAACCATATTGGGGTTGGTAGTCACGTAAAAGCATCAAAATAAGTAATTATGATAATGTTACGTGACAAATAATGATGCAATCAATAAACCAAAAGGGTTTATTGTTTTCTCACTCACTTGTTTTTCAGTTTGCTCCATGGCACGCCTCTGTGAGCTGTCTTAGACTTAAAAGAGGCCTCCTCTTGCCGTTTTTTCCATACCATCATCATCTTATCAATTTATTAAATCATTATTACCAACAAGTAAGTATTAGTTACAGCTATTCTTAAGTGTTTTAAATCTTTCAGAATCAATCAGAAAGACGTGAAATCATATAATCCAACTATACATTGTTGTAATACTGTTATAAATCCTTTTGATCCCTTAAATCCACAATTTTACGTCAAATTTCTCTACTCTTATCTATCAATAATTTCTTTGGAGTATTAGTGAGTCATTTATATTTAATTCTTAAAGTTTTTCTCTAAAATTAGTTTTCTTCAAGAATTATCTTTACAATTATTCTTGCAAAAGATAATTATATATTAAAATAATTTTATTATTTTAATAAAAGAAGTTTTTATTATTAAATTCTTCTTTTAATTGATTCTTGTAGAAAATTACTGCTCACTTTTATAATCACTAGTAGTGTATAACAAGTGAAAGAAATAATTTTATAATTACTTAATTGTGGTTATAATAATTTTATTATTATATTTCATAAGAACAGACATAGTACTGTTGATTAATAGTAATATTATCATCAGTTTCATAGTCAAATCTTACAGATTTGGCTAGAATTGCAAAGTCCTTCAGGTGTTGCCTGTAGTAACTAGCAAATCCAAGAAAAGACATCATTTCTTTTTCATTTTGGGGTATTGGCTTAAGTAACACTGCTGCCACTTTATTTTTGTCAATTCCCAGGCTTAAACCAGAAACAACATGTCCTAATGCTTTGAGTTCTTCAAATCCAAAATTGCATTTCTTAAGTGAAATTCTCAAATTCACTTCTGCAACTTTGTGAAGTACTCTTGCAAGTCTTTCAAGGTGCAAAGACCATGTATCAGAACATATGATAATATCATCAATATAAATGATAAGCCATCCTTCAGACAATTCTGTAGGGAAGATGGTATTCATCATTCTTTGATAATGAGATGGAGCATTTTTAATGCCAAATGGCATTCTAAGATACTCAAAAATACCACAGTGAGTGATAATTCTAAGTAATTTCTTAGCTTTAGGCGTCAAAACATTTTGATGGAAGCCTTTCAATGTATCCATTGATGTTATATACTAGGCTTTAGACAATTGAGTCAGGGTTTCTTGAATTCTTGGAATTGGATACCTATCTGGAACTGTGTAGGTATTCAATGCTCTGAAATCTCCAACCATCCTTGACTTATCATTATGCCAAGCAATAATAACAGGTGTTGTCACTTCAACTTCCTCATTATGGCCTACTTTCCTTAGTACACCAAGTTTGATTCACTCTTAGATATGTTTTTCCAAGGCCTCTCTAGCTCTGGGACTGGCTGGATAAGCTGATATTCTAAGTACTGGAGGATATGGTCTATCAATATTAAGACTAATATCAATTTCATGTCCTTTGATAGCACCTAATGGTTCATTATCAGAGGCAAATGCATTATTGTATGTAAATAACACATCAATAAGTTCACTCCTCATTTTTGGTGACAATGATGGATTAATTTGTTCTTAAACAAGTTGATTAGACACAAATTCATCTTTATAAGTATCTTTTACAGAAGATACTACAGATATTTGTTTTGGCATATTGGAAAAAGCAAATTTTTGTCTTTTGTTATCCCCAATTGTGAAATATCTGTTCTTATGGTTGTTGATATCAATACCATAAATATTCAAGTAATCATTTCCAATAATGATATGCTGATATGTGCAATTATCCATTACCACAATCTCAGTTTTCATTCTTACACTTCCTGCAGGATGTGGGAACGCAATATTAGTATCTAATATGCCTAATGGGTACATATTGTTACTAGCACTACTAAATTGTACACCTTCTATTGGTAAAAGATGGGTTTTCCATTCTGGAAGTATAATTTGGATATAATCTTTGCCTACACAAGTGCAGAATGCCCCTGTATCCAAATTTACTTTGGCTTCAATATCATTCATCAAAATTGATGTGATACAGGATGCTCCAGCAGTGTAGCATTTGCCTTTAGCAGGTTTTGTCTTACACATTCTGGCATCCTGTATATTGATCAGGTTACAGCAGTCCTCACTATATTGTGGCAAGTGGGTATGGACTTCTGTGACCTCAAAGAAAGCTGTGATGTTTTCAATGGGATAATCCTCCACTGGTGTATCCTCAGAGATTGCAGAGTCTTGATCAGATTCTTCTTTCTCTTCAGGACACTGAATTTCTTCAATGACTTGGACTTCATTGATTTTTGTCTTCTTAGGGCAAGTGTTGGCTAAATGTGAAGGACTTCCACATTTATGACACTTCAAGACAGGTCTTTCTGGTCTTCTGCCCTCTCTAGAAATCTTTGAGACCATTTTTGACTCTATTGGGTTTTTAATCCAAGCCTTACCAATTCTCATTCTGGTAATGATATCTTCCATAGCATTAATGTAGTCCTCTGTTGAACAGGGTTCCACACATCTGCTTTTGATAGAATGTTCCAGATCTCCTCCACACTTCCTTAATATTTTCATATTAATCATAGTGTCAGACACATTTGGGTGTAAAGCAGATAATCTGTCTTTTTGTTTGAAGAACCAAGTAAGTGGTTTATCTTTTTCTGAGTTAAAAATGGTACTTTCAAAAGCATTTTCCATTTTAAACCTCCAAGAATTATTGGCCCATTTGGTAATCACTTCAGATTTCCACCAAGACCAATCATGTCTACCATGATCTATTCTCATCTTGTAATACCATTTCTTTGCAGTCTTGGTAAACAAACAATGTAATTTTCCCACTATGATTTCATCAGGTATATGAAAGTCTTCTTGTAACATATCAATAGTCCTGATGAACTCAATATGGTTGTATTCTCCTTCACCAGAGAATGTTGGCCATTCTTCTAATTTGGGAATATCTTTAACAGAAATAACATTCTCTCCTAATAATGGGGTTAAATTTTCTTTAACAGAAAGTTTTTCTTCAGTCAAAGGTGTAGAATGTCTTGGCATATGTGGTTCATAATTCTTGTGAATTTGTTCCACATTTGCAATGATTTCATTCTTCAATTTCTGTCTTTCACTGTCACTTTTTGCTAAATGTATAGCAAATTGATTGGTATTTTTAACTATTTGTAAGACATGGTCTTGAAGAGTTTTAAGTCTATCATTTATGTTAAGGATGGAAAGATCTCCTATGTCATCATTCTGAAATTGACATGTATTCTTAATTATTTCACAATTATTGTTAATTGAATCAATGGTGACAGTTGTCAATTGATGCCATTCAGAATGTTTCTTGTCACTTTTCTTTAAATCACTCATGTCTAATGTAATTTGCTTTAACTTTGAATCAAGTTTGCCAATTTCTACATTAATACTTCTTTGTACATCATTTATTTGTGTGGAAAAGTCCTGTTCATCCTTTCCTGCTCCTTGGCTGTGAATTCCATAAGAGTTCTGGCCATATTGAAGACACTGTCCATGGTTGAAGGTTCCAATTTGGGGATCCTGTACCCTTGTGGGTAAGGTCTGTGCCAATTGCCTTTGCCTTTGCCCTTGCCTTGATGGTTCTTGGGACCTCTCTGTTTCTTTTGAGGTCTTCTGGGCTTGTCCTTAGATGCTTCTGGAGCTGGTTTGGAGCTGGTAGACGACACTGGTGCCTCTGTCTCCAAAGCTGGAGTCATTTCCAACTCTTTCTTCTGGTCTATGGATAAAAGACTTTGGTTCTTCAACCAATTATTTATCTTTTTGACCTTGTCTTTGCAAGACAGGGGGCTCCATCCTCCTAAGAGTTCTATGGTCTTCTCCTGACCCAGAAAGCTCTTGATGTGTAAGTAGGAGTTCATGGCCCCCTGCCAGAGGCTTGGGCAGATTTCCCACTCCTCTTCCTTGGCTTCTCTGAACCAATTTTTGTACTGGCTCTGATATATTTCTATTGCTGCCACTTGAAGATGGTTCAGCCCTGGAAATATTATCATAAATTAGTTCAGGCTCAGAATTTATGTCAAAATCTGTGGGTACAGACCTTGGGGAATGGGGGGCAACTCTGGCATCCTCCAAATGTGTCTTTCTTGAGGAAGATTTGGCACTTCTGGATTTGGTCTTGCCTCTTCCTTGTCCACATCCATCTGGTTGGACTGAATAGTTGCTTCCATTTCTGGTATGCACCATTTTTATGTCAATTTAAGGATAAAGAGTAAAAATAAACATAAAAACACACCTTTTGGTGGTAATTTATTCTTCGCAGAATTGAATAAGGTGCCTCTTTTAGCAATTTGCACCTCAATACTTTCTTCAGATTCTGCTTCTGAAGATTCTGGGCTAGTGATATATCTCTTACTGAGTCTGTTACCAGCTGCACAGTATTTGATTAAAGACACTAGAAAAAAAATTATAAAAGAGAAAAATTATTTTTTATACTTATTAAAATATTTTTAAAGATCTTTTATAAGTTTTATATTTTTTAATATTAAAAAAATTATTCTTTTTAAAGAAAAAAATTAAAATTTAAGATTTTGAATGAAAATTAATTCAGAGTAACTCATAGAATAATTTTATAAGTTTTTGGATGTGAAAAAGCCACATGCAAAAACAGTATAAAATTAAACCAAATTCCTCAATGAAAAAGATTTTAAAACAATTTCAAAAATAAAAATATTTTAACTTCAAATTGAAAGAAAAAAAAATAATTAAATTAATATATTTTAGAGCTTAAAAATAGATTAATTAAGGGTACAAGGTTCAAAAAACATGGCCAGGCCCCCAAATGTAAGATGTGACTATGAAACTGATGATAATATTACTATTAATCAACAGTACTATGTCTGTTCTTATGAAATATAATAAAATATCATTATAACAACAATTAAATAATTATAAAATTATTTCTTTCACATGTTATACACTACTAGTGATTATAACAGTGAGCAGTAATTGTCTACAAGAATTAATTACAAGAAGAATTTCATAATAAAAATTTCTTTTATTAAAATAATAAAATTATTTTAATATATAATTATCTTTTGAAAGAATAATTATAAGGATAATTCTTGAAGAAAAATATTACTAGAGAAAAACTTCAAGAATTAGAGATAAATGACTCACTAATACTCCAGAGAACGTATTGATAGATAAAAGTAGAGAAATTCGACGTAGAATTGTGGATTTAAGGGATCAAAAGGATTTATAACAGTATTACAACAATATATAGTTGGATTCTATGATTTCACGTCTTTCTGGTTGATTCTGAAAGATTTAAAACACTTAAGAATAGCTGAACTAATACTTACTTGTTGGTAATAATGATTTAATAAATTGATAAGATGATGATGTGGAAAAAACAGCAAGAGAAGGCCTCGATTAAGTCTAAGAAAGCTCACAGAGGCGTGCCATGGAGCAAACTGAAAAACCAGTGAGTGAGAAAACAATAAACCCTTTTGGTTTATTGATTGCATCATTATTTGTCACATAACATTATCATAATTACTTATTTGATGCTTTTACGTGACTACCAACCCCAATATGGTTAAGAATAAAAGGATTAACACTTGTAAATCTTCTTTTATTCCAAAATAATCATTGATTTCTCAAAGTTATCAATGTTATTACCAATTTCATCACAGGTTGTAATTACTGTAAATTTTTGAAGATTCAGTGTTTCACGTAGAATAGTCAACAATGGACTGTGAGTAAAACTTATAATTTTACTAGTAAAACTGTAATTATTTTTGATTGTACCATAGATAATACAGTTCTCCATTAGTCCTGAAAGCTTCAGAAAGATTCATTAAGAATTATATTTTTAATGAATTTTTAAAGTTTTTACCTCATTTCTACGTAAAATTGCAAATAGCAGTGTTTTGGTGGTTGCTATGAGGTAAATCAATGAATATCGGTCGCAAAAGGGTTTTAATTACTCTTTTTGGGTTTATCCATGGAAAGTCATTAGTAATTGACATGGTTACAGGAGTGTAAGTAGCTCTTTACCTCCTTGGCACGTCAAAATAGCAGGTTATTTGCTATTTTCTGGTGTTTTACAGTAGGTGTAACTTGGTAACCAAGTTCCCAAAGAGTTTTAGTTTACCAATCGGGCCAAGATGAGCCATGGATCCATGCTCTGGAGCTGTCCACGCCTCTGAGGCCTCAGAAGTTGGGTACCCTGGCTCTCTTTGATGTCTTTTGTCCCCCTTGCCTATTTTTCATGTCAAAATAGAAATTTAAGCTTAGTGAGATATCCACTATGGGTGTACCAAAAGTCCATGTAAGAATACCATAATATTAAGTTCTCAAAACATGAATAACCCTATTCTTAGTGAATATGTAACATGGGATTTCTCACTTTCCCATTATTTTGGCGTGAAATTAAGAAAAACAAAAATTTTCGCGGATCTTTTATGTGTATTGATGATGTGGTATTGAAGTATTTTCCATTTTACCACCTCAAAGAGTTAATTTGAGCTTATTCACTCTATGGAGCTACCCTAGGTGAATTTTAGTGTAGAATCCAAATCTGGCCTTAAATCCATGGATTTACTTACTCAATACAAAGTTATTCAACTTTTCTGAAATCAAAAATAATGAAATTTGAATATATGCATGACTTATGAGGTATGCATTATTCAGAATTTATTTTTAAGATAATTGTGGCCTATTTGGGTATGTAAAATATACCTCAAGGCTCACAAAAAGACTCAAACCACCTTTCTTAAATCACTTTAAACCTTTTTACCACGTGAAAAATCATTATAATCATTGTTTGTAACTCTTATAATCATTTTTACCCCTGAACCACCCCAAAAGTGAATTAAAGGAACGTTCATCACTGTTAGCTTTGTCACTTTGTTGCCAAATTCATTCTGGTCACTTTTGGGCCTGTTTTCTCTTTAATATTCTTTTTAAATACCTTTTTATTTAATTAATTTCTTGCAGTTCTTTGCTCAATTAATTCCAATTGAAATTGCTCTTGAAGAAATTTCTTTTGTAGCCTTAAATATCTCTTGTAGAGTATTTTTGGATAAATGGTTATTGTTGGTGAAACAATGAATCTTTATAATTTTATTTTTTTATACAAATAAAGTTATAAACAATAAAATTGGCGTGTTTTCTCTTAAAAGTAATATTTCTTACTATTTTTAATTGATTTTGACCTTATACAAATTTTGAGGACAGGAAAAGTACTTGATTTTTAATCAAAGTTTCATATCCACACCTTAAATTTGGGGTCCCAGCCGTGATATTTTACCTGTGATATATTTTTTCACTCTTTTTAAGCCTCTTTTATTATATTGAAAAATTTAAAAACATATAAAAAATATTTATAATTCAAAAAATCCTAAAAAATAATTTTTTTTATATTAGAAGTGAGGCTTATATTCTTATTTCTTTTTTTGAAATAACCTTTTTTTACTTCATTAATTGGCTTTTTCATTAATTTTAGTGTCTGACAATGTGGTAAGACAAGAAAACATTGAAACCAACTCAACAGTCACCAGCATTGTTCCTGCCAGTACTGTTAATTCAGACCATAATAGTACTGTTATTGTGAGTCAAAATAACCAACCTGAACCAATATCTTCTGAATTGATTAACTTGGATATAAGCAATACCCTTCAGAAAGCTAAGAATTTGGCCAATATATAAAGAGGATGATCATAAAAAGAATGTAATAGCCTCTATACAAAGCTTACAACATGAATTGAGAAACTCACAAAGGTGTAACAATAATAAAATGAATGATATTGAACAACTACTAAACACCTTACCAATAATGTCTACACCTCTGACTTAAAATGAGGGTACAGGGATTCCCAATCCACAAATATTGTATATTGAAAATTCACAATTGAAAAATGAATTTTCTACTTCTTTTCATAACTTGGAACCAAAAATGGGCCAAGCACTCTTGAAAGAAGTTCCAAAACTCAAGGAATGGCCTCACTTCAGTGGTGAAGGAGAATATGATTATATGGAATTCATCAGAGGTATTGACATGATCAAAGAAGACTTTGAATTACCAGAAAGATTGTTAACCGCCAGGTTTATCACCTTATTTACCAAATCGGCCCACAGATGGTATATCAAATTGAGACAAGCACATGGACACCAAAGTTGGACTTGGTGGAAAACCCAAATTATCAACAAATGGGCA
Organism: Austropuccinia psidii; assembly: GCA_023105745.1. Taxonomy (NCBI): domain Eukaryota; kingdom Fungi; phylum Basidiomycota; class Pucciniomycetes; order Pucciniales; family Sphaerophragmiaceae; genus Austropuccinia; species Austropuccinia psidii. The sequence goes on along the minus strand of JALGQZ010000007.1, from coordinate 6,539,412 downwards.
AATGATGCTTGGAGATTCAAAGTGGAAACAGCCATTGAATCTGCCAAATTTAATGATGATAAAGACAAAGCTTTACCATGGTTTCTCCAACAAAAGTACAGGTTAACAGCATTATATCCTGAAATGTCAGAATTTATGATCCATAGAAAGATTCTGCAACAATGTGGAGGTGTCTTAGAGCATGCTGTCAAAAGCAGGACTACTGAACAATCTTCAGCAGAGGATATTATCAATATATTAGGAGAAGTAATCACCAGAACCAAAATTGGTTCTAGTAAGGTGAATCTCAAAACAAGGTTTAATACACCTTGAAAAGGGTCTGTGCACAAAACCCCAAAGAAAATTTTAATAATGTTAAGTATAAACCTGCAGATACAGTCAGAAAGTGCCATATTTGCCAAAGCACCACCCATTTACCCAATACATGTCCCAAAAGGGGGAAAATCAATTAAATTGATATTGAAAAGGAACCTGATGTTGAAAAAGATGACATAATTGAGGACAATTCAGATGATAAGTCATCCATATCTTCTGAATCTTCAAAAGATATAGAAAATATCAATGCCACTTTTGACATCATGGAATCTTATTCCCACTTGCCACAATTGAGCAATGGTCAACTTGATTTATCAAAAGTTCAAGATGCACAAATTATGAAAACCAAACCAAACAGAGGGAAAGGTTATACAGCTGGTAACTCCTGTATAACAGAAGTGGTGATTGAAAACAACCCCACCAAACTTTTGCTTGACCCAGGAGCCTTCTGCCGTTGTGTTGGAAAATCTTTTCTTAAGACTTGTGTACCAAATTTTGAAGACCAATTGTTACCAATTGATGGTAAAAATTCAATAGTGCAAGTAATCCAATGAAAGAATTAGGAATTTTTGAGACCAATGTAATATTCCCACACATTAATGGGAATTCAAGAATCACAGTTGAATTTGTTGTTATGGAAAACTGCTCTTGTACCCATTTTATATTGGAAATGACTATTTAATCATGTATGGCATAGATTTACATAACAACAAACACAGATACTTTACTATTGGAGACAATAAGCGTCAGAAATTTGCCTTTTTACCCTTTAAAAGACAAATTACAGTGAATAAAGTATCACCAGTCAACTTACAATTGGAAAAATTCAAATCTGAACAGTTAAAGGAGGCTGAAATAAGCCTGAATCTGACTGATAAACAAGAAAATGAACCTTCTTCCCTTTTGTATGACCACAGAGGAGCATTTGCTTCAGACAAAGAACCTCTAGGAGCAATTGTTGGTCATGAAGTTGACATCATTCTTAACATTTCGAGACCTTATCCACCACTCTTAAGAAGACCTGCTTATCCAGCAGTCCAACATCAAGAGAAGCTCTGGAAACTCAAATCAAAGAACTTCTAGATCTTGGTGTAAGAAGAATAGGTTAGCCATAATGAAGAAGTAGAAACAACTACACCAGTCATAGTGGCATGGCATAATTGAAAATCCAGAATGGTTGGGGACTTTAGAGCTCTGAACACTTACACTGTTCCAGATAGGTACCCAATACCAAAAATCCAAATTGCCCTTACTCAAATATCTCAAGGAGTGTATATAGCCACTATGGATGCCCTTAAAGGATTCCATCAAAATGTGGTGACACCAAGAGCAAGAAAATATTTGAGAATCATTGTTCATTGTGGAGTGTATGAATATTTAAGAATGCCCTTTGGTATCAAAAATGCACCTTCACACCTCCAAAGAATGATGAATAAAATATTCCCTGTAGAACTTTCAGAGGGATGGTTAATCATTTACATTGATGACATTATTGTCTGTTCCAAGACTTGGGAAGAGCACATGTACAGATTGTCCAGAGTTTTGACATAAGTTCAAGCAGTAAACATGAAAATCTCCTTGAATAAATGCCATTTTGGATTTAAAGAAGGTAAAGCACTAGGACATGTTGTATATAGTTTGTCCCTTGGAATTGACAAAAACAAAGTTTCAGAAGTATTTCTAAAACCCTGCCTCAGATAAAGAGGGAAATTCAGTCATTCTTAGGTTTTGCAGGATATTACAGGCAACACATTAAAGATTTTGCATCCATAGCAAGACCACTTTATAAATTGTGTGACAAAGACACAGTATTTGAAATGATTGTTGACAGAGTCAAAGATTTTGAGTCTCTAAGAGAAGCCTTGACCACTTCTCCACTCTTACTGATGCCAGACTTTAAATTTCCTTTTAAATTGTATACTGATGCATCAGGGGATGGGGTGGGTGCTGCACTTCACCAAGTTCAGATTATAAATGACAAACCTGTAGAAGGACCCATATGTTTCATATCCAGGAAAATCAAACCAACTGAAGCCAGATATGGGCAAGTCAAATGGAATGTCTATGCCTTGTCTGGGCCTTGGAGAAATTGAACTAATTCTTAGAGGGATGTGCTTTTGAGGTGATAACAGATTGTACAGCTGTCAAATCACTTTTAAACATCAAAACACCCAACAGGCATATGCTCAGATGGCAAATAGCCATACAAGAATACAGGGGCAATATGACTATTGTTCATAAGGATGGGAATATTCATAAGAATGCAGATGGACTGAGCAGACAGCCATTACCAAATAATATTGATAATCCTGCCTATGTTCCAGAAGGAGCTTCACCCCAGATACCAATAGAAGGAATAAATGTTACAGACTTATACACCACCTTCTTTGAAGAAGTAAGACATAGTTACATCAAGATAAGAATTGTAGCATTAAATGCCAATTACCTAACAAGGATGGCAAAGACAACTCTCTCATACATGCCTTGGATGAAGTATGGAAGAAATATTATGATGAAGGAAGATTTCACCTACTGGATGGTATAATTTACCACAGGACCAAGCACACATGTGTCATGACAGTTGTGGACAGGTCATTAATAAATCTTGTACTGAAAGAATCCCATGACAGCTCCTTCTCAGGACATCTGTCTGAAGACAGAACTAGAGAAAAAGTGAAAACCTTTATATGGTGGCCAATGTGACAGAAAGATGTTGCAGAGTATTGCATGACCTGTGACAGATGTCAAAAAGCCAATAAATCCACTGGCAAGACACTTGGAAATATGATAAAAATCCAAGAACCAAGAAGACCTTGGGAGATTGTCCATATGGATTGGGTAACTGGCCTACCACCAGGAGGTGACAGAAGTTATAAGTCTTGCCTAGTGATTGTGGACAGATTCAGTAAAACTCCAATCTTTTTACCATGCCACAAGGATGATACAGCCATGGATACAGCTCTTCTGATATGGAATAGAGTAGTTTCATGGACTGGGATATTTACAAATATCATTAGTGAGAGGGATCCCAAATTCACTTCAGCACTATGGACAAATCTTCACCAATTATTTAGCACTAAGCTTTCTTTCTCTCCAGCCTACCACCCACAAACTGATGTCCTGGCTGAAAGGATGATCCAAACCTTAGAGGACATGGTAAGAAGATTTTGCGCATATGGCCTTTAATACAAAGATTGTGATGGATTTACCCATGATTGGTGTACCCTGTTTCCAGCACTGGAATTAGCATATAAACCATCAATCCATGCCAGTACCAATCAAACTCCTGCTATTCTAGAAAAGGGATGGAACCCCAAATTACCTGTAGGGTGTGGATATGAAACTTTTATTAAAAATCAAGTACTTTTCCTGTCCTCAAAATTTGTATAAGGTAAAAATCAATTAAAAATAGTGAAGAATATTATTTTTAAGAGAAAAAACGCCTATTTTACTGTTTATAACTTTATAAGTATAAAACAATACTATTATAAAAGCTTATTGTTTTACCAACAATAAAAATGTATCCAAAAAATACTCTACAAGAGATATTTTAAGGCTACAAAAGAAATTTCTTCAATAGCAATTTCAATTGGAATTAATTGAGCAAAGAACTGCAAGAAGTTAATTAAAGAACAAATTCTTTAAAAAGAATATTAAAGAGAAAACACGCCCAAAAGTGACCAGAGTGAATTTGGAAACAAAGTGACAAAGTTTACAGTGATGAAAGATGCTTTAATTCACTTTTGGGGTGGTTCAGGGGTAAAAATGATTATAAGAGTTACAAACAATGATTATAATGATTTTTTCACGTGGTTAAAAGGATTAAAATGATTTAAAAATGGTGGTTGGAATCTTTTATTGATTGGTTTAACAGTGTTTAAACTAATTAATAAAAGGAAAAAGATTCTAACATGAAGAGAAAAGTGGGGGAAAGAAGACATTCTTTTATAGCCATCATTTCTCTTACTCCAAAAGTAAGATTTACTCTTATCAGTCGTGAAAATTATTCTGTCAACAGAAAAGCCAATTATGGCATCATTGAACCCTGGGTTAGACCAAAAAGGGCTGGTTTAAGCCATTTTTAGCCATTTTTAGCCATTTTAGACCCTTAAATCAGCCATTACTATAGCAATACCAGGCCTAGAGCCTTCAAACAACGTCAAAATGTGTCTCAGAGACGTAGAAACAAGTTAAAACTGTTTTTACTATGATTGTTTTATCTTAAGGGTAGTTTTACCCTCTTGGCAACAGCTGAAACTACCCCAGTTGGTATACAAACCTCATCATCAATTGAGTCCACAGACCCTGTAACTCAATTCTAGGCAAAAAGTGATGAACTTTTGCGTGATGTTTGACATCCCATGCCTGTCAGCAAGGAATTTGGGGGTCTAGCTCCCCCTTAGAGCTGGAGTTCCTTTTCTCCCCCAAATTTAATCTTTCCAATTTATTTTTCCTTTAATTCCTCATCACGTATCATACTTATAATTTACATATGTAATTCAATTGAATTTTACAATACAATACAGTAATAATTGATACCTCATATGTAAATCAAAGTTCACTCATGTAATACACGTGCACATTTTGACATTTCAATTGAATTCAATTGAAAATACTTCAATTCCTCATAACTTCCAAAGTAAACACAACACCTCAATTTTAACACAAAAATTGATGGTTAACACCACATGTGGTGTGAATTAATTTAAAGTTTTGAGGATTTTCAACTTTTGTATTGAAAATACTAAAAACTTAATTTAAGCTTATTTAGAGTTGAGTTACAAGAATTTCACTCAGAGGTGACCCCACCTGATTTTTTTATGAGGAATCCAATGGTGAAATAATTTTTATATGTTTATTTATTGGATAAAAAGTTATAATAATTTTTATTTAACTTTTTTCCAAATTTATTTATTTTTTCACAATTTTGTTAAAATTTCATTTTTACTTAATTTTTTAAAGTATGAATGTAATTTTATACTTACAAAATTTAATGTATTTTTATTTTTAAATTGTAATTAATTTTTTGTTTTTTAATATCATTTTATATTTATATGTTTATTTTTATTTTATTAATATGAATAAACTTATTTTATTTATATTAATATGTTATTTTTGTATTTGTGGTCTTTTGGGTATGTGAAATTACCTCTAAGGCTCACATTACCCCAAGATTCCTTGAGGAAAGATTTAATTGAAATACGTCCCACAGCTTCTAGCTTCAAAGGAATGCTAGACAAAACTAGAAAGCATGCAGTAAGGTGCATGGAGGACTCTTTTGCATATGCTAAGGACAAATGGGATAAATCACATCCAACTCCAGATTTCAAAGTGGGGGACTTAGTTCTTGTATACACCACTAACCTCAATAAAATCAGAGGATGTAAAAATCTGAAAGACTCCTTTGCAGGACCTTTTGTTATTAAGGCCCTCCATGGAGAAAATTCTGTTGAAGTAGAGTTATCTGAAGAACTTAGTAATAAGCATCCTACATTTCCAGTGATCTTGATAAAGCCATAAAAATCTAGGAATGCTGAAAAATTCCCTTTGAGGAATAAGTTCCCTAAGTTATACCTCCTATTGAGCCATCTGGCAGTAAGAAAATTACCAAAGTTCTCAAAGAAAGAAAGTTGAGAACCAACAAAGTAAGGGAATACCTTGTTAGGTACAGTGACCCAACTTGTGAAGATGAATGGTTGCCAGGAAAAGGCATACCTGAAGTTACTAAACTTCTCAGAAGGTTCAGGCACACTAGAAATAACAATATTACAAAGTAATAATCTTTTTTTGTGGGAGGGAATGTGAGCCTTAGAGGTATTTTTATATACCCAAAAGACCACAAATGATAAATTAAAATACAAATATAAATAAAATAAATTTATTTATATTGTAAAAATAAAAATTGAAACATAAATACAAATTTATATTTAAAAACCAAAATTAAATTATAATTGAAAAATAGAATTACTATAAAATTGAAAACAATGAAAATTCATTTTTACTTGTAAAAATTAACTCAAAATGAATTTTCAATAAAATTCATGAAATCAAAATATTTTTGGTAAAAATTTATATAAAATATATGACAACTTTTTATCCAATAAATAAACATATAAAGATTATTTCACCATTTGATTCCTCATAAAACATTAGGTGGGGTCACCTCTGAGTGAAATTTTTGTAACTGAACTCTAAATAAGCTTAAATTAAGTTTTTAGTATTTTCAATACAAAAATTGAAAATCCTCTAAACTCTAATTTGATTCACACCACATGTGGTGTTAACCATCAATTTTTGTGTTAAAATTGAGGTGTTGTGTTTACTTTGGAAGTTATGAGGAATTGAAGTATTTTCAATTGAATTCAATTGAAATGTCAAAATGTGCACGTGTATTACATAAGTGAACTTTGATTTACATATGAGGTATCAATTATTACTGTATTGTACTGTACAATTTAGCTGAATTACATATGTGAATTAAAATTATACTACATGATGAGGAATTAAAGGAAAAAATAAATTGGGGGGGAAAAGGAACTCTAGTTCTAAGGGGGAGCCAGACCCCCAAAATCCTTGCCAACTGGCTTGGGATGTCGAAATCCATGCAAAAGTTCATTACTTTTGGCCTGGAATCGAGTCACAGGGTCTGTGACTCAATTGATGATGAGGTTTTGATACCAACCAGGGTGGTTTTAACTGCTGCCAAGAGGGTAAAACTACCCTTAGGTTAAACCATTGTTAGTGAAAACATTTTTAACTGGTTTCTACACCTCTAACACACATTTTGACGTGTTCTGAAGGCTCTAGACCAAGTATTACTATAGTAATGGCTGATTTAAGGGTCTAAAATGGCTAAAAATAGCTTAAACCAGCCCTTTTTTGGTCTAAACCAGGGTTCAATAATGCCATAATTGGCTTTTCTGTTGTCAGACTGTTTTTATTTTTCACTCTTGACAAGAGTAAATTTTACTTTTGGAGTAAGAAAATTGATGACTATAAAAGAATGTCTTCTTTGCCCCACTGTTCTCTTCATGTTAGAATCTTTTCCTTTTATAATTAGTTTGAACACTGTTAAACCAATCAATAAAAGATTCCAACCACCTTTCTTAAATCATTTTAAACATTTTAACCACGTGAAAAGATCATTATAATCACTTTTTGTAACTCTTATAATCATTTTTACCCTTGAACCACCGCAAAAGTGAATTAAAGCATCTTTCATCACTGTTAACTTTGTCACTTTGTTTCCAAATTCATTCTGGTCACTTTTGGGCATGTTTTCTCTTTAATATTCTTTTTAAAGACCTTGTTCTTTAATTAATTGCTTGCAGCTCTTTGCTCAATTCATCCCAATTGAAATTGCTCTTGAAGAAATTTCTTTTGTAGCCTTAGATTCTTGTAGAGTATTTTTGGATAAATCTTTTTTTTTGGTAAAACAATAAATCTTTATAATATTATTGTTTTATACTAATAAGGATATAAACAATAAAATTGGAGTGTTCTCTCTTAAAAATCATATTTTTTACTATTTTTAATTGATTTTTACCTCATACATATTTTGAGGACAGGAAAATTACTTGATTTTTAAACAAAGTTTCATATCCACACCTTACAGGATCCTACTATTGCTTTGGCCAAGGAGGCAGTTGCTTATGAAGAAGCCATGGTTGTTAATCTTAGAGAAGCCTTGAAGAAATTTTGATGAGGATCATTTGTAGCTCGACTTTACCATTACTAATGTTTTGCTCTTTGATTATTTAATGAATTGACTCCCCAAACATGATATGGGAGTTATGACTACTGATTTTGAAACAAGAAATCAAAAATAAATCATACAAGTAAAAGAAAATGAAATGAAATAAAAAATAAAGAAAGACTTGAGAGAAAAAGAGAGTAAAGAAAATATAATAAAGAAAACTTCTGAGGATAGATCTTCTTGTGGTGAGTTGCTTGATTTTGGCCATAATTTTCCTGAAAAGATAAAACCAAACATTTGATACTGACAGAGAGGCAAAGGTGTTTTTTTACAAGAAGTAGAACCCTAAGAGATGCATACCAGGAGATGGAACTTACTTTCATAACTTCCACTCCCCATCAAGCATCATAACAGAATAGAAAACTTTGCCATAAATGAATTTGACTTGAAGAATGTCTTGAATAAGATTGAATGGCATAATTTGGAATAATAATTGTTAAAGAAAGAAAAAGAATAAAAAGGAAAGAGGGAATTTGACCATATCTTGATAAAAGGTCCAAATTTTGGGGTATTGATTTTGCAAGGCCTTCTAAACCTGTCCAAAGAAAGTGACAAATGCTCAGAAAGTGGCCAAGGTGATTCTTACAAACTATTTGGGTAGAATACCCCCTTAAAGGTTCATGCCAGGAGAGGAGCTTACTTTTATAAACTCCAATCCCCACCAAGCACCATAAATCAAACTCTTGAAGCATTTGGGCCAGGCTTGTCTGGATACAAAGTGTGAAAATCCTTGACAAGGTCTGAGGAGTTGGTAAGGCTGGAAGCTGGTTCCCAAGTTGTTCTTTCTGGGTCTTCACTGAATCCTTTCCACTCAACTAAATACCATAATGAGCCTCTCTTGAGTTTTGAGTCCAGAACCTGAGCCACTTCCCATTCTTCTTGCTCTTCCACTATTACTGGTGGTGGTGGCAATTGATGTCGATTTGGGATAGATGATTGCTTCACTGGTTCTAACAAAGAAATATGGAAAACAGGGTGAACTGATTTCCCTTGTTGAGGCAACTTGAGGTGATATGCATGGCTGCCAATCTTCTTCAGAACTTCAAAAGGTCCAAACCATCTTTCTGAGAGTTTCTTGGTGGGTCTTGTTGTCTTGATGTTCTTGGAGGCTAGCCATACTTTGTCCCCAGGTTGGAAATCAGGTGGAATTGCTCTATTTCTATCTGCATACTTCTTGAATCTCCTTATTGCTGACTCTAATTCTTCTTTGACAACTTGCTGTACTGATTGGAGTTTTGTTGATAACTTTCCAGCAGGTGAATCTTGAGAAACATGGATTGAGTCAAAGCTGGGATTTCTTCCATAAATGGTGAAAAAAGGTGATTGCTTTGTGGATGAATGTTCTGCATTATTATAGGCAAATTCAGCCAGAGGGAGCCAGGTGTGCCAGTCATCTTGATGGTAGCTGAAATACATCCAAAGATACTGTTCTAGAGTCTGATTTACCATCTCTGTCTTTCCATCTGTTTCAGGGTGAAAGGCAGTTGAAAGATCTCTTGATATCTTGAGCTGCTGACACAATTGAGTCCAAAATGATGAAACAAATGATGAACCTCTATCACTAACAATACTTATTGGAAGACCATGTTTGGAAAATACATGACTAATAAAGAGTTGAGTCAAGTCCAAAGCAGTGATTGTTGAGTAAGTTGGAATAAATATTGCCATTTTTGAGAATCTGTCTACAACTACTAAAATTGAATCAAAGTTTCTTGACAGAGGCAATTGAGTGATAAAGTCCATTGATAGTGAATTCCAAGGACCAGATGGAATTTGAAGAGGCTTGAGCAATCCAAACTTCTTATTATGAATGTTCTTGTTTCTTGAAAATTGCTGACATGAGGACACATAGTCCTTGATAATTTGATTCATGCCAGCCCAATAAGAATTGCTCTTGATGAGCTTGAGGGCCTTCTCCTGGCCAGGGTGGCCAGCCAAGGGTGAGTCATCAGGCTTTTGAAGGATAACCAATTGAAGTTCATGATTGCTTGGGATGACTACTCTATCTTTGAATAATAATAATTTGGCTTGAGGCTCAAGAGTATAATCTGAGACTGATTCACCTCTTGCTAATTTTGAACCTTTGAGATATGACCAAATACCCAAAATGGTCACAAGAAATATTTAAAATAATTACCTTAAAACTATAAAACTGCCATAAATAGGCATAGAACTTGGTTTAACTTAAAAACCAATGAAAAAACATGTTAAATAAATTACACAATTGGATTTCCCATGTTAAAATACACATATAATATTCTTATGGAATATCTGTAAAGTCAATATTTAATAGGTTATAAGTAATAATACGTTATAAAAAACATGAATCATTAATTATTCTAAATACAAATGAAACAACATGGGAAATAAATGATACCATTGGATTCTTCATAAGCCTCTACACATAAAACAATTGATAAGCTAATATCAAAAGTCAATACTTAAGGAGTTAAGCTGAATATATGCACTTTTTTGGTCAACGCATATATTCAAGGATTTTGGCTAATATCTTCTGAAATATACATGATAGAGTGATGAACCAAAGATTAATTCACCATGTAATTACTGTAGGAATACAGAAATGAACTTTATTTCACAAGCTATAAACAAGGTTAAAACCTGTAATGGATTATCGATTAAAATCAATAGAGCTGTGAGCCTTAGAGGTAATTTCATATACCCAAAAGACCACAAATACAAAATTAACATATTAATATAAATAAAATAAATTCATTTATATTATTAAAATAAAAATCAAAATATAAATATAAGATTATTTTCAAAATAAAAAAATTACTTACAATTTAAAAATAAAATTACATTAAATTTTGGAATTATAAAATTACATTTATATTTGAAAAAATTAAGTAAAAATGAAATTTTAACAAAATTGTGAAGAAATAAATAAATTTTGAAAAAAGTTAAATAAAAATTATTATAACTTTTTATTCAATAAATAAACACATAAAAATTATTTCACCATTGGATTCCTCATAAAAAATCAGGTGGGGTCACCTCTGAGTGAAATTCTTGTAGCTCAACTCTAAATAAGCTTAAATTAAGTTTTTAGTATTTTCAATACAAAAGTTGAAAATACTCAAAACTTTAAATTAACTCACACCACATGTGGTGTTAACCATCAATTTTTGTGTTAAAATTGAGGTGTTGTGTTTAGTTTAGAAGTTATGAGGAATTGAAGTATTTTCAATTGAATTCCATTGAAATGTCAAAATGTGCGCGTGTATTACATAAGTGAACTTTGATTTACATATGAGGTATAAATTATTACTGTATTGTACTGTACAATTCAATTGAATTACATATGTAAATTATAAGTATCATACATGATGAGGAATTAAAGGAAAAATAAATTGGAAAGATTAAATTTGGGGGGGGGGAAAGGAACTCCAGCTCAAAGGGGGAGCTAGACCCCCAAAATCCTTTCTTACAGGAATGTGGTATCAAAATTCACGCAAACAATCATCAATTTTGGACTGGAATTGAGTTACAGGGTCTGTGGACTCAATTGATGATGAGGTTTTGATACCAACTGGGGTAGTTTTAGCTGTTGCCAAGAGGGTAAAACTACCCTTAAAATAAAACCATCATAGTAAAAAGAGCTTTGGCTGGTTTCTACGTCTCTTACACACATTCTGACGTGTTTTGAAGGCTCTAGACCAGGTATTTCTATAGTAATGGCTGATTTAAGGGTCTAAAATGGCTAAAAATGGCATAAACCAGCCCTTTTTGGTCTCAATCAGGGTTCAATGATGCCATAATTGGCTTTTCTGTTGTCAGACTAATTTTCACGACTGACAAGAGTAAATTTTACTTTTGGAGTAAAAAAAATTGATGGCTATAAAAGAATGTCTTCTTTGCCCCACTTTTCTCTTCATGTTAGAATCTTTTCCTTTTATAATTAGTTTAAACATTGTTAAACCAATCAATAAGAGATTCCAACCACCATTTTTAAATCATTTGAATCCTTTTAACCACGTGAAAAAATTATTATAATCATTGTTTGTAACTCTTATAATCATTTTTACCCCTGAACCACCCCAAAAGTGAATTAAAGCATCTTTCATCACTGTAAACTTTGTCACTTTGTTTCCAAATTCACTCTGGTCACTTTTGGGCGTGTTTTCTCTTTAATATTCTTTTTAAAGACTTTGTTCTTTAATTAATTTCTTGCAGTTTTTTGCTCAATTAATTCCAATTGAAATTGCTCTTGAAGAAATTTCTTTTGTAGCCTTAAATATCTCTTGTAGAGTATTTTTGGATAAGTTTTATTGTTGGTAAAATGGTAAATCTTTATAATATTATTGTTTTATACTAATAAAGTTATAAACAATAAAATTGGCGTGTTTTCTCTTAAAAATAATATTTCTTACTACTTTCAATTGATTTTTACCTTATACAAATTTTGAGGACAGGAAAAGTACTTGATTTTTAATCAAAGTTTCATATCCACACCTTACATTTGGGGGCCCAGCCGTGATATTTTACCTGTGACAAATTTTTTTCACTGTTTTTAAATCTTTTTTCTTACATTGAAAAATTTAAAAAACATATAAAAAATACTTTCAATTCAAAAAATCCATAAAAAATATTTCTTTTTTCATATTATAAGTAAGGCTTATATTTTTATTTCTTTTGTGAAATAACCTTTTTTTTACTTCATTAATTGTAGTGTCTGGAAACCTTGTAAAACTAGAAAACATTGAAACAGCCTCAACAGTAACCAGCACCATTCCTGCCAGTACTGTTAATTCTGATCATAATAGTACTATTATTGTGACTCAGAATATTCAACCAGAGCCAATTTCTTCTGAATTAGTCAACTTGGAAATAAGTAATACTCTTCAGAAAGCCAAAGATTTGGCCAATAGTAAGTTTTTGACGTAAAATTACTCTTTTAAGCCTTTTTAACCATAATTATGCCTTCAACCAGGTCAGGAGCCAGCTATAACGCCTCAAGCAGCTCCCAGAAAGGTGAAAGATGTGATTATGGCAGAGGTCAATCAGGTACAGAAGGAAAAGGGTCAGTTGATGACTTCCAAACAACTAAAATGGGTCATTCGGAAGCTGATAATACCATTTTACCTTCAAAAAGAGCTGACACCGCCACAACAAATCTCTGTGGACATATACAAAGTCAGCCACAGTGCATAAAACAATGCACTCCAGTTCAAGGAGTACCAGATCCTTGCAGACCTGTGGAAGAATTGCATGAATTCTTACCTGACAGTGAGAAAATTCCTGGGCCATCCCAATACTTGCAAATTGCTCAATGGATGGCATCCATTGATGGAGAAGAAAAACATGATGCTTTTGACACTAGAATGGAGGAAAAACAATTCTCCAAAACCCAAACCAGTGCCCAAAACAGCCCCAGTGGCCAGCAGCAGCAATTCCAACGTGAAAAAGCAGCCACAAACTCCAAACAAGGGCAAAGGGAAGGCACCAGCCCCAAAACCTTACAGCCAGGGCTACAGAATCCCAAAGATTCAACAGGATGCCATGGAAAATGTATTTCAGATGGCCAGAACCATGATGGAATTACAAAAGAAGGAGGAAGCCAGATTAAAATATCAAGAATGATTTCTGATACTTGAATTGTATTCCAGAGTTGTATAAAGCCATTATTGACGTAAAAAATCATCTTTCTGATAATAATAAATCAATTTGTGACAATCTTAAAACAAACAACTTGAGTCTGAGCCAATTAAATGACGCACTTAAATGCTTTGAAAGAGTTTTAAGAACAATCAAAACTTCCAATAATGATAATTCTTTTGGCATTAACATAAATGAACAATCTTCCATTATTAAAGAATTAACAGACAAATATTCTAAATTCAATATTGATGACCTTATTGAAGCAAGAATAAAACAAGCTATTAATACTATCAAAGAAGATAATAAAAAAGTTCTTGATGATATTTAAAAATCATTTGCAGAAGTAAGGACAAATACAGTTGCCTTGAAAAAGCATTTTGATACCCCAAGAGAGGAAATATCAAAATTAACAATAAAGTTAAATGAGGTTATATCTGATAATACTAAACAAACAGAATTATGGAATGAGCTTACATATAAAGAGGATGATCATAAAAAGAATTTCATAGACTCTCTACAAAGCTCACAACATGAGTTAAGAAATTCACAAAGGTGTAATAACAGTAAAATGAATGATATTGAACAACTGCTAAACACTTTACCAAGAATGTCTGCACCTCTGAATCAAAATGAAGATTCAAGAATTCCCAATCCACAAGTATTGGATATTGAAAATTCACAGTTAAAAAATGAATTTTCTACTTCTTTTCATAACTTAGAACCATCAATGGGCCAAGCACTCTTGAAAGAAGTTTCAAAACTTAAAGAATGGCCTCACTTCAGTGGTGAAGGAGAATATGACCATACGTAATTCATTAGATGTATTGACATGATCAAAGAGTATTTTGAATTACCAGACAGATTGGTAACAGCCAGGTTAAACACCTTGTTTACCAGATCAGCTCACAGATGGTACATCAAAATAAGACAAGGACATGGACACTGGAGTTGGACTTGGTGGAAAACCCAAATCATCAACAAATGGGCAAATGATGCTTGGAGGTTTAAAGTTGAAACAGCATTTGAATCTGCCAAATTTAATGCTGATAAAGACAAAGATTTACCATGGTTTTGCCAACAAAAGGACAGATTAACAGCATTATATCCTGACATGTCAGAATTTATGATCCATAGAAAAAGTCTGAGACAATCTGGAGGTGACTTAGAGCATGCTATCAAAAGCAGGACTACTGAACAATCTTCAGCAGAAGATGTTATCAATATATTAGAAGAAGTAACCACCAGAACCAAAATTGGTTCTAGTAGGGTGAATCTCAAAACAAGGTTTAATACACCTTGGAAAGATTCTGTGGACAAAAACCCCAAAGAAAATTCTAATAATGTTAAGTATTAATCTGCAGATACAGTCAGAAAGTGCCATATTTGCCAAAGCACCACCAATTTAGCCAATACATGTCCAAAAAGGGGGGAGATCAATTAAATTGATATTGAAAAGGAACCTGATGTTGAAAAAGATGACATAATTGAAGAAAATTCAGATGATAAGTCATCAATATTTTCTGAATCTTCAAAAGATATAGAAAATATCAATGCCACTTTTGACATCATGGAATCTTATTCCCACTTGCCACAATTGAGCAATGGTCAACTTGATTCATCAAAGGTTCAAGATTCACAATGTATGAAAAAAAACCAAACAGGGGAAAAGTTTATACGGCTGGTAACTCCTGTATAACAGAAGTGGTGATTGATAACAAGCCAACCAAACTTTTGCTTGACCCAGGAGCCTTCTGCTCTTGTGTTGGAAAATCTTTTCTTAAGACTTGTGTACCAAATTTTGAAGACCAATTGTTATGAATTGATGGTATAAAATTCAACAGTGCAAATAACCCAATGTAAGAATTAGGAATCTTTGAGACCAATATCATATTCCCACACATATATGGGAATTCAAGACTCACAGTTGGACTTGTTTTTATGGAAAATTGCTCTAGTACCCATTTTATATTGGGAAATGTCTATTTAATCATGTATGGGATAGATTTACATAATAAAAAAGACAGATACTTTACTATTGGAGACAATAAGCGCCAAAAATTTGCCTTTTTCCCATTTAAAAGACAAATTACAGTAAACAATGTATCACCAGTCAACTTAGAGTTAGAGAAATACAAATCTGAACAGTTAAATGAGGCTGAAATAAGCCTTCATCTGACTGATAAACAAGAAAATGAACTTTCTTCCCTTTTGTATGACCACAGAGGAGCATTTGCTTCAGACAAAGAACCTCTAGGAGCAATTATTGGTCATGAAGTTGACATCATTCTTAACATTGTGAGACCTTATGCACCACTCTTAAGAAGACATGCATATCCAGCAAGTCCAAAATCAAGAGAAGCTCTGGAAATTCATATCAAAGAACTTGTGGACCTTGGTGTAATAAGGAAAGTAGGCCGGAATGAAGAAGTAGAAATAACTACACCAGTCATAGTGGCATGGCATAATGGAAAATCCAGAATGGTTGGGCACTTTAGAGCTCTGAACACTTACAATGTTCCAGAAAGATACCCCATACCAAAAATCCAAATTGCTCTTCCTCAAATATCCCAAGAAGTGTATATAACCACTATGGATGCCGTTAAAGGATTCCATCAAAACTTTGGTGACACCAAGAGCAAGCAAATACTTGAGAATTATTGTTCATTGTGGAGTATATGAATACTTGAGGATGCCCTTTGGTATCAAAAATGCACCTTCACACTTTCAAAGAATGATGAATGAAATCTTCCCTGAAGAACTCTCAGAGGGATGGTTAATCATTTACATTGATGACATTATTTTCTGTTCCAAGACTTGGGAGGAGCACATGTACAGATTGTCCAGAGGTTTGACAAAAATTCAATCAGTAAACATGAAAATCTCCTTGAAGCAATGTAATTTTGGATTTAAAGAACTTAAATCACTAGGACATGTTGTATCTGGTTTGTCCCTTGGAATTGACAAAAACAAAGTTGCAGCAGTATTGCTAAAACCCATGCCTCATAATAAGAAGGAAATTCAGTCATTCTTAGGTTTTGCAGGATATTACAAGCAACACATTAAAGATTTTGCATCCATAGCAAGACCACTTTATAAATTGTGTGACAAAGACAAAGTATTTGAAATGACTGTTGACAGAGTCAAAGCTTTTGAGTCTCTAAGAGAAGCATCGACCACTGCCCCACTCCTACTGATGCCAGACTTTAAATTACCTTTCAAACTGTATATTGATGCATCAGGGGATGGACTGGGTGCTGCACTTCACCAAGTTCAGATCATAAATGATAAACCTGCAGAAGGACCCATATGTTTCATATCCAGGAAAATCAAACCAACTGAAGTCAGATATGGCGCAAGTCAAATGGAATGTCTATGTCTTGTCTGGGCCTTGGAAAAATTAAACTACTTCTTGGAGGGATGTGTTTTTGAGGTGATAACAGATTGTACAGCTGTCAAATCACTTTTAAACATGAAAACACCTAACAGACATATGCTCAGATGGCAAATAGCCATACAAGAATACAGAGGAAATATGACTATTGTTCACAAGGATGGGAATATTCATAAGAATGCAGATGGACTAAGCAGATGGCCATTACCAAATAATATTGATAATCCTGCTTATGTGCCAGAAGAAGCTTCACCACAAATTCCAATAGAAGGAATAAGTGTTACAGAGTTGAACACCACCTTTTTTGAGAAAGTCAGACGTAGTTACACTCAAGATACGAATTGTAGCATCTTATGGCAATTACTTAACAAAGAATGTAAAGACAACTCTCTAATACATGCCTTGGATGAAGTATGGAGAAAATCTTATGATGAAGGAAGATTTCACCTACTGGATGGTATAATTTACCACAGAACCAAGCACACATGTGTCATGATAGTTGTAGACAGGTCATTGATCAATCTTGTACTGAAAGAATGCCATGATAGCCCCTTTTCAGGACATCTGCCTGAACACAGAAAAAGAGGGAAAGTAAAGACCTGCATATGGTGGCCAATGTGGTAGAAAGATGTTGCAGAGTGTTGCAAAACCTTTGACAGATGCCAAAAGGCAAATAAATCCACTGACAAGAGACTTGGAAATATGATAAAAATCCAAGAACCAAGCAGACCTTGGGAAATTTTCCATATGGATTGGGTAACTGGCCTACCACCAGGAGGTGACAGAAGCTATAATGCTTGACTAGTAATTGTGGACAGATTCAGTCAAACTCCAATCTTTTTACCATGTCACAAGGATGATACAGCCATGGATACAGCTCTTCGGATATGGAATAGAGTAGTGTCATGGACTGGGATATGTACAAATATCATTAGTGATAGGGATCCCAAATTCACTTCAGCACTATGGACAAATCTTCACCAATTGATTGGCACTAAATTGTCTTTCTCTACAGCCTACCACCCACAAACTGAGGGCCTGGCTGAAAGGATGATCCAAAACTTAGAGGACATGGTGAGAAGATTTTGTGCATATGGCCTTGAATTCAAAGATTGTGATGGATTTGCCCATGATTGCTGTACTCTGTTGCCAGCTCTGGAATTAGCATATAAAACATAAATCCATGCCAGTACCAATCAGAATCCTGCTATTCTAGAAAGTTGATGGGACCCCAAGTTACCCCGAGATTCCTTGAGGAAAGATTTAATTGAAATACATCCCACATCTGCTAGCTTCAAAGGAATGCTAGACAAAGCTAGAAAGCATGGAGGACTATTTTGCATATGCTAAAGACAAATAGGATAAATCACATGCAACTCCAGATTTCAAAGTGGGGGACCTAGTTCTTTTATCCACCACTAACTTCAATAACATCAAAGGATGTAAAAAGTTGAAAGACTCCTTTGCAGGACCTTTTGTGATTAAGGCCCTCCATGGAGAAAATGCTGTTGAAGTAGAGTTATCTGAAGAACTTAGTAATGAGCATCCTACATTTCTAGTGAGCTTGATAAAGCCATAGAAATATAGTGATGCTGACAAATTTCCCTTGAGGAATGAGATTCCCCAAGTTATACCTCCTATTGAGACATCTTGTACTAAGAAAATTACCAAAGTCCTTAAAGAAAGGAAATTAAGAACCAAGAAGGTAAGGGAATACCTTGTTAGGTACAGTGACCCAACTTGTGAAGATGAATGGTTAGAAGAAAAAGATATACCAGAAGCTACCAAACTCCTCAGGAGATTCAGACACACTAGAAACACCAATATTACGAAGTAATATTTTTTTTTAGGGGGAGGGAATGTGAGCCTTACAGGTAATTTCATATACCCAAAAGACCACAAATACAAAATTAACATATGAATATGAATAAAATAAATTTATTTATATTATTAAAATAAAAATCAAAATATAAATATAAAATTATATTCAACATAAAAAAATTAAATACCATTCAAAAATAAAATTACATTAAAATTTGGAATTATAAAATTACATTTATACTTGAAAAAATTAAGTAAAAATGAAATTTTAACAAAATTGTAAAAAAAAAATAAATTTGGAAAAAAGTTAAATAAAAATTATTATAACTTTTTATCCAATAAAAAAACATATAAGAATTATTTCACCATTGGATTCCTCATAAAAAATCAGGTGGGGTCACCTCTGAGTGAAATTCTTCCAACTCAACTATAAATAAGCTTAAATTAAGTTTTTAGTATTTTCAATACAAAAGTTGAAAATCCTCAAAACTTTGATTTAATTCTCACCACATGTGGTGTTA
The DNA here is from genome assembly GCA_023105745.1 of Austropuccinia psidii. NCBI lineage: Eukaryota > Fungi > Basidiomycota > Pucciniomycetes > Pucciniales > Sphaerophragmiaceae > Austropuccinia > Austropuccinia psidii. The sequence continues at coordinate 6,519,989 of JALGQZ010000007.1, read as the reverse complement.
ACCATCAAATTTTGTGTTGAAATTGAGGTGTTGTGTTTAGTTTAGAAGCTAAGAGGAATTGAAGTATTTTCAATTGAATTCAATGGAAATGTCAAAATGTGCGCGTGTATTACATAAGTGAACTTTAATTTACATATGAGGTGTCAATTATTACTGTATTGTACTGTACAATTCAATTGAATTACATATTTAAATTATAAGTATAATACATGATGAGGAATTAAAGGAAAAATAAATTGGAAAGATTAAATTTGGGGGGGAAAAGGAATTCCAGCTCCAACGGGGAGCTAGACCCCCAAAATCCTTGCTGACAGGCGTGGGATGTCAAACATCACGCAAAAGCTCATCACTTTTGGCCTGGAATTGAGTTACAGGGTCTGTGGACTCAATTGATGATGAGGTTTTGATACCAACTTGCGTAGTTTTAGCTGTTGCCAAGAGGGTAAAACTACCCTTAAAATAAAACCATCATACTAAAAACAGCTTTAACTAGTTCGTATGTCTCTTACACACATTCTGACGTGTTTTGAAGGCTCTAGACCAGGTGTTGCTATAGTAATGGCTGATTTAAGGGTCTAAAATGGCTAAAAATGGCTTAAACCAGCCCTTTTTTGGTCTAAAACAGGGTTGAATGATGCCATAATTGGCTTTTCTGTTGTCAGACTGTTTTTCACGACTGAGAAGAGTAAATTTTACTTTTGGAGTAAGAAAGTTGATGGCTATAAAAGAATGTCTTCTTTGCCCCACTTTTCTCTTCATGTTAGAATCTTTTCCTTTTATAATTAGTTTAAACATTGTTAAACCAATCAATAAGAGATTCCAACCACCATTTTTAAATCATTTGAATCCTTTTAGCCACGTGAAAAAATCATTATAATCATTGTTTGTAACTTTTATAATCATTTTTACCCCTGAACCACCCCAAAAGTGAATTAAAGCATCTTTCATCACTGTAAACTTTGTCACTTTGTTTCCAAATTCACTCTGGTCGCTTTTGGGCGTGTTTTCTCTTTAATATTCTTTTTAAAGACTTTGCTATTTAATAAATAGCTTGCAGTTCTTTGCTCAATTAATTCCAATTGAAATTGCTCTTGAAGAAATTTCTTTTGTAGCCTTAAATATCTCTTGTAGAGTCTTTTTGGATATATTTTTATTGTTGGTAACACAATAAATCTTTATAATATTATTGTTTTATACTAATAAAGTTATAAAAAATAAAATTGGCGTGTTTTCTCTTAAAAATGATATTTCTTACTATTTTTAATTGATTTTTACCTTATACAAATTTTGAGGACTGGAAAAGTACTTGATTTTTAATCAAAGTTTCATATCCACACCTTACATGAGCTGTTGACCACTTTGTTGTGAAAGTGGTCCAAACTCAAAAAAAGTAGACAGTTGTATTCTACTAGTCCATTTGTGTAGAAATTTGTATTTATTATTATAATATTCAAGTTATAACCCCTTGAAATCATGGTTTGAAGTTTAAAATATTAAATTTCTATAGAAAAGATGAGTTACATGAAAAAAAAATTATACCAACTCTAAATTTCATTATTAATTTGTTAATTTGTTATGAATCCTGTATTGAGCTTGTTTGTTACATCAAATTTGTTCTAGATGTAGTATGAGTGTGAGCCTTGAGGTATATTTTACACACCCAAATAGGCCACAATTATCTTAAAAATAAATTCTGAATAATGCATACCTCATAAGTCATGCATATATTCAAAATTCATTATTTTTGATTTCAGAAAAGTTGAATAACTTTTTATTGAGTAAGTAAATCCATGGATTTAAGGCCAGATTTGGATTCTACACAAAAATTCACCTAGGGTAGCTCCATAGAGTGAATAAGCTCAATTTAAGTATTTGAGGTGGTAAAATGGAAAATACTTCAATACCACATCATTAATACCACATAAAAGATCCGTGAAAATTTTTGTTTTTCTTGATTTTTAGCCAAAATAATGGGAAAGTGAGAAATCCCATGTTACATATACACTAAGAATAGTGTTATGCATGTTTTGAGCACTTAATATTATGGTATTCTTACATGCACTTTTGGTACACCCATAGTGGATATCTCACTTTAAGCTTAAATTTCTATTTTGACGTGAAAAATAGGCAAGGGGGACAAAAGACATCAAAGAGAGCCAGGGTACCCAACTTCTGGAGCCCCAGAGGCGTGGATAGCTCCAAAGCTTGGTTCCATGGCTCATCTTACCCCAATTGGTAAACTAAACCTCTTTGGGAACTTGGTTACCAAGTTACATGTACTGTAAATCATAAGAAAATAGCAAATAACCTGCTATTTTGACGTGCCAAGGAGGTAATGAGCTACTTACACTCCTGTAACCATGTCAATTACTAATGACTTTCCATGTATAAACCCCAAAAGAGTAATTAAAACCCTTTTGGGACCCATATTCATTGATTTACCTCATAGCAACCAGCAAAACACTGCTATTTGCAATTCTATGTAGAAATGAGGTAAAAACTTCAAAAATTCATTAAAAATACAATTCTTAATGAATCTTTCTGAAACCTTCAGGACGAAAGGAGAACTGTAATATCTATGGTACAACCAAAAAGAATTACAGCTTTACTAGTAAAATTAAAAGTTTTACTTACAGTCCATTTTTGGCTATTCTACGTGAAACACTGAATCTTCAAAAATTCACAGTAATTACAACCTGTGATGAAATTGGCAATAACATTGATAACTTTGAGAAATCAATGATTATTTTAGAATAAAAGAAGATTTACAAGTGTTACTCCTTTTATTCTTAACCATATTGGGGTTGGTAGTCACGTAAAAGCATCAAATAAGTAATTATGATGATGTTACGTGTCAAATAATGATGCAATCAATAAACCAAAAGAGTTTATTGTTTTCTCACTCACTGGTTTTTCAGTTTGCTCCATGGCACGCCTCTGTGAGCTGTCTTAGACTCAAAAGAGGCCTCCTCTTGCTGTTTTTTCCAAATAATCATCTTATCATTTTATTAAATCATTATTACCAACAAGTAAGTATTATTTCAGCTATTCTTAAGTGTTTTAAATCTTTCAGAATCAATAAGAAAGACGTGAAATCATAGAATCCAACTATATATTGTTGTAATACTGTTATAAATCATTTTGATCCCTTAAATCCACAATTCTACGTCAAATTTCTCTACTCTTATCTATCAACAAGTTCTTTGGAGTATTAGTGAGTCATTTATATTTAATTCTTAAATTTTTTCTCTAAAATTAGTTTTCTTCAAGAATTATATTTATAATTATTCTTGCAAAAGATAATTATATATTAAAATAATTTTATTATTTTAATAAAAGAAGTTTTTATTATTAAAATCTTCTTGTAATTGATTCTAGTAGACAATTACTTGCTCACTGTTAAAATCACTAGTAGTGTTTGACACGTGAAAGAAATAATTTTATAATTATTTAATTGTGGTTATAATAATTTTATTATTATATTTCATAAGAACAGACATAGTACTGTTGATTAATAGTAATATTATCATAAGTTTCATAGTCACATCTTACAATGAGTAAATGGATAGCACCATCAGAAAGACCTTATTGTTCCCTTTCCAAAGAGATGCCACTTTATGTATCTCACACTAAGACTGTAGAACTTAGATTAGAGGTGAATATTTTGTTCATCCTTATTTGGCTTATTTTTAGCCATAATGTGTGAAGTTTTGATGCTAGCTCAAGTTGGCTAGTACCATTAGATATTCCTTATTGAGAGGCTCAATTTGCACACCCATTTGATGGGGTTGATCCTCATCCTTTGGATTATAGATGAGAGGTGAAAATTAAAGTTTATTCTCAGTTCTTGCTTTGACCTGGAATACCTCTGTCATTCTAATCTACGGTTTTGATAGAGTTTTGATGATGTAATGAAATTCTCTTTGCAGTGTAATAAGGACATGCCAATCTATCAGAATCCACTCCCAGAATAGCTGTAGCGTGTATAACTTAAAAGTTATTAATGATCAAAGTTTAAGCTTAAATTTGATCATTTAAGATCACTCACTGTAATCTTAATTTAAATTTAACAGTCATATAAGTGATAAACCTGGTGAATAGTATTAGAATATGATTAATACTAATAAAATCCACAAAGTTTAGGCTTGTGCTAAGCCTATGACGTTATCAAACTTAAAGTTACAGCGATAACTTTAAATAATGGCGTAATTATGAGGTAAGATGGTTTGATCATGATGTAATCATCACCAAGCCTTTAAAAATTAATCAATTCTAGTAGAAAGCATCATTACACGTCTACTAGAAGCCTGATGGACTCTAGGAGGGAGGTATTTACTATAAATAGAGCCCTTTTTACTCTGTTTTCCCCTCAGATGCTTAAAAAAAATTAAATCATTAAATAAAAAGGTAATTTCTTTATTCTTTATATAAAAATTTTATATTAATAAAGACCAAAGATAGTCTTATTATAATCATCATCTCTGACGTGATTATTGAAATTATTTAATGGTTTTGTTTAAATTTTTCTTAAAAACCTTTATTCCACTTAAAATCAAGAAAAATTGTAATCAAGAAAAATTGTAATTTCTCTTAAGTTTTATTGTAACTACAATTTAAATAAGTTGTATTTACATTTTTAGGTGTAAAATTATCCAAAATTATTATATTAAGCATTAAAAGTAGGTTATTTCTCTTATTATAATAATTTTTCTCTATTATCACTTTAATAATTCTATAATTGATATAAATAGTATTTATATTAATTTATAACTTTAATATCAGTAATATAATTTTTATTAATTTTTTTTTATTAATAAAAAACAATTTTTTAAGCCTTTATTATTTTTCGGTAAGAATAATAAAGTGCTTTTAAATATATTAATTATCTTATATTGATATATTTACTTATTATAATATTTTTTTATAATATATATTATATTATTATATTTATTCAATAATATAATCATTTTTACGCCATAATTATAATAATTCTTTATTATTATAATTATTTTTAACTTATTTATTTCATTTATAAGGACATTTGTAGTACAATAAGTGAAATATTAGTAATTTTTACTTATTGTTTCATAGTCAAACCTTACATTTGGGGGCCTGGCCGTGATATTTACTCTAAAAGACCTACAAAAAGATTCTAACTGGTTTTATCCAATAATAAATTACAGCTTTAATCATAGAATTATATAATAATTTTTTATTCATTAATTTTAAATACTATTGAGGCATTTGGAAAGCAATTGTACTGTCTTACACGTGGTTTTTCACATCCTTAGACTTGCAAGAACTTTCTTTGACTGACTCTAGTAATTAAAAAATAATTTCATATTATAAATTAATTTTATAAAAGAATCATATTCATTTTTTTATTTTATTCTTCAAAAATATATATAAAAAACAAAAAAAATTATAAATAAAAGCCGATAAAAAAAATTTATATTTTATTCATTTTAATTTCATTTCTTTATTTATTTTCATTTTTTAAGATATAAAAGCAATTTTTACATGGAAAATTGCCATATCTTACCAAAAATAACACTTTTTCTAAAAGACTTACATTTATTTGTCTTTTTTAGTGTTTGAAGACAATCCAACAGAGGACAACCAAACCACTGTTGGAAGATTGGTGGAAGAATCTTTTCAAAGTTCTCCAACACCAATAATCACTAAGAAAAAGAAAGCTAAGAAATTAGACTTTCCAGGAGCCACTATTCAGGACTCTGAAGGTGAGTACCTCATTTATAAATTGCCATAAGAAGAATTCCTGTTCTGAAATCCTCTTATTTCTTATTTTTCTTGAAATATGACTACCAGAAGAGGCTCCCAATACTCCATCCAATAAGATGGAGCTGGACTCAGAGGTAGAATTGATTCCTCAAAAGGGAAAAGGAAGGGCAATATCCCCAGTGGAACAGAATCCACACAAGGAACTGCCTTATCCCAAAGGCAAGTCCCACAAATTCCCATGATATCTGAACCAGAATTAGAACTAAGTATGAGTGACTCAAAAAGGTAGAAATCACATTCAGAGGGCTCAAATAGACATTTACATGAGCCAGTAAAAACAGTACTACACAGTGTACAAAGACAAGGGCTGGGAAATGTTGCCTCAAATACACCAAGGAGTGATGAACTCCTGGCACATCCTGAAAAAGTTCCTCAAAGAGGAGGAAATAGTGAGATACTCCAATGGATGGAATCCACTATCATCCAAACCTCAAATCAAAAAAGATCAAGGAGTACCATGTCAAAAAGAAGGAGGCAACCAAGGAAGAAGCCCCGGTAGCTTCTACCAGCAAGCCCCAAGCCAACCCACTTCCCCAAGAAGGGAAGAAGAACAAGAAAAAGAATTGGAGAAAACCATATTTCCCAAGCTACACGATTCCAAAAATCCAAAAGGATGCCATGGACAATGTTTTCAGTATGGCCAGAACCTTGATGGAATTCAAGGAAAAGGAAGAAAAAGAATGAGACAACCTCATTTCCCAAAGAAATAACCTTGTCCAAAGATGTTGTAAATACTTTAACTGAAATTTAAAATAGTATATTACCTCTAAAACAAATTAAAAACAGTTTATTATCATTACAAGAAATAAACAATAATTCATCTTCTTTAACAAAAATTGTTGTACAAAATAAAAAAGAAATTGACAACATTATGTTTATTGTTGAAAATAATAAACCAAAGATTTATATTGATAACACTCGAAAATTATTACAAGGACAATAAGAATTTTCTAAATACATAAAAGATATCAAAGAGAAAACTTTGACAATCAATTATGATGTGAGTATTGACAATATTAGAGAAAAATTAAACAAACTAAGTATTTCTGTAGAATAATTTGAAGAAAAGACTTCATCACACCAAAAATTACTTTTGGACCATGTGGAAAAAAGTGATGAAGCAAGAATGCATCTGAAAGATGACATTCAAAGTGAAATAAGGCTTATCACTGAAATAATGGATAAAATTAATGAGGCTAACTCAAATATCCCAAAGTTATCAACGCCATTTTCACACATAAGAAGCCCCGTTAAACCAAAAGAGGAATTAACAAACCCATTCATAACAGACTTAAGCCACCACATTCCCATTCTTTTGGCGTGAAATTAAGAAAAAAAAAATTTCACAGATCTTTTATGTGGTATTGAAGTATTTTCCATATTACCACCTCAAAGAGTTAGTTTGAGCTTATTCACTCTATGGAGCTACCCTAGGTGGATTTTTGTTTAGAATCCAAATCTGGCCTTAAATCCATGGACTTACCTACTGAATATAAAGTTATTCATCTTTTCTGAAATAAAAAATGATGAATTTTGGATGTATGCATGACTTATGAGTTATGCATAATTCAAAATTCATTTCTAAGATTATTGTGGCCTATTTGGGTTTGTAAAATATACCTCAAGGCTCACAGTGCTGAAGTGAATTTGGGATCCCTATTACTAATGATATTTGTAAATATCCCAGTCCATGAAACTACTCTATTCCATATGAGAAGAGCTGTATCCATGGCTGTATCATCCTTGTGGCTCGGTAAAAAGATTGGAGTCTTACTGAATCGGGTCCACAGTCACTAGGCAAGCATTATAACTTCTATCACCTCCTGGTGGTAGGCCAGTTACCCAATCCATATGGACAATTTCCCAAGGTCTGCTTGGTTCTTGAATTTTTATCATATTTCCAAGTGTCTTGCAAGTGGATTTATTGGCTTTTTGACATCTGTCACAGGTTTTGAAATACTCTACAACATCTTCCTGCCACATTGGCCACCATATACAGGTTTTCAATTTTTCTCTAGTTCTGTCTTCAGAAAGATGTGGTGAGAAGGGCCTGTCATGGCATTTTTTGAGTACAATATTGATTAATGACCTGTCCACAACTGTCATGACACATGTGTGCTTGGTTCTGTCGTAAATTATACCATCCAGTAGGTGAAATCTTCCTTCATCATAAGATTTCTTCCATACTTCATCCAAGGCATGTATGAGAGAGTTTTCTTTACAGTCCTTGTTAAGTAATTGGCATAAGATGCCACAATTCTTATCTTGAGTGTAACTATGTCTTACTTCTTCAAAGAAGGTGGTTTTTAAGTCTGTAACATTTATTCCTTCTATTGGTATCTGTGGTGAATCTTCTTCTGGAACATAGGCAGGATTATCAATATTATTGGGTAATGGCCATCTGCTTAGTCCATCTGCATTCTTATGAATATTCCCATCCTTATGAACAATCGTCATATTGCCTCTGTATTCTTGTATGGCTATTTGCCATATGAGAATATGTGTGTTTGGTGTTTTGATGTTTAAAAGTGATTTGACAGCTGTAAAATCTGTTATCACCTCAAAAACACATCCCTCCAAGAAGTAGTTTATTTTTTCCAAGGCCCAGAGAAGGCATAGACATTCCATTTGACTTGCCCATATCTGGCTTCAGTTGGTTTGATTTGCCTGGATATGAAACATATGGGTCCTTCTACAGCTTTATCATTTATGATCTGAGCTTGGTGAAGTGCAGCACCTAGTCCATCCCCTGATGCATCAATATACAGTTTGAAAGGAACTTTAAAGTCTGGCATCAGTAAGAGTGGAGCAGTGGTCAATGCTTCTCTTAGAGACTCAAAAGCTTTGACTCTGTCAACAGTCATTTCAAATACTGTGTCTTTGTCACAAAATTTATAAAGTGGTCTTGCTATGGATGCAAAATCTTTAATGTGTTGCTTGAAATATCCTGCAAAACCTAAGAATGACTGAATTTCCTTCTTATTCTGAGGCATGGGTTTTAGCAATACTGCTGCAACTTTGTTTTTGTCAATTCCAAGGGACAAACCAGATACAACATGTCCTAGTGCTTTAAGTTCTTTAGATCAAAAATTAAATTTCTTCAAGGAGATTTTCATGTTTACTGCTTGAACCTATGTCAAAACTCTGGACAATCTGTACATGTGCTCTTCCCAAGTCTTGGAACAGACAATAATGTCATCAATGTAAATGATTAACCATCCCTCTGAAAGGTCTTCAGGGAAGATTTCATTCATCATTCTTTGGAAGTGTGAAGGTGCATTTTTTATACCAAAGGGCATTCTTAAATATTCATACACTCCACAATGAACAATAATTCTCAAATATTTTCTTGCTCTTGGTGTCACCACATTTTGATGGAATCCTTTAAGGGCATCCATAGTGGTATATACACTCCTTGAGATATTTGAGTAAGGGCAATTTGGATTTTTGGTATTGGGTAGCTATCTGGAACAGTGTAAGTGTTCAGAGCTCTAAAGTCCCCAACCATTCTGGATTTTCCATTATGCCATGCCACTATGACTGGTGTAGTTATTTCTACTTCTTCATTTTGGCTAACCTATTCTTCTTACACAAAGGTCTAGAAGCTCATTGATATGTTTTTCCAGAGCTTCTCTTGACTTGGGACTTTCTGGGTATGCAGGTCTTCTCAAGAGTGGTGGATAAGGTATTTCAATATTATGAATGATATCAACTTCATGACAAATAATTGCTCCTAGAGGTTCTTTGTCTGAAGCAAATGCTACACAATTTAGAAAGTAGTCTTGCTATAGGTGCAAAATCTTTAATGTGTTGCCTGTAATATCCTGAAAAACCTAAGAATGACTGAATTTCCTTCTTTTTCTGAGGCATGGGTTTTAGCAATACTGCTACAACTTTGTTTTTGTCAATTCCAAGGGACAAACCAGATACAACATGTTCTAGTGATTTAAGTTCTTTAAATCTAAAATGGCATTTATTCAAGGATATTTTTATGTTTACTGATTGAATTTTTGTCAAAACTCTGGAAAACAGCTAATAATGTCATCAATTTAAATGATTAACCATACCTCTGAAAGTTCTTCAGGGAAGATTTTATTAATATTTCTTTGGAAGTGTGAAGGTGCATTTTTGATACCAAAGGGCATCCTTAAGTATTCATACACTCCACAATGAACAATAATTCTCAAGTATTTTCTTGCTCTTGGTGTCACCACATTTTGATGGAATCTTTTACGGGCATCCATAGTGGTTATATACACTGCTTGAGATATTTGAGTAAGGGCAATTTGGATTGTTGGTATTGGTATCTGTCTGGAACAGTGTAAGTTTTCAGAGCTCCAAAGTACCCAACCATTCTGGATTTTCCATTATGCCATGCCACTATGACTGGTGTAGTTATTCCTATTTCTTTAATATGGCCAACTTTTATTATTACACCAAGGTCTAGAAGCGCATTGATCTGAGTTTCCAGAGCTTCTCTTGCCTTGGGACTTGCTGGGTATGCAGGTCCTCTCAAGAGTGGTGAATAAGGTCTTTCGATATTATGAATGATATCAACTTCATGACAAATAATTGCTCCTAGAGGTTCTTTGTCTGAAGCAAATGCTTCTCTGTGGTCATACAAAAGGGAAGAAGGTTCATTTTCTTGTTTATCAGTCAGATTAAGGCTTATTTCAGCCTCATTTAACTGTTCAGATTTTAATTTTTCCAATTGTAAGTTTACTGGTAATACTTTATATACTGTAATTTGTCTTTTAAATGGTAAAAAGGGAAATTTCTGACGCTTATTGTCTCTGTAAGGTGTGGATATGAAACTTTGATTAAAAATCAAGTACTTTTCCTGTCCTCAAAATTTGTATAACGTAAAATTAATTAAAAATAATAAGAAATATTATTTTTAAGAGAAAACACGCCAATTTGATTGTTTATAACTTTATTAGTATAAAACAATAATATTATAAAAATTTATTGTTTTACCAACAATAAAAATTTATCCAAAAAATACTCTACAAGAGATATTTTAAGGCTACAAAAGTAATTTCTTCAAGAGCAATTTCAATTGGAATTAATTGAGAAAAGGACTGCAAGCAATTAATTAAAGAAAAAAGTCATTAAAAAGAATATTAAATAGAAAACATGCCCAAAAGTGACCAGAGTGAATTTGGAAACAAAGTGACAAAGTTAACAGTGATGAAAGATGCTTTAATTCACTTTTGGGGTGGTTCAGGGGTAAAAATGATTATAAGAGTTACAAACAATGATTATAATGATTTTTTCACGTGGTCAAAAGGTTCAAAATGATTTAAAAATGGTGGTTGGCATCTTTTATTGATTGGTTTAACAGTGTTTAAACTAATTAATAAAAGGAAAAGATTCTAACATGAAGAGAAAAGAGGGGCAAAGAAGACATTCTTTTATAGCCATCAATTCTCTTACTCCAAAAGTAAAATTTGCTCTTGTCAGTCGTGAAAAACAGTCTGACAACAGAAAAGCCAATTATGGCATCATTGAACCCTGGTTTAGACCAAAAAGGGCTGGTTTAAGCCATTTTTAGCCATTTTTAGCCATTTTAGACCCTTAAATCAGCCATTACTATAGCAATACCAGGCCCAGAGCCTTCAAAACACGTCAGAATGTGTGTCAGAGGCGTATAAACCAGTTAAAACTGGTTTTACTATGATTGTTTCATCTTAAGGGTAGTTTTACCCTCTTGGCAACAGTTAAAACTACCCCAGTTGGTATCAAAACCTCATCATCAATTGAGTCCACAGACCCTGTTACTCAATTCCAGGCCAGAAGTGATCAACTTTTGCGTGATGTTTGACATCCCACGCCTGTCAGCAAGGATTTTGGGGGTCTAGCTCCCCCTTAGAGCTGGAGTTTCTTTCCCCCCCCAAGTTTAATCTTTCCAATTTATTTTTCCTTTAATTCCTCATCATGTATTATAATTATAATTTACATATGTAATTCAATTGAATTGTACAGTACAATACAGTAATAATTGATACCTCATATGTAAATCAAAGTTCACTTATGTAATACACGCGCACATTTTGACATTTCAATTGAATTCAATTGAAAATACTTCAATTCCTCATAACTTCTAAAGTAAACACAACACCTCAATTTTTTCACAAAAATTGATGGTTAAAACCACATGTGGTGTGAATTAAATTAAAGTTTTGAGGATTTCAAACTTTTGTGTTGAAAATACTAAAAACTTAATTTAAGCTTATTTAGAGTTGAGTTACAAGAATTTCACTCAGAGGTAACCTCACCTGATTTTTTATGAGGAATCCAATGGTGAAATAATTTTTATGTGTTTATTTATTGAATAAAAAGTTATAATAATTTTTATTTAACTTTTTTCCAATTTTCTTTATTTTTTCACAATTTTGTTAAAATTTCATTTTTACTCAATTTTTTCAAGTATAAATGTAATTTTATACTTACAAAATTTAATGTATTTTTATTTTTAAATTGTAATTAATTTTTTATTTTTGATATAATTTTATATTTATATTTTGATTTTTATTTTAATAATATAAATAAATTTATTTTTATTTATATTAATATGTTATTTTTGTATTTGTGGTCTTTTGGGTATATGAAATTACCTCTAAGGCTCACAGTCTCCAATTGTGAAGTATCTGTCTTTGTTGTTATGTAAATCTATCCCATACATGATTAAATAGTCATTCCCCAATATAAAATGGGTACTAGGGCAGTTTTCCATAACAACGGATTCAAGTGTGATTCTTAAATTCACATTAATGTGTGGGAATATGACATTGGTCTCAGAAATTCCTAATGCTTTCATTGTATTCCTTGCACTGTTGAATTTTATGTCATCAATTGGTAACAATTGGTCTTCAAAATTTGGTACACAAGTCTTAAGAAAGGATTTTCCAAAACAAGAGCAGAAGGCTCCTGGGTCAAGTAAAAGTTTGATGGGCTTGTTGTCAATCACCACTTCTGTTATGCAGGAGATACCAGCTGTATAACCTTTCCCTCTGTTTGGTTTGGTCTTCATAAGTTGTGAATCTTGAACTTTTGATAAATTCATTGCTCAATTGTGGTAAGTAGGAATAAGATTCCATGATTTCAAAAGTGGCATTGATATTTTCTATATCTTTTGAAGATTCAGAAAATATTGATGACTTATCATCTGAATTTTCTTCAATTATGTCATCTTTTTCAACATCAGGTTCCTTTTCAATATCAATTTAATTGATCTTCCCCCTTTTTGGACATGTATTGGCTAAATTGGTGGTGCTTTGGCAAATATGGCACTTTCTGACTGTATCTGCAGATTTATACTTAACATTATTAGAATTTTCTTTGGGGTTTTTGTCCACAGAATCTTTCCAAGGTGTATTAAACCTTGTTTTGAGATTCACCCTACTAGAACCAATTTTGGCTCTGGTGGTTACTTCTTCTAATATATTCATAACATCTTCTGCTGAAGATTGTTCAGTAGTCCTGCTTTTGATAGCATGCTCTAAGCCACCTCCGCATTGTTTCAGAATCTTTCTATGGATCATAAATTCTCACATGTCAGGATATAACACTGTTAATCTGTCTTTCTGTTGGCAAAGCCATGGTAAAGCTTTGTCTTTATCAGCATTAAATTTGGCAGATTCAAATGCTGTTTCAACTTTAAACCTCCAAGCATCATTTGCCCATTTGTTGATGATTTGGGTTTTCCACCAAGTCCAACTCTGGTGTCCATGTGCTTGTCTTATTTTCATGTACCATCTGTGAGCTGATCTGGTAAACAAGGTGTTAAACCTGGCTGTTACCAATCTGTCTGGTAATTCAAAGTCTTCTTTGATCATGTCAATACCTATGATGAATTACATTTGGTCATACTCTCCTTCACCACTGAAGTGAGGCCATTCCTTAAGTTTTGGAACTTCTTTCAAGAGTGCTTTTCCCATTGTTGGTTCCAAGTTATGAAAAGAAGTAGAAAATTCATTTTTCAATTGAGAATTTTCAATATCCAATACTTGTGGATTGGGAATCCCTGTACCCTCATTTTGATTCAGAGGTGTAGACATTCTTGGTAAGGTGTTTAGTGGTTGCTCAATATCATTCATTTTATTTTGTTAAAACCTTTGTGATTTTCTTAATTCATGTTGTAAGCTTTGTATAGAGGTTATTACATTCTTTTTATGATCATCCTCTTTATATGTACGCTCATTCCATAATTCTGTTTGTTTATTATTATCAGATATAACTTCATTTAACTTTATTGTTAATTTTGAATTTTCTCTTTTGAGGTATCAAAACACTTTTTCAAGGCAATTATATGTGTCTTTACTTCAGTAAATGACTTTGAAATATCATCAAGAGCTTTCTTATTATCTTGTTTGATATTATTTATGGCTTGTTTTATTCTTGTTTCAATCATGTTATCAATATTCAATTTATAATATTTGTCTGTCAATTCCTTAATAATGGCAGATTGTTCATGCATCTTATTGCCAAAAGAATTATCATTATTGGAAGTTTTAATTGTTCTTGAAACTTCTCCAAATATTTTAAGTGTCAGATTGATTTGGCTCAGACTCAAGTTATGTGTTTTAAGATTGTCACAAATTGATGCATTTTTATCAGAAAGATGACTTTTTACGTCAGTTATAGCTTCATACAAAACTGGAATAGAATCAAAAATATCAGAAATCATTTCTGATATTTTAATCTGGCCTCCTCTTTCTTTTGTAATTCCATCATTGTTCTGGCCATCTGAAACACATTTTCCATGGCATCCTGTAGCCCTGGCTGTAGGGTTTGGTGGCTTGGGCGTTCCTTTGCCCTTGTTTGGAGCTTGTGGCTGCTTTTTCACATTGGAATTGCTGCTTCTGGCCACTGGGGCTGTTCTTGGAACTTTCTTGGGTGGTGGAGGGTTGTTTTTCCTCCATTCTAGTGTCAAGAGCATCATGTTTTTCTTCTCCATCAATGGATGCCTTCCATTGAGCAATTTGCAAGTATTGGGATGGCCCAGGAATTTTCACCAGGGCGAATCTCGCGTAAATCGTCGGCGATTGACTTCACGTCGCACCGCGGTCAGTATAAAATCTTGCTTCAGTCGCGTTAGTGTCACTTTATAGTCACTGGATTTAGTGGGTCACGTCACGTCAGCGTCAAGACAACCTCAATCGTCACATGTGTCACATGAGAATGTCACTCAAAGCCCAAACCCATTTCAACACTATGCGCAACGTTCGTGTAATTTCACCTCATTGGCTTCAGCCTCCCCGACGCTTAGCATGCTTACGCACCCGCACCGCCCTCCATCCAGATGAGACTCCGCCACTGCCCGCCCCTCTCCTTCCTCACCACTCCTTAGGCTTTCACACCCCCGCCCCTACCATCCTTACGCTTGTGTAGTACCCTCCCGACATGCCTCCGACAACGCTTACCATCCTTACGCTCATGTAGTGCCCTCCCCACATGCCCCCGACAACGCTTACCCTCCCTCCCGACATTCTCCCACCACTGCTTACCATCCTTACGCTCATGTAGTGCCCTCCCGACATGACTTCGACAATGCTCACCCTCCCTCGCGACATTCTCCCGACACTGCTTACCATCCTTACGCTCATGTAGTGCCCTCCCGACATGCCTCCGACAATGCTTACCCTCCCTCCCGACATTCTCCCGACACTGCTTACCATCTTTACGCTCATGTAGTGCCCTCCCGACATGCCTCCGACAACAGTTACCCTCCCTCCCGACATTCTCCCGACACTGCTTACCATCCTTACGCTCATGTAGTGCCCTCCCGACATGCCTCCGACAACAGTTACCCTCCCTACCGACATTCTCCCAACACTGCTTACCATCCTTACGCTCATGTAGTGCCCTCCCGACATGCCTCCGACAACGCTTACCCTCCTCACGCTTCCGTATTACATCCATAGTGTACAGTACGGTGGCTTGTTGGCGTACACGATGAACGCAATTGCCGAAATATGCTGAGTGGCCTTCTCTGCCAACAGGACCTAAGGGGATATTGGTCAGTATATTCACCATGTTGTGGTTAGGGTTTAAATCATGAGACTCACAAATTAAAACCTAATAAGTGGACTATTTAAGACAAGAATTGTGTCTCCTGTTTCGCCGACAAAACCATTTTATTTCATATCAATCAAATGAACACTTTGCTTAGTCCTTACCTCATGAGCGTTGAATAGTTCAAAAGTTGACTTTAGTAGGTTTCTCACTAGTCAACTTTATTCAATGTCTCACAGGGAAGTGATTTCATTTGCATGATATGAAATAATTTGCAAAACATCGCCTCCTTCAATTTCCCGACAAATCGCATTTTGCAAATGCGATTATTTTACTTGCACCTTTTTTCTTGAATTTGGATCTTTTTATTCAAAAATTTTCAAACAAGTTATCAATCAACTCGTAACCATCTATTTGCTTAATAAACTACCTCCGCTATGGCCCAAACCCTGGGAAATTAAACTGAATTCAATGAACGACCAACTTCAGCCCCAGAGAGTGGAAGTGAAATCTCTGATATCGCCAGTAGTCGTGAATTAGGCATTGAAGTTGAGAGCCAGTCACATGAAGATAATCAAGATCCACCAGTTCTTCCGGAATGTGAGTATGCATCCATCTTCAATATTTCTAATCTCCCAAAACCTGATATTGTGTCATAGCCTTTATTTCAGGTCAGCGTCCAAGCTCTCAGAAACCGAATTTTAAAAGTTATGAGAAGGAAAAGACTGTTGAACCTTGTTCACCGACAGAAGATGATGGGCAAGATGATGTAATTTTCAGTGGGGAGGTGGAAATTATATCCAAGGAACAATTTGTCTCCAACATTGCTCAAACAATCCCAAGGCTCGAAAAAATTCAAAATGATAGTAAAATTCCTGATTATGTGCGTCAAAAGATTGCTGAAGCCATGAGCCTGCTCAAATTGGATTTGAACCGTAAGTCCATTAATAACTCAAAACAAAATTGATAAAAATAGCTGCTTACAATATATGGGCAGGTGTGGAGGTGGGAGAATCTCTACCTGAAGGATCTCGAGTCCTAATTGGATTTCCAGGCAAAGGATTAGGAAAAAGACCAAATATACATGCGACCAAAAAAAAAAACAAAAAACGCCGTACCTTTGAAGCTGCAAACGATTCTCGCGATCAAGGTCATGAAATTATCAATGTTGAAGGGGACCATATTGATAATCAACCTCCGCATACTGAACCCCCCCCAATACTCAATGAAACAATCCATGATGAAGCTCCACATACTGAAAGCCCCCCGATACCCAATGAAACAATGCATGATGCAACCCCTCCCGCCTCTCCTCGGAATATTCAAGCCTTTCAAGAAAGGGAAACAATTAAACATGATACAATGGGACGAGATATGACTGATATAATTCCCGACGCTGAGCCCAAAGTGTCATATGCTGCGAATTTTCAAGGAATATTTTTATCCCACATGGAAGAGTTTGCAGGCATTTTGAATTATCATTCCAATATTTCTCAACAATCATGGAAAAGGGGGCTTGATAATATCAATAGGATTTACAAAAATAGATGGGACAATTTACCAACAAAAGATGCTCATACATTCCTTCCTGTTGGTATTAAGGTGATCAGTAACCGAGAGCTTAAAATGTCGGCCTGGCTGGAGGACCTTGAGATGGCAGGTGAGTTTTATCTTTGTGCATGATACATGATTATTGGCTGTTGACTGGTGATATAAATTGCAATATACAGGGTTAGATTTTTTTAAGCCAACCGAAACAGAAGCGTTTTTTGATCACAACATTTGGAATCTCAAATTGATGAAGGAATCAGCTAAACCTCCAGATAATCTCCCAAAATCCGAACACTCCTTCTTCAAAATGGTTCAGAGCCTTCTTTACCCCGCCAATCCAGTTAAACATTTTTGAGCAAATGTTATTTTTGAATCCATTAGTTTAGTCTCATACGATGTGATTGCACCCAAACCATATGTTGCACCAACATCAAATTCGACCGATCCTCTTGGACTTGAACGGGGAGCAGTTGAATACCTTGCCTCCTGCTTGAGTAAATCGGAGCAACGTGCAACCCAACTCAGCATTGAAGGTGGCGGGGCTGACAATGAGATATCCACAAAGCCGCACAAGAACCTGGAGGATCTAATGGATACAGTTATCCATTTGATGATTGCGTACAACATGGTACGTGCACATACAAAGGTCGAAGTTAATGGCATCAAAGGCAAACTCACAAACTCAAAAAAAAATGAGGCCATCAAAGATCTTTTGACGTGTCACAAGAATCTCGGAATAAATCGAATTTGCTATGGTATATTAGCGGCATTCTGTGCGGCGGGGGTTCGTGGTTTGATGGTATGCTCAGATGACTGGAGAACAAGCTCAGTTAAAGGGGCTTTATCACTAATTGACATTTCCGCAAAACTTTCAGAGGGTAAAAATCTAGTGGAGCCAGTGTGGCTACGTACTAATAAGTATATATGTGATTTACTGAATAAAAGTTTCTTCTCATCAGAGTCTTTTAACTCCGCTGTACCTCTTAGATTTGAATTTGCACGATGCTTAGTATTAGACTTTGGTGATGCCTGGGTGGCGAAACGCAGGCTTGGTTCAAGTGATGAGGTCACCTTGACGGTACCCAGGTCAGCTAAACTCACAACCAGGATCAACCCGTTTTAGATTAGCTTTGTACTAGATAGATTGTAATTGAATTTTGCAAAGTTATTTATGAATTTAATAATCATGACTTCCTATCCTACTACTGCCCGGATGCCACAGTCTGAGTACCAATAGTAATTGTACGGCGGCATGCCTCCGTACATCATTGCAAAGACTCCGACAAGACGCAAGCTGAGTCAGGCGATGTGCCCGCGAGTAGCACACGCGGGTGCATTGCGGGAAGTCGCGTTTATCACTTCCCGCCAGCCCATAATAGGCCAAATGTTCCTTTGTCTTTCAAGAGGACTAGGATAGCTAGGGATCCGCAGCAGGATGCATATTGAATTTGCGTGTGCTTGCAATATTCCAAATGGTTGTATTGGAAAGTGATTGCATGGGAACATCAATGTGTAAAATTGAATAATGCACTATCCACTGCAATTTTCAGGTTCAGGTATTTGAGATCGTGAATTTGCCAAGGTCAGGCGTGAGCTTTCTTTTTAGCTGCAATTAAAAAAGATTCATCCACCGCAATCCAATTTAGGTGATATTAAGAAATCAGTAATCATTCGGTTTCATTTCATTTTCTGCTGAAAGCATGCCATTCACGAAAAAAGGAAAAGAGCGTAAAAGGGAACTCGCGAGAAAGCGTCGGGCTGAGGAAGGAAAGTGTGAGTTACTCGCTTAATCTCAGTGTATATATGCTTCCACATTTATGTGGCACCCTCATTGGGCCCCACGGAAGAACATTGGCTTTAGTCGGTTCAGATTGTGCCAATGTCATGTGGGCTCCAACAGGGAAGTCAAAGGATGTGTGCCGAAGAAAGCTCCTTGGCAGTATCTGATATCTTGTGTTCTTCAACACATAGTGATCCCTCAACCACTCGGGAATAGTAGCAGATCCCAAAAGACAAATGAGCGCAAAACAACCCGAATGAATAGGTTGTTTTCCTCCTCTCGCCCAACAGCACAAATATCAATGCCAGTATCAGCAAATATCACCCCAAGTGAAATTCGGAGGGTTGTGGATGTCAATCAGATCAAACGCATTCACTTTTGGTGTGTGGCAATTTTCTCTTCAACCGGATTACTCATTGCCCTTGTCGAATTCCAACCATTCACAACAATGAGTGAAGTCAAGGTCGATCAATGGGATGAATTATCACAATTCCTATTTCGCGAAAAGAGATTCACCGACCCGATTGCAACCAATGGAGCATTACTGGAGGGATTTATGTTCGCGATTGGGTGGCGCAAATGCAGCACCAAGAATGAACAATTTGGTCTGTATGGAAGTGTCGGGAAAATTGAAAACGCAAAAGATGAATGGCAGAACCGAGGTCCCAATCTTAGCTCGGTGGGTTGCATTCTAGGTCAATCCTTACGATATGTTGGGGATAATTTATTTGAGAGGATTAAAAATTGCTACAATTCATTGGGGGTTCCGTCTTTTGATCAAGTCAACTATGAAGGCGATATTCCGGCAAATCAGGGTGCATTCGAGTTCGCTTCCGCACTCACTTTCACCATGAATGGATTCAAAAACTCACCTCATCTTGATAAGGATGCATCGCTGTATGCTTCGGGATGGTGGTTTCAAGCTGATAAGCGGACCGGCCAAATTCAAAGAGATGCGTCAAAGCGGTGTACAGGTGGAAAATTGATTTTCCCAAATGAGCATTTTTGGATTGATCTATCCGCATGTCATGGGCTCATTCAGGTAGTGTGGGCCAGTAGTACATTTGTTCATTATACTGATCCAGCACAGGACAACGAAAGCACAACACTAGTGGGTATGTCCACACAATTCTCAAGCAGGTTAGCAAAAACAATGCGGCAAAAAAGCCATGGCTATTATGAGATTGCCGAGAGAGCGGGCTATCAAATCAGGGATGGTAATACAATCTCATGCCGATTCAAAGATTGAGGAGATTTGCATGTGTGTTGGGTAAGTAATGGTGGGGTAAGGCAGAGGACAATATACACAAGCATTGGATGGATGCTAGGGCGGGAGATGGGGTGTCTGACATGAAAAAGGTGTGAAGTGGATTATGTACGGTGGCATGCCATCGTACATCTGTCCTGGTTTGTTGCTATTGTCCAGGATGCCAATGCTTCACACGCGAATCCTCATGCTTGTGCAGGTTCTGACAATGCTAAAAGTTCCTTACGCCTATGCGGGGTGCCAGCGCTACACACACCAATCCATGGGCCTGTGCAGGCTCCCGAAAATTTACACGCCAATCCTTACGCCTTTACAGGCTTTCGACGATTCACACGCCAATTCTTACGCTTGTGAAGCTTCCCCACAATGCTGAAATTTTCTTTGCCTGTGCAGGATCCCAAGAATTCACACGCCAATTCTTACGCCTGTGCAGGCTCCCGACAATTCACACGCCAATCCTTACGCATGGGAGGGTTGCCAACAATGCTGACAAATTCTTACGCCTGTGCAGGCTCCCAACAATTCACACGCCAATCCTTATGCCTGTGCAGGCTCCCAACAATTCACACGCCAATCCTTACGCCTGTGCAGCCTCCCGACAAGTCACACGCCAATCCTTACCCTTGTGAAGGTTCCAGACAATTTAAACAATTCGATACATGAGTAAGATTAATAGCGTGTGACCATAGGAAAGGCCATGTTTCACGAATCTGGACTGGATTGCTCACATACGGGAACCTGCCGCTTTTTTACATTTAAGAATGGGGATGGCTCTAAACCATGGAAGAAGAAAATATAGGAGAGGATAACGGCAACTATTGGCGCATTTTGAGAAAAAGAGGTTCACGAAAACAAATACTCACTCAAAGTCTTGGTGGGGCACTTACAAAAATAATTCTCACGCAATCAGGGTTTTTCTCTAAGGAGGAAATAAATAATTTTTACGTGAACAAAGAATGTAATAGAAATTGAACATAACAATGATTGAATACAAATAATGTTTTAAAAGAAAGTATTACAAAAGAAAAAAAGTGGAAATAATGAGATTTTTTTTAAATTTTTATTTTTCTAGGAATTTTGAGACTATCCCGGTGATGTCCTCCTTTGGATAAGCCTCCAGTGCCTGGGCAAGGAGGCGGTTTAGTTCCTCCCGGAATTCCCGGTGCATCTCATTTCGATGAGTTGCATCCATGAAAGGAATCATGTGGAGCAAGCGACGATGCTCCAACAAGATTCGGTTGATCGAATCGTGGACGATGGCTCGAGGAATCATTAGGGTCGGTCGCAGGTCGGTGAATTCCTGGCGAGCGTCATCGTGGGAATGAGACGAGCTTGGCACCGGGGGGGAGGAGGCGTTGGGGTTCTCGGGGGCACTGGAAGGGATATCTGGGGAGGGAACCGGGGTTGGAGTGGAGGGGGGGGGAATGGAAGGGGAAGGTGGGCGAGTCGGGTAAGAAGAAGGGGGAGGGGGAAGGGGATTGGGAATCGGGGATCCCACGGGCGTATCGTCGATGATGATAATCGAGCGAGGAGTGGCGGGACGATCTGGAGACGGTCAAAGAAAAGGTGAGGAAAAGTTGAGAGGAGTGAAGAAAGAGAAGTGGTGACTTACCATTAGGTTCCTCCGTGGATTGCGTAGGAGCCACCTCAGGTTCTGGCTCACGAGTTGTATCGTCCTCAGGTGGTTGGGATGGTTGACTTGGGCCAGGAATAGGTGGCTCTTCAGTTCGGGAGGGTTCTAAAAAAGGAGTAAGAGTCAGTTCACTCGACTCGAAAGTGAAAGTGAAAATGAAAGGAAACTTTGGCTGCTTACCGCGGAATAATTCCTCAGACCATCGGGTGCCACTCGGGCCTGGAGTGGGTTGCCGGGGGGTTTGCTCGCGAGGCAAACTAGCAACGGGAGAGTCTTGTCGGGGGGGATTCGGGGGGTTTGGTTCTATGAGAAATGGAAAAAAGTCAATATTATTGCGTGAAGAGAAATGAGATAAGGAGGAGAAAGAAAACTTACTTTGGCATTTGAATCCCATCGGTGACAAGACATGGTGACGATCAGCCCAAGCTCGAATGTCCTCTCGCCATCGCCATCCTTCATCGGCCGGATAATCACTTCGCTCCGGTCGAGGAGTGAAGTGACCATCGGATGGTGGCCTAGGAGGGGGAGTGGACAAATCGATACTGGAGGGGACAGGGCTAATCGTCCGGAATCGTTCCCGTTTGCCTGTTTGGGGGCCCGGCGTCCATTCACGCTCGGAAATGGTTTCATCATCGTCGACCACAAAGGAGTCCTCGCGAGGGCGTCTTGGGCGAGAACTCCTCTGGCCTCGTGGTTGGAAGGGGCGGACAACGAACAAACATTTCTTGTGTGCTTGTCGGCAAGCATCACAAGCGTCGTTCGTCGTCGAGGAACGAATGCAGGGGATACCCCGCTTGGTGCATAAAGTGCACGACATCTAAAAACAAAACAAGCGAGGTTAGTAACTGCATACAAAGTAAACAATCAAGAAAGAAAATGAAGGCATACGATGAATTATATAAATTTAAAACGGAATCAAATTAAAAACGCTCTAGTCGGAAGTTTTTAAAAGTCTGGAAGGAAGTCGTGAAGAAAGAAAAATATTAATATCGGTACATAATGTTGACAAAAGTTAAAAAAAGAGGTAACACACGAGGTGGATAGAAGGGAGCTTCTGAGCGGATCAGAAGAATAAAAAAAAAGCGAGCAGGAAGGGGGTTAGTCGAGTGCGAAAGAAAAGACTGGAAAGGCAGGAAGACGAGGGGGAATACGCACAAGCACAAACGCGGGTGAGGTTGAACGAAGTGGAGCGGGTGAGAAAGAAAGTGAAGTGCGTGTCGTGTGAAGATGGTCTTTTATAGCATGGTGAAGCTGAGACAATCTCAGCAGTTTCAGCACCCGCAAAAGTCTCAGCTTCAAGGCGTGTGGGCAAAATTGAAGCTGAGTCTCAGCGAATGCTGCAACTGAGAAGTGAAATGCTCGCGTGAGGCAGAAGAACAATGGGGGTCTGGCTGAGTATTGCAATTTATTGAATTGTCAAGCTGAGTCAAATCCCCTTTGTTTCCTTAAATTGCCACCCGATCACCCAGGAGGGTGGTCGTGAGGCCCTTGTTGAATGTGCATTCAATGTGCAATGCACAAGTGACTCATGCAGAAATGCACCCGGTGCATTTGGTCACAAGTGACCGCGGAAAGATCACCGGCCGTATGGCCTGGTGATAGTCTTTGAACAAACGGGGGGGCTGTAAGACAAGTGAATACAGCGTGAGCTTGCCTCAACCCATTGCTCAGGTTTGCTTTCGGGTCATAATTGAAATGCTCAGTGGCTGAATATTTTAATTGCACAGTAATTGAACAATTGATATAACAATATCAAATGCACCGCTGAGTATTGCAATTTATTAAATTGTCAAGCTGAGTCAAATCCCCTTTCTTTCCTTAAATAGCCACCCGATCACCCGGGAGGGTGGTCGTGAGGCCCTTGTTGAATGTGCATTGTGGGTGGAATGCACAAGTGACCCATGCAGAAATGCACCCAGTGCATTTGGTCACAAGTGACCGCGGCAATATTACCAGCCGTATGGCTTGGTAATAGTATGTGAACAAAGGGGGGGGCTGTAACACAAGTGAATACAGCGTGAGCTTGCCTCGACCCATTGCTCAGGTTTGCTTTTGGGTCATAATTGAAATGCTCAGTGGCTGAACATTTTAATGGCACAGTGATTGAACTATTGATATAAAAATGTCAAATGCACCATGCTGAGCCATTGCTCAGTCGTCTTTGTATGCCCACAATCTGAGCATTTGGCACAGCATCGGGTGACATTTCAGCCAGCTGCAGCATTTCACACGCTTTGGTGAAGTGCTCCAAACTGAGCCTTCCAATGAACTATTGCAAAAATAGTTCATTCCATGGCGTTACTGAGCACTTTCACACGGTGCTTTTGACCATGATATGCTCAGCTTGCGTGTGCAAATCGGGTGAAACGCAATGCTGAGCATGTGGCACATGAGCTACGTATATGCAAACGATCCGAAGGTGCATGCACATTCGCTATATGCATGCCGGCTCAAGTAGTATAACACCTTCCTGATCTGTACAGCCAACACTGTAGTACACAGTACACCTGTGTAAATGTATGCTGCAGGGCAGAGCAAAAGCTGTTCAGCAATGTAACATGAAAATCATGTCAAGCCATTGAGTCATATATCTCAACTGCATCCCTTTGGTGCACCTTTTTGCAGAGCTGTGCCTAACAATGGCATAGACGCGGGTGTAATCCGAGTTAATGAAAGTGGGTCATAATGGGATGACTTATTATTTGGGTAATACACAAACAGTGGATTCACTCCGGTGCCATTGTCGGGGCCAACAATGACTGGCCCTGCTTGTTCATTGTCGGGAAGCCACACGCTTTCAAACGCACCCCCGATGGGTCATACGCAGGCAACTTTCACACGCCTGGAAGACATTTGACTGCCAGTCTTCCAGATGCCTATTTTCTTGGTCGGGTTGTCAGCGTGACTGCAGACGCTCACCCGCTTGCGCGTGGAAACCTGAGGCCAATCAGTGTGGATTTGCTTCAGCCTCATCCACATTAGAATAACAATCCCAGCCTATGATTGCTGAGGCTGGACATGTTTGCGTGGGTATCTCCCACCGCGGGTCATTTTCTTCACGTTCTCACACGCCCCGCGCAAGTTGTGGCACCTGGCTTGCAGCCAAAAAATCCCTTGGGCGTGTGGCCTCTTTCTCCGGAGTTCTGTACGCGCGTGAGGCAAAGACCCGGATGCCAATCTGGGTGGATTAGTACTCGCCTCAAACTCCATAGCAGTGAATGTATATGTGGATCACGGCTCACGGCTGGCGCCCCCTTTGATCATCCCACACATTCCCCCCTGAAAGCCCAGTAGGCATCAGTCAGCAAAAAACTTCAGGTAAAACCAAAGTCATGTTCGGTGGCATGCCACCAAACATATCTCACCCGCCCACACACAAACATCCCCACAGTGAGATTGCCCTTTGAAACTGCCAACATTGCCCAGTAGGTCCCTGTGAACAATTAACCTGGGGAGGATACGCTCATTGTTCGCTGTCACACCAGCGAACATGACTGCATGCCTCTAATATGCCCTCCACAATAAGTTGCTACAACCCACCCAATTTTGGATGTGCTAATGTCAACCTTGTTCTACCAAAGGTTTTGTAACTCGCTGCAGATCCAGCAGTCATAATGGTGCACCCACATTTTGGCCACCTTGCCTTGATATATGCCCCAAATCGGATATGAAAATTATGAGCCCAAGAGGCCCACCTCCATCAAGAACATGCACCTAACCACAGGCCATCCCCCTTTTGGCCTGTTGCTGCCACTCATATAAGTTCCCCACCTGCGCTTATTCCTCTTCGTTCCCTTTAGCTAACCCTTCCCGATCATATAATTCCCAACTGTCCCCAAATAATTTAAAATAGCCATCATGTCAACCCCTTCACAACCACTTTGCATTGGGATGATTAATATTCTTATTCAAATAAATAGTGATATAACCTTAAAGCCTGAGAATTCCCACTTAGGTTCTTGGATTATCCTATGGCACAATCAACACAACATATTTGTATATCTCCCCAATCACCAGCATGCTATTGGCTCTCTCCCGGGAACCATTTCCCAAACGTTGATACCATTCCTTGGGGCACCAAAAACGTTCATGCACTGTGGTCCTGGTGGGGCATGGATTGAAAATTGCCAATCCAATCCTACTCAAATATTATTTGTTGAGGGAGTATTTATGACTGATGTCAATGATACCTCCTCATCTCAGAAACCCAATCTAGCATTGATGTTCTTCACATGGTATCCAAACATTTTATTCATAATGGAAAGCTTTCGAACACAAGATTTCAAGCTTAAAATGCCCAAAGAATATGACTGTACTACTCATAGTCAATGTCAACTCTTTACTCCAACATTTCCCGCTTCAAAATCGACGCCTGCTTCATATCCTGCTGTTTCATCATTGATTTCCAAGCAAAAACTGATACAATTACCCAGTGGATCAGACCTCCCCATGATAACCCCGCCCCATTCCATTATTCAAACCCCCCTCCTCCCTCATCAAAAGACCGGACTAGCTTTTCTCTGGGATCAAGAAATCCCCAATGGCCAATCAGCCTGTAACCTTTGGGCCACCTCACCCCCAGGATCCACTTTTAATGCCAGGCACATCATTACAAACAAGGTCGTTAGCTCATTTGAATCCCTTTCGACCAATACCCCTCTTGGAGGACTGCTTGCGGATGATATGGGATTAGGTAAAACCATTCAGGCCATTGCTCTAATTGGTACCTCCAAGGAGCGGATGATTGCAAACCCCCATCGCTCCACGCCCACCATGATCATCTGCCCCCCTCGCTTAATTACCAACTGGCAATCAGAAATATCCAAGCATGCTCAGGCTGGAGCGCTGCATTCCAAAATCTACCATGGTCCCACTCGTCACTCATTATCCAAAGACGACATCTTAAAATATGATATCATCATCACTTCTTACAATACTATCACCCAAGAATTTAAGCAAACCAATACCTCTACATCATTCATTTTTCAAATCAATTGGCATCGTATAATTTTGGATGAAGCACAGTGAGTGTCTGATCTTAAATGATTCAAATTACCTCTTATATCCAATAACCCTTGCCCCATCTTATAGCTATATTCTCTCTCAATACACTGCCACTCACCGTGCCATTAATAGCCTCCTTTCATCCCGTCGAATATGTTTAATGGGCACACCTATTCACAACACCATTTATGACCTTTTGGGCATAATATCATTCATCACTCAACCCCAGAGCGCCGATCAAGATAACTGGTCACCATTCATCCTGAGTAGTCTTTCAAAAGGTTGCAATGATTTTTTGCATTTGGCATTGCGGCATTTAAGTTTGCGCCGCACCAAAACCACACATCTCGAATCCCTCCCCACTATTAGCCATCATTATGAGCTGCTCCCACTCAACCCGACCATGCAGCAAGAATATTCCACATTATATGAAGAATTCCTATCATCCAAAAGCAAAGGACCAGGAGAGTTTTTCAGAAATATTAATAAGCTGCGAATATGTTGTAACCATCACATCATGCTTAACACAATTGCAGAGGCGGATTTGGAAGACCCCGAGGGCAGGAGCACTCAGGATAAATCGCCAACAATCACACGAACTATTGTGGATGTCAAAACATGCATGATGAGTAGTAAAATTGCACACCTCCTACAAAGCTTGATGAAGAACAAACAAACAAGGTGTGGTCCAACCAAATCGGTGGTTTACTCCCAATGGACCCAATTTCTAGATTTGTGCATTAATTCTAATATGCATCAATTACCAATTGAATCCATCTGACTTTTTTATATTGTAGAATTGGTATTGCCCTTGCCCATCACTCTATCCTTTCAGCACGAATTGATGGAACAATTACAGCACGAGCACAGGAGAAGGCACTGGATACTTTCTTCAATAATCCTGAATGTGAAGTACTGATTGCATCCATTGCCGCAGATGGAACTGGCCTCAATATAACTTGTGCTAATACGGTCTATTTAATGGTGAGGGGACCCCCAAAATTCTGCCCTGATTTGCGGCCCCTGACATCCACATTTCCAGGAGCCCAATTGGAACCCAGCCATTGAAGCTCAGGCTGTTGATCGACTCCATCGTATTGGCCAACAACATCCTGTAAAGGTCATCCACTATATAACTCCTCATTCAGTTGAGGTCAACATGCGGAAGGTACCTTTCAAGATCATCTTTGACCCTAATTGTATTGCTATTCTAAAATCCTTCCTTATGGAAATGCCATTTTCCAAACACCAATAGGTCCAAGAAAAGAAAAAATCATTAACTGCGTGAGCCTTACTGATATTATATAATTTGTGTTTGACCAAGTTGATAACTCTTGTTTACCCTGGCATAGGTCCACAATTATGAACACCATGAGTTGGATCAAACTCCTTCAATATTTTCTCAATGAAAATGAGCAATAGAGTATTATTTCTAAGGGAGACGGTGATACAGTCCAACTCATATTGTCTATATTTTGACATATTTAGCAAGTTGCATCTTTAAGGATTAATACTCAGATTGTATTACACCTGCACAAATAATCTAATCTGGTTAATTTGTAACGGTGCTATACATTTATATTACCAACTTATTGCAGAGCATCACCATTCGGCCTAATAACTGGCATGTCAAGTATCTTGAGGGCGCTAGTCTGCATCTTACTACAGCCTTTGAGCCAATCTTGATCAAATACCTGAAATGATAAGCCTTCCGGAATATCACCATCATCTGTCGATCGTAATTCTGGCAATCTATCAATAGTTTTTTTACCCTTTTTTTTAATGCGATTACAAAACTCTATGTCTCGATCCATTTTTAATACCAATTCATTAAATAACTGGGAGCGCCAGCGTAATCCCACTTTGCGGTAAACTTGACGGCCATTTTCCAGTACCTCCTCAGTATCTGAACATACTCGAGGGTCTTTGAATTGTGATGCTAGAATGGGAAATTTAGCCGTATCACACCATTCACGACGGCGCTCACAGGTCTGCACATAATGAAGTAGATCATCATCAGTCTTTGCTCACAATGAAGAAGAGAGACATTAACTAACCCTTTGACGAATCTTTGCGAGCTTTTTATTCTCCTTCTTTTTAACCAAATACTTGGCATCCTTTCGAATAGACTTCCATTCTCTTTTCAAATAAGTGAAATATCGCTGCATTAAAGCCGCTACGACCCCATAGTTATTATGATCCTTGTTCCAACAGTAATGATGATACTCAGTGCTGACCAGTGCAAGACGGAATGTACGGTAAAACACCATAGACATCAGCTCATTGAACGGATGTTGCCATGAGCTCTCCCAGTCCCAAGTGAATCGCTTTAGTCCTAGCTTTTGGAGCTCATTTTCGCAGTAGCTTTGGAAACCCTGAGACTGAACCTGTGTTGATGGCTCATTGAAAACATCCTTGGGGACATATCCGAGATGACCAGCCACTTTAATTGCAATCTCACGCTCTTCTGTGCTTGGTGGTGCTGGTAGTGAGGAAAAATCCTTATTCCTAAGTTTGAGTAGGAACAGGCAATGTGCGTGTACTGCTGATCTCATTCCATGGATATTCTCTGGAAGTTCTGCTTTCAGCCATTTTTGTTGCTCCTTCTGGCTTGCACGTTTCGCCACATTGTGAGCTTTACGAGCCTGGTTCCTTTGCTGTCTGACCTCGGATTTTTCAAGCATACTCTGGGCAAGGGGCATTTGAGGATGGGTGAACTCATTATTTGACTGAGTGCCATGATCATGCGCCGTGAAATTGTCACTCCTTGCTTCATCATTTGTTTCCATTTGAGTTGGAGACATGTTCTCATCCTCATCATCCACCATTTTTTCTCTTGATGAACTGGCATGAGCTGTTCTTGGTTTGGAGGAATATGGATGATGACGTCCAGTGACTTTCTCTTTATGGACCAGAGGTGAAGATGCATAAAGTTCATCACCTGCCATGCACATCATCAGTTAACACATCAAAAAATGAATGAAGACTGGTCATACTCACAATCTTCAATTGGCTCCTGAGATCGGACTGACTTGCCTTTAGGTGCCATATCTAACCCATGAAACAAACATATCAAATTGTGAAAAAGGTTATACACCGAAATTAAAATGACTTACTTTGATGAAGCGTCAATCCTGGATTTCCCTCCGACAGACCACTCCAAGTTACATTCTCCAATGGTCTTTTTCGTCGTCTCCCATCCACGTGCCTTTCATGAACAACATGAACCTGAGATCCTGATGGAATATTGAGGGTTGGCTGTTTACTTTGGCCAAAGGGATCCTGGGATGCGACTGGATTCCGACCGGGATTAAGGAGGAACTCACGTGGATATTTTGATTGGGGATTAACGTGTGATGAGATTTGAGGTGTGCCTTCCGGCCCCTCAGACACATGCATTTGTGTATTAGTGGGATTCGGGGGAATTGGAGTGACGGAAATATTTGGGATCGACCAAGTGCTTGAAGTTGGAGCCTTTGGATTTCCCACATCAATGTTAAGACCTGATACATTCATTGAGGATGCGATAGGGGTTGTGAGAGGAATGTTGGGGCTCAATGGTGACTGTGTTTGAACATATTCTATGCTAGATTCACTATTTGAGTCATGAACAGAACCTGAACGGGATTTATGTGACTTGAAAGATGACATAAGGGCCGAAAAAGTACAGTAATATTTTTAACTAGATAAAACACCTCAGTATTATGATAAAATAGAGTGATATTAGATGAAATCTTTTCAAATTTAGAATAGAGAAATTCTATGAATAGTTGGAACTAAGTGTTGCGTGAAAGTCCAATAAGCCTCTTTTTAGGAGAATCCTCCCTGCCTCCTCTTGAGCTCCTCCGCTTTTATCGGAAACCACCCGGCACGGCCTACCACCATATAATGTAATATTTCCTTGATCTCAAAGGGGACCCATCATCCATAAGTAAACATATTTGGTAACATTTCTGCCTCCCCATTGTCACATTTTGTGAATTATCCAAACTGCCAATATATGCATTGAAATTCCACAGCATTGTACATCTGTAAAGGGTTATATTCATGAAGGATTTACCCACAAAAGAGACATCACCTTTACAAGAAAGGCAAAACAATCCAAATCACACTCCAACCGATTAAAAGCCTGCTGCACTCAAACCAAATACCAAGACTTTAGGTACACTCCAACCTTTTATGTAATAGAGTTATATCGTTATGTCTGTAATAAGGTTTAAGCCATGTACGATGGCGTGCCAGCATACATGGTTTGAATGTCAATCCCCTCAAATCAATGTTGACACATCCCTATTGGAACACCCCTCAAGGGTCAAAACCGCAGTATCGCCATGTGTAAATAAAATAGTATATGTATGAGCATTGAGCAGCATGGCATTCTACCCAATTAAACTCCTAACCAATTCCGCCATCCAGATGAGACATGTTACACTCCATCAGCTGCAGCTCACGCACCATTACAAATGGGATAAAATTCTCAGATGGCTCAAATCATTTCCCCCTTCATAAATACTCACTCAATTTTTTGGCCAATTAATAACACTCCTAAACACTTTCACATCAGCCATAGATATTTATACACAAACCAACCGTACTCCCAATTCCTGCAACAATGACAACCCGCCGCTATTCCTCAATGCGTATATGCATGTGTCAACACTGCTCAACTCAAACACACTCTTCCCCTGAGGGTGATAGGCCTGGAGTTGCCTTCACACCTTTCCAATATAAACAGCACATTAAAAAGCTCAAATCAACCATTGCACCCAAATCTCTTCCAAACATCCCTACTTCTGCATCAGGATCTGAGTGCCCACAACTTCTATTGGATCAAACATTCCCAGCTGATTATTCACCACCATGGGCCCAAAGCATCTTCTCCACAGCACCGGGGCTCAATTCAATTGCACAGAAACCATACAGCAGCAGTCAAACCCTTCCTCCACAAGACCTTGGAATGATAATATCTGCCATTCTATCATTAAGGTATAATATACCCCGCAGGGCTTCACGCATTCTCCACCCCTCCCTAAACCTGCTGATCAAGTCCAGCATCTCAAGCTCCGGTGGTCCCCCCATTCCTGCATTCCATATACCTCAAGATCTGAGTACCATATTTGAACATCTCCAATTGGAGCCAGTGATTCAAAACTATATATGTTGTCCTCAATGTTTCTCTCTTAATGGCCTTACTGAATCAGTCACAACTGACCAACCCCACTGTCAACGCCATAATGACCCAAATGATCATGATCCCCCTTGCACACAATCATTAGGCAAATTCATATATTCATTTGAAGCCCACACCCAAAACACCACCAACATGAAGCAAAAATTTATACCAACAAAACATTTCATTTATCAACCATTCAAAAATTGGCTTGCCAGATTTCTCCAGCGGGCTGGAATTATGGAAATTCTGCATCAACATCAACAATCCCAAACTCCCGAAGATTCTCCAAAATGTGACGTCTGGGATGGATTGGTCTGGAGACGCTTCACTGGCACCAGAAATATCCATGACCCCCCATTTATGTCCATTCCTGGTGCATTGGCCTTCTCCATTTATGTGGACTGGTTTAATGCACATGGAAAGTCCACCCGGTTGGCCAGCATTGGACCTATCATGCTTATTTGTCTTAATCTCCCCCCCAGTGAAAGATTGAAGCCAGAGAATGTCTATTTTGCAGGAATAATCCCTGGTCCGAAGGAGCCAACTTCCCTTCAATTGAATTATTTATTAATGCCACTCATCAAGGAGCTCAAAGAGCTATGGCAAGGTTACCATTTTTCACCCACCTCAACAGGTCCATCAGGATCCCTTATCCGTGTTGCCATCCTCACAGCCATTGCGGATGTGGTTGCCATGCGCAAGCTTACTGGATTTATTTCCCATTCAGGCAACCACTTTTGTTATTTTTGCACCATTCACAAAGCTCAAATTGATGAAATTGGTCCTCAATTTCACTACACACGCTCATATCAAAATCATAAATCAACCATTGCCAAATGGCTTCGGGCAACCCCGCAACAAAGACAAGCAATTTTCTCTGAGTATGGAGTGCGATATTCAATTTTAGAAGACCTTCCGTATTGGGATGCCACCAGAATGGTTAATCTTGACATAATGCATAATTTAATACTTGGAATTTTGAAGGATCATGCAACTCTCAAATTGTGCATTCCAGAGTCCAAATCAAAAATTTACCTCAGGTCCCGCAGGAAATCCAATGACACCAACAGTTCAGACTCAGATTCCATGACCTCCAACAGCTCTCTTGATAAAATC
The DNA here is from genome assembly GCA_023105745.1 of Austropuccinia psidii. Taxonomy (NCBI): domain Eukaryota; kingdom Fungi; phylum Basidiomycota; class Pucciniomycetes; order Pucciniales; family Sphaerophragmiaceae; genus Austropuccinia; species Austropuccinia psidii. Next base: position 6,486,646 of record JALGQZ010000007.1, on the reverse strand, counting down.
ACATTGAGAGAGGCCCGCTCCCTGAGAAGAGACGCAGCAAAAATAAGAAATGAGCCACTCCCCACTACTTCCCAATGCCCACCCCTAACACAGAACATCCATCTAGTGGTTCTGCGGAGATTCCTTCATTTGATGCCGATTACATCCCCACTTCTGAGATCCCCTCTGAATTGGATATCACTGCACTGAGTGATCACCAGATCAAGGGTGAGGCTCTGGAGCATCTCCGACAAATCATATCTGAGACAATAATTCCCTCATCATGGACAAGAGTACCTCGCAACATGGGTTCCCCCTCTCATGGTAGCTTAAAAGCCGCTGAATGGGCTCTCTTATATAAGGTCTATATTCCATTTTTAATGCTCAGTCAACAGATGTCATTAGATGTACACCAATCCGCCAACATTAAAAGGCAAATGGGTCAGTCAGAAGAACTTGGAAATGAACTAACCAAGAATACATTCCATTTGATTAGTGCTATCAACATTGCCACAAGTTGGACTGTTTCAATAGGAGATGCGACTGCATTTGCTGAACATTGGAAAAAATTCCGCCTTTCCAATCAACTCCTGTTCCCAAAACAGAAAAGTAAACCAAATCATCATTTTGCTGACCATATTCCCGAACTCTTCCAACGTTGGGGCCCAGCACAAGCCTCAGCCACATGGGGTTATGAGCGCTTGATTGGAGTATTTGCAAAAATGCCAACAAATAACAAAATATGTACGTCAATTAATAAGATCAATATATTCACATTGATTAAACACCTGAACTGAATAAGATTAACTTCTTGCAACTCTAAATAGATGATATAGATAAAACCTTACTTCAACATATCTGTCGATGTTCCAACCTTTCCGTTCTCCTGAAATCCCCATCCGTGCCATGTGAAATAAAACAGCTTTTCGAATCACAGCCACCTGCCCTGTTCAATGACCATAAATATAACAAACCATCCCGCCATGACCAAGAAAATTATGATTTCCTGGTTGAGTACTTACAGAATTTTCATGCAACAAGGGAAATAGTTGATTGGATCAGCTTAGACACTACCGTGCAATCCACAAGTCATCTCACTTCAAGGATTGTCTCACCTTGGTATTTTCCAGTTTCAAACATTAATATTGGGAACAATATATTTTCAACTGAATCCAAAAATGTCAGCAACAGTGTGATATGTTTTATGAGGGGCAACTCACGACGCTTTGGTATTATTAATAGCATTTTTAAAGTCTCTGAGCCATCTAGCATACTGAACAATAACTTTCTGATCTTAAAAACTTTGAAGATTGATGTGAATTTCTTACCAGATTGGCCGCATCTGAATATTTATAAAGCTGTTGGTTTTGATGATGGACACTTGATTATATCTGAAGAAGAAATAGAGGGTAACTGTGGATTGTATGATAACAAAGTTCTGTCATGTGGACTGCTTGTAATGATAAAGCCATTATTTCATGAAATTTAGTCTACAGAAATGCAAATATCTCAGATTCATTAGCAATTTTGCTAGTGAATTAACTGCCTCAAAATTTAGTGACAGAGACATGCCATTGTGACAAGCAAAGCCCATTATTTCACATTGCCACAAAGAACTTACTATTTTGACATTGGGTACAGTGTGAATAAGCCAAGTTCAATGATCAAATGACCCACACACTCACCTTTCACAGCATCCAAAATTTCTAACTGCTCCATCATCATGTTGGAAGGGGAAGCGGCCCTTGCACACGCAAGCGCACCCGCACACGCAAGCGCACCCGCACCCGCACGCGCCAATGCACACGCAAGCGCACCCGCACATGCCAATGCACACGCAAGCGCACCTGCACCCGCACACGCACACGCGGTATTGTGCGGCAGGCCCTACCAGTGTCACCTGCAAAACAACAATCCCGCTCAGGCGGAGTCCTTTTATGGATGACCTGGTGAAGTCAAACCCCCCGCCTACATCAAGACTGGCTGAAGGACCTCTTTGATGTGTGTGTTTGCAAACAGGCGGGTCTTGGGTAATTTTTACCAACCATTGGACGGTTGCGGGATGATCAGGTGGTGAGGAATCTGAGTTGAAGGCACAGCGGAACCAATATTGGTGGATGTCACAGGATTTGGTGTAAGACAAGAGTAGGACGTGTGCTCGACGTTCGCTTGATTTTTGCTTGACGTGAGCTCGACTTTTATCCTGCTTGACGTTTGCTTGACGTGAAGTCAATCGCCAATGATTGACACGAGATTCGCCCTGGTGTTTCTCACAGTCAGGTAAGAATTCATGCAGTTTTTCCACAGATCTGCAAGGATCTGGTACTCCTTGTACTGAAGGGCATTGTTGTATGCTTTGTGGCTGGCTTTGTATATGTCCACTGAGGCTTCTTGTGGTGGTGTCAGATCTTTTTGAAGGTGAAATGGTATTATCAGCATCAGAATGACCTATTTTAGCTGTTTGGAAGTCATCAACTGACCCTTTTCCTTCTGTACCTGGTTGGCTTCTGCCATAATCACGTCTATTACCTTTCTGGGAGCTGCTTGAGGGGTTATAGCTGGCTCCTGATCTAGTTGAAGGCATATTTTATGATTAAAAAGCCTTAAAATAGTATTTTTACGTCAAAAAAATTACTATTGGCCAAATTCTTATCTTTCTGAAGGGTATTACTTATGTCCAAGTTAATCAATTCAGAAGATATTGGCTCAGGTTGGTTATTTTGAGTGTCAGGCTGAGTCTATGATAAAAGTATTATAAATGTATTTACAACTTTTAAGTATGACTTTGACACGGTAAAAAAGGATTAAAAAGATTTATTTGTATTAAAAAGAGTTTAATTTAAGAATAAAAGGGCTTTGATATATTGAATATAGTGGTGGTGAGTGCTGGTGAAAGCCCTGGGTGAAGCTTTACCTGTTGGATTACAATAATAAAGACTACAATAATTAAAATTAGAATTATACCTGTTTATTACCCAAGAGTAAAACTGTTTTTGACATTTTACTCCGAGGGTATTCAAGAGCAAGATGAGGAACGCAATTCTGGCTGTGGAAAGCCTCCTTCTTATCCTGAAATGGGGTGGAAAGGGTTCTAGACCTTTCCACATAGAGGAAGTGAAGATTTTGCACTCTCTGAGAAAGGCTTGTGGTTTTCAAAGACATGTATTAGCCTGTATTTGGCTCAGATGTGGTTTTGAAACCACATCTGGGCAGTTTTCACCAATGCAAGGTGAACATTTTCATCTGGGGACCTCACAGCCTGATTCTGACATGTATGACACGTAGAACGCTGTACAGAAACTGTATGGGACCCCAGTATTGACTGACATATGAGGTATTGAAGTAAAAACAAGCTCCCTTGTCTATTTGACACCGCATATTCCTGAATATGGGATATTATCCCATGGTAAGGCTGTATATGACAGCAGGTGTGAATCTGACCTCAAAACAGCCATAACTTTGTCATTTCTTGAGATATCAACCTCAAAATTGTTTCATTGTGTATCCCTGTATGTGCTCTACACAATGGTACCTCATTTTATATGGGTATCATTAAATACGGCAAAGCTATCCCATGTACAAGATCTTTGTACATTTGCATGGTTTAGGCAAAAAGCTGTATTGAGCTTATTTGCCCCATAAACTTTTTTCTAGTTGAGCTATGGGGAAATGGATGACCCCATCAGATATCCCTGATTGTGCTCTTTCCAAAAAGACCCCACTTTAGGTATCTCACGCTAAAACTGCAAAGGTTAGATGAGAGGTGAATGTTTTGTTCACCCTTATTTGGACTAAATTTTGCCATAACTCAAGTAATACAGGTGCTAGCTCAGTTTGGCTAGTACCATTGGATAGCCCTGGCTGAGAGCTTCATCTTGAATACCCATTTGATAGGGTTAAGCCTCTCCTTCTCGATTTTAGATGGGAGGTGAAAATTAAGGTTTATGCTCAGCAAGAACTTTGAGCAGGAATAACTTTGTTATTCTTTGTCCTATGGTGATAGGACTTCTATTTTCAGAAAGGGGTGAGTTTCCCCTTGCTTTTGAAACCTTTTGAGATCATTTGGCTCAGCTCCATGGTTGGGTGGTATCTTGGCTATACCATTGGTTTATGGTATTTTGGGTGTCATGCTTGTGCTCTGGTTTTGAGTCACAGGCTGACATTGAGTCACAATAACAGTACTATTATGGTATGAATTAACAGTACTGGCAGGAATAATGCTGGTGACTGTTGAGGCTGTTTCAATGTTTTCTTGTCTTACCATGTTGTCAGACACTAAAATTAATGAAAAAGCCAATTAATTAAGTAAAAAAAAGGTTATTTCAAAAAAGAAATAAGAATATAAGCCCCACTTATAATATGAAAAAAAATTAATTTTTTTATGGATTTTTTGGATTGTAAGTATTTTTTATATGTTTTTAAATTTTTTCAATATAAGAAAAAGGTTTAAAAAGAGTAAAAAAATATGTCTCAGGTAAAATATCACGGCTGGGCACCCAAATGTAAGGTGTGGATATGAAACTTTGATTAAAAATCAAGTACTTTTCCTGTCCCCAAAATTTGTATAAGGTAAAAAATCAATTAAAAATAGTAAGAAATATTGTTTTTAAGAGAAAACATGCCAATTTTATTGTTTATAACTTTATTAGTATAAAACAATAATATTATAAAGATTTATTGTTTTACCAACAATAAAAATTTATCCAAAAATACTCTACAAGACATATTTAAGGCTACAAAAGAAATTTCTTCAAGAGCAATTTCAATTGGAAATTAATTGAGCAAAAGACTGGAAGCAATTGATTGAACAACAGAGCCTTTAAAAAAATATTAAAGAAAAAACACACCCAAAAGTGACCAGAGTGAATTTGGAAACAAGGTGACAAAGTCAACAGTGATGAAAGATTCTTTAATTCACTTTTGGGGTGGCTCAGGGGTAAAAATGATTATAAGAGTTACAAAAAATGATTATAATGATTTTTTAACGTTGCTGAAAGGTTTAAAATGATTTAAAAAAGGTGGTTGGAATCTTTTATTGATTGGTTTAACAGTGTTGAAACTAATTATAAAAGTAAAAGATTATAACATCAAGAGAAAAGTGGGGAAAAGAAGAAATTCTTTTATAGCCATCAATTTTCTTACTCCAAGGGTAAAATCTACTCTTGTCAGTCGTGAAAAAAAGTCTGAAAACAGAAACACCAATTATGGCATCATTGAACCCTGGTTTAGACCAAAAAAGGGCTGGTTTAAGCCATTTTAGACCCTTAAATCAGCCATTACTATAGCAATACCTGGTCTAGAGCCTTCAAACCATGTCAGAGTGTGTGTAAGAGGCGTAGAAACCAGCTAAAACAGTTTTTACTAACATTTTTTTAGCTTAAGGTTAGTTTTACCCTCTTGGAAGCAGTTAAAACCACCCTGGTTGGTATTAAAACTTCATCATCAATTGAATCACAGACCCTGTGACTCAATTCCAGGCCAAAAGTTCATCACTTTTGCGTGGATTTTGACATCTCACACCAGTCAGCAAGAAATTTGGGGGTCTGGCTCCCCCTTAGAGCTAGAGTTCCTTTTCCCCCCCAATTTTAATCTTTCCAATTTATTTTTTCCTTTAAATCCTCATCATGTCTTATACTTGTGATTTACATATTGAAATCAATTGAATTGTAAAGTAAAATACAGTAATAATTGATAGCTCATATGTAAATCAAAGCTCACTTATGTAATACATGCGCACATTTTGACATTTCAATTGAATTCAATTGAAAATACTTCAATTCCTCATAGCTTCTTAAATAAACACAACACCTCAATTTTAACACAAAAATTGATGGTTAACACTTCATGTGGTGTGAATTAAATTAAAGTTTTGAGGATTCTCAATTTTTGTATTGAAAATACTCAAAACTTAATTTAAGCTTATTTAGAGTTGAGTTACAAAGATTTCACTCAGAGGTGACCCCACCTAACTTTTTATGAGGAATCAAATGGTGGAATAATTTTTATATGTTTATTTGTTGGATAAAAAGCTATAATATATTTTATATAAATTTTCACCAAAAATATTTTAATTTCATAATTTTGATTAAAAATTCATCCTTACCTAATGTTTACAAGTAAAAATCAATTTTCATAATTTTAAAATTTATGGTAATTTTATTTTTAAATTATAATTAAGTTTTGATTTTTAAATATAAATTTGTATTTATATTTTAAATTTTTGTTTTTATAATATAAATAAATTTCTTTTATCTATATTTATATCTTAATTTATCTTTTGTGGTCTTTTGGGTATATGAAAATACCTCTAAGGCGCACAAAATTTGTCAACCTCAAGTCAAAAGAAGAGGGAGAAGCCTCATTCTTTTTTATTGAATAAAGATTTCAAGTTGATGAATTCTGTAACAGAAAGAAGAATAAAGGACAGTTTGTGTACCTATTTGAGTGGGAAGCATAGTCTTGAGTCCTGTTCAAAAAGGCATACAAACAAGCTTACCAAACCATCAGGAAAATTTCGCAGCCAGGGAAAAGCCTGAGTGAAGATCATGCTGTGTTCAATGGTCTTCACTATTTTCATTCCAGAGCACAATTGTGCATTCTGAATACTGGTGTTAAGAATTCTCTTAGATTCTTTGTTTTTTCTTCTCTTTCTGATGTTTTTTACAGTATTCTCATTGACTCTGGTGCTACCAACTCATTTATTGCAAAGCAGTTTGCTCCCAAGAATTCTTTCACTATGTCAGAACTTCCAGAGAATATTTGTCTTATCATTTTGGACTCCTCTGAGTCCCCTTCCTTATTTGTGACTCACCATACCAGATATATGGTTGAGATTCTATCATTCCCAAGCTTTGAATGGGACTTTTTAGTCATTGATACTCCCAAGGGAGAAGACCTCATATTGGACTTTGACTTTCTTAATCATTTTAATCCATCTATTGATTTCAGGCAAGAGCTGATCACCTTTAATGCTGATTATAAAGACTATTATGATCCTTCAAAATCCTTTAGTACTGACTTTTCTTCTGCCAAATCATGTGAAGCTCTGGTTGGTGATTCTAGAGCATCATCTTTTCCATCTTCTGTCCATATTCCTTCCCTTAATTTGCATCAGTCATTACTATTATCTAAGGATGAAGTCTTCAAAGAGATTCAAGATGTTGGAGAAGATAATTTGGTATCTTCACTTCATCTGTTCTTGGGAATATGGACCTCCCTCCTTCATGTTATCATGACTCCCTGGAGGAGTTGTGGGATTAAGAGGAAGAGCCAGAAGAAATAGAAACTTTGATGAAGGTTGTTGCCTCTGTTTATCACCAGTACTTGGATTTATTCTCCAAGATGAAAGCAGAGAAACTTCCTCCTCACCGCGCCTGTGATCATCATATTGAGCTGTAGGGGTCTCTACCTCCAGTTGGGGTGATCTACTCTTTATCAAACCAAGAGGCAGATACACTCAGGGCCTAAATTTCAGAGAATGTAGAGAAAGGTTTTATTCAGCCAAGCTCCTCTTCAACAGGAGCACCTGTCCTCTTTGTCAAAAAGAAAGATGGTGGCCTCCGTTTGTGTGTTGATTACCGCAAACCCAATTCTGTTACTAGGAAGCACAAGTATCCTGTTCCTCCTATTAATCAGCTTCTTATTGTATTTAATGGTTCATCTATCTTATCCAAGATTTATTTGCATTGTGCATATAACCTGCTCAGAACCAAGGCAGGTTATCAACGTTTGAGATGCTTTAGAACTAAATATGGCATCTATGAGTATTTGGTTATGCCATTTGGGCTCAACAATGCTCCTGCCTCTTTTCAAAACCTTGTAATGATATTTTTTATGATCTTCTTCATATTTACGTTGTGGTTTATTTGGATGACATTATGGTCTTTTCCAAATCTGAAGAAGAACATGTCACTTATGTGTCCACTGTTCTTGCCAGACTCAGAGCCAATAACCTCTTTGCTAAGGCCTCCAAGTGCCTATTTCATGCTTCTAGTGTGAAGTATTTACATTCTGTTGTTTCTTCTGAAGGCCCCACGATGGACCAAGAAAAATTCCAGCAAATTATCAATTGGACACCTCCAAGAAACTTCCAGGAACTTCAATAATTCCCTGGCCCTGCCAATTTTTACCACTGTTTCATCAAGATTTATTCAAAGAAAATTAGTTCACTCCCAACTTTCCTCAAGAAATATTCCCGTTTTCCCCTCCATAAGGAAGGTCTTAGAGATTTTCAGCAACTCAAAGAGGCATTCACCATTTCCCCAATCGTTTCTCACTTTAATCCTTCTCTACCCACCATTGTAGAAACCAATGCTTCTGATTATGCCTGTCACAGGGGCTCTTGGATAGAAAAACAAGAGTGGTCTGGAAATCAGAAATCATGGAGCTCACTTGGAAGACTCAAAAAGAAAAAATAAAATAAAAATAAAGAATTGGATTTCTGTAAGAAGAATGCAAGTACAAAGATGAGATGCAATAAGAGAAATGAGAAGCCAAATGGCCAAAGAGCGAACCAAGTAAGTCCTTAATCACTGTTTCAACCTGCCAAAACAAACAATGGAATTAGTAAGGATATGACCACCAAATATCCATTGACAGGCAAAGAAAGAAAAGAGAAAAGGTGCTAAGTGACTGACTTGATAATATCAGTATTCACTTAACACAAATGGTAAGATAAATAAAGATAAAATAAAATCAAAACATATTAATTAACTGGGGGAAAAACCCCCCACGGTCAAAGGAGGCTGGTATATGTGAAAAGCTGAGATCTTGACTCCTTCAGGCTGGAAGCTGGTCTGTATTGAATACTGGAATCTTTATTGACTGTCTGATGCAGTGTATACCTTCCCAGATTGGGAAATGAACTGTGTTGAATGATTTTCCCATGATGTATGATTGAAATACAGGTCTTGATGAATCCAGACTGTATTGAAATGAATATGGTTGCAAAGTTGGATTGATGGGGCATTGAAACTTGAAAACTTGTTTTGGAACTGCCACTTGAATATCCCTTGGGAATATATTGCCAGTATTCCCTTGGAGGAATACTGTGAATGAGGTTAGCCAATGATTGCTTGGTAACAAAATTGGTATTTAAGATTGACACTGGTCCTTGAGCCTTGTTGAATCCTCTGGATAACGTGCTGCCTTGATGAACTGAATAAGAAGTTGAAATAACCATTTCATTTGTGCACCATTGAATTTCTGGTGAAAAAAGGTGCATAATGGTGTGTAACACCATTTATGGCATTTTGTGTTTATTGGAGGTTGAATGTGGCCAAAGATCTTTTGGAATGATGCCAGGAGGATAAGAGTGAAACTTGGGTTTTGGAGGCTTCAGAGGTGACAAAGTGTCACAGGGGCTCTTATGGAAGCAAGAGGGCCTCGGACTCAGGAATCAAGAGCTCACTTGGAGGCCTCCAAAAGATAAAGGAATAATAAGAATTAATTACTTTAATGAAGAAGAGTGGAAAAGACAAGTATGCCAAAGATAAAAGAAAAAGAATAAGAAGCCAAGCGCCAAAGATAATAAAGGAAGCCAAAGGCCAAGAAGCCAACCAAGTGAATCCTTAATTCACTGTTTCAACCTGCCAGAAAAGAAATGGAATTAATAAAGGATATGACCACCAATATCCACTGACAGGCAAGGAAGAAAAAGAGGAAGGGTTCTAATGACTGACTTAAGATTATCAGTATTGACTTCAATAAGGTAAAAGAAAATAAAGATAAAAATAAATCCAATATATTAATTAACTGGGTAAAAAGTCCCCAGGTGCTGAAAGGTGGCCCGTATATGTGAAAAACTGAAAGACTGATCCTGGAAGGTGAATCAATTGACTGTATTGTACCAATCGGGAAATACAGTTCTGGCCACCTTGAAATTTGAACTGTGTGATGGAATTCCCACAGTGGAATATGAAATGGCCCAATTGGGCCAAGGCCATACAGGTTAATTGAATGAGGCCTGTACGGATGTATTGGGTTGTCCAAGGAGTATTGAAATACTTGATGCCTTGACAACTGATTGCATTGATGTAATACCTCTTGAGAATTGCCTCTTTTGAATAATCCTGAGTAATGTACCAACCCAACTCCTGCAGATACAGGTGGTTGGGATCCTTGAAGAGTCTTCTGATTGCTGCCATAACTTGTCGGACTGATGAGCTGAATAATCCACCTTCGAAATGGGCGTTGGATTTTAAGACCTTGATATGGAGAGATGGAAATGGGTCCTTAAAACGTCACCATTGAATTGCTGAGCAAAAATGGTGCATAATGGTATATAATACCATATATGCACCAAGCCTGCAACCTCCAGTACGGATGGTAAGAAGGAATGGAAAGAATTCCCCATAAGTTGAGGAGAAGGCTGACTGAGCTGATCTGGTGGCCTCTGGTGGTTGCCAGAGGCCATGGCTGAGATAGTGGTCCATGGCCAAAAATGGGTCCTCCGGGATTTATGGCCAAATTGGTGTCCAACAGGTCTTTGGCCAATTTTGGGTCCAAGGGATTGGTGGCCAATTTTGGCTCAGGTGGGTCAAATTGTGGTTTGGGACCCACCTGGCCTTGGGGGCTAGATACCTACCCCCTTTGGCCTCATTGGATTAGGCCAAAAGGGGCCTAATTGGCCTGTTGACCATGAATCACGGCCCACGGGCCGTAGGAGCCATAGGGGGCCTAAATGGCCCAAAAAGGAAATTTAGGCCAAAACCCCACTAATGAAAGGGGGTGGCCCAGATTGGATGGAGCTGGCTAGGGGGCCTGGAGGCCCCTAGAAGACAAAATGACCCCCCAGGCCCAAAATCAAAGATAAAGGCCTGGGGATTGGTGATATGGAAATTGGCCAAGGAGGCCAATGATGCAGGATATGGCCTGAGGCCATAAATGATGATTGGTGGCCAGAAATGGCCAAATGAGCATAAGGAACCAAAGGGGACCAATTGGCCATAAAAGATATGGTGTGGCCAATTGGCCCCAACTTGGTTCCAGGTTGGAATTGCCACAACACCCATGGAGGAGGGTCAATCTTTGTGGTTTTGACAGTACCCCCCTACCTTGAATGATGAGCTCCTGAGAACCAAGATAAGGTAGAAGCCTGTTCAGGCTATTGAGACGGATTTGACGTAGGGATTCCAGAGGCATTGAATCTTGAAAAGAAAATTCTGAAACTGATAATGGTGTTGGCATATGAATTTGAGGTTGACATAGTCTTCTCTTGACATTTGCCGTTGAAAGTGTTGAAGGATTGAATTTGACGTAGAGTTTTGGAATAAAGATTATAATAAAAGAAATTTAAGGAAAAAGAAGAAATAAAGATAAAGACACAGATATAAAGAAAGGAAAACAAAAATAAAATAAACAGAAACATGAATTTTGAGGGAGAGTCCAATCTTCATCATGGATTTTGATGGTTGTTTTGAAAGTGGCTAGGGACCTGGATAAAGGAATTTGATGCCAGGTGCTCACGGAGTGGCCAAGGTGATGTTTTGAAAAGATTTTAGACCCCTCAGGGAAGTGCACGCCAGGAGAGAAACTTACTTTTAGTAGTTGCCACTCCCGCCAGTGCCATAAATATGAATATAAATTTGATAAGGAGTGTATTGAATTGGAAACTTGGAAAGGAAAATAAAAGTGAAATGGTCCATTTGCCCAAGTGAAAAATGGCCATGATTTGGAATTGATGTTGAAAGCCAGGCCAACGAATCTGTGTCCAAGGTGATGCTTACAACAAAAAAGAGTAGAATAACCCTAAAGGTGCATACCAGGAGTGGGACTTACTTATAATAATTCATCTCCCCACAAAGCACCATAAAATGATCAAGCTTTTGAAGAATTGGGTCCTGGCTTGTCAGGATACAAAGAATGGAAATCTTTGACAAGTTCAGGACAATTCTTGAGGTTTTCGGCTGGTTCCCAAGTGGATCTTTCTGGGTCTTGACTGAAACCTTTCCATTCCACAAGATACCATAATTTTCCTCTCTTGAGCTTTGAATCCAGTATTTGAGATACTTCCCATTCCTCTTCTTCTTCAATGATAATTGGAGGAGGAGGCTTGTGATGCCAATTTGGGATTTCTGATGTCTTGACTGGTTCCAAGAGTGAGATATGGAAGACTGGGTGGATGGATTTCCATTGAGATGGAAGCTTGAGGTGGTAAGCATGAGAACTGACTTTCTTCAAGATTGGAAAAGGACCAAACCATCTTTTGGATAGTTTTTTGGTGGGTCTGGTTGATTTGATATTTTTGGAAGAAAGCCATACCATGTCACCAGGATTGAAAACAGGTGGACTTGCTCTACCTTTATCTGCATACCTCTTAAACTGGTTTATGGCAGCTTCAAGTTCTCTCTTGACATCTTGCTTTACTGAGTGGATTTTTGTTGATAACTTTCCAGCAGGAGTATCTTGAGTGATGTCAACTGAATCAAATCGTGGATCTCTTCCATAAATTCTGAAAAACGGGGCTTGCTTGGTTGAAGAGTGATCAGAATTATTGTAGGAAAATTCAGCCAGAGGGAGCCAGGTGTTCCAATCATGTTGATGATAACTGACATACATCCGAAGATACTGTTCTAGTATCTGATTTACCCTCTCTATCTGTCCATCAGTTTCTGGATGGTAAGCAGTTGACAAGTCTCTTGAAATCTTGAGCTGCTGACAAAGATTGGTCCAAAAAGAAGAAACAAAGAGTGAAGCTCTATCACTGACAATGGTTAACGGAAGGCCACGCTTTGAAAAGATATTCTTGATGAATAAATGGGCCAAATCCAGGGAAGTTATTGAAGACATTTTTGGAATAAAAACCTCCATTTTTGAGAATCTGTCCACTATGACCAGGATTGATTCAAAGAAATTGGATAGCGGCAGTTGAGTGAAGAAGTCCATCGACAGACAAATCCAAGGACCATTTGGAATTGGAAGAGGTTTGAGAAATCTAAACTTCTTATGGTGAATATTCTTGTTTCTTGAGCACTGTTGACAGGATGAAACATAATCCTTGATAAATTGAGTCATGCCGGACCAGTGGATTTCCCGCTTGACAAGTTTGAGAGTCTTCTCTTGGCCAGGGTGGCCAGCTAGAGGAGAATCGTGACACTTTTGAAGAATACTAAGTTGAATTTTGGAGTCATTTGGAACTACCACCCAATCTTTGACGAGAAGAAGTTGGCAAGAGGAATCAAGAGAATAATCTTGGACAGATTTACCTTTACCCAAATCTTCAAGGATACTTCTGTTCTCAGGATCTTGCCATAATTCCTTCTGGATTAAATAAATCATATTTGAAAAAGATCCCACCTTGAGGGTTGAAATTCATCTTTCTTAATGAGTTGTTGAAAATTCATTGGAGTCTTGCTGATGAAATCCTCCCCCCTCTCCGGATAGACGTCGTCCCGACGTGATAAGGCATCCGGAAGAGTAGCTAGGCGGCCAGGGCGGTAAGTGATTGAAAAATGAAATTTAGCCCAACAGGATTGACGGCAAGTGAGTGCTTTGGAGGTCTTTAAGTATTGAAGGGAATAGTGATTGGTGAGAACTTCAAAAGGGGAAGACAGTGAAAGAAGAAAAGCCCTCCAGCGCTTGAGAGCCCAGAGCATGCCAAGGAGTTCCTTGTCATGAATTTCATAATTGAGCTCTGCTGGGATAAGCTTGCGGCTGTCAAATGCAATGGGATGTTTTCCTGAGTCAGAGACCTGACCCAGTACAGCACCCAAAGCATAATCTGATACATCGGTCTCTACAATGGTGGGTAGAGAAGGATTGGAGCGGTGGTGAAAGCCTCAGTGAGTTGGTGAAACTGACTGAAAGCTTCCTCATTGAGGGGCAAACGTGAATCTTTCTTGAGGAAACTGGTTAGTGATCTGATCTTCTTTGAATAATTCTTAATGAAACGGCGGCAAAAATTGGCAAAACCAAGGAAGGATTGAAGAGCCTTGAGGTTTCTTGGAGGCGGCCAATTGAGAATCTGCTGGACTTTTTCTTGGTCCATCTTGAGGCCTTCAGAAGAAACTACATATCCAAGATATTCCACACTTGAAACATGAAACAGAAATTTGGACCCCTTAGCAAAACGGTTATTGGCTCTGAGTCTGGAAAGAACAGTGGACACATGGGTGACATCTTCTTCCTCAGATTTGGAAAAGACCATAATCTCATCCAAATAAACCACAGCATAAACATAGAGAAGATCTTGAAAGATATCATTGACAAGATTTTGAAAAGAAGCAGGAGCATTGGTGAGCCCAAATGGCATAACCAAGTACTCATACCTGCCATATTTGCTTCTAAAATAAGTCAAGTGTTCATCACCCTCCTTGATTCTGAGCAGGTTATATGCACCATGCAAATCAATCTTGGAGAAGATAGAAGAACCATTAAAAACATTGCAAAGCTGATTCATAGGGGGAACAGGATACTTGTTCTTCCTAGTAACAGCATTGAGTTTGCGGTAATCAACATGCAAATGGAGGCCACCATCTTTCTGTTTTACAAAGAGGACAGGTGCTCCTGTTGAAAAGGAGCTTGGCCGGATGAAACCTTTCTCTACATTCTCTGAAATGTCGGCCCTCAGTGTATCTCACTCTTGTTTGGATAAAGAGTAGATCACCCCAACTGGAGGTAGAGACCCCTCCAGCTCAATATGATGATCACAGGCACAGTGAGGAGGAAGTTTTTCTGCTTTCACCTTGGAGAATACATCCAAGTATTGGTGATAGACAGAAGGAACAACTTTCATCATGTTTTTGACTTCTTCTGGCTCTTCCTCTTCATCCCACAACTCCTCCAGGGAATAATGATAAGATGAAGAAGAAAGGTCCATATTCCCAAAGAAGAGATGAAGTGAAGATACAGAATTATCTTCTCCAACATCTTGAATCTGTTTGAAGACTTCATCTCCAGATAATGGTAATGACTCATGGGAATTAAGGGAAGGAATATGGAACAAAGATGGAATTGATGGTGTTCTAGAATTACCAACCAGAGCTGCACATGATTTGGAAGTAGAAGAGTCATTACAGAAAGAATTAGAAGGATCACACTAGTCCTTATTATCAGCATTAAAGGTGATCAGCCCTTGCCTCCAATCAATAGAAGGATTAAAGTGATTTAGAGAGTCAAAGCCCAATATGAGGTCTTCTCCCTTGGGAGTATGGATGACTAAAAAGTCCAATTCAAACCTTGGGAAGGAAGGGAGCTCAACCATATATTTAGTATGGTAAGTCACAAATAAGGAAGGAGACTCAGAGGAGTCAAGAATGATAAGAGGAATCTTCTCTGGAAGTTCTGCCGTAGTAAATGAGTACTTGTGAACAAACTGCTTTGCAATAAATGAGTGTGTAGCACCAGAATCATTGAGAATACTGTAAAAGACATCAGAAAGAGAAGAAAAAACAAAAGATTTAAGAGAATTTTTGACACCATTATTCAGAATGCACAATTGTGCTCTGGAAGGAAAACTGTGAACACCATTGAACACAACATGGTCTCCACTCAGGCTTTTCCCTGGCTGGGAAATTGGCCTGATGGTTGGGTAAGCTTGTTTTGAGGTCTTTTGAAGCAAGAGTCAAGACTATGCTACCCACCACAATAGGTACAAACACCCTCTTTTATTCTTCTTTCTTTTTCAGAATTCATGAGCTTGAAATCCTTATTCAACAAAGAAGAATGGGGCTTGTCCCTCTTCTGAAAATTCTTCTTCTTCTTGTGACTTGAACTTGAAGAATTTTGAGGATGAGAAGTGACTTTGAAGGTCTGAGTCCCATCAAAGCATTCCGGTGCCTTCATAGATGGAGTCTTGATGAATCAGAAGAAGAAGCTGCTTGAAGATTGGCCATAATCTGCGTCATTTGCTGCATAATTGCCAATAAAGATGGTTCAGATTGATGAGAGGCAGGCTAATTAGACTGGGCTAGAGTTGGTCCTCCAGCACCTTGGGATTCTCCCACCAGAGCATGAACACCTTGAGTGCCATCAGACCCTTCCTCTTCCACAGGATTCTCCTCCTCCTCTTCCCCATCTTCACCTGGACCTTTGAAGCTAGTCCTTGAAATGCCTGGAAAACTGCCAACTACTCCTGAGAAAGGATTTGATCTTCTTGGCCCTATTCCTTCCTTCCTGGATGGTGCTGCTCTTTCCATGCGGGGTCCTCTATCTAATTGGGCCCTCAGTTGAGGAACTGCTGGGGTGCCATCAAGAGGAACTCTTGGATTGTCACCTCTCAATTTTCTCTCATTCATTTTTCATTCTGAAAATTGAAAACTGACCCAATTTTTATTTTTTGTTATATTTTTCAATCTTAATCTCAATCATCAATCTCATTTTTTATCCTTCATTCAGGCTTCTTATCATTTTGGTTTTCAAATTGCTCATCAGATTATTCAGACACGTTCTTCATATCAGGATTCAATTTGATTTTTTCTTCAAGAATTTTGATTTTCAGGAAGAATTCACTTTATAATTGATTTGATTGACTTATTTGATATAATTGACATTGAATTCAAGAAAATTGACTGACCTGAAGAGTTCTCATTGATTTTGCTGAATTTCACATCAAGAATTGACATAAATTGATTTCGACTCAAGAATTTATTTGACTGATTGATTTTCCCTGCAAGATTTGACTTTTATTGATTGATTGATTGATTTTATTGACTTCAAGATTTTTCATTGATATTGATTTTGACTTCAAGACTCATTTGACTTTGATTGATTGATGTACCTGAAGATTTTAATTGATTCATTGATTTTTTCCCTCAAGATTCGATTTGATTTGATCCTCAAGACTATTTCGGTTTTGCCTCAAGTTTTTATTCAAATTTTGATCATATTAATTTAAATTTTATTCCTTATTCTTATTCAACAATGCCACTCCAGCACTAACCTCCTGCAAGACAGACAAGATCTCAGGCCAGAGCTCAAGCTGTTCTCACTCCAACTCCAACAGTTCCTCTTGATGGCACCCCAGCAGTTCCTCAACTGAGGGCCCACCATCCAGGAAGGAAGGAATAGGGCCAAGAAGATCAAATCCTTTCTCAGGAGTAGTTGGCAGTTTTCCAGGACTTTCAAGGACCATTTCCAAAGGTCCAGGTGAAGATGGTGAAGAGGAGGAGGAGAATTCTGTGGAAGAGGAAGAGTCTGATGGTACTGAAGGTGCTCCTGCTCCGGTGGAAGCATCCCAAGGTACTGAAGGACCAACTCTAGCCAAGTATAATCAGCCTGTCTCTCATCATTCTGAACCATATTTATTGGCCATAATGCAGCAAATGACTCAAATTATGGCCAATCTTCAAGCAGCTTCATCTTCTGAAGCATCAAGACCACCAGCCTTCAAGACTCCATCTATGAAGGCACCAGAATGCTTTGATGGGACTCAGCGCTTCAAAGTTAGAAGTTTCATTCAGTCTTGTAAATTGATATTTCATAATGATCCGGCAAATTTCTCTCTAGACAGAAAGAAAGCTCTCTATGCCACATCATTTCTTATTGGCAGTGCTGCAAAATGGATTGAGCCTTATCTTTCCAATCTCACCAATCAAGAATCAAATTACCTTCTCAACTCTTGGAAACTGTTTGAATCCCAACTCTTCACTTTGTTTGGGGATCTGAATGAAGTCAGAAAATCACAAGCTGAGTTGTATTCTTTAAGAATGAAAGAAGGTGGGCATGTATCCTTATACATTGCTGATTTCAGAAGTTTAGTGTCAGGTTGAGTCTATGATAAAGGTGTATATAAGTATTTACAAGCTTTAACTATGACTGTGACACGGTAAAAATGGTTTTTAAAGATGATAAAATTGGTGATAAATGATTTAAATTAAGATATTAAGGGCTTTACTATAGAGATATAGTGGTGGTGAGCGCTGTTGAAAGCCCTGGGTGCAGCTTTACCTGTTGGGTTACAATAATAAAGACTAAAATACTTTAAATTAAGAGTATACCTGATTATTACCCAAGAGTAAAACTGTTTTTGACAGTTTACTACGTAGGGTATTCAAGAGCAGGATGAGGAGAGGATTTTGGCTGTGAAAAGCCCTCCTTTTATCCTGAAATTGGGGTGGAAAGGCTGCTAGACCTTTCTACATAGAGGAAGTGAAGATTTTTCACTCTCTATGACAGGCTTGTGGTTTGCAAACAGCCTGTATACCCTGTGTTGGGCTCAGATGTGGTTTTGAAACCACATCTGGGCAGTTGTCAGCAATACAGGGTGAAAATTTTCATCTGGGGACCACACAGTCTGATTCAGACGTGTATGACACGTAGAATTCTGTACAGAAACTGTACAGGACCCCAGTATTGAATGAATTATGAGGTATTGAAGTCTAATCAAGCTTTTTCGTCTATTTGACACCTCATAATCAAGGTACAACTGTATGCTGTCATAATACAGCTGTATTTGCTGTACAGTGGGATTATGACCTTTAAATGGTTATACCTCTGTCAGTGTTTGAAATATCAAGCTCAAAGTTGGTTCATTGAGTAGCTCTGTATGCTCTCTACACAATGGTACCCAACTTGACATGGTTATCATTAAATATGACAAAGTTATCCCATGTACAAGTATTTTTGAACATTGGCATGGTTTGGGCAAAAGCTGTATTAAGCTTGTTTGGCCAATAACTTCTGTTGTAGTTGAGATATGAGGAAATGGATAGCACCATCAGATAGCCCTGATTGGGCTCTCTCTAAAAAGACCCCACTTTAAGTATCTCACACTAAAACTGTAAAAGTTAGATGAGAGGTGAATGTTTTGTTCACCCTTGTCTGGTCTGAATTTGACCATAACTCAAGTAATACTGGTGCTAGCTTAGTTTGGCTAGTACCATTGGATAGCCCTGGCTTAGAGCTTCATTTTGAATACCCATTTGACGGGGTTAAGCCTCTTCTTCTGGATTTTCTATGAGAGGTGAAAATTAAGGTTTATGCTCAGCAATAACTTTGAGCAGGGATAACTTTGTTATTTCTTGTCCTATGGTGATGGGACTTATATTTTCAGAAAGAGGTGACTTTCCTCTTTCCTTTGATACCTTTTGAGCTAATTTGGCTCAGCTCCATGTTTTGGTGGTATTTTGGCTATACCATTGGTTTATGGTATTTTGGCTGTCATGCTTGTGCTCTGGTTTTGAGTCACAGGCTGACATTTAATCTGAAGAATGGGGGATTGGGGTGGAAGAGCTCTCATCCATCATTTCAGGAAGGGATTGCCATCCAGGATTTTGGATTAATTGGCCTCCCATCCTTCAAGACTTAATGGACGTTACCCTGGAGCTTGATACCAGGTACCATGAGAGGCAAAATGAAAAGAGTCATCATCAAGAGAAGAAGCCAGAAGCCTCAAAGTCAAGTTCTTCTCATCCTCAAAATTCTTCAAGTTCAAGTCATAAGAAGAAGAAGAATTTTCAGAAGAGGGACAAGCCCCATTCTTCTTTATTGAATAAAGATTTCAAGCTCATGAAATCTGAAAAAGAAAGAAGAATCAAAGAGGGTCTTTGTACCTATTGTGGGCGGAAGCATAGTCTTGATTCCTGTATCAAAAGGCCTCAAAAAAAGCTTACTCAACCATCAGGCAAATTTCCCAGCCAGGGAAAAGCCTGAGTGAAGATCATGTTGTGTTCAATGGTCTTCAAAGTTTTCCTTCCAGAGCACAATTTTGCATTCTGAATACTTGTGTCAAGAATTCTCTTTAATTCTTTGTTTTTTCTTCTCTTTCTGATGTTTTTTACAGTATTATCATTGATTCTGGTGCTACCAACTCATTTATTACAAAGCAGTTTGTTCACAAGTATTCATTGACTACGTCAGAACTTCCAGAGAAGATTACCCTCATCCTTTTAGACTCCTCTGAGTCTCCTTCTTTATTTGTGACTCACCATACTAAATATATGGTTGAGCTCCCTTCCTTCCCAAGCTCTTAATGGGACGTTTTAGTCATTGATACTCCCAAAGGAGAAGACCTCATATTGGGCTTTGACTTTCTTAATCATTTTAATCCAATTATTGATTGGAGGCAAGGATTGATCACCTTTAATTCTGAGAATAAGGACTATAATGATCCTTCAATGTCTTTTAGTAATGACTCTTCTTCTGCCAAATCATGTGCAGCTCTGGTTGGTGATTCTAGAACACCATCATTTCCATCTTTTGTCCATATTTCTTCCATTAATTCCCATCAGTCATTACTGTCATCTAGAGATGAAGTCTTCAAAGAGATTCAAGATGTTGGAGAAGATAATTCTGTATCTTCACTTCATTTCTTCTTTGGGAATATAGACCTTCCTCCCTCATCTTACCATGACTCCCTGGAGGAGTTGTGGGATGAAGAGGAAGAGCCAGAAGAAATAGAAACTGTGATGAAGGTTGTTCCTTCTGTTTATCACCAATACTTGGATGTATTTTCCAAGGTGAAAGCAGAGAAACTTCCCCCTCACTGCGCCTGTGATCATCATATTGAGCTGGAGGGGTCTCTACCTCCAGTTGGGGTGATCTACTCTTTATCAAACCAAGAGTCAGATACACTCAGGGCCTACATTTCGGTGAGCCTTTGAGATATGACCACATACCCAATAAGGTCACAAAATAGATTAAGAATAATTATACCTTTAATATAATTATACTAAAATTACTTAGAATAATTATACATTAAAAATAATTACTTCAATATACAAAAAATACCATAAATTGGTACAAAAATTGGTTTAACTCAAAAACCAATGAATCAACATGTAAAATAAATTATACCATTGGATTCCTCATGGAAAAATACACATATACCATTTTTATGGCATATCTGTAAAATCAATATTTAATGAATTATAAGGTATAATACCTTATAAAAACCAGAAAACCTTATTTATCTCAGGAACTAATGAAACAACATGTGAAATAAATTGTACAAGTGGATTCCCAACAAAAGTTCACACATAAAACAATTAATAAGCTAATTTCCAAAGTCAATACTTAAGGAATTATCCTGAATATATGCACTTTTTTGGTCAACGCATATGTTCAAGGATCATAGCTAATATCTTCTAAACTATACATGATAGAATGATGAACCAAAAATAAAGTTACCACGTAATTACTGTAAGAACACAGATATGAACTTTATTTTACAAATTATAAACAAGGTTAAAACCTATGATGAAATATTGATAAAATTCAACAGAGCTGTTGACCACTTTGTTGTGAAAGTGGTCCAAACTTAAAAAAAAGTATACAGTTGGATTCTACAAGTTCATTCGTGAAGAATGATGTAATTTTTATTATTAAATTCACGGTATAACCCCCTGAAATCAAGGTTTGAAGTTTAAAATATTGAATTTCGACAGAAAAGATGAGTTACAAGAAAAATCATCAAAATTAGAGTTTTGATGATGTAATAAAAAGACCTTGGCAGCATAATGAGGTTATGCCAGGCTATCAGAATTCACTCTCTGAATTGCTGTAGCGTTTAAATCTTAAAAGTTGTTAAAGATCAAAGTTTGAGCTTAAATTGAGCAGTTATGATCACCTACTGTAACCTTAAATTAAGTTTAACAGTCATAAGAGTGATAAAATTGGTGAATACTATTAGTTTATGATTAAAACTAATAAAATCCACGAAATTTGGGATTCTGCCAAGCCTCTGATGTCATCAAACTTAGAGTTATAGTGATAACTCTAAATAATGGTGTAATAATGATGTAATATGGTTTGATCAGGATGTAATCACCCTCAAATCTTAAAATATTGATCAATTCCAGTGGATATGATCAGTAAACGTCTACTAGAAGCTTGTTGGACTCTAGGAGGGAGGTATTTACTATAAATAGAGCTCTTTTTACTCTATTTTCCCCTCAGACGCATCAAAAACCTTAAATGAATTAAATCAAAAGGTAGTTTTCTTTATTCTGTATATATAAAAGCATTATATTATTAAAGACCAAAGACCACCTTGCTATAATCATCTATTTTGACGTGATTAAATCATTCATTTAATTGTTTTTGTTAAAAATCTCTATAAAAACTCATTTCCACGTAAAAATCCAGAATAATTTGTAATTTTCTTTATTTTTATTGTAAATACAATTTGAAAAGGTTGTATTTATATTTTTTGGCGTAAAATACTTCAAAATTATTATATTAAGTGTTAAAAGTAGGTTATTTTCTCTTATTATAATAATTTCTCTATTATTACTCTCTTAATAACTCTTTAATTAATATAAATAGTATTTATATTAATTTATAGCTTTAATATTAGTAATATTATTGTTATTAATTGTTTTTTATTAATAAAAAACAATTTTTTACGCCTTTATTATTTGTTGGTAACAATAATAAAGAGCTTTTCAATATATTAATTATTTTATATTAATATATTTATTTATTATATTATATTTTCATAATATAAATTATATTATTATATTTATTTAATAATATAATTATTTTACGCCATAATAATAATAATTATTCATTATTATTATATTTTAATCTTATTTATTCAATTTATAAGGACATTCAGAGTACAATAAGTAATAAATTAGTAATTTTTACTTATTGTTTCATAGTCAAACCTTACATTTGGGGGCCTGGCCGTGATATTTACTTAAAAGACCTTTAAAGAGATTCTATTTGGGTTTATCCAATAATAAATTATATTTATAATCATAAAATTATATAATAATTTTATATTTTATTGATTTTAAAAGCTATTGAGGCATTTGGAAAGCAATTGTACTGTCTTACACGTGGTTTTTCACATGCTTAGACTTGCAAGAACTTTCTTTGAGTGACTCTAGTGTTTAAAAGAGATATTTTATAAATTAAAAATAATTTTATTATAATTTAATTTTATAAGAATTGTATTCATTTTTTATTTTATTCTTTAAAAATAAAAAATAAAAATATTAAAAATATTAAAAAATATTAAAAACCAATAAAAAAAAAAGTTATTTTTATTCATTTTTATTCATTTCTTTATTTATTTCAATTTTTTAAAGATATAAAGCAATTTCTACGTGGAAAATTGCCATATCTTGACAAAAATAACACTTCTTATAAAAAGACTTATATTTATTTGTCTTTTTTTTAGTGTTTGAAGATAACCCAACAGAAGACAACCAAGCTACTGTTGAGAGGTTGGTGGAAGAAACTTGTCAAAGTTCTCCAACACCAGTTATCACCAAAAGAAAGAAAGCTAAGAAATTAGACTTTCCAGGACCCACCATTCAAGACTCTGAAGGTGAGCACCTCTTTTATAATTGCCACAAAAGAATTTTTATGCTAAAATACTTTTATTTTTTCTTATTCTTTAATTATGACTACCAGAAGAGGTTCCCAATACTCCATCCAATCAGATGGAACTGGACTCAGAGGTAGAATTGATCCCTCAAAAGGGAAAAGAAAGGGCAATATCCCCAGTGGAACAGAATCCACACAAGGAAGTGCCTTATCCCAAAGGCAAGTCCTAGAAATGCCCATGATATCTGAGCCTGAATTGGAACTAAGTATGAGTAACTCAAACAGGTACAAATCACATTCAGAGGGCTCAAATAGACATCTACATGAGCCAGTACAAGCAGTATTGCACAGTGTACAAGGACAAAGATTGGGAAATGTTGCCTCAAATACATCAAGGAGTGATGAACTCCTGGAACATCCTGAAAAAGTTCCTCAAAGAGGAGGAGATAGTGAAATACTCCAATGGATGGAATCCACTGTCATCCAAACCTCAAATCAAAAAAATCAAGGACTACCATGCCAAAAAGAGGGAGGTACCAAGGAAGAAGCCCCAGTAGCTTCTACCAGCAAGCCCCAAGCCAACCCACTTCCCCAAGAAGGGAAGAAGAACAAGAAAAAGCATTGGAGGAAACCATATTCCCCAAGCTACAGAATCCCAAGAATCCAAAAGGATGCCATGGACAATATTTTCAACATGGCCAGAACCTTGATGGAATTCAAGGACAAGGAAGAGCAAAGAATGAGACAACCTCATTTCCCAAAGAAATAACCTTGTCCAAAGATGTTGTAAATACTTTAACAGAAATTAAAAATAGTATATTACCTCTAAAAGAAATTAAAGATAGTTTATTATCACTACAAGAAATAAATAACAATTTATCTTCTTTAACAAAAATTGTTGTGCAAAAAAAGAAAGAAATTGACAACATTAAGTTTATTGTTGAAAATAATAAACCAAAGAATTTAATTGACAATACTCAAAAATTAATACAAGGACAACAAGAATTGTATAAATACATAAAAGATATCAAAGACAAAACTTTAACAATCAATTATGATGTGAGTATTGACAATCTTACAGAAAAATTAAATAAATTAAGTATTTCTGTAGAAATATTTGAAGAAAAGACTTCATCACACCAAAAATTACTTTTGGACCATGTGGAAAAAAGTGATGAAGCAAGAATGCATCTGAAAGATGATATTCAGAGTGAAATAAGGCTTATCACTGAAAAAATGGATAAAATTAATGAGGCTAATTTAAATATGCCAAAGTTATCAACACCATTTTCTCATATAAGAAGCCCTGTTAAAACAAAAGAGGAATTGTCAAATCCTTTCATAACAGACTTGAGTCACCAAGATAATAACCAAGTCTTAATGAAGGAAGCACCTCAATTAAAAGAATGGCCAACATTCACAGGAGAAGGTGAATATGACCACATGTCATTTATTAGAACAATTGATATGTTACAAGAAGACTATGCCATACCAGATGAATTAATCACTGCAAGATTACATTCATTGTTTGAGAAATCTGCAAAAAGATGGTATCATGGCATAAGACAAACAAATGGTAAAAATACCTGGTCTTGGTGGAAACCAGAAATAATCACCAAGTGGGCAAATGGTGCCTGGAGGTATAAAATAGAAAATGCATTTGAAAACTCTTTCTTTGAGCCAGAGAAAGACAAACCTTTAACTTGGTTCTTAAAACAAGTTGAAAGACTTAATGCACTGTACCCAGAAATGTCACAAAAGATGGTGCACATGAAAATACTTAAAAAATGTGGAGGAGAACTAGAACATGCCCTAAGAAGCAGGTGTATAGAACCATGCTCCACAGAAGAGTATATAAATGCACTAGAAGATATAGTGACAAGAACAAAAATTGGCAGGACTTGGAAAAAATTGGACATTAAAAGCCCAAATAAACCATTTATCAAAAAAGATAAATCAAAAGAATCCTTTAAGCCCAATACATCCAACAATAATGAGCAAAGAAAATGCCATAAATGTGGAGGTATTGGACACTTAGCCAATAATTGCCTTAAAAAAGCGATTTAATGAAATTGTGGAAACAGAAAGCCACAATGACAAAAAAGAGGAATCTGACTCTGAAAAAGAGACAGAAGAGTCAGAAAGCTCTGAAAGTGATGAAATCAATATAATTAATGCACAAATTAATAATATTGATATAATTTATGAAGTACTGGATGTTAATTCAAACTTGCCACAAGTTGGAACATCTGACACAAACCTGACAAACATACAAGATGCCAAAATGTATGGGACCAAACCTGCAAGAGGAATGGGATATACAGCTGGAAAATCAAGTATAAGTATTGTTATGGTTGATAACCAAGAAGGAAAAGTTAACTTGGATACAGGAGCATATTGCACTTGTGTTGGCAAAAGTTATTTAAAAACCATTGTCCCAAACTTGCAAGAAAAACTTATGCCAATACAAGGTGTCAAATTTAGTAGTGCAAGTGAAAGCATGAAGCCCCTTGGAATAATTGATTTAACACTAATTTTTCCTCATCCCTCACAATGTGTCAGAATTAAAGTAGAGTTTGTAGTAATGGACAACTGTACTAGTAATCATTTCATACTTGGGAATGACTACTTATCAATCTATGGTATAGATATCTCCAACCAAAAAGATAGATATTTTACCATAGGAGATAACAAAAGACAAAAGTTTGGCTTCTTAAATAACAAAAAACAAATCACAGTTATTAAGAAGGAAGAAAAAATTCCAGAAAAGGAAATTTTTATATCTGAACAACTTAAAGAGGCAGAATTCAATCAAGAATTAACAGAAAAAATGAAAGAAAAATTGATTGACCTCTTATTTAAGTATAAAAGTGCCTTTGCAACTGACAAAGAACCACTAGGTGCCATAATTGGACATGAAGTAGATATAATTCTTAATGTAGAAAAGCCTTACCCACCTTTATTAAGAAGACCTGCTTATCCAGCCAGTCCAAGAGCTAGAGAAGCCTTAGAGGTGCACATTAAAGAATTAATGGACCTTGGAGTATTAAGAAAGGTTGGACATAATGAACAAGTAGAAGTTACTACACCTGTCATTATAACTTGGCATAATGGAAAATCAAGGATGGTAGGAGACTTCAGAGCCCTGAATACCTATACAATTCCAGACAGATATCCAATACCCAGAATCCATGAGACATTGACCCAATTGTCACAAGCTAAGTTCATCACAGCTATGGATGCTCTTAAGGGTTTTCATCAAAATTTCTTAACAGACAATGCCAAGAAACTACTAAGAGTAATAGTCCATTGTGGAATTTTTGAATACTTAAGAATGCCATTTGGGATAAAAAATGCACCTTCCCATTATCAAAGAATGATGAATACCATATTTCCTGAAGAATTATCAGAAGGATGGTTAATTATCTATATTGATGATATTATAGTTTGCTCAGAAACTTGGGAAAATCACGTTACAAAACTAGAAAGGGTACTACAGAAAATAGTCCAAGTCAATATGAAAATTTCCTTGAAAAAGTGTCATTTTGCATATAGTGAAATAAAAGCACTAGGACATGTGGTATCTGGACTGAGTCTAGGCATAGACAAAAATAAAGTAGCAGCAGTACTACTTAAACCAATGCCTCAAACCAAAAAAGAAATGCAATCATTTCTAGGATTTGCTGGTTACTATAGACAGCATATAAAGGACTTTGCAAAAATTGCTAAATCCTTGTATAAGCTATGTGACCAACAAACAGTCTATGAGATGACAGAAGAAAGAGTCAAGGCATATGAAGAATTGAAAAATTCTTTAACAAATGCCCCATTTCTTCTAATGCCAGATTGGAAACTACCCTTCAAACTGTACATTGATGCTTGTGGAGAAGGACTAGGTGCTGCACTTCACCAAACACAAATTATCAATGATAAACCAGTGGAAGGACCAATTTGTTTCATTTCAAGACAAATAAAGCCAACAGAAGCAAGGTATGGAGCAAGCCAAATGGAATGCTTATGCCTAGTGTGGGCTTTAGAAAAACTGCATTATTATTTGGATGGCACAGTATTTGATGTAATCACAGACTGTAATGCTGTTAAATCACTATTAAATATGAAGACTCCAAATAGACATATGCTGAGATGGCAAATTGCTATCCAGGAATATAGAGGAAATATGACTATTGTTCATAAATCTGGAAATATTCACAAAAATGCAGATGGACTCAGCAGATGGGCTCTAACAAATACCCCTGACAATCCGGCATGGGTACCACAAGAAGAGCACCATATAGAAGGAATATGTGTTACAGACATTGGCACAGAATTCTTTAACCAAGTTAAAGAAAGCTATAAGACAGACAAAAATTGCCATATATTAAGCCAACTTCTAATGAAAGACTGCAAAGATCCATCACTTTCATCAAAACTAGATGAAATATGGAAAAAGGCATATGATGAAGGAAGATTCCACCTCCTTGATGGAATCCTTTACCAAAGAACAAAACACACATGTGTTATGGCCTTAACAGACAGAACACTAATAAACACTATTTTACATGAGTGTCATGATAGTGTTGCATCTGGACATCTCTCAGAAGATAGGACACTAGAGAGGGTGAAAACCTGCTCTTGGTGGCCAAATTGGAAGAAAGATGTTGCAGAGTACTGCCAAACCTGTGACAGATGTCAAAAAGCCAACAGAGCCACAGGAAAGAAATTTGGAATGATGATCCAAATCCAAGAACCAAAATCCCCATGGGAAATAGTTCATATGGATTGGGTAACAGCCTTACCTCCAGGAGGAGACAGGAGTTATAATGCATGCCTAGTGTTAGTTGACAGGTACAGTAAAACTCCCATGTTCTTACCATGTCATAAAGATGACGTAGCTATGGATACAGCCATAATGATATGGAATAAAGTCATTAGCCACACAGGCTTATTCCAAAATATTATAAGTGACAGAGACCCAAAGTTCACTTCAGCATTATGGACAAATCTCCATAACTTGTTTGGGAACAAGTTATCATTCTCAACAGCTTATCATCCTCAAACTGATGGTTTAGCAGAAAGAATGATACAGACCCTAGAGGATATGATCAGAAGATTCTGTGCTTATGGGCTAGAATTCAAAGATTCTGATGGTTTTACCCATGATTGGTGTACACTAATACCAGCACTTGAACTGGCATATAAGACATCAATCCATTCTTCTACTGGCAAAACACCAGCAATGCTAGAGAAAGGTTGGAATCCAAGACTTCCTTATGATACCCTCAAAAAGGACTTAGTGGATATACATCCAACAGCAAGCAGTTTCAAGATAATGCTTGACAAAGCAAGACACCATGCAAACAGATGCATGCAAGACTCTTTTAAATATGCAAAGGAAAGATGGGGTAAAAGTCATAAGCCACCTGATTTCAAAATAGGAGACTTGCTTTTAGTATCAGCCCTTAATTTCAATAACATAAAAGGCCCAAAGAAATTGAAAGATTCCTTTGCAGGACCATTTATGATAAAACCACTTCATGGACCCAATTCTGTGCAATTAGAACTCACAGGTGAACTAATGAACAAACACCCAACTTTCCCTGTAAGTCTGATAAAACCTTACAGTTCAAGTGACAAGGAGTTATTTCCACCAAGAAATAAACCCCCACTTGAGATTACCCCCTTGGAAGAAGGAGAGGAAAAGAAAATAGTAAAAGTCCTTAAAGAAAGAAGGACAAGAAACAAAAAAGAAAGGGAATACCTTGTAAGGTATAGAAATTCAACTCAAGAAGATGAATGGCTACTTGAAAACGATATAACAAATGCTGATAAACTACTAAGAAGGTTCATACATGAAAGAAAACCTGAAAAATAAAAAATTTAAGCATTATTGAGCTTCAAGACTAACAAAGTCTATTGAAGAGGTAGGACAGTGGATGATACCCTAATCATACATATCAGATTGTGGTACAATCTTTTTTGGTGGTAGGGAATGTGAGCCTTTGAGATATGACCACATACCCAATAAGGTCACAAAAAAGACTAAGAATAATTATACCTTTAATATAATTATACTAAAATTACTTGGAATAATTATACATTAAAAATAATTACTTAAATATACAAAAAATACCATAAATTGGTACAAAAATTGGTTTAACTTAAAAACCAATGAATCAACATGTAAAACAAACTATATCATTGGATTCCTCATGGAAAAATACACATATACCATTTTTATGGCATATCTGTAAAATCAATATTTAATGAATTATAAGGTATAATACCTTATAAAAACCAGAAAACCTTATTTATCTCAGGAACTAATGAAACAACATGTGAAATGAATTGTACCAGTGGATTCCCCACGAAATTCCACACATAAAACAATTAATAAGCTAATTTCCAAAGTCAATACTTAAGGAATTATCCTGAATATATGCACTTTTTTGGTCAACACATATATTCAAGGATCATAGCTAATATCTTCTAAACTATACATGATAGAATGATGAACCAAAATTAAAGTTACCACGTAATTACTGTAAGAACACAGATATGAACTTTATTTTACAAATTATAAACAAGGTTAAAACCTATGATGAAATATTGATAAAATTCAACAGAGCTGTTGACCACTTTGTTGTGAAAGTGGTCCAAACTTAAAAAAAAGTATACAGTTGGATTCTACAAGTTCATTCGTGAAGAATGATGTATTTTTTATTATTAAATTCACGGTATAACCCCCTGAAATCAAGGTTTGAAGTTTAAAATATTGAATTTCAACAGAAAAGATGAGTTACAAGAAAAATCATCAAAATTAGAGTTTTGATGATGTAATGAAAAGTCCTTGGCAGAATAATAAGGTTATGCCAGGCTATCAGAATTCACTCTCTGAATTGCTGTAGCGTGTAAATCTTAAAAGTTGTTAAAGATAAAAGTTTGAGCTTAAATTGAGCAGTTATGATCACCTACTGTAACCTTAAATTAAGTTTAACAGTCATAAGAGTGATAAAATTGGTGAATACTATTAGTTTATGATTAAAACTAATAAAATCCACGAAATTTGGGATTCTGCAAAGCCTCTGATGTCATCAAACTTAGAGTTATAGTGATAACTCTAAATAATGGTGTAATAATGATGTAATATGGTTTGATCATGATGTAATCACCCTCAAACCTTAAAATATTGATCAATTCCAGTGGATATGATCAGTACACGTCTACTAGAAGCTTGTTCGACTCTAGGAGGGAGGTATTTACTATAAATAGAGCTCTTTTTACTCTATTTTCCCCTCAGACGCATCAAAAACCTTAAATGAATTAAATCAAAAGGTAATTTTCTTTATTCTTTATATATAAAAGCATTATATTATTAAAGACCAAAGACCACCTTGCTATAATCATCTATTTTGACGTGATTAAATCATTTATTTAATTGTTTTTGTTAAAAATCTCTATAAAAACTCATTTCCACGTAAAAATCCAGAATAATTTGTAATTTTCTTTATTTTTATTGTAAATACAATTTGAAAAGGTTGTATTTATATTTTTTGGCGTAAAATACTTCAAAATTATTATATTAAGTGTTAAAAGTAGGTTTTTTTCTCTTATTATAATAATTTCTCTATTATTACTCTCTTCATAACTCTTTAATTAATATAAATAGTATTTATATTAATTTATAACTTTAATATTAGTAATATTATTGTTATTAATTGTTTTTTATTAATAAAAAACAATTTTTTACGCCCTTATTATTTGTTGGTAACAATAATAAAGAGCTTCTCAATATATTAATTATTTTATATTAATATATTTATTTTTAATATTATATTTTCATAATATAAATTATATTATTATATTTATTTAATAATATAATTATTTTACGCCATAATAATAATAATTATTTATTATTATTATATTTTAATCTTATTTATTCAATTTATAAGGACATTCAGAGTACAATAAGTAATAAATTAGTAATTTTTACTCATTGTTTCATAGTCAAACCTTACAATTTCAGAGAATGTAGAGAAAGGTTTCATTCAGCCAAGCTCCTCTTTTACAGGAGTACCTGTTCTTTTCGTCAAAAGGAAAGATGGTGGCCTCCGTTTGTGTGTTGATTGCCACAAACTCAATGCTGTTACTAGGAAGAACAAGTATCCTGTTCCTCATATGAATCAGCTTCTTACTGTTTTCAATGGTTCTTCTATCTTCTCCAAGATTGATTTGCGTGGTGCATATAACCTGCTCAGAATCAAGGAGGGTGATGAACATTTGACATTTTTTAGAACTAAATATGGCAGCTATGAGTATTTTCTTATTCCATATGGGCTCACCAATGCTCCTGCCTCTTTTCAAAATCTTGTCAATGATATTTTTTATGATCTTCTTGATTTTTATTTTGTGGTTTATTTGGATGACATTATGGTCTTTTCCAAATATGAAGAAGAACATGTCACTCATTTGTCCACTGTTCATGCCAGATTCAGAGCCAATGACCTCTTTGCTAAGGCCTCCAAGTGCCTGTTTCATGTTACTAGTGTAGAGTATTTGGGTTATGTTGTTTCTTCTGAAGGCCTCAAGATGGACCAAGCAAAACTCCAGCAGATTCTCAATTGGCCGCCTCCAAAAAACCTCAAGGCTCTTCAATCATTCCTTGGCTTTGCCAATTTCTACCGCCGTTTCATCAAGAATTCTTCAAAGAAAATTAGTTCACTCACTAGTTTCCTCAAGCAAGATTCCCGTTTTCCCCCAATGAGGAAGCTCTTAGACAGTTTCATCAACTCAAAGAGGCATTCACCCTTGCTCCAATCCTTTCTCATTTCAATCCTTCTCTACCCACCATTGTAGAGACCAATGCATCAGATTGTGCCTTGGGTGCTGTACTGAGTCAGGTCTCTGACTCAGGAAAATATCCCATTGCATTTGATAGCCGCAAGCTTCTCCCAGCTGAGCTTAATTATGAGATTCATGACAAGGAAACACTTGGCATTGTCTGGGCTCTCAAGCGCTGGAGAGCTTACCTTCTTTCAATTTCTTCCCCTTTTGAAGTTCTCACCGATCATTCATCTCTTCAATATTTTATGTCTTCCAAGATTCTCACTCGCCATAAAGGCCGCTGGGCTGAATTTTTATCTGAATTTCATTTCTCAATCACTTACCGCCCTGGCCGCTTGGCCACCCTTCCAGATGCCTTGTCACGTCGGGACGACGTTTGCCCAGGGAGGGGGGAGGATTTCATTAGCAAGAATCCAATGAATTTTCAACAACTCATTAAGCAAGATGAAGTTCAACCCTCACCGATCATTCATCTCTTCAATATTTTATGTCTTCCAAGATTCTCACTCGCCGTCAAGCCCGCTGGGCTGAATTTTTATCTGAATTCCATTTCTCAATCACTTACCGCCCTGGCCACTTGGCCACCCTTCCAGATGCCTTGTCACGTCGGGACGACGTTTACCCAGAGAGGGGGGCGGATTTCATCAGCAAGAATCCAATGAATTATCAGAAGATAATCAAGCAAGATGAGATTCAAGCCTCAAAGTTTTTTTCAATCAAGGTGGATTCATTTTCAAATTTGATTGATTCAATTCAGAAGGCAGTGTGGCAAGATTCTCAATATAGAAGTGTCCTTGAAGATTTGGGTAAAGGTAAATCTGTCCAAGATTATTCTCTTGATTCCTCTTCCAAACTTCTCCTTTTCAAATATTGGGTGGTGGTCCCAAATGACCCCACAATTCAACTCAATATACTTCAAAAGCGGCATGACTCTCCTCTATCTGGACACCCTGGCCAAGAGAAGACTCTCAAGCTTGTCAAGCGGGATTTCCACTGGTCCGGCATGACTAAATTTATCAAGGATTATGTATCATCCTGTCAACAGTGTTCAAGAAACAAAAATATTCATCACAAGAAGTTTGGACTCCTCAAGCCTCTTCCAATTCCAAGTGGTCCTTGGATTTGTCTTTCAATGGATTTTATCACTCAATTTTGACTGTCCAATTCCTTTGATTCAATTTTAGTCATAGTGGACAGATTCTCAAAAATGGCAGTTTTTATTCCAACAATTTCTTCAATAACTTCACTAGATTTGGCCCATTTATTCATAAAGAATATTTTCTCAAAGCATGGCCTTCCTTCAAGCATTGTCAGTGATAGAGGTTCTCTTTTTGTTTCTTCCTTCTGGACCAAGCTTTTTCAGCAGCTCAAGATTTCAAGAGATCTGTCAACTGCTTATCATCCAGAAACTGATGGACAGACAGAGAGGGTAAATCAGATACTAGAACAGTACCTTCGGATGTATGTCAGTTATCATCAAGATGATTGGAACACCTGGCTCCCTCTGGCTGAATTTGCCTACAATAACTCTGACCACTCTTCAAAAAAACAATTACCGTTTTTCACTGTTTATGGAGAGATCCACAATATAACTCAGTTCACATCACTCAAGATACTCCTGCTGGAAAGTTATCAACAAAAATCCAATCAGTACAGCAAGATGTCAAGAGAGAACTTGAAGTTGCCATAAACAGGTTTAAGAGGTATGCAGATAAAAGTAGAGCAAGTCCACCTGTTTTCAATCCTGGTGACATGGTATAGCTTTCCTCCAAGAACATCAAATGAACTAGACCCACCAAAAGACTGTCTGAAAGATGGTTGGGTCCTTTTCCCATCTTGAAGAAAGTCAGTACTCATTGCTACCACCTCATGCTCCCATCTCAATGGAAGTCCATCCACCCAGTCTTCCATATTTCACTCTTAGAACCAGTCAAGACATCAACAATCCCAAATCGGCATCAAGAGCCTCCTTCTCCAATTATCCTTGAAGAAGAAGAGGAATGGGAAGTCTCTCAAATACTGGACTCAAATCTCAAGAGAGGAAAATTATGGTATCTGGTGGAATGGAAAGGTTTCAGTCAAGACCCAGAAAGATCCACTTGGGAACCAACCAAAAACCTCAAGAATTGTCCTAAACTTGTCAAAGATTTTCATTCATTATATCCTGACAAGCCTGGGCCCAATTCTTCAAAAGCTTTATTCATTATGGTGCTTGGTGGGGAGAGGAATTACCAAAAGTAAGTCCCACTCCTGGTATGCACCTTTAGGGGTATTCTACTCTTCCTTTTGTTGTAAGCATCACCTTTGCCACTCTGTGAGCACTTTGAAATTTTGGACACAGATCTTGGAATGGATTTCAACTTCATCTCCAATCTTATGGCCATTTTCACTTGGGACAATGGGCCATTCACTTTTCAATTCATTTCGAATACTTCCAAATTCAAATTCATTCCTTCAGCAATGTTGTTTTCTTTTTATGGCACTGGGAGGGCTGGTAATTACCAAAAGTAAGTTCCTCTCCTGGTGTGCACTTCCCTGAGGAGTCTACAATCTTTCAAAACATCACCTTGGCCACTCTGTGAGAACCTGGAATCACATTTCTCTTTCCAGGTCCTTGCCCATTTTGAAAATCAATTGTCAACATTAGTGATCAAGATTGGAACCTCCTCAAAATTCATCTCTCTTTTCTTTTCTTTTCTCATTTTCATTTTAATTCTTTTTTTTTATTTTAGTTTCATTTTAAATTTTCTTTTATCATGTCAATTATCAGGTCAAAATTTTCATTCATTTTTAAGTTCAATTTAAATCATGAAGCCAATGTCAAAAGAAGATCAAGCAAGTCCTGCATCCAATGTCAAATTTTTAATATCAGTTCTCAAATTTTTTATCTTAATCAGTCCTCTTGAATCACTCTCTCAAAATCTTTCCAATAGCCTCAACAGGCTTCACCTTGTATTGGTGCTCAGGAGCTCACCATTTCAAGGTGGGGGGTACTGTCACAACCATGGCAATTCATCCCCTTGGACTTCAATATGGCATATCCATGCCACGTCCAATATATGGCAATTTGGCCATATCCATAAATCATTGGCCACATTGGCCATCTCACCTCACTTGGCCTTTTATGGCCATTTCATCATATGGGCCCAACTTGGGCCCTTCACCGTCATCAGGCCTTTCCTGGCCTTTCTCTACTTTTGGGCAATTTGGGTATTTCCCAGTCAACAGGGGAAATACAGCCCAAGAAGCTGTATTTGGCTTTAAAAAGAAAAGTGCGCAAACTGTATTTAAAGCTTAAAAAGCCAAATACAGGCTTTAGGGTGTATTTTCCCTGTTGTATGGAAAATACCCAAGATGCCCAAAGGCAAAGAGACAGCCTAGAATGGCTTGATGATGGTGAAGGGGCTAGGTTGGCCCCAGATGATGAAATGACCATTAAGGCCATAAAACATGACAATGGCCAATTTGTCCAATGATTATGGATATGGCATGAATATGCCATATTGAGGTCCAAGAGGGTAGACTTCCGTGGTTGTGACAGTACCCCCTACCTTGAAATGGTGAGCTCCTGAACACCAATACAAGTGGAAGCCTGTTGAGGCTATTGTAAAGGGTTTAGAGAGAGGTATAATGAGGAGTTCTTTTGAGAAAAGAGAATTTGATACTGATATCAAAATGTTGGCATATGACGTGGGACTGGCTTGATCTTCTTTTGACATGGGCTTCAAGATTTGATGATGAATGAAATGAATGAGAATCTTGACGTGAAATTTGACGAGATAAGAGAAAATTTAAGATTGAAATAAAAATAAAAATAAAAGAATGAAAATGAAAATAATAAAAGAAAAAATAAAAGAGAAATTGATCTTGAGGAGGTTCCAATATTCATCAGAGAGGTTGGTAATCAATTTTGAAATTGGCCAAGGACCTGGGAAGAGAAATTTGATTCCGGCTGCTCACAAAGTGACCAAGGTGATGCTTTCAAATATTGTAGACCCCTCAGGGAAGTGCACACCAGGAGAGGAACTTACTTTTGGTAATCACCACACCTGCCAGTAGCATAAAAGAAAATGAATTTGTTGAAGGAATGACTTGGAATTGGAAAGACTTGGAAGTCAAATGAAAAAATGAATTGTTCATTTGCCCATGTGAAAAATGGTCATATTTTCGGATTTGATGTTGAAAGACAGGCCAAAGATCTGTGTCCGAAAATTTCAGAATGCTCACAGAGTGGCCAAGGTGATTCTTACAACAAGAAGGCGTAGAATACCCCTAAAGGTGCATACCAGGAGTGGGACTTACTTTTGGTAATTCCTCTCCCCACCAAGCACCATAAACAATAAAGCTCTTGAAGAATTGGGTCCTGGATTTTCAGGATATAAAGAATGAAAATGCTTAACCAGTTCAGGACAATTCTTGAGGTTTTTGGCAGGTTCCCAAGTGGATTATTCTGTGTGAGGTGTGGATATGAAAATTTGATTAAAAATCAAGTACTTTTCCTGTCCTCAAAATTTGTATAAGGTAAAAATCAATGAAAAATACTAAAGGATATTATTTTTAAGAGAAAACACGCCAAATTGATTTTTTTGTAGCTTTATTAGTATAAAAAAATAATATTATGAAGATTTATGGTTTTACCAACAATAAAAATTTATCCAAAAATACTCTACAAGAGATATTTAAGGCTACAAAAGAAATTTCTTCAAGAGCAATTTCAATTGAAATTAATTGAGCAAAGAACTGCAATAAATTAATTAAAGAACAAAGTCTTTCAAAAGAATATTAAAGAGAAAACACGCCCAAAAGTGACCAGAGTGAATTTGGAAACAAAGTGACAAAGTTTGCAGTGATGAAAGATGCTTTAATTCACTTTTGCGGTGGTTCAGGGGTAAAAATGATTATAATGATTTTTTCACGTGGTTGAAAGGTTTAAAATGATTTAATAAAGGTGGTTGGAATCTCTTATTGATTAGTTTAATAATGTTTAAACTAATTATAAAAGGAAAAGATTGTAACATGAAGAGAAAAGTGGGGCAAAGAAGACATTCTTTTATAGCCATCTATTTTCTTATTCCAAAAGCAAAATTTACTCTTGTCAAGAGTGAAAAACAGTCTGACAACAGAAAAGCC
This sequence comes from Austropuccinia psidii, assembly GCA_023105745.1. Taxonomy (NCBI): domain Eukaryota; kingdom Fungi; phylum Basidiomycota; class Pucciniomycetes; order Pucciniales; family Sphaerophragmiaceae; genus Austropuccinia; species Austropuccinia psidii. The sequence continues at coordinate 6,449,482 of JALGQZ010000007.1, read as the reverse complement.
AATTATGGCATCATTGAACCCTGATTTAGACCAAAAAGGGCTGGTTTAAGTCATTTTTAGCCATTTTAGACCCTTAAATCAGCCATTACTATAGCAATACTTGGTCTAGAGCCTTCAAGACACGTCAGAATGTGTGCAAGAGACGTAGAAACCAGTTAAAACTGTTTTGAATATGATGGTTTTTATCTTAAGAGTAGTTTTACCCTCTTGGCAACAGCTAAAACTACCCCAGTTGGTATCAAAACCTCATCATCAATTGAGTCCACAGACCCTGTAACTCAATTCCAGGCCAAAAGTGATGAACTTTTGCGTAAATTTTGACATCCCACGCCTGTCAGCAAGGACTTTGGGGGTCTACCTCCCCCTTAGAGCTGGAGTTCCTTCCCCCCCCAAATTTAATCTTTCCAATTTACTTTTCCTTTAACTCCTCATCATGTAGTATACTTATAGTTTACATATGTAATTCAATTGAATTGTACAGTACAATACAGTAATAATTGATACCTCATATGTAAATCAAAGTTCACTTATGTAATACACGCGCACATTTTGACATTTCAATTGAATTCAATTGAAAATACTTCAATTCCTCATAACTCCTAAACTAAACACAACACCTCAATTTTAACACAAAAATTGATGGTTAACACCACATGTGGTGTGAATTAAATTAACGTTTTGAGGATGTTCAACTTTTGTATTGAAAATACTAAAAACTTAATTTAAGCTTATTTAGAGTTGAGTTACAAGAATTTCACTCAGAGGTGACCCCACCTGATTTTTTATGAGGAATCCAATGGTGAAATAATTTTTATATGTTTATTTATTGGATAAAAATTTATAATAATTTTTATTTTACTTTTTTCCAAATTTATTTATTTTTTTATAATTTTGTTAAAATTTCATTTTTACTTGAATTTTTCAAGTATAAAAGTAATTTTATTTTTAAATTGTAATTAATTTTTTTATTTTGAATATAATTTTATATTTATATTTTGATTTTTATTTTGATAATATAAATAAATTTATTTTATTTATATTAATATGTTACTTTTGTATTTTTGGTCTTTTGGGTATATGAACTTACCTGTAAGGCTCACATTCTGTGTCTTGCCTGAAACCTTTCCATTCCACCAAATAACATAATTTTCTTCTCTTTAACTTTGAATCCAGTATTTGGGAGACTTCCCATTGCTCTTCTTCTTCAATGATGATTGGAGGAGGAGGCTCCTGATGCCAATTTGGGATTGTTGATGTCTTGAATGGTTCAAGGAGGGAAATATGGTATACTGGATGGATGGATTTCCTTTCAGATGGAAGCTTTAGGTGGTAAGCATGAGGACTGATTTTCTCCATGATTAGAAAAGGCCCCAACCATCTTTCAGACCGCTTTTTTGTGGGTCTTGTTGATTTGATGTTCTTGGAAGAAAGCCATACCATGTCACCAGGATTGAAAATGGATGGACTTGCTCTACTTTTATCTGCCTACCTTTTAAACCTGTTTATGGGAACTTCAAGTTCTCTGTTGAGGTCTTGCTTTATTGATTGGATTTTTATTGATAACTTTCCAGCAGGATTGTCTTGAGTGATGTGAACTGAATCAAATTGTGGATCTCTTCCATAAACAGTGGAAAATGGCAATTTCTTGGTTGATAATTGGTCAGAATTATTGTAGGCAAATTCAGCCAGAGGGAGCCAGGTGTTCCAATCATCTTGATGATGACTGACATACATCCGAAGTTACTTTTCTAGTATCTGATTTACCCTCTCTGTCTGTCGATCAGTTTCTGGATGGTAAGCAGTTGACAGATCTCTTAAAATCTGGAGCTGCAGACAAAGATTGGTCCAAAAGGAAGAAACAAAAATAGAACCTCTATCAATAACAATGCTTGAAGGAAGGCCATGCTTTGAGAAAATATTCTTGATGAATAAATGGGCCAAATCTAATAAATTTATTGAAGACACTGTTGGAATAAAAACTGCCATTTTTGAGAATCTTCCCACTATGACAAGGATTGAGCCAAATGAATTGGACAGTGGCAATTGGGTGATGAAAATCATTGAAAGACAAATCCAAGGACCATTTGGAATTGGAAGAGGTTTGAGGAGTCCAAACTTCTTTGATGTAAATCTTTGTTTCTTGAGCACTTTTGATAGGATGATACATAATCCTTGATAAATTGAGTCATGCCAGACCAGTGCAAATCACACTTGACAAGTTTGAGGGTCTTCGTTTGGCCAAGGTGTTCAGCTAGAGGAGAGTCATGCCTTTTCAGAAGTATTCTGATCTGAATTGTGGGCTCATTTGTGACCACCACCTGATCTTTGAACAGAAGAAGTTGGGAAGAGGAATCAAGAGAATAATCTTGGACAGATTGATGTTTTTGCAAATCTTGAGGAATACTTCTATATTGAGAATCTTGCCATAATGCCTTCTGAATTGATTTAATCAAATTTGAAAATGCTTCCACCTTGACTGCAGAGAATTTTGAGGCTTGAATTTCATCTTGCTTGATTATTTTTTGATAATTCATTGGATTCTTGCTGATGAAATCTTCCTTCCTCTCTAGGTAAACATTGTCCCAATGTGACAATGCATCTGGAAGGGTAGCCAAGCGGCCAGGGCGGTAGGTGATTCAAAAGTGGAACTCAGAGAGAAATTGAGCCTGGAGGGCTTGACAGCAAGTGAGAATCTTTGATTACATTAAATATTGAAGTGAGGAAGGATTGGTGAGAACTTCAAAAGGAGATGACATAGAAAGAAGAAAAGCCCCCTGCGCTTGAGAGCACAGACTATGCGAAGGAGTTCCTTGTCATGAATCTCATAGTTGAGCTCTGCTGGGATAAGCTTGCGGCTGTCAAATGCAATGGGATGTTTTCCTGAGTCAGAGACCTGACTCAGTACAGCACCCAAGGCATAATCGGATGCATCGGTCTCTACAATGGTGGGTAGAGAAGGATTGGAGCGGTGGTGAAAGCCTCTTTGAGCTGATGAAGCTTTCTAAGAGCTTCCTCAGTGAGGGGAAAACGGGAATCTTTCTGGAGGGCAGTTGTGAGGGAAGTAACTTTCTTTGAATAATTTTTGATGAAATGGCAGTAAATTTTCGCAAAGCCAAGGAATTATTGAAGAGCCTTGAGGTTTCTTGGAGGTGGCCAATTGAGAATTTGCTGGAATTTTGCTTGGTCCATCTTGAGGCCTTCAGAAGAAACAACATGACCTAAGTAATCTACACTCTAAACATGCAATAGGCAGATGGAGGCCTTATCAAAAAGGTTATTGGCTCTGGGTCTGGAAGGAACAGTGGAGACATGGGTTACATGTTCTTCTTCAAATTTGGAAAAGACCATAATGTCATCCAAATAAACCATAACATAAATATGAAGAAGATGATAGAAAGTATCATTACAAGGTTTTGAAAAGAGGCAGGAGCAATGGAAAACCCAAATGGCATAACCAAATACTCATAGCTGCTATATTTAGTTCTCCAAAATGTCAAATTTTTATCACCTTCCTTGATTCTGAGCAGGTTATACGCACCACGCAAATCAATCTTGGAGAAGATAGAAGAAACATTGAAAACAGTAAGAAGCTGATTCATAGGAGGAACAGGATATTTGTTCTTCCTAGTAACAGCATTGAGTGTGAGGTAATCAACACACAAATGGAGGCCACAATCTTTCTTTATGACAAAGAGGACAGGTGCTCCTGTTGAAGAGGATCTTGGATTGATGAAACCTTTCTCTACATTCTCTGAAATTTAGGCCCTGAGTGTATCTGACTCTTGGTTAGATGAAGAGTAGATAACCCAAACTGGAGGTAGAGACCCCCCCAGCTTGATATGATGATCACAGGCATGGTGAGGAGGAAGTTTCTCTGCTTTCATCTTGGAGAATACATCCAAGTACTTGTGATAAACAGAAACAACAATCTTAATCACAGTTTCTATTTCTTCTGGCTCTTCCTCTTCATTCCACAACTCCTCCAGGGAGTCATGATAAGATGAAGAAGGAAGGTCCATATTCCCATAGAAGAGATGAAGTGAAGATACAGAATTATCTTCTCCAAACTCTTGAATCACTTTGAATACTTCATCTGTACATGATAGTAATGACTGATGGGAATTAAGGGAAGGAATATGGAGAGAAGATGGAAATGATGGTGTTCTAGAATCACCAACCAGAGATGCAAATGATTTGGCGTAAGAAAAGCCATTACTGAAAGATTTTGAAGGATCAAGATAGTCCTTTTGATCAAACATTAAAGGTCATCAGCCCCTGGTTTTAATAAATAGAAAGATTAAAATGATTAAGAAAGTCAAAGCCCAATATGAGGTCTTCTCCCTTGGGAGTATCAATGACTAAAAGGTCCCCTTCAAAGCTTTGGAAGGGAGGGAGCTCAACCATATATTTAGTATGGTGAGTCCCAAATGAAGCAGGAGACTCTTAGGAGTCAGGAATAATAAGAGAAATCTTCTCTGGGGATTCTGACATGGTCAAAGAATACTTGTGAACAAACTGCTTTACAAAAAATGAGTTGGTAGAACCAGAATCAATGAGAATACAGTAAAACATATCAGAGAGAAAAGATAAAACAAAGAATTCAAGAGAATTTTTGACACCAGTATTCAGAATGCACAATTGTGCTCTGGAAGGAAAACAGTGAAGACGATTGAACACAACATGATCATCACTCAGGCTTTTCCCTTGCTGGGAAATTTGCCTGACGGCTACTATGCTTCCCAGCACAATAGGTACATGAACCCTCCTTGATTGTTCTTTCTTTATCAGAACTCATCAGCTTCAAATATTTATTTAATAAAGAAGAATGGGGCTTGTCACTCTTCTGAAAATTCTTCTTCTTCTTTTGACTTGAGCTTGAAGAACTTGACTTTGAGGATTCTGGCTTCTTCTCTTGATGATGACTCTTTTCATTTTTCCTCTCATGGTACCGGGTATCGAGTTCCAATGTAATTTACATTAAGTCTTGAGGAGTGTCAATTCTTGAAGGATGGGAGGCCAATTGTGTCAGCCTGTGACTCAAAACCAGAGCACAAGCATGACAGCCAAAATACCATAAACCAATGGTATAGCCAAGATACCACCAAAACATGGAGCTGAGCCAAATTAGCTCAAAAGGTATCAAAAGAAAGAGGAAACTCACCCCTTTCTGAAAACATAAGTCCCATCACCATAGGACAAGAAATAACAAAGTTATTCCTGCTCAAAGCTATTGCTGAGCATAAACCTTAATTTTCACCTCCCATCTATAATCTAGAAAGAGAGGCTTAACCCCATCAAATGGCATTCAAAATGAAGCTCTGAGCCAGGGCTATCCAATGGTACCAGCCAAACTGAGCTAGCACCAATATTACTGGAGTTATGACCAATTTCAGGCCAAACAAGGGTGAACAAAATATTCACCTCTCATCTAACCTCTACAGTTTTAGTGTGGGATACTTGAAGTGGGGTCTTTTTGGAAAGAGCACAATCAGGGCTATCTGATGGTGTCATCCACTTCCCCATATCTCAATTACTACAGAAGTTATGGGGCAAACAAGCTCAATACAGCTTTTTGCCCAAACCACGCCTATGTACAAAAAACCTTGTACATGAAATAACTGTGTCATATTTAATGATAAGCATATCAAATGAAGTACCATTGTGTAGAGCACATTCACGGCTACACACAGAACCAATTTTGAGGTTGATATCTCAAGAATTGACAAAGTTATGGCTGTTTTAAGGTCAAAATCCCACCTGCTGTCACATACAGCCTTACCATGGGATAATATCCCATAACCATGAATATGAGGTTTCAAATAGACGAAGAAGCAAGTTTTTACTTCAATGCCTCATATTTCAGTCATTACTGGGGTCTCATACAGTTTCTGTACAGCATTCTACACGTCATACACGTCAGAATCAGGCTGTGAGGTCCCCAGATGAAAATTTTCACCCTGTATTGGTGAAAACCGCCCAGATGTGGTTTCAAAACCACATCTGAGCCCAATAAAGGTTATACAGGCTGTTTTCAAACCACAAGCCAGTACTAGAGAGTGAAAAAATCTTCACTTCCTCTACGTGGAAAGGTCTAGCACCCTTTCCACCCCATTTCAGGATAAAAAGGAGGCTTTTCACAGCCAGAATTGTTTCCTCATCCTGCTCTTGAATACCCTACGTAGTAAACTGTCCAAAACAGTTTTACTCTTGGGTAATAATCAGGGTATAATTATAATTTTAATTATTTTAGTTCTTATTATAGTAATCCAACTGGTAAGACTGCATCCAGGGTCCTCAATAGCGCTCACCACCACTATTTTACAATAGTAGAACCCTTTTATTATATTATAAAATATTATATCATTAAAAAGCTCTTATTTTTAAATCATTTTCACGTGTCACAGTCATAGTTCTAGTTGTAAATAGCCTAATTACTGCTTCAAAATAGACTCCAGCTGACAAATTGATCCAAATCCTGGTTGGAAATGCCCTCCTTAAATGATGGATAAGAGCCCTTTCACCCCAATCTCCAATTCTTGAGACCAGACTTCCAAAATCAGAAGTGTATAAAAATACATGCCCACCTTCTTTCATTCTTAAAGAATCCAATTATGCTTCAGATTTTCTGAATTCATTTGGGTCCCAAAATAAGGTGAAGTGTTGAGATTCAAATAATTTCAATGAATTGAGACAGTAATTTGGATCTTGACTGGTGAGATTGGAAGGGTAAGGCTCAATCCATTTTGAAGCCCTGCCAATGAGAAATGAAGTGGCATAAAGACCTTCTTTCTGTCTTGAGAGAGGTTTTCTGGATCATTATGTACAATTAGTGGACAAGAATCAATAAAGCTTCTAACTTTGAAGGGTTGAGTCCCGTTAAAGCATTCTGGTGAATTCCTAGATGAAGTCTTGAAGGCTGGTGATCTTGATGCTTCAGAGGATGAAGCTGCTTGAAGATTGGCCATAATCTGAGTCCTTTGCTGCATAATGGCCAATAAATATGGTTCAGACTGATGATAGAAATGCTGATTAGACTGGGCTAGAGCTGGTCCTTCAGTACCTTGGGATGCCCCCACAGGAGCAGGAACACCTCCAGTACCATCAAAGCCTTCCTCTTCCACATAATTCTCCTACAACTCTTCACTGTCTTCCCCAGGACCTCTGAAAATGGTCCTTGAAGTTCCTGGAAATCCGCCAACTACTCCTGAAAATTAACTTGATGTTCTTGGCCCTCTGCCTTCCTTCCTGGATGGTGCTTCTCCTTTCAAAATGGGTCCTCTGTCCAATTTCTCCATCAGTTGAGGAACTTCTGGGGTGCCATCAAGAGGAGCCCTTGGAGTTAGAGTGAGAACAGCTTGAGTTTGTCACAGGGGCTCTTATGGAAGCAAGAGGGCCTGGTACTCAGGAATCAAGAACTCACTTGGAGGGCTCCAAAAGAGAAGAAGAATAATAAAGATTGATTTCTTTAAAGAAGAAGAATGGAAAGATGATTATGCCAAAAGATAAAAGAAAAGATAAGAAGCCAAAGGCCAAAGATAATAAAGAAGCCAACCAAGTGAATCCTCAATTCACTGTTGCAACCTGCCAGAAAAGGAAATGGAATTGGTAAAGGATATGACCACCAATATACACTGACAGGCGAGGAAAAAAAAGAGAAAGGGTGCTGAATGACTGACTTAAGATTATCAGTACTAACTTTAATAAAGTAAGAGAAATAAAGATAAAAATAAATCCAATATATTAATTAACTTGGGAAAAAGTCCCCAGGTTCTGAAAGGTGGCCTGTAAGGTTTGACTATGAAACAATAAGTAAGAAATTACTAATTTGTTACTTATTGTACTCTGAATGTCCTTATAAATGAAATAAATAAGATTAAATTAATAATAATAATAAAGAAATATTATTATTATGGCGTAAAAGTATTATATGCTTAAATAAATATAATAATATAATTAATATTATATAAAATTATAATATTATAAATAATATATTAATATAAAATAATTAATATATTATAAAGCTCTTTATTATTGTTACCAACAAATAATAAAGGCGTTAAAAACTGTTTTTTATAAATAAAAAACAATTAATAACAATAATATTACCAATAATAAAGTTATATATTAATATAAATACTATTTATATTAATTAAGAATTATTAAGAGTAATAATAAGAGAGAAATTATTATAATAAGATGAAATAACCTACTTTTAACACTTAAAATAATAATTTTGATATATTTTACGCCAAAAGAATATAATACAACTTTTTCAAATTGTATTTACAATAAAAAAAAAGAAAATTTACTAAATTTCTTGATTTTACGTGGAAATGAGTTTTTAGAGAGATTTATGACAAAAACAATAAAGAATTGATTTAATCACATAAAAGCAGTGATTAATAATAAGATGGTCTTTGGTCTTAAATAATATAAGAGTTTTATATATAAAGAATAAAGAAATTACCTTTTATTTAATTGATTTAATGTTTTTGATGCGTCTGAGGGGAAAATAGAGTAAAAAGAGCTCTATTTATAGTAAATACCTCCCTCATAGAGTCCAACAGGCTTCTAGTGGACGTGTACTGCTCATATCCACTGGAATTGATCAATTTTTTAAGGTTTGGAGATGATTACATCATTATCAAACCATATTACATCATTATTACACCATTATTTAGAGTTATCACTATAACTCTAAAGTTGATGACATCAGAGGCTTGGCAGAATCCCAAATTTCGTGGATTTTATAAGTTTTAATCATAAAATAATAGTATTCACCAATTTTATCACTCTTAAGACTGTTAAACTTAAATTAAGGTTACTGTGAGTGATCATAACTGCTCAAATTAAGCTCAAAATTTGATCCTTAATAACTTTTAAGATTTACACGCTACAGCAATTCAGAGAGTGAATTCTGCTAGCCTGGCATAACCTTATTACGCTGCCAAGAGCTTTTCATTACATCATCAAGACTCTAATTTGGATGATTTTTCTTGTAACTCATCTTTTCTGTTGAAATTCAATATTTTAAACTTCAAACCTTGATTTCAGGGGGTTCTACCCTGAATTTAATAATAACAATTACATCATTCTTCACAAATGAATTAGTAGAATCCAACTGTATACTTTTTTTAAGTTTGGACCACTTTCACAACAAAGTGGTCAACAGCTCTGTTGATTTTTATCAATATTTCAACATAGGTTTTAACCTTGTTTATAATTTGGAAAATAAAGTTCATATCTGTGTTCCTACAGTAATTACGTGGTAACTTTATTTTTGGTTTATCATTCTATCATGTATAGTTTAGGAGATATTAGCTATGATCCTTGAATATATGCGTTGACCAAAAAAGTGCATATATTCAGGTTAATTCCTTAAGTATTAACTTTGGAAATTAGCTCATTAAATGTTTTATGTGTGGATTTTCTTGGGGAATCCACTGGTTCAATTTATTTCACATGTTGTTTCATTAGTTCTTGAGATAAATAAAGTTTTATGGTTTTTATAAGGTATTATACCCTATAATTCATTAAATATTGATTTTACAGATATGCCATAAAAATGGTATATGTGTATTTTTCCATGGGGAATCCAATGTTATAATTTATTTCACATGTTGATTCATTGGTTTTTAAGTTAAACCAATTTTTGTACCAATTTATGGTATTTTTTGTATATTTAAGTAATTATTTTTAATGTATAATTATTCTAAGTAATTTTAATATAATTCTATTAAACGTATAATTATTCTGAGTCTTTTTGTGACCTTATTGGGTATGTGGTCATATCTCAAAGGCTCACATTCGCTACCACCAAAAAATATTGTACCACAATCTGATATGTGTGATTAGGGTATCATCCACTGTCCTACCTCTTCATTAGACTTTATCAGTCCTGAAGCTCAATAATGCTTGATTTTGTTATTCTTTAGGTTTTCTTTCATTTCCAAACCTCCACAGTAATTTATCAGCATTTGTTATATCTTTCTCAAGTAGCCATTCATCTTCTTGAGTTGGATTTCTATACCTTACAAGGTATTCTCTTTCTTTTTTGTTCCTTGTCCTTCTTTCTTTAAGGACTTTTACAATTCTTTTTTCTTCTCCTTTCCCAAAGGGGGAATTTCAAGGGGGTGTTTATTTCTTAGTGGAAATAATTCCTTGTCACTTGAGCTGTAAGGTTTTATAAGACTTACAGGGAAAGTTGGGTGTTTATTCATTAAATCACCTGTGAGTTCCAATTGTACAGCATTGGGTCCATGAGGTGCATTTACCATAAATGGTCCTGCAAATGAATCTTTCAATTTCTTTGGTCCTTTTATGTTATTAAAGTTAAGAGTTGATACTAATACCAAATCTCCTATTTTGAAGTCAGGTGGTTTATGACTGTTGTCCCATCTTTCTTTTGCATATTTGAAAGAGTCTTGCATGTATCTGTTTGCATGGTGTCTTGCTTTGTCAAGCATTATTTTAAAACTGCTTGCTGTTGGATGTATGTCCACTAAGTCCTTTTTGAGGGTATCATAAGGAAGTCTTGGATTCCAACCTTTTTCTAGCATTGCTGGTGTTTTGCCAGTAGAAGAATGGATTGATGTCTTATATGCCAGTTCAAGTGCTGGTATTAGTGTACACCAATCATGGGTAAAACCATCAGAATCTTTGAATTCTAGCCCATAAGCACAGAATCTTCTGATCATATCCTCTAGGGTCTGTATCATTCTTTCTGCTAAACCATCAGTTTGAGGATGATAAGCTGTTGAGAATGATAACTTTGTCCCAAACAAGTTATGGAGATTTGTCCATAATGCTGAAGTGAACTTTGGGTCTCTGTCACTTATAATATTTTGGAATAGGCCTGTGTGGCTAATGACTTTATTCCATATCATTATGGCTGTATCCATAGCTGTGTCATCTTTATGACATGGTAAGAACATGGGAGTTTTACTGTACCTGTCAACTAACACTAGACATGCATTATAGCTCCTGTCTCCTCCTGGAGGTAGTGCTGTTACCCAATCAATATGAACTATTTCCCATGGGGATTTTGTTCTTGGATTTGGATCATCATTCCAAATTTCTTTCCTGTGGCTCTGTTGGCTTTTTGACATCTGTCACAGGTTTGGCAGTACTCTGCAACATCTTTCTTCCAATTTGGCCACCAAGAGCAGGTTTTCACCCTCTCTAGTGTCCTATCTTTTGAGAGATGTCCAGATGCAACACTATCATGACACTCATGTAAAATAGTGTTTATTAGTGTTCTATCTGTTAAGGCCATAACACATGTGTGTTTTGTTCTATGGTAAAGGATTCCATCAAGGAGGTGGAATCTTCCTTCATCATATGCCTTTTTCCATATTTCATCTAGTTTTGATGAAAGTGATGGATCCTTGCAGTCTTTCATTAGAAGTTGGCTTAATATATGGCAATTTTTGTCTGTCTTGAAGCTTTCTTTAACTTGGGTAAAGAATTCTGTGCCAATGTCTGTAACACATATTCCTTCTATATGGTGCTCTTCTTGTGGTACCCATGCTGGATTGTCAGGGGTATTTGCTAGAGCCCATCTGCTGAGACCATCTGCATTTTTATGAATATTTCCAGATTTATGAACAAAAGTCATATTTCCTCTATATTCTTGGATAGCAATTTGCCATCTCATCATATGTCTATTTGGAGTCTTCTGTCACAGCCAAGGAGGCAGGGGCATTTCCAATCATCATCAGCAAATCATTATATCATGGATACCTCTCAAAACCCAATCAGCAAGGGGGTTTCATTCAACAGTCTCCAAATACAGTTCCAGACCTGAATACAGTTTTCATACAGGCAAGACCCAAATACAGGATTCACCAAATACAGTCCTGTAATCAATACAGGCGCAAATACCTGTATTGACTGTATAACCTGTATTGGATTCACCAATACAGGATTCAATCCCACATCCAACTTCTTCCAGCATACAGGCCAGTATCTCAACACTCAAACTCCAAGGCTGGCATTTCTCACATATACCAGCCCCTCTTCACCCACCTGGGGGTTTTTCCCCCAGTTAATTAAAATAGTTGATTTATTATTTAATATTATTTTATTCTCACTTTTGGAATATTATTTTATTACTTATTAAGTTAGTCTTAGCCTTCCCTCACCTGTTCAGTAGAGTCCTGGTGGCCATATCCTTATTAATTCCTTTTCTCTTTTCTGAACAGGTTGAAACAGTGACTCAGGATTATTTGTGGTTGGCTCTTTATTATTGCTTTTGTTTTGTCTCTCTTATCTTTTATGCTTATTATTTTATGACTAGGAATTTATCCTCTTACTCCATTACTCTTATCATTTGAGTATTTTCTTCTGAGCCCTCCATAAGTAAGTCTGTTCACTGAGTGCCAGGCCCTCTTCATTTTAGAAGAGCCGCTGTGACATCTTCATATTTAATAGTGATTTTACAGCATTACAGTCTGTGATTACATCAAATACTGTGCCATCCAAATAATAATGCAGTTTTTCTAAAGCCCACACTAGGCATAAGCATTCCATTTGGCTTGCTCCATACCTTGCTTCTGTTGGCTTTATTTGCCTTGAAATGAAACAAATTGGTCCTTCCACTGGTTTATCATTGATAATTTGTGTTTGGTGAAGTGAAGCACCTAGTCCTTCTCCACAAGCATCAATGTACAGTTTGAAGGGTAGTTTCCAATCTGGCATCAGAAGAAATGGGGCATTTTTTAAGGAATTTTTCAATTCTTCATATGGCTTGACTCTTTCTTCTGTCATCTCATAGACTGTTTGTTGGTCACATAGCTTATACAAGGATTTAGCAATCTTTGCAAAGTCCTTTATATGCTGTCTATAGTAACCAGCAAATCCTAGAAATGATTGCATTTCTTTTTTGGTTTGAAGCATTGGTTTAAGTAGTACTGCTGCCACTTTATTTTTGTCTATGCCTAGACTAAGGCCAGATACAACATGTCCTAGTGCTTTTAATTCACTATATGCAAAATGACATTTTTTCAAGGAAATTTTCATATTCACTTGGACTACTTTTTGTAGTACCCTTTCTAGTCTTGTAAGGTGATTTTCCCAAGTTTCTGAGCAAACTATGATATCATCAATATAGATAATTAGCCATCCTTCTGATAATTCTTCAAGGAATATGGTATTCATCATTCTTTGATAATGGGAAGGTGCATTCTTTATGCCAAATGGCATTCTTAAGTATTCAAAAATTCCACAATGGACTATTATTCTTAGTAGTTTCTTGTAATTGTCTGTTAAGACATTTTGATGAAAACCCTTAAGAGCATCCATAGCTGTGATAAACTTAGCTTGTGACAATTGGGTCAATGTCTCATGGATTCTAGGTCTTGGATATCTGTCTGGAATGGTATTGTGGAACTCCTGTTGGTGTGGGGTTGGATAAGGCAGTCCTTGAGGGGGAAATCACAGGTAAACAGTTTTGAATTGCTGAAATAATCCTGTTACCAAGGGTGCTAATGGTGTTTTAGCTGCCCCTCTGAATATACTAAACAATCTCCCTACAGAGCTCACAAATCAATATTTAAGATTGTGGCTTTACAACTAGAGAAGACTTTTCAGCAGTCTCTATCAGACCTATTCAATAATCAGACTAATGATAAAATAATAATAATTTTAAGTAAATAAATTTGTAGGTGATTTCAAGATGATAAGATAATAATTGAGTAGATAAATAATGGATATAATAGTACTGAGTGGTGATTTTAAGTTGTTTTCTTTGTTGAAGGTATTTTTGTTTAATGGATAATAGTTCAATATGAGAAAATTTAATAATAGTGATAATATAATAGTATTGTTTGAAATTTTAGATAGTTGTAGTTGATGAATAGTTTTGATAATATGTAAAATATATTTTCTGATAATAATAATAGTGATATAGATTTTCTTCTAGTGAGAAGAGTATAATATAAATATCTTGTTGAGTATGAGTATTTCACTAATAGATGAATTTATAATATAGGCAGACCTACTGTTAACTACAGCTATATATAAATCACTTTTAATGTAATGTAATAATAATAATAATTTCTAGATTAACCTACTAGTAAGGGATGAATAATTATTCTCCTTCTTGGTATATAATTATTTGCATGAGGAAAGAGGAGACAATGAGAGAGAGAGGCCTCCTTTTATGTTGTGAGAAGTACCCATGGGCTCTCCATGTAAAGTTTTATTCTTGCCCTTGAGATAATTTTGCTGGTGTAGATTTTTGTAACAAAAGTCAGATGACCTATCTGTTATACTGTATTAGTAATCTTGCACAGCCTTGAGAGATTAATGCTAGTGTGTAAAATTGAGAATGGTATCGTATGACTGAGATATTTTCACCATTTGTTTGGTCAAAATTAAGGTTGAGATGTTTTGCTTGGTGGGGATTTTTGATAAAAATATCAGGTGACTTCTCTTTTGCCCTGCTTTAGTCAGCTTACACAGCCTTGAGGAATTAATGCTGGTGAGTAAAGGATGAAGATGGTGTCATGTGAATAAGCCCCTGTATAATTTGTTTGTAAGATTTATCTAGTTCCAGGTGATCATGCTGTGTAATGTGGGGATATCTTGGGTTTTAATTCTTGATGACTGTAATTGCTGTGTGGTTTACAGTTTTAGTATATTCCCCTTGCATGCAGCTAGTTGAAATTGAATTGAGTTGTATTTGATGATCCTGAGGCTGTGTACTGTACAGATCTTATGCATGTGGCCTGCATAAGTCTTATTTGGGCTCCTGTATTGTTGTGTAATTTTTTAAGTTTTGAGTGGACTTTTCATGTATTGAGTTGAATTGGATACTGTCATGTGATCCTTGTGTCACATGAACTGTATTTTGTTACTGTGATTCTTAGTAATATAATCTTCTTGATGGATTTAGAGTGGATATAATGTTACAATGTTACTTTTCCCATGTAATTTTGAGTTTCTGTATGTATTAAGCCTATTGTTGATTCTGTAAGGCTTATATGTAGGTTTTCTTGTATAATTCCATAAGATTGGATTCCCCTATTATTTTCTTAATTGTAGAAATATATTGAATATTTCAATTTTGAATGCTAAAGTCTTCCATTCCTCCCTACTATTGATGTTATTCCTGAGTGTGTGTGATCTGGAATCATGTCCTTTGAGTGGTGATTTCCTGAATTAGTCATTTTTTTGATCTTGATTTTCCAACTGTTAATTTCCAAAAACATTCTTGAAAATGGTAAAAAGGTATGGAATACCACATCCCCCTCTCCATTTAATGCTGTCCCCAGCATTCCAGTTTCAAGTACAATATCCTGGGTTCATAAGTGAGAATCTTCTTTCTTTAAATTTTAATTTCAATAAATTCAGTTGAGAATTCCATTGATGGCTTGTTATATTGATTTTGAATCTCCATTTCTTCATATTTTGATTTGGACCCTGTTGTTTCTTCTTGTTTGTTTGTTTATCCATGTTAATGTTGTCCTATATCATCAATACTGATTTAGGGTGATTTCCCTCTCCATTTGATAAAAATCCTTCCAGCTACTAATAAATTATCTTGATTAAATATTTCCACCAGTGTTGCCATAAAATAAAATAAATGAATAATAATAAAAAAGGAAATTGGTACAGTTTTAAGGTCTTATCCAGGACCTCTGCTTTAGTCCTGAGACTGTAATTAGCATAAAATAATGTTGATGAGGAAGTTTAAGGTCATAATAAGGACCTTTTCTTGAGTCTTGATTTTGAATAAGTACTATAAAGAAATTATTTAGACAGTTTAAGGTCTTATCAAGGACCATTTATTGAGCTAATTTGTTGATGGTAAATAAAAAAACTATAATATTTGGACAGTTTAAGGTCATATCAAGGACCTTTTCTTGATGTAATTTTGTTTGATGATGGACAAAAATAAGGAAAAATTGAGATGTCTAGACAGTTTAAGGTCATATCAAGGACCATTTATTGAGTTAAGTTGTTGATGATAAATAAAAAAAATAGGAAATTTAGACAGTTTAAGGTCATATCAAGGACCTCTTCTTGAAGTAAATATTGTTGGTATTATTGTTTTACTAATTTGATTGATTTTGGTGAGTTTTGTTTTGTTGTTTTTCCTTTTATTGTATTTAACAATATTGAGACCCCATATGTTCTTGAGTAAAATTAATACCCATGTCATCCTCTTAATGACAACTCTAAACTACAACCCCTTGATGATTATTAAATGGGTGGGCACCCCCCTCTCCATTTAATAATTGTGATCTACTTTCCATCTTTTATAATAAAGATGTGTTGTTTTGTTTTGTTTTGCTTTTTTTTTTTTTGTTTTTTTTTTTTTTTAAAGTGTAAAATAATAATAAAATACAATAGAGTATAAAAAATAATTAGTATATATAAAAAAATAAAATATAATTCAATAATTTAAATAATTGATTAAAAAATAAATAAGTAAAGTATAATTTAAATTTTAAGTGATAAAGATTTTTTTTTTTTTATTTTATTTTTTTTTTTTTTAATAATGATAATAAATTTAATTTTTTTTTGATAATAATGATAAATCTAATCTTAATAAATTTACTTTAATTAATTTTTATTTTTTTTTATTTTTTTTAATAATAATAATAATTTTAATTTTCATAAATTTAATATAATAATAATAATTTTAATTTTCATAAATTTAATATAATAATAATAATTTTAATTTTAATAAATTTAATTTTTTTTTTTAATAATAATATAATTTTAATTTTAATAAATTTAATTTAATTTTAATAATAATAATAATTTTAATTATTAAATAAATTTATTTTTTTTTTTTTTTTATTTTTTTTTTTTTTCTGAAGTATCTGGGTGTGAATACTTCAAATTTGAAGTGTTTGGTTTTGTTTTCTAGCCGCGGCTGTTTCTTTTCTTGACTTTTCAATCCAACTTCTACTATTTTTTTTTTTTGTTTTTGTAGCTTCTACCCTGTACTGTATTGTATAGTACTCTTCTTTTTTCATTGCAATCGATCCTCTTTTTTTTTTTTTTTTTTCTTTTCTTCATTTAATTATTTAATTATTTTTTTTTTTTTTAGAAAAAAAACAAAAATAAAAAAAAGATAAAAAACAGTAATAATAATTTTTTTTCTTTTTTTTTTTTTTTTTTTTTTTTTGTTCCTGTTTTTTTAGTGTACAGTACTATTATTTTTGTTTTCAGTCGCGATCGATCAATCGTTTTTTTTTTTTATTATTTAAAATAAAATAAATAAAATTTTTTTTTTTTTATTGATATATTTTTATTTATTTATTTTTTATATATTTTTATATATTTTGTATGGATATTTGATACTAGAATAAGATTAAAATTCATGATATAAGAAAAAGAAACTTTGTTATTATAATAAAAAATTCATTGATAATGTGAAGATTTGTTGTCAAGCCTTATTCTTGAATTTTTTCTTCTTAGCTGTAAGCTCATTTCTTCTTTCTTCATTGATATATTGATCTTGAAAATCTTCATTATCATTACTGTAATCCTGGATAAGTTTTCCATTTCTATCATTGTTTTCTGTCCAGTCCTCATTTTGTGTAGAGGTCTGATATTGCCTTGCCAAATGGGCTTGCAAACTTGGGCATAGCTTCTTATTCTGAGTAATCCAGAAATACTCCTTTTCTTCCTTAGTCTTCTTCTTCTTTTTATTACCTTCTGTTTGTTTATTTGATGCTTTCTTTATTCCTTCTAGCCACTTTACATGCTGAACTGAGCATTGATGATCTTGTTGAGTTATTTTGTACAGTTCCAGGTTGCAATTTTCATTCCTCAAGGGCTGCCAATTGGTATAGCCTTCCCAGGGAAATTGGTCTTCTGTAAGTAAAATTCCATCTGATTCAATTTCTTCCATATTTGTTGGTTTTGATAAATCTTTTTGATCCTGTTTCTGTTGTCTGTTACTGATTTCTTCATTTTTGTCCATTTGGCTTTCCTTGGCTTTGTCCAAAGAAAAGTAATTTATTCCCAGATTGAAATTGGTATTTTCTTTGTCAGAGTGATGGTGTGGGGTAGGTGAGTATTCTTCTTTGGAATTGGCTGAATGATATATAGAATTTGACCTATATATTTCATTTGGCTCTGATTTGTTCTCCACACAATCTTCTGTGTTTGTTGGGTAAGTGAATTTTTTATGAATGTCCATTTCCTCTGTATTTTGACCTATTTGTGTGCTGAAATAATTGTTTTCTTCCTTTTTATGTTGCAGAATTTTTTTATTTTGAATTGAAGCCTGATATCTGTTTGTCAAATGTAATGGTGAATTGGAGGATAGTTTTTGATTTGGGGCAATCCTATCATATGGTTTTTCCCTTCTTCTTTTCTTCTTATAAGATATTTGACTTATCCCTTTGACCAAGTTCCTTTTGACATTTTTATTTTCTCTTCCAAGATAATTTTTATGTTGTGGTGAGTGTCCATGATGGTGAGTTATTTTATGTTCATGTTCTTTTGCTTGAATACTGATGTGGGTAGGATCTTTGGGTCTTGAGCTAATTGAATCTTCATTTTTGGTAGTTTTACTTTCTTTTTCTAAGGTTACCACTTTCTTGCTAGCTTTATTTTCAGGTTGGATTTCCTTATTCAACTCTATGCTTGGGTGGAAAGCTTCAAAGTGTTGAGGATATTGTAGGAATATTGGATCCTTATTGGGTGTGTGGATATGACATAGGTTATTTTCTTTGGGAAGATAAGTATCTGATTCTTCTTTTGGCTCTTGAATGAGTTCTTTTGCCAATTCTTGTTCTGATTTTCCTATTCCAATTTTTGACTTCTTTAGATTTTGTTTGATAATATCTTTGTTTTCCATAATAAGCCTTGGGTCAATGTTTACCATATTTGAGGGGAAAAGTTGAAGTTTCTGAATTTCATCACTGTCCTGTTTGAGTGATGCTTCTGGTTTGAGTAACTTTGAAAATAAAATTGGTGGACTGGTTACTTCTTGTGGTAAGAGTGATTTATCTTTATCCCCATTATTTTTGATGTTGGGCTTTCTGGATGCTTTCTTGAAGGTTGCTTGACCATAATTATTTCCATTTGTTGATTGATTTTTCCTGATATATTCCAATTTTTTGTTTAATTCTGTAGATTTTTTAGCTTTTGAGGTTGAGTTCATACTTTCTCCCTGAACTATGGGATTTTCTTGAGGTTTGAGGTCTTTACTTATGGTAATCTTGTATTTGAGAGAAATTCCTTTTAAGGAATTTAATGCTGATGTATCAGGATGAGAGTCCAAATTCCTTGCTTCTGCTGTGACATTTATTACTGTTGCAACTGGTTTGATACTTGACTTCCAACTACTCTTAAATATTCCTTTTGAAAGGGATTTTAATGCTTTGATAGGTGAGAGGAGCTTGGTGAGTGGTTTTCTTTTTATTTCTTCAGGATTCTTTAAATTATAATAGTTGATAGCTTGAGTTATTTGGTTACCAGTATTTCCATTTTCTGTTCTTGAGGTTGTAATTCCTGTAAGATTTATTTCTTTAGGCTTTGGCTTGATATTTTCTGTATTAACTGGGGCTAATTCCACTTTTATTTCCCTTTTACCTTCAGATTCCATTATTTCTTTTTTCTTAAATACTTGGTGAGGATGTTCTTTTGAAATTGCCTGATTGTTGGAACTTGGTTCTTTCTCTACTGGTAATTCTTTCCAATCTTCCAATTTAGAAACTGCACATGTTTCCATTCCTGCTGGTGGGTTTTCTCTCCATCCTACTTTCTGTGGTGAGCAAATTGGTAAGCAAAGCCTTCTTCCATCTGGCTCTATATACCTGAATATTTCCCCTTTTTGTTGAGAAAAGTCTAATCTGATGTTATTGTCTGCAAGGAAGGGCCTTCCCAATACTGTGTGTACTGCTCCCCTTGCCACAAAAAGGTGTATATTTCTTTCTTCCCCAGTAACTAGAGTGATTGGGGTAAATTCTGCTAATCCTACTATTGAAGTACAGTGACCACCAATTCCTCTTAAATTCATGTTGAGACATCTTGTGGTAAGTCCTGCTTTTATTGCTGAATCTTCTGGTATTATGTTCAATTCTAATCCTGTGTCTACTAATGCCATTATTTCATGTCCTTCTTCCCCTAAGTACACTTGCATAAATCCCAATGGACAGGCATAATGTAGTTTGGGCTGTTCGTAATCTCCAAATGGTGGTTTATGAGCTTGGTTTGAATTTCTTTTGTGTCAAGTGAGTTAATTGAGTTTCTTTCTTCTGTTGTCAAATCTTTAAGCTGGTTGATAACTTTGGGTGACATAATAAGAACTTGTTCTAAGGTGAGATTTATCTTCTGATCCAAAACCTTTTTGATAATTTGACTCATAACCTCTTGAAATTCTGTGTGTTCTTGCTTGATATCCTTGTTTTTAATGGTATTTTGAGTCAATTCTTGCTTCTTTCTAGAATCCTGTTTCTCTTTAACTTCTGGGATAACTTCTTCTTCCTCTTTGAACTCTTGAGCTTTCTTGAATTTAGTGGGAATTATTGTTTTTTCCACTGTACTCTGTTCATCTTCAATATAGGCTCCAGGTATGTTTGGTTTCTTTTTTAGTGGTGTTTCCATTATTTTTGGTAATGACTTTGTTGATTCTTGACTTGGATGCTCATTTCTTGAGGATCTTTGTTTGGTGTTTCTCAATCCATAATTATTGAGAAATGGATCATTGGCTGATGATATGGTTGGTGGTTGCCAGCTTCCCCAATCTTCAATCTTGGCTATAGCAATTGAAATGTCATTTTTCTTTGCTTGTATTATGTTTACTTCCTTTGGTTGGTGTGGTAATTCTTTAGCTTCATTTTCCTTCCTTTTCTTGGTAAGTTCTTCCTGTTCTTTTGCAAATTCTTCCACTAACTTCTTTGGTGATATTTTTCCATCTGTTGGTACTCTTTGCCAATTTGGAAATAAGAATCCACCTCCTTGTCTGCTGACCCATTTTCTATTTTGATCTTCAAAGAGGTAGTTGCATCTGTTAACTGAATGTCCTTCTTCAAGACAGTAATAACATTTTACATAAGGTCTTGGTATGTTTTGTGCTGGTGTATAGGGAATATGCCTTTGTGAAAAGGGTGGTAAGTTGTCTTTTGGGTACCTTGATTGATTTTCCTGCTTGAGTACCTGACCTGTCTTATTTTGAGGTAGTACTGCTTCTGTTATTTCCTTAATTTGCTTGATGAAGTCCTTTATTTCTTTCTTTTCTTCTTGATCATGAATCCTGGGTCTTTGTTGTTCTTTAATTTTATTATTAAGCTCCTTCAGTTGATTTAAGGCATTTTCCATGGTGTCATCTTCAAATTGAGCTTTCTTTGCTTGTGTATTATCTATATGTGGCTGATTTAATCCATAATGGGAGGTTGTGTCTTCAGCTCTTTCCCTTGATATGATCACAGTTTCTAGCTCTTGCTCTATATAGCTCTTCAATACTTTCATTTCTGGTACAATATATCCACCATCCCTTGCTTGGATCATAACCTTATCTCTTCTCATTTCCTTGATTATGGAAGTCCTAATTTCTGTTGAAAGACTGGCATAGAGCTCTTCATTATGCTCCATTTCCCTTCTAGTGTATCCATATTTAAAAAGATAATTTGTGATCTTTTCATATTCTCCAATAAATCTCTTGTATTCAGCTAGGTTTCTAATTCCTCCTTCTCTTTTGGTATTATTGAAAAGCTTCTCCAAAGATTCTGGTCTATATCTTCTGACTGGCTCTACTCTTCCCCATTCTGTAGTAAGTTCTTCTTTGAGTTTTATCCAGTTCTTCTCTTCATAACCTTGCATTGCTTCAATCTTCTCCTTAACTTCTTAAGATGCTGACATAAAAATAACTTGTCTTGCTATATCTTCTCCACTAGCTCCTTCAATTTCAGCTGCTGCTTCCACTCTCTTGATAAATTTTTCTACTTCATTACCATCAAAAACAAGATTATAATCTTTAGCTCTTATCTTAACAATAGGAGAGGTTACCTTAGGAATTTCCTTTTGTAATGGACTTGGATGGTTTGGTGTAGTTAAAAATACTTTCTTTGGGATACTCTGTGATCTTTGTTCTGTTTTGGGTGTGGATGTTGCTCTAGGACCAGGTGTAGGTGATATTGGTGAGTCTTCAGGCCTGACATGCCTTGGTAATGTGGGTTCACTTGGACTAGCTCCAGGTGTGTAAGCTGTTTGTTCCCTTCTTTTTCCCTTCTTTTTACTTTGTGTTAATAATAAATCTTGCATTTGCTTCATAAGATTTTGTATTTGTACTGTTTGATCTTCCTCTTCACTTTCTTCTGCATACTGTCCTTCTAAAGTATCTTCAGGTAATGGTGGTAATTCTGATGTTGATTGTTGATCCATTTTTACTTGGTAAACTGATCCTTTAAATTCTTTTGTACTTTTCTTGTTTTTCTTTGCTTCTTGAATTAGCTTGAAGAAAAATCTCCTTAATTCTTCCTTTTCTTTCTGTTCTGTTCTTGGTGTTGCAATAAGTAAATCAAAATCCTTGGGTGTTTGATTTTCTGGTGTTCTTTCTTTTATTGGATAATAGAAGTGATATGATTGATTTGAGGATTGTGATGGTGATGATGATTTGGAATGGGAGTTGTTTCCAGATTCCAGATTGTGTGTATGTGTTGATGGTTAATTCTTGATGAATGATAATTTTTTTTAAGGTAAGTTGATTTGGTTTTCTTCTTTTATTGATGATTGACTGATTATTGAATGTTGAAGTTGAAATAGCCACTGTTGGGACACCAGATGTGGAGCTCCTTTTAGTGTGGGATTGGATAAGGCAGTCCTTGAGGGGGAAATCACAGGTAAACAGTTTTGAATTGCTGAAATAATCCTGTAACCAAGGGTGCTAATGGTGTTTTAGCTGCCCCTCTGAATATACTAAACAATCTCCCTACAGAGCTCACAAATCAATATTTAAGATTGTGGCTTTACAACTAGAGAAGACTTTTCAGCAGTCTCTATCAGACCTATTCAATAATCAGACTAATGATAAAATAATAATAATTTTGAATAATGAATTTGTAGGTGCTTTCAAGATGATAAGATAATAATTGAGTAGATAAATAATAGATATAATAGTACTGAGTGGTGATTTTAAGTTTTTTTCTTTGTTGAAGGTATTTTTTTTTTAATGGATAATAGTTCAATATGATAAAATTTTAGTAATAGTGATAATAATAATAATATTTTTTGATAGTTTAAATATTTGTTGTTGGTTAATAATTTTGATAATATGTAAAATATATTTTGTGATAATAATAATAGTGATATGGATTTTCTTCTGGTGAGAAGAGTATAATATAAATATTTTGTTGAGTATGAGTATTTCACTAATAGATGAATTTATAATATAGGCAGACCTACTGTTAACTACAGCTATATATAAATCACTTTTAATGTAATGTAATAATAATAATAATTTCTAGATTAACCTACTAGTAAGGGATGAATAATTATTCTCCTCCTTGGTATATAATTATTTGCATGAGGAAAGAGGAGAAAATGAGAGAGAGAGGCCTCCTTTTATGTTGTGAGAAGTACCCATGGGCTCTCCATGTAAAGTTTTATTCTTGCCCTTGAGATAATTTTGCTGGTGTAGATTTTTGTAACAAAAGTCAGATGACCTATCTGTTATACTGTATTAGTAATCTTGCACAGCCTTGAGAGATTAATGCTAGTGTGTAAAATTGAGAATGGTATCATATGACTGAGATATTTTCACCATTTGTTTGGTCAAAATTAAGGTTGAGATGTTTTGCTTGGTGGGGATTTTTGATAAAAATATCAGGTGACTTCTCTTTTGCCCTGCTTTAGTCAGCTTACACAGCCTTGAGGAATTAATGCTGGTGAGTAAAGGATGAAGATGGTGTCATGTGAATAAGCCCCTGTATAATTTATTTGTAAGATTTATCTAGTTCCAGGTGATCATGCTGTGTAATGTGGGGATATCTTGGGTTTTAATTCTTGATTACTGTAATTGATGTGTGGTTTACAGTTTTAGTATATTCCCCTTGCATGCAGCTAGTTGAAATTGAATTGAGTTGTATTTGATGATCCTGAGGCTGTGTACTGTACAGATCTTATGCATGTGGCCTGCATAAGTCTTATTTGGGCTCCTGTATTGTTGTGTAATTTTTTAAGTTTTGAGTGGACTTTTCATGTATTGAGTTGAATTGGATACTGTCATGTGATCCTTGTGCCACATGAACTGTATTTTGTTACTGTGATTCTTAGTAATATAATCTTCTTGATGGATTTAGAGTGGATATAATGTTACAATGTTACTTTTCCCATGTAATTTTGAGTTTCTGTATGTATTAAGCCTATTGTTGATTCTGTAAGGCTTATATGTAGGTTTTCTTGTATAATTCCATAAGATTGGATTCCCCTATTATTTTCTTAATTGTAGAAATATATTGAATATTTCAATTTTGAATGCTAAAGTCTTCCATTCCTCCCTACTATTGATGTTATTCCTGAGTGTGTGTGATCTTGAATCATGTCCTTTGAGTGGTGATTTCCTGAATTAGTCATTTTTTTGATCTTGATTTTCCAACTGTTAATTTCCAAAAACATTCTTGAAACTGGTAAAAAGGTATGGAATACCACAGTATAGGTGTTCAGGGCTCTGAAGTCTCCTACCATCCTTGATTTTCCATTATGCCAAGTTATAATTACAGGTGTAGTAACTTCTACTTGTTCATTATGTCCAACCTTTCTTAATACTCCAAGGTCCATTAATTCTTTAATGTGCACCTCTAAGGCTTCTCTAGCCCTTGGACTGGCTGGATAAGCAGGTCTTCTTAATAAAGGTGGGTAAGGCTTTTCTACATTAAGAATTATATCCACATCATGTCCAATTATGGCACCTAGTGGCTCTTTGTCAGTTGCAAAGGCATTTTTATAGTTAAATAAGGGGTCAATCAATTTTTCTTTCATTTTTTCTGTTAATTCTTGATTGAATTCTGCCTCTTTAAGTTGTTCAGATATAAAAAGTTCCTTTTCTGGAATTTTTTCTTCCTTTTTAATAACTGTGATTTGTTTTTTGTTATTTAAGAAGCCAAACTTTTGTCTTTTTTTATCTCCTATGGTAAAATATCTATCTTTTTGGTTGGAGATATCTATACCATAGATTGATAAGTAGTCATTTCCAAGTATGAAATGATTACTAGTACAGTTGTCCATTACTACAAACTCTACTTTAATTCTGACACATTGTGAGGGATGAGGAAAAATTAGTGTTAAATCAATTATTCCAAGGGGCTTCATGCTCTCACTTGCACTACTAAATTTGACATCTTGTATTGGCATAAGTTTTTCTTGCCAGTTTGGGACAATGGTTTTTAAATAACTTTTGCCAACAAAAGTACAATATGCTCCTGTATCCAAGTTAACTTTTCCTTCTTGGTTATCAACCAGAACAATACTTATACTTGATTTTCCAGCTGTATATCCCATTCCTCTTGCAGGTTTGGTTCTATACATTTTGGCATCTTGTATGTTTGTCAGGTTTGTGTCGGATGTCCCAATTTGTGGTAAGTTTGAGTTAAAATCCAGGACTTCATAAATTATATCAATATTATTAATTTGTGCATTAATTATATTGATTTCATCACCTTCAGAGCTTTCTGACTCTTCTGTCTCTTTTTCAGAGTCAGATTCCTCTTCTTTTTCATTGTGGTTTTCTGTTTCCACAATTTCATTAATTTTTGCTTTTTTAAGGCAATTATTGGCTAAGTGTCCAATACCTCCACATTTATGGCATTTTCTTTGCTCATTATTGTTGGATGTATTGGGCTTAAAGGATTCTTTTGATTTATCTTTTTTGATAAATGGTTTATTTGGGCTTTTAATGTCCAATTTTTTCCAAGTCCTGCCAATTTTTGTTCTTGTCACTATATCTTCTAGTGCATTTATATACTCTTCTGTGGAGCATGGCTCTATACACCTGCTTCTCAGGGCATGTTCTAGTTACCCTCCACATTTTTTAAGTATTTTCATGTGCACCATCTTTTGTGACATTTCTGGGTACAGTGCATTAAGCCTTTCAGCTTGTTTCAAGAACCAAGTTAAAGGTTTGTCTTTCTCTGGGTCAAAGAAAGAGTTTTCAAATGCATTTTCTATCTTATACCTCCCGGCATCATTTGCCCACTTGGTGATTATTTCTTGTTTCCACCAAGACCAGGTATTTTTACCATTTGCTTGTCTTATGCCATAATACCATCTTTTTGCAGATTTTTCAAACAATTAATGTAATCTTGCAGTGATTAATTGATCTGGTATGGCATAGTCTTCTTGTAACATGTCAATTGTTTTAATAAATGACATGTGGTCATATTCACCTTCCCCTGTGAATGTTGGCCATTCTTTCAATTGAGGTCATTCCTTCATTAAGACTTGGTTATTGTCTTGGTGACTCAAGTCTGTTATGAAAGGATTTGTTAATTCCTCTTTTGCTTTAACAGGGCTTCTTATATGAGAAAATGGTGTTGATAACTTTGGCATATTTAAATTAGCCTCATTAATTTTATCCATTTTTTCAGTAATGAGCCTTATTTGATTTTGAATGTCATCTTTCAGATGCATTCTTGCTTCATCACTTTTTTCCACATGGTCCAGAAGTAATTTTTGGTGTGATGAAGTCTTTTCTTCAAATTTTTCTGCAGAAATACTTAATTTGTTTAATTTTTCTGTAAGATTGTCAATACTCACATCATAATTGATTGTCAAAGTTTTGTCTTTGATATCTTTTATGTATTTATACAATTCTTGTTGTCCTTGTATTAATTTCTGATTATTGTCAATCGAATTCTTTGGTTTATTATTTTCAACAATAAACTTAATGTTGTCAATTTCTTCCTTGTTTTGCACAACAATTTTTGTTAAAGAAGATAAATTGTTATTTATTTCTTGTAGTGATAATAAACTATCTTTAATTTCTTTTAGAGGTAATATACTATTTTTAATTTCTGTTAAAGTATTTACAGCATCTTTGGACAAGGTTATTTTTTTGGGAAATGAGGTTGTCTCATTCTTTGCTCTTCCTTGTCCTTGAATTCCATCAAGGTTCTGGCCATGTTGAAAAAATTGTCCATGGCATCCTTTTGGATTCTTGGGATCCTGTAGCTTGGGGAATATGGTTTCCTCCAATGCTTTTTCTTGTTCTTCTTCCCTTCTTGGGGA
This sequence comes from Austropuccinia psidii, assembly GCA_023105745.1. Classification (NCBI taxonomy): domain Eukaryota; kingdom Fungi; phylum Basidiomycota; class Pucciniomycetes; order Pucciniales; family Sphaerophragmiaceae; genus Austropuccinia; species Austropuccinia psidii. The sequence goes on along the minus strand of JALGQZ010000007.1, from coordinate 6,422,293 downwards.
AGTGGGTTGGCTTGGGGCTTGCTGGTAGAAGCTACTGGGCTTCTTCCTTGGTTGCCTCCCTCTTTTTGGCATGGTAATCCTTGATTTTTTTGATTTGAGGTTTGGATGACAGTGGATTCCATCGATTGGAGTATTTCACTATCTCCTCCTCTTTGAGGAACTTTTTCAGGATGTGCCAGGAGTTCATCACTCCTTGGTGTATTTGAGGCAACATTTCCCAATCTTTGTCCTTGTACACTGTGTAATACTGCTTGTACTGGCTCATGTAGATGTCTATTTGAGCCCTCTGAATGTGATTTGTACCTATTTGAGTTACTCATACTTAGTTCCAATTCAGGCTCAGATATCATGGGCATTTCTGGGACTTGCCTTTGGGATAAGGCACTTCCTTGTGTGGATTCTGTTCCACAGGGGATATTGCCCTTTCTTTTCCCTTTTGGGGGATCAGTTCTGCTTCTGAGTCCAGCTTCATCTGATTGGATGGAGTATTGGGAACCTCTTCTGGTAGTCATAATTTAAAAAATAAGACAAATAAGAGTATTTTAGAATAAAAATTCTTTTTATGGCAATTATAAAAGAGGTGCTCACCTTCAGAGTCTTGAATGGTGGGTCCTGGAAAGTCTATAACTGGTGTTGGAGAACTTTGACAAGTTTCTTCCACCAATCTCTCAACAGTAGCTTGGTTGTCTTCTGTTGGGTTATCTTCAAACACTAAAAAAGACAAATAAATATAAGTCTTTTTGTAAGAAGTGTTATTTTTTTGGCAAGATATGGCAACTTTCCACGTAGAAATTGCTTTTATATCTTTGAAAAATTGAAATAAAAAAGAAATGAATAAAAATGAAATAAAAACAACTTTTTTTATTGTTTTTTAATATTTTTTATTATTTTTTATATTTTTATTTTTGTATAATAAAATAAAAAATAAATATGATTCTTATAAAATCAAATTATAATAAAATTATCTTCAATTTATAAAATATCTCTTTTAATCACTAGAGTCACTCACAGAAAGTTCTTGCAAGTCTAAGGATGTGAAAAACCACGTGTAAGACAGTACAATTGCTTTCCAAATGCCTCAATAGCTTTTAAAATCAATAAAATATGAAATTATTATATAATTTTATGATTATAAATATAATTTATTATTGGATAAACCCAAATGGAATATTTTTAAAGGTCTTTTAAGTAAATATCACGGCCAGGCCCCCAAATGTAAGGTTTGACTATGAAACAATAAGTAAGAAATTACTAATTTGTTACTTATTGTAATCTGAATGTCCTTATAAATGAAATAAATAAGATTAAAATAATAATAATAATAAAGAAGTATTATTATTATGGCTTAAAATTATTATATTATTAAATAAATATAATAATATAATTAATATTATATAAAATTATAATATTATAAATAATATATTAATATAAAATAATTAATATGTTATAAAGCTCTTTATTATTGTTACCAACAAATAATAAAGGCGTAAAAAACTGTTTTTTATAAATAAGAAACAATTAATAACAATAATATTACCAATATTAAAGTTATATATTAATATAAATACTATTTATATTAATTAAGAATTATTAAGAGTAATAATAAGAGAGAAATTATTATAATAAGATGAAATAACCTACTTTTAACACTAAAAATAATAATTTTGAGATATTTTATGCCAAAAGAATATAATACAACTTTTTCAAATTGTATTTACAATAAAAAATAAAGAAAATATACTAAATTTCTTGATTTTACGTGGAAATGAGTTTTGAGAGAGATTTATGACAAAAACAATTAAAGAATTGATTTAATCACATAAAAGCAGTGATTAATAATAAGATGGTCTTTGGTCTTTAATAATATAAGAGTCTTATATATAAAGAATAAAGAAATTACCTTTTATTTAATTGATTTAATGTTTTTGATGCGTCTGAGGGGAAAATAGAGTAGAAAGAGCTCTATTTCTAGTAAATACCTCCCTCCTAGAGTCCAACAGGCTTCTAGTGGACGTGTACTGATCATATCCACTGGAATTGATCAATATTTTAAGGTTTGGAGATGATTACATCATTATCAAACCATATTACATCATTATTACACCATTATTTAGAGTTATCACTATAACTCTTAAGTTGATGACATCAGAGGCTTGGCAGAACCCCAAATTTCGTTGATTTTATTAGTTTTAATCATAAACTAATAGTATTCACCAATTTTATCACTCTTAAGACTGTTAAACTTAAATTAAGGTTACTGTGAGTGATCATAACTGCTCAAATTAAGCTCAAACTTTGATCCTTAATAACTTTTAAGATTTACACACTAAAGAAATTCAGAGAGTGAATTCTGATAGCCTGGCATAACCTTCTTATGCTTCCAAGAGATTTTTTATTACATCATCAAAACTCTAATTTTGATGATTTTTCTTGTAACTCATCTTTTCTGTAGAAATTCAATATTTTAAACTTCAAACCTTGATTTCAGGGGGTTATACCCTGAATTTAATGATACAAATTACATCATTCTTCACGAATGAATTAGTAGAATCCAACTGTATTTTTTTTTTAAGTTTGGACCACTTCCACAACAAAGTGGTCAACAGCTCTGTTGATTTTTATCAATATTTCAACATAGGTTTTAACCTTGTTTATAATTTGTAAAATAAAGTTCATATCTGTGTTCCTACAGTAATTACGTGGTAACTTTATTTTTGGTTTATCATTCTATCATGTATAGATTAGGAGATATTAGCTATGATCCTTGAATATATGCGTTGACCAAAAAAGTGCATATATTCAGGTTAATTCCTTAAGTATTAACTTTGGAAATTAGCTCATTAATTGTTTTATGTGTGGATATTCTTGGGGAATCCACTGGTGCAATTTATTTCACATGTTGTTTCATTAGTTCTTGAGATAAATAAAGTTTTATGGTTCTTATAAGGTATTATACCTTATAATTCATTAAATATTGATTTTACAGATATGCCATAAAAATGGTATATGTGTATTTTTCCATGGGGAATCCAATGGTATAATTTATTTTACATGTTGATTCATTTGTTTTTAAGTTAAACCAATTTTTGTACCAATTTATGGTATTTTTTGTATATTTAAGTAATTATTTTTAATGTATAATTATTCTAAGTAATTTTAATATAATTATATTAAAGGTATAATTTTTCTGAGTCTTTTTGTGACCTTATTGGGTATGTGGTCATATCTCAAAGGCTCACATGGCCAGTATATGTGAAAAACTGAAAGACTGATCCTGGAAGGTGGATCACCAGCTGTATTGTCCGAATTCGGCCAATAAAGTTCTGGCCATCTTGAAATTGAACTGTGTGATTGAATTGGCCCAATTGGGCCAAGGACATACAGGTTGCTTGATTGACGCCTGTATAGACCAATTGAGTTGTCCAAGGAGTATTGAAATACTTGATGCCTTGACAGCTGATTGAAAGACTGTATAACCTCTGAGAATGCCCTTGGAATAACCCTGAATGAATCTGCCAACCCAACTCCTGCAGTGCCAGGTGGTTGGGATCCTTGAATGGTCTTCCGATTGCCGCCATGGATTGCCAGACTGATTAGTTAAAGAGTCCTCCTTCCAAATGGGCGTTGGATTTTGGGAACTTGATTTGGAATTGTGATATTTGGTCCTGAAAACATCACCATTGAGTTTCTGAGCAAAAATGGTGCATAATGGTACATAATACCATATATGCACCACTCCTGCAACCTTGAGTACAGGGTGCATGGAGGAATGGAAGAATTCCCCTTAAGTTTAGGGGAATGCTTGCTTAGATGGTTTGGTGGCCTCTGGTGGTTGTCAGAGGCCATGGCTTGAGATATGGTCCATGGCCAAATTTGGGTCCTATGGGTTTGGTGTCCAAAAGGTTTCTGACCAAAATTGGTTCCAAGGAATTGGTAGCCAAAATTGGCTCAGGTGGGTCCAATTGTGGTTTGGGACCCACCGGCTGCCCCCTTTTGTCCTCATTGGATTAGGCCAAAAGGGGTCTAATTGGCCTATGGACCATGGGCTGTAGAAGCCATAGGTGGCTTAAATGGCCGAAAAAGGCCATTTAGGCCTAAACCCCCCTAATGAAAGGGGGTGGGCCAAAACCACTGATGATGGCTAGGGGTCCTGGAAGCTCCTAGAAGACAAAAGGACCTCCCAGGCAGAAAATCAAAGATAAAGGGCTGGGGGTTGGTGAGGTGGAAATTGGCCAAGGAGCCAATGATGGCAGGATATGGCCTGAGGCCAGAAATGGCCAAATGGCCATAGAGCACCAGAGGGGACCAATTGGCCATAAAAGGTATGGTGTGGCCAATTGTCCCCAACTTGGTTCCAGGTTAGAATTTCTGCAATACCCATGGAGGAGGGTCAATCTTTGTGGTTGTGACAGTACCCCCCCTACCTTGAATGGTGAGCTCCTGAGCACCAAGATAAGGTAGAAGGCTGTTGAGGCTGTTGAGATAGATTGGACATAGGGATTCAAGAGGTATTTGAATCTTGAAAAGAAAGTTTTCTGAACTGATAATAGTGTTGGCATATGAATTGAGGTTGACTTGGTCTTCTCTTGACATTTGGTTTTGAAAATGTTGAAGAGGTGATTTGGTGTAAAGATTTTGGCATTAAGAGTTATGAGAGAAGAAATTTAAGAAAATATAAACAATAAAAAATTAGAAGAAACAAATATAAAGAAAGGAAAAGAAAAAATAAAAATAAAAAGCAGAAATGAATTTTGAGGTGGAGTCCAATCTTCATCACGGATTTTGACAGTTGATTTTGAAAGTGGCCAAGGACCTGGATAACAGAATTTGATTCCAGGTGCTCACAGAGTGGCAAGGTGATGTTTTGAAAGATTGTAGACCCCTCAGGGAAGTGCACACCAGGAGAGGAACCTACTTTTGGTAGTTACCAATCCTGCCAGTGCCATAAATAAGCAAAATCTTGATAAAAGAGTGTGTTGAACAGGTAATAACTGGGAAGTAAAATAAAAAAGGAATGGTTCATCTTCCCAAAGTGGAAATGGACATAAATTGGAATTGATGTTGAAAGCCAGGCCAGAAGATCTGTGTCCAAATTGCACAGTGCTCACAGAGTGGCCAAGGTGATGCTTACAACAAAGAAGCGTAGAATACCCCTCAATGTGCATACCAGGAGTGGGACTTACTTTTGGTAATTCCTCTCCCCACCAAGCACCATAAAAGATCAAGCTTTTGAAGAATTGGGTCCTGGCTTGTCAGGATACAAAGAATGGAAATTATTGACAAGATCAGGACAGTTCTTGAGGCTTTTGGCTAGTTCCCAAGTGGATCTTTCTGGGTCTTGACTGAAACCTTTCCATTCCACCAGATACCATAATTTTCTCCTCTTGAGCTTTGAATCCAGTACTTGAGAGACTTCCCATTCCTCTTCTTCTCCAATGGTGATTGGAGGAGGAGGCTCTTGATGCCAATTTGGCATTTTTGATGTCTTGAATGGTTCCAGGAGAGAAATATGGAAGACTGGGTGGATGGATTTCCATTGAGATGGAAGCTTGAGGTGGTTAGCATGAGTACTGACTTTCTTCAAGATTGGAAAAGGACACAACCATCTTTCAGACAGTTTTTTTGGTGGGTCTTGTTGATTTGATGTTGTGGGAGGAAAGCCATACCATGTCACCAGGATTGAAAACAGGTGAACTTGCTCTACTATTATCTGCATACCTCTTAAACCGGTTTATGGAAACCTCAAGTGCTCTCTTGACATCTTGCTGTACTGATCGCATTTTTGTTGATAACTTTCCAGCAGGAGTATCTTGAGTGATGTGAACTGAGTCAAAATGAGGATCTCTTCCACAAACAGGTAAAAACGGAGATTGTTTGGTTGAATAGTGATCAGAATTATTGTAGGCAAATTCAGCCACAGGGAGCCAGGTGTTCCAATCATCTTGATGATAACTGACATACATCAAAAGATACTGTTATAGTATCTGATTTACCCTCTATGTCTTTCCAGCAGTTTCTGGATGGTCAGCAGTTGACAAATATCTTGAAATCTTGAGCTGCTGACAAAGATTGGTCCAAAAGGAAGAAGCAAAGAGAGGATCTCTATCACTGACAATGCGGGAAGGAAGGCAATTCTTTGAAAAGATATTGTTGATGATTAAATGGGTCAAATCTAGTGAAGTGATTGAAGACATTGTTGAAAAAAACCTGCATTTTTGAGAACCTGTCCACCAGGACAAGGATTGAGTCAAAAGAATTGGACAGTGGCAGTTAAGTGATAAAGTCCATTGAAAGACAAATCCAAGGACCATTTGGAATTGGAAGACATTTGAGGAGTCCAAACTTCTTATTATGTATATTCTTGTTTCTTGAACACTGTTGACAGGATGAGACATAATCCTTGATGAATTGAGTCATGCAATACCAGTGGAAATCCCACTTGACAAGTTCGAGAGTCTTCTCTTGGCCAGGGTGTCCATCTAGAGGAGAGTCATGACGCTTTTGAAGAATGCTTAGTTGGATTGTGGAGTCATTTGGGAGCACCACCCGGTCTTTGAAGAGAAGAAGTTGGGAAGACGAATCAAGGGAATAATCCTGAATGGATTTACATTTGCCCAATTCTTCAAGGATACTTCTGTACTGAGGGTCTTGCCATAATTGCTTCTGAATTGAGTCAATAAAATTTGAAAAAGATTCCACCTTGACTGCAAAATACCTTGAGGGTTGAAATTCATCTTGCTTAATGATTTGTTGAAAATTTATTGGATTCTTGCTGATGAAATCCTCCCCCCTCTCCGGATAGACGTTGTCCCGATGTGATAAGGCATCCGGAAGAGTAGCTAGGCGGCCAGGGCGGTAAGTGATTGAGAAGTGGAATTCAGCCCAGAGGGCTTGACGGCAAGTCAATACTTTGGAGGACATGAAGTATTGAAGGGAAGAGTGATTGGTGATAACTTCAAAAGGAGAGGACAGAGAAAGAAGAAAATCCCCCCAGCGCTTGAGAGCCCAGACTATGCCAAGGAGTTCCTTATCATGAATCTCATAGTTGAGCTCTGCTGGGATACGCTTGCGGCTGTAGAATGCAATGGGATGTTTTCCTGAGTCAGAGACCTGACTCAGTACAGCACCCAAGGCATAATCAGATGCATCAGTCTCTACAATGGTGGGTAGAGAAGGATTGGAGCAGTGGTGAAAGCCTCTTTGAGTTGGTGAAACTGACTAAGAGCTTCCTCATTGAGGGAGAAACAGGAATCTTTCTTGAGGAAACTGGTGAGTGAACTGATCTTCTTTGAATAATTCTTGATGACACCGCGGTAGAAGTTGGCAAAGCCAAGGAAATATTGAAGAGCCTTGAGGTTTCTTGGAGGTGGCCAATTGAGAATCTGCTGGAATTTTTCTTGGTCCATCTTGAGGCCTTCAGAAGAAACAACATAACCAAGGTATTCTACACTAGAAACATGGAAAAGGCACTTTGAAGCCTTAGCAAAAAGGTTATTGGCTCTGAGTCTGGAAAGAACAGTGGACACATGAGTGACATGTTCTTTCCCAGATTTAGAAAAGACCATAATGTCATCCAAATAAACCACAACATAAACATCAAGCATATCTTGGAAAATTTCATTGACAAGATTCTGAAAAGAGGCAGGAGCATTGGTGAGCCCAAATGGCATAACCAAGTACTCAAAACTGCCATATTTACTTCTGAAGCATGTCAAATGTTCATCACCCTCCTTGATTCTGAGCAGGTTATATGCACCATGCAAATCAATCTTGGAGAAGATAGAAGAGCCATTGAAAACATTAAGAAGCTGATTCATAGGAGGAACAGGATACTTGTTCTTCCTAGTAACAGCATTGAGTTTGCAGTAATCAACACACAAACGGAGGCCACCATTCTTCTTTTTAACAAAGAGGACAGGTGCTCTTGTTGAAGAGGAGCTTGGGTGGATGAAACCTTTCTCTACATTCTCTAAAATGTAGGCCCTGAGTGTATCTGACTTTTGTTTGGATAAAGAGTAGATCACCCCAACTTGAGGTAGAGACCCCTCCAGCTGGATATGATGGTCACAGGCACGGTGAGGAGGAAATTTTTCTGCTTGCACCTTGGAGAATACATCCAGGTATTGGTGATAGACAGAAGGAACAACCTTCATCACAGTTTCTACTTCTTCTGGCTCTTCCTCTTCATCCCACAACTTCTCCAGGGAGTCATGATAAGATGAAGGAGGAAGGTCCATATTCCCAAGGAAGAGATGAAGTGAAGATACAGAATTATCTTCTCCAAAATCTTGAATTTCTTTGAAGACTTCATCTCCAGATAATGGTAATTACTGAGGGGAATTTATGGAAGGAATATGGACAGAAGATGGAATTGATGGTGTTCTAGAATCACCAACCAGAGCTGCACATGATTTGGAAGAAGAAGAGTCATTACGGAAAGAGTTAGAAGTATTACAATAGTCCCTATGATCAGCATTAAAGGTGATCACCGCTTGCCTCCAATCAATAGAAGGATTAAAGTGACTTAGAAAGTCAAAGCCCAATATGAGGTCTCCTCCCTTGGGAGTATCAATGACTAAAAAGTCCCATTCAAAGCTTGGGAAGGAAGGAAGCTCAACCATATATTTAGTATGGTGAGTCACAAATAAGGAAGGGGACTCAGAGGCGTCCAAAATGATAAGAGGAATCTTCTCTGGAAGTTCTGACATAGTCAATGACTACTTGTGAACAAGCTTCTTTGCAATAAATGAGTGTGTAGCACCAGAATAAATGAGAATATTGTAAAAAACATCAGAAAGAGAAGAAAAGACAAAAAATTTCAGAGAATTCTTGACACCAGTATTCAGAATGCACAATTGTGCTCTGGAAGGAAAACTGTGAAGACCATCAAACACAACATGGTCTCCACTCAGGCTTTTCCCTGGCTGGATAATTGGCCTGATGGTTGGGTAAGATTGTTTTGAGGCCTTTTGATACAGGACTAAATACTATGCTTCCCACCACAATAGGTACAAAGACCCTCTTTGATTCTTCTTTCTTTTTCAGAGTTCATGGGCTTGAAGTCCTTATTCAACAAAGAAGAATGGGGCTTGTCCCTCTTCTAAAAATTCTTCTTCTTCTTATTACTTGAGCTTGAAGCATTTTGAGGATGAGAAGTACTTGATCTTGGAGCTTCAGGTTTCGTCTCTTGACAGTGATTCTTCTCCTTTTGCCTTTCATGGTACCTTGTATCAGGTTCCAGGGTAATGTCCATTAAGTCTTGAAGAGAATCAATTATAGAAGGATGGGAGGCCAATTGATCCAATATTCTGGATGGCAATCCCTTCCTGAAATGATGAATGAGAGCCCTTTCACCCCAATCTCCAATTCTTGAAACCAAACTCCTGAGATCGGCTATGTACAGTGAGACATGGCCACCTTCCTTCATTCTTAGTGAATCCAATTCTGCTTCAGCCTTGCTGACTTCATTTGGTCACCAAACAAAGTAAAGAGCTGAGATTCAAATAAAGGCCAAGAATTGAGTAGGTAATTGGAATCTTGATTGGTGGGATTGGAAAGATAAGGCTCAATCCATTTTTCAGCCCTGCCAATGAGAAATGAGGTGGCATAAAGGACCTTCTTTCTGTCTTGAGAGAAGTTTGCCAGATCATTATGAAAAATTAATTGGCATGACTGAAGAAAGCTTCTGACTTTGAATGGCTGAGTCCCATTAAAGCATTCTGGGGCCTTCATAGATGGAGTCTTGAAGGCAGGTGGTCTTGATGATCCAGAAGAAGAAGCTGCTTGAAGAGTCATCTGCTGCATAATGGCCAATAAATATGGTTCAGATTGATGAGAGACAGGCTGATAAGACTGGGCTGGAGTTGGTCCTCCAGTACTTTGGGATGCCCCCACAGGAGCAGGAACACCTTCAGTACCATCAGACCCTTCCTCTTCCACATAATTCTCCTCCTCATCATAATCATCTTCACCTTGAACCTTGTAACTGGCTCTTTAAGTTCCTGGAAAGCCGCCAACCACTCCTGACAAAGAAATTGATCTTCTTGGCCCTCTTCCTTCCTTCCTGGATGGTGCTGCTCATTCCATGCAGGGTCCTCTATTCAATTGGGCCTTCAGTTGAGGAACTGCTGGGGTGCCATCAAGAGGAACTCTTGGAGTTGGAGTAAGAGCAGCTTGAGCTCTGGCCTGAGATCTGGTTTGTCTTGCAGGAGGTGAATGTTCAACGGGCATGATTTCAGGAATAAAATGAAAATAAATTAATAAATCAAAATTTTCTTGAAGTATGGAATCAACAATCAAATCTTTAGGAAAACAATGAATCAATTAAAATCTTCAGGTACGTCAATCAACCAAAATCAAATGAGTCTTGAAGTAAAAATAAATATCAATGAACATCTTGAAGTAAATAAAATCAATCAATCAAAATCAATGAAATCAAATCTTGCAAAGAAAATCAATCAATCAAAAGAATTCTTGAGTCAAAATCAATATATGTCAATTCTTGATGTGAAAATCAGCAAATCAATGAAAAATCTTCATGTCAGTCAATTTTCTTGAAGTTAATGTCAATTATATCAAATCAGTCAATCAAATCAATTATCAAGTGAATTCTTCCTGAAAATTAAAATTCCTGAGGAATAAAATCAAATTAAATCCTAATATGAAGAACATGTCTGAATAATCTGATGAGTAATTTGAAAATCAAAATGAAAAGACGCCTGAATTAGAGATAAAATAAGATTGATGATTGAGGTTAAGATTGAAAAAGATAAACAAAAATAAAATTGGGTCAGCTTTCAATTTTCAGAATGAAGAATGAGTGAGAGAAAATTGAGAGGTAATGAAGAATCATAAAATTCCTCAGCGTTAAAAAGTCATCATTTTGCTGAATGAATGAATGAAATTGATGAAGAATGAATGAATAAAATGATGAATAATGAAGGAATAAAATGAAATAAATTATGAGTTAATCAATATAATGTCACGGGCTCTTATGGAAGCAAGAGGGCCTGGCACTCAGGAATCAAGAACTCACTTGGAGGGCTCCAAAAGATAAGAAGAATAATAAAGATTGATTTCTTTAAAGAAGAAGAATGGAAAGACAAGTATTCCAAAAGATAAAAGAAAAGATAAGAAGCCAAAGGCCAATGATAATAAAGAAGCCAACCAAATGAATCCTCAATTCACTGTTTCAACCTGCCAGGCAAGGAAATGGAATTAGTAAAGGATATGACCACCAATATCCACTGACAGGCAAGGAAGAAAAAGAGAAAGGGTGCTGAATGACTAACTTGAGATTATCAGTATTAACTTTAATAAAGTAAGAGAAAATAAAGATAAAAATAAATCCAATATATTAATTAACTTGGAAAAAGGCCCCAGGGCCTGAAAGGTGGCCAGTATATGTGAAAAGCTGGGAGCTTCAGTTCTTCAGGCTGAAAACTGATCTGCATTGATCCTTGAGGCTGTATTGATTGTTTTGGGAATTGATACAGCTGGCTAATATTGAAATTGAAATGGGTTGAATGAATTTCCCACAATTGAAAATGAAATACAGTTCTTGATGGATCCAGACTGTATTGAAATGAAGGTGGTTGCCAAGATAGATTGAGTGGAGCTTTGACACTTGAAAACTCCTTTTGGCATTGGCTCTTGAATACACCTTGAGAATTAATTGACAGTATTCCCTTGGAAGGAATACTTGGAGTGAGAATACCCAATGTGTGAGCCTTAGAGGTAATTTCATATACCCAAAAGACCACAACTATAAAAAATAACATATTAATATAAATAAAATAAATTTATTTATATTATTAAAATAAAAATCAAAATATAAATAAAAAATTATATTAAAAATGAAAAATTAACTACAAATTAAAAATAAAAATACATTAAATTTTGTAAGTATAAAATTACATTTATACTTGAAAAAATTAAGTAAAAATGAAATTTTAACAAAATTGTGAAAAATTAAATAAATTTGGAAAAAAGTTAAATAAAAACTATTATAACTTTTTATCCAATAGATAAACATATAAAATTTATTTCACCATTGGATTCCTCATAAAAAATCAGGTGGGGTCACCTCTGAGTGAAATTCTTGTAACTCAACTCTAAATAAGCTTAAATTAAGTTTTTAAGTATTTTCAATACAAAAGTTGAAAATCCTCAAAACCTTAATTTAATTCACACCACATGTGGTGTTAACCATCAAATTGTGTGTTGAAATTGAGGTGTTGTGTTTAGTTTAGAAGTTATGAGGAATTGAAGTATTTTCAATTGAATTCAATTGAAATGTCAAAATGTGCGCGTGTATTACATAAGTGAGCTTTAATTTACATATGAGGTGTCAATTATTACTGTATTGTACTGTACAATTGAATTGAATTAAATATGTAAATTATAAGTATAATACATGATGAGGAATTAAAGGAAAAATAAATTGGAAAGATTAAAATTGGGGGGGAAAAGGAACTCCAGCTCTAAGGGGGAGCTAGACCCCCAAAATCCTTGCTGAAAGGCGTGGGATGTCAAAATTCACGCAAACGTTCATCACTTTTGGCCTGGAATTGAGTCACAGGGTCTGTGGACTCAATTGATGATGAGGTTTTGATACCAACTGGGGTAGTTTTAGCTGTTGCCAAGAGGGTAAAACTACCCTTCAGATAAAACAACCATAGTAAAAACAGTTTTAACTGGTTTCTACGCCTCTGACACACATTCTGACGTGTTTTGAAGGCTCTAGGCCTGATATTTCTATAGTAATGGCTGATTTAAGGGTCTAAAATGGCTAAAAATGGCTAAAGATGGCTTAAACCAGCCCTTTTTTGGTCTAAACCAGGGTTCAATGATGCCATAATTGGCTTTTCTGTTGTCAGACTGTTTTTCACGACTGAAAAGAGTAAATTTTACTTTTGGAGTAAGAAAATTGATGGCTATAAAAGAATGTCTTCTTTGCCCCACTTTTCTCTTCATGTTAGAATCTTTTCCTTTTATTAATTAGTTTAAAACTGTTAAACCAATAAATAAAAGATTCCAAACACCTCTTTTGAATCATTTTAAACCTTTTAACCACGTGAAAAAATCATTATAATCATTGTTAGTAACTCTTATAATCATTTTTACCCCTGAACCACCCCAAAAATGAATTAAAGCATCTTTCATCACTGTTAACTTTGTCACTTTGTTTTCAAATTCACTCTGGTCACTTTTGGGCGTGTTTTCTCTTTAATAATCTTTTTAAAGACTTTGTTCTTTAATTAATTGCTTGCAGTTCTTTGCTCAATTAATTCCAATTGAAATTGCTCTTGAAGAAATTTCTTTTGTAGCCTTAAAATATCTCTTGTAGAGTATTTTTGGGATAAATTTTTATTGTTGGTAAAACAATAAATCTTTATAATATTATGGTTTTATACTAATAAAGTTATAAACAATAAATTTGGCGTGTTTTCTCTTAAAAATAATATTCTTTACTATTTTTTAATTGCTTTCAACCTTATACAAATTTTGAGGACAGGAAAAGTACTTGATTTTTAATCAAAGTTTCATATCCATACCTTACATTTGGGGGCCCAGCCGTGATATTTTACCTGTGACAATTTTTTTTACTCTTTTTAAATCTTTTTTCTTATATTGAAAAATTTAAAAACATATAAAAAATACTTATAATTCAAAAAATCCATAAAAAATAATTTTTTTAATTCATAAGTGAGGCTTATATTTTAATTTCTTTTTTTGAAATATTTTTTTTTACTTAATTAATTGGTTTTTTCATTAATTTTAGTGTCTGACAACGTGGTAAGACAAGAAAATATTGAAACAGCCTCAACAGTAACCAGCATTATTCCTGCCAGTACTGTTAATTCTGATCATAATAGTACTATTATTGTGACGCAGAATATTCAACCAGAGCCAATTTCTTCTGAATTAGTCAACTTAGAAATAAGTAATACTCTTCAGAAAGCCAAAGATTTGGCCAATAGTAAGTTTTTTGATGTAAAATTACTATTTTAAGCCTTTTTTTAACCATAATTATGCCTTCAACCAGGTCAGGAGCCAGCTATAACCCCTCAAGCAGCTCCCAGAAAGGTAATAGACGTGATTATGGCAGAGGCCAATCAGTTACAGAAGGAAAAGGGTCAGTTGATGACTTCCAAACAACTAAAATGGGTCATTCTGAAGCTGATAATACCATTTTACCTTCAAAAAGAGCTGAAACCGCCTGTCAGCCTGTGACTCAAAACCAGAGCACAAGCATGACAGCCAAAATACCATAAATCAATGGTATAGCCAAAATACCACCAAAACATGGAGCTGAGCCAAATTAGCTCAAAAGGTATCAAAAGAAAGAGGAAACTCACCCCTTTCTGAAAATATAAGTCCCATCACCATAGGACAAGAAATAACAAAGTTATTCCTGCCCAAAGTTATTGCTGAGCATAAACCTTAATTTTCACCTCTCATCTAAAATCTAGAAGGAGAGGCTTAACCCCATCAAATGGGTATTCAAAATGAAGCTCTAAGCCAGGGCTATCCAATGGTGCCAACCAAACTGAGCTAGCACCAGTATAACTTGAGTTATGGTCAAATTCAGGCCAAATAAGGGTGAACAAAACATTCACCTCTCATCCAACTTTTACAGTTTTAGTGTGAGATACCTAAAGTGGGGTCTTTTTGGAAAGAGCACAATCAGGGCTATCTGATGGTGTCATCCATTTCCCCATTACTCAACCACAACAGAAGTTATTGGCCAAACAAGCTTAATACAGCTTTTTGCCCAAACCACGCCAATGTACAAAAATACTTGTACATGGGATAACTTTGTCATATTTAATGATAACCATGTCAAGTTGGGTACCATTGTGTAGAGCTCATATAGAGCTATTCAATAAACCAAATTTGAGCTTGATATCTCCAAAACTGACAGAGTTATGACCATTTTAAGGTCAAAATCCCACCAGCTGTCATATACAGCCTTACCATGGGATAACACCCCATAATCATGAATATCAGGTGTCAACAGACAAAGAAGCATGTTTTTGCTTCAATACCTCATATTTCAGTCAATACTGGGGTCCCATACAGTTTCTGTACAGCATTCTACGCGTCATACACGTCAGAATCAGGCTGTGAGGTCCCCAGATGAAAATTTTCACCCTGTATTGGTGAAAACTGCCCAGATGTGGTTTCAAAACCACATCTGAGCCCAATACAGGTTATACAGGCTGTTTGCAAACCACAAGCCAGTACTAGAGAGTGAAAAAATCTTCACTTCCTCTACGTGGAAAGGTCTAGCACCCTTGCCACCCCATTTCAGGACAAAAAGGAGGCTTTTCACTGCCAGAATTGCTTCTTCATCCTGCTCTTGAATAACCTACGTAGTAAACTGTCAAAAACAGTTTTACTCTTGGTTAATAATCAGGTATACTCTTAATTTAAAGTATTGTAGTCTTTATTATTATAATCCAACAGGTAAAGCTGCACCCAGGGCTTTCAACAGCGCTCACCACCACTATATTTCTATAGTAAAGCCCTTTAAATTCTTAAATTAAAGCTTTTTATCATCAATTATATCCTCTTTAAAATTATTTTTACTGTGTCACAGTCATAGTTAAAGCTTGTAAATACTCTTATACACCTTTATCATAGACTCAGCCTGACATTTTGGGGGCCTGGCCGTGTTTTTTTTTACTTTTTGGACCTTACAAGTGAGTTTTTTCTCTTTTTTATATCTTATTAACCATTGTTTTATCTTTTTTTGGGCGTAATTTCCACTTTAAAAAATATATTTTATATATTTTTATTCTTCTTTATATACTCATATTATAAAAAGAGTATTTTTCACGTGGCTAATACCCACTGAAAACAATTATTTTTGGCGTGTTTTTTATATATAAAAACACATTAGCCACTAATAAGTCCTGTATTCTTGACTGAATAAGGACACCTCTGACTGAAAAACCATCAGTTGAGGCGTGGATTAAGTGTATTGTTGACTCAATAACACTTATATTAAACCACTTATACAGAATACACTTGAAAACCACAAGTGTATCTGTGGGATACTGGCACACAAACAGTGTGACAGGGTACCAAAAGCTGTAATTCTGACGTGAAATTGATGATTCAAATCACACTGTCATTATACAGGGGCATACTGTAGTAATATACAAGCCCAGAGGCCATTCTTAGACGTGCAAAACCAGCCTTGTAAGAAGTCTTAACTGACATAAGCCCTCTTTCTCCTGTTTTGATTCAGTGGAAGAAAACTTCATACCACTTGAGACCCAGTCACAGGCCAACATACCAGTGACACCCTCAGAACCAGAGGGCAGCAAGGGCAAAGGAAAAAGGCTTAGTGAAGGCCTCATCACAGCCAAGAAGTGGACACCAATAGCCACTCAGAGAAGTAGAAAACCACGAAACTCTGCATCCATACAAGGTAAACCAACCTTAACCACTTGTACAGGGAAGATTACAATTATTAACCCAGTTGTAACTTCCAAAGGCAAACTGCCCAAAGCAGCAGACAGCAAATTTGTACAAGGCACAGTCAAAGGTAAATACCCTAAGAACATAAAGTTTTTGACTGCTTGCAAACACTGATATGTCCCCTGCATACCTCAGAAACCTTGGCTTCCAAAGGAACCAGCCAGAGGACAGAGCAGGAATGTCTAGAACCAGAAGACCTGAAAGAAGACACATTGGACACAGTGGTGTATGGCAAAACAATGAGGGAGATAATATCAACCTTGCCATTCACACTCCAATTCAACAGAAACCTCAAACCAAAGGACTGGAAGGATATGGATCAAGTTCTTCAAATCCACCAACTCCTCAAAGATTTGTTTCAATGGAGCATGGACAACAAGAGGTTCAACCTAGCAACTCACTGGGCAGAACTGGGATCAAGTTGCCAGAAGATCTGTCTCAAAGAGATAGACTTCAAGGACCTTATGGTAATCACCAAGGGTTGGAACCCTACCAGGCAGCACAGACTCCTGGAGGCAAGGGCACAGAGGATAAGGGAGAACCAAGCCACTATCCAAGCCATAGAAGAACAGTTAACCCAGACAGGGCCTACTCATATTCCTTCAGGTTCACAAGGAGCCAGCCAAATCAGCTCTCCAGTGGCTTCACACCATTCAGAAACCAGCAGATCAGTGGCCAAGAGTCACCATTCTTCACAATTCCAGGAAGTTTCCAGGAGAAGACAAGGCAACAAGGGCAAGAACAAAGCCTCCTTCAACCAGAGGAGGAAAGAGTCAGACCCCATGATCCAGAAGCTGTTAGATTTGGTAAAAGAAGTACACAAGAACCAGAAGTAGTTTTAAACCACTCTAGAATCAGTAGTCCTAGTAATAGGAACATTACCCCCACTCAGACTGAAAATAACATTATCACATCTGAGAGCAACATTAACAGTGACACACTGTGGTTGCAAATGTCCCAATATGTTGAGCAATCAGCAAAACAGGCTGCAGAATTTGCAATTGCCCAAGAGAGGATGAGAAAAACTCAAGCCTCATTGGAGCAGATAGTTAAAAATCTTCAGGAAGGATATGCTCAACTGAGCAAAGCCTCTGAAGAAACCAACAAGAGACTGAATCAAGTCTCTGAAGAACAACACCATAGCAGCAGGGACAGGGAGTGTCTGAACCAAGACATCAACAAATTGTTTGATGCCTACCATAGCTTGAAGCCCCAACCACAAGGCCAAGCTATGGAGAATCCATACCAACCAGATGACATCAAACCAGATGCCATGTTGTTGAATAAGGCAAGATCTCCATCACAATACCAGGATGGAGATGGCATGTCTTATTCAGAGAAGGAAGCCTTAAAACAGCTTCCTGAGGCCTCAAACTGGCCCAAATTCTCTGGATCAGGAGAATATGATCATATGGAACTCATAGATTATATTGATGGACTCTTCATTGATGTACCAAGCATACCAGACTACTGGATAACTGCTAGATTGAATACTGCATTTAAAGGTCATGCAAGTATATGGTACACTGAAATGAAAGAAATCCATGGCAGAAGGAACTGGCCATGGTGGAAGAGTCAAATAATCCAAAAGTACAGTAATGGAACTTGGATATGGCAAAAGACCATGTCATTTGAAAATGACAAATACTCTGTGGACAAAGATCCATATGAGTGGTGTCTCAGACAGTCTAAGAGACTTAAAGCCATTGATCCTCAGATGAACATCCAGATGAGGAATCACAAACTTCTGACACAACTGCCAGGAGAACTAGAGCATGCAGTGAAATGCAGATGCAACCAAAATTGCACTCTAGATGACATAGCCAATACCTTACAAGACATAAGGAAGAGGACTAATATAGGGAAATTCACCCCATATAGAAGCAGTAGTTTCAAAGAGAAACAACCTTTCAGGGTGGAGTTTAAAGACAAACCCAGAGAAAGAGTGGCAAAAGTGGCAAAGAAGAAGAATTCTTGTCACAATTGTGGTTCAACAGACCACTATGCTAACAACTGTCCAAAGGCAAAGAAAAAAGTCTATGCCATAGAGAAAGTCCCTGAGGAAGAACCTCCAACAGAGGATTCTGAATCAGACTCAATGGGTGATGTCATCAGAGAATCATCTGATGATGATCAAGACTGAAGAGAGGAATTTCTAGTGGAATACCAAGAGGAAACCCCACTAGAAATCCAGGATATACAGCTGGAAGCAGGCATGCCACAAGACACTGCCAACAAAAACTTGTGTAAACATACACAAGATGCACAAACATTCCTGGTTACACCAACCAAAGGAATGGCATATATACATGGTACAGCCACAAAAATGACTGTATATATTGACAATGCTCAGCACCCACTTATCATTGACAGTGGAGCACACTGCTCCATAGTGGCCAGAAATTATCTGGATAACCACTTCCCAAACTGGGAAAAAGAACTCTTGCCCACCAGGGCAAAGAACTTTAAGAGTGCATCTGGAAAGATGACCTCTATGGGGACAATTATCAAAGAAATAATTATACCCCACAGAAAAGGTAATATCAGACTCAACCCAGAGTTTGTAGTGCTTGAAGATGCCCACATCCAAGGGTTTTTACTAGGAACAGATTACCAGAGGATGTATGGCATAGATATTTACAATAGTAAGAATAGGCATATCACCATTGGTACTAACAAGGAAAAGAAATTTTCTCTTGATATATACCAGATATCTTCTCAGGACCCACTGGAAGAACTTCTGAAAGAATTCAGAGAGGGACAGTTTAGCACTACCCTCACCAGTAAACAGAAACTAAGTTTACTGAAGATGCTGATGAAGAATAGACCAGCATTTGCCATTGGTGAAGAACCATTAGGCAAGATCAAAGGCCATGATATAGAACTATATCTGGATGTAGAAAGGCCTTATCCACCCATGTTAAGGAGACCTCCTTACCCAGCAAGTCTGGAAACCAGGAAAGAGATTGAGAAACATATCAATGAACTCCTGGACATGGATGTCATTAGGAAGATTGGACATAATGAAATAGTGGAAATCACTACCCCTGTCCTAATCACCTGGCATGATGGCAAGTCTAGATTGTGTGGAGACTTCAGAGCCCTGAATAACTACACAAAAGCAGACAGGTACCCTATACCAAGGATACCTCATGCCTTGGATAAACTGGCTAAAGCCAAATACATAACCAAGATGGATTGTATGGAAGGCTTCCACCAAAATGGAGTTAAACCAAACTCCATGAAGTTGCTCAGAATAATATTCCATATGGGCATATATGAGTACACTAGGATGCCATTTGGCATCAAGAATGCACCAGCCCACTTCCAAAGGATGATGGACACCATATTTCAAGAAGAAATAATGGAAGGCTGGATGGTAGTGTATATTGATGATATCATTATATACTCAGAGACATGGGAAGACCATGTACAATACATAGACAGAGTGCTAAGTAAATGTACACCCATCAATCTAAAAATTTCACTTAAAAAGTGTAATTTTGGCCAACAAGAGCTACTAGCTCTAGGACACAAAGTCTCAGGCCTTAGTCTGGCAATTGACCAGAACAAAGTAGCAGCAGTACTGCAAAAGCCAGTACCAAAGAACATCAAAGAGATGCAATCATTCCTTGGATTTGCTAGCTACTATAGAAACCACATCAAAAATTTTGCTCACATAAATAGTAGTTTATACAAGTTATGCTCAAAGGATGTAGTTTTTGAAATAACCAAGGAAAGGAGGGATGCATATGAGAGGATCAAATATGAACTCACAAATGCACCTGTGCTCATCTTGCCTGACTTTGAACTACCATTCAAGTTATATATGGATGCAGCGTGTAGCCAAGGCTTGGGAGCAGCCCTTCACCAAAGACAAATTGTGGATGGTGAACCAAGAGAAGGTGTACTATGTTACATCTCCAGGCAGCTGAAAGATTCAGAAGCCAGGTATGGGGCCACCCAGACAGAATGTCTATGTCTAGTCTGGGCTCTAGAAAAACTCCATTATTATTTGGAGGGTGCAGTCTTTGAAGTCTACACAGACTGCACAGCCTTGAAGTCTTTACTAAACATGAAGACTACCAATAGACATATGCTGAGATGGCAAATAGCCATCCAGGAGTATAGAGGGAATATGACCATCATATACAAAGAAGGTAAAAGCCATACCAATGCAGATGGCCTTAGCAGATGGCCACTGGACAATGTCAAAAGCAATCCAGCTTATGACCCTGAAGTTGCTGCAAAAATTCCTATCCATTTTATGGAAATCAATAGGAGGAAGAACTTCAGATTCTCTGAATGGGCCCCAGGGAGTGGTACCCTTGACAGTGGAGACACTGATTCAGGAGGGACAGAAACCCCCATACTGGGAATAAGTTCCTCAGAACTGCACAATGAATTTTTTAAAGCAGTACTGAAATCTTATGCTAAACACAAACAGTGTAGCATACTACTCCAACTCCTTCAACAGAAATACAGGAGCCCAGAACTGGAAACCCAGCTGGAGGAACCCTGGTTGAGGGCCTATAAGGACAATAAATTCTTCCTTATAGATGGCCTTATTTATCACAGAGAAAAGCACACCAGTGCACTCACAGTGATAGACAGGGACCACATCTCTTTAATCCTGCAGGAATGCCATGACTGCCCCTATATGGGACACATGAGTGAAGACAGGACTAAAGAGAGGGTAGCAAGCACAGCTTGGTGGCCCAAGTGGGAGCAAGAGTTGAGTGAATACATCAACACTTGTGAAAGATGCCAGAAGGCAAATAGAAAACATGGGAAGAAATATGGGTTGCTTCAACACATAGAAGAACCCAAACACCCATGGGAAACCATCAACATGGACTGGGTCACAGGACTTGTCCCAGGAGGCAAAGAAAACTACAATGCCTGCTTAATCATAGTTGATAGGTTCAGCAAGAGCATGAGATGTCTACCATGCCACAAAGAGGACACAGCCATGGACACTGCTCTGTTATTTTGGAATAACATCATATCCACCTGTGGAGTCCCTAAGATCATAATTAGTGATAGGGACCCAAAATTCACATCTGAATTTTGGACCAACTTATATGACATGCTTGGCACCAAGCTTGCTTTTTCCACAGCTTACCATCCACAAACAGATGGCCTAGCTGAGAGGATGATCCAAACAATGGAGGACATCCTCAGGAGGTTCTGTGCCTATGGCATGGAATATAAGGACCATGAGGGATATACCCATGACTGGGTCACCCTCTTACCAGCAGTCCAACTGGCTTATAATACAAGCCAGCACTCTACCACAGGAAAAACACCTGCACTGGTAGAGAAAGGGTGGAATCCCCTGTTACCTGTGGATCACTTGAAGAAAAATCTTCTGACCATCCACCCCACAGCCAAAGACTTCCATGATATGTGGAAGAAAGCCTGTGATACTGCTTCCAAATGCATAGCAGAGGCCAAAGAGTACAATAAGCAGAGGTGGGACAAATCACATATGGAACCTGACTTCAAGGAAGGGGACCAGGTGTTAGTGTCTACACTGAACTTTAACAATCTCAAAGGACCCAAGAAAATGAGAGACTCATTTGTAGGGCCCTTCACTATCATTAAGTTGATAGGGAAGAATGCAGTAGAAGTCAAGCTCACTGAGGAGTTTTCTAGGAAACACCCAGTCTTTCCAGTGAGCCTGGTCAAGCCATACTTCCAAACAGAGGAGGAAAAATTCCCCTCCAGGAAGAAGAACATCACTCCACCAGAAATAGTGGAAGTAGAAGACTCTCCTGGACCTGTGAGTAAAATCATCAGGGCCAGAAAAATCAGACTTAATGGGAAGGATCAGAGACAATACCTAGTCAGATTCAAAAACCAGACAGCTGACAAAGACAAATGGTTGGCAGAGGATGCCATACCAGATGGGAACCTTCATTTAAGGAGATTCAGAGCCTCAAGGAGGACTGAACAGTCTCATCTATGATGAGCCTTTTTTAGAGGGAGGGTATGTCAGCCTGTGACTCAAAACCAGAGCACAAGCATGACAGCCAAAATACCATAAATCAATGGTATAGCCAAAATACCACCAAAACATGGAACTGAGCCAAATTAGCTCAAAAGTTATCAAAAGAAAGAGGAAACTCACCCCTTTCTGAAAATATAAGTCCCATCACCATAGGACAAGAAATAACAAAGTTATTCCTGCCCAAAGTTATTGCTGAGCATAAACCTTAATTTTCACCTCTCATCTAAAATCTAGAAGGAGAGGCTTAACCCCATCAAATGGGTATTCAAAATGAAGCTCTAAGCCAGGGCTATCCAATGGTGCCAACTAAACTGAGCTAGCACCAGTATAACTTGAGTTATGGTCAAATTCAGGCCAAATAAGGGTGAACAAAACATTCACCTCTCATCCAACTTTTACAGTTTTAGTGTGAGATACCTAAAGTGGGGTCTTTTTGGAAAGAGCACAATCAGGGCTATCTGATGGTGTCATCCATTTCCCCATAACTCAACCACAACAGAAGTTATTGGCCAAACAAGCTTAATACAGCTTTTTGCCCAAACCACGCCAATGTACAAAAATACTTGTACATGGGATAACTTTGTCATATTTAATGATAACCATGTCAAGTTGGGTACCATTGTGTAGAGCTCATATAGAGCTATTCAATAAACCAACTTTGAGCTTGATATCTCAAAAACTGACAGAGTTATGACCATTTTAAGGTCAAAATCCCACCAGCTGTCATATACAGCCTTACCATGGGATAACACCCCATAATCATGAATATGAGGTGTCAACAGACGAAGAAGCATGTTTTTGCTTCAATACCTCATATGTCAGTCAATACTGGGGTCCCATACAGTTTCTGTACAGCATTCTACGCGTCATACACGTCAGAATCAGGCTGTGAGGTCCCCAGATGAAAGTTTTCACCCTGTATTGGTGAAAACTGCCCAGATGTGGTTTCAAAACCACATCTGAGCCCAATACAGGTTATACAGGCTGTTTGCAAACCACAAGCCAGTACTAGAGAGTGAAAAAATCTTCACTTCCTCTACGTGGAAAGGTCTAGCACCCTTGCCACCCCATTTCAGGATAAAAAGGAGGCTTTTCACTGCCAGAATTGCTTCTTCATCCTGCTCTTGAATAACCTACGTAGTAAACTGTCAAAAACAGTTTTACTCTTGGTTAATAATCAGGTATACTCTTAATTTAAAGTATTGTAGTCTTTATTATTGTAATCCAACAGGTAAAGCTGCACCCAGGGCTTTCAACAGCGCTCACCACCACTATATTTCTATAGTAAAGCCCTTTAAATTCTTAAATTAAAACTTTTTATCATCAATTATATCCTCTTCAAAATTATTTTTACCGTGTCACAGTCATAGTTAAAGCTTGTAAATACTCTTATACACCTTTATCATAGACTCAGCCTGCCACCGCCACAACAAGCCTCTGTGGACATATACAAAGCCAGCCACAGTGCATACAACAATGCACTCCAGTTCAAGGAGTACCAGATCCTTGCAGACCTGTGGAAGAATTGCATGAATTCTTACCTGACAGTGAGAAAATTCCTGGGCCATCCCAATACTTGCAAATTGCTCAATGGATGGCATCCATTGATGGAGAAGAAAAACATGATGCTTTTGACACTAGAATGGAGGAAAAACAACCCTCCACCACCCAAACCAGTGCCAAAAACAGCCCCAGTGGCCAGCAGCAGCAATTCCAACGTGAAAAAACAGCCACAAGCTCCAAACAAGGGCAAAGGGAGGGCACCAGCTCCAAAACCTTACAGCCAGGGCTACAGAATCCCAAAGATTCAACAGGATGCCATGGAAAATGTATTTCAGATGGCCAGAACCATGATGGAATTACAGAAGAAGGAGGAAGCCAGATTAAAATATCAAAAATGATTTCTGATACTTTTAATTGTATTCCAGAGTTGTATAAAGCTATTTCTGACGTAAAAAGTCATCTTTCTGATAAAAATACATCAATTTGTGACAATCTTAAAACAAATAACTTGAGTCTGAGCCAAATAAATGATACACTTAAATGCTTTGAAAGAGCTTTAAGAACAATAAAAACTTCCAATAATGATAATTCTTTTGGCACTAAGACAAATGAACAATCTGCCATTATTAAAGAATTAACAGACAAATATTCTAAATTCAATATTGATGACATAATTGAAACAAGAATAAAACAAGCCATAAACACTATCAAAGAAGATAATAAAAAAGCTCTTGATGATATCTCAAAATCATTTGCAGAAGTAAAGACAAATACAATTGCCTTGAAAAAGCATTTTGATACCTCAAAAGAGGAAATATCAAAATTAACAATAAAGTTAAATGAAGTTATATCTGATAATACTAAACAAACAGAATTATGGAATGAGCTTACATATAAAGAAGATGATCATAAAACGAATGTCATAGACTCTATACGAAGCCTACAACATGAATTAAGAAATTCACAGAGGTGTAACAACAGTAAAATGAATGATATTGAACAACTGCTGAACAACTTGCCAAGAATGTCTACACCTCTGAACCAAAATGAGGGGGCAAGGATTCCTAATCCACAAGTATTGGATATTGAAAATTCACAGTTAAAAGATGAATTTTCTACTTCTCTTCATAACTTGGAACCATCAATGGGCCAAGCACTCTTGAAGGAGGTTCCAAAACTTAAAGAATGGCCTCACTTCCGTGATGAAGGAGAATATGACCATATTGAATTCATTAGAGGTATTGACATGATCAAAGAGGATTTTGAATTACCAGACAGATTGGTAACAGCCAGGTTTAACACCTTGTTTACCAGATCAGCTCACAGATGGTACATCAAAATAAGGCAAGCACATGGACACCAGAGTTGGACTTGGTGGAAAACCCAAATCATCAACAAATGGGCAAATGATGCTTGGAGGTTTAAAGTTGAAACAGCCTTTGAATCTGCCAAATTTAATGCTGATAAAGACAAAGCTTTACCATGGTTTTGCCAACAAAAAGACAGATTAACAGCATTATATCCAGACATGTCAGAATTTATGATCCATAGAAATATTCTGAGGCAATGTGGAAGTGACTTAGAGCATGCTGTCAAAAGCAGGAATACTGAACAATCTTCAGCAGAGGATATTATCAATATATTAGAAGAAGTAACCACCAGAACCAAAATTGGTTCTAGTAGGGTGAATCTCAAAACAAGGTTTAACACACCTTGGAAAGATTCTGTGGACAAAAACCCCAAAGAAAATTCTAATAATATTAAGTATAAATCTGCAGATACCATCAGAAAGTGCCATATTTGCCAAAGCACCACCCATTTAGCCAATACATGTCCAAAAAGGGGGAAAATCAATGAAATTGACATTGAAAAAGAACCAGATGTTGAAAAATAAGACATAATTGAAGACAATTCAGATGATAAGTCATCCATATTTTCTGAATCTTCAAAAGATATAGAGAATATCAATGCCACTTTTGACATCATGGAATCTTATTCCCACTTGCCACAATTGAGCAATGGTCAACTTGATTTATCAAAAGTTCAAGATGCACAACTTATGAAAACAAAACCAAACAGAGGGAAAGGTTATACAGCTGGTAACTCCTGTATAACAGAAGTGGTGATTGACAACAAACCCAAAAAGCTTTTGCTTGACCCAGGAGCCTTCTGCTCTTGTGTTTTTGAAAATCTTTTCTCAAAACTTGTGTACCAAATTTTGAAGACCAATTGTTACCAATTGATGGTATAAAATTCAATAGTGCAAGCAATCCAATGAAAGCATTAGGAATTTTTGAGACCAATGTCATATTCCCACACATAAATGGGAATTTAAGAATCACTGTTGAATTTGTTGTTATGGAAAATTGCTCCAGTACCCATTTCATATTGGGAAATGATTATTTAATCATGTATGGCATAGATTTACACAACAACAAAGACAGATACTTTACTATTGGAGACAATAAGCGCCAAAAATTTGCCTTTTTACCATTTAAAAGACAAATTACAGTAAACAAAGTATCACCAGTCAACTTAGAGTTAGAGAAATTCAAGTCTGAACACTTAAATGAAGCTGAAATAAGCCTTCATTTGAGTGATAAACAAGAAAATGAACTCTATTCTCTTTTATATGACCATAAAGAAGCATTTGCCTCAGATAAAGAACCCCTAGGGGCAATTATTGGTCATGAAGTTGATATTATCCTTAATATTGAGAGACCTTATCCACCACTCTTAAGAAGACCTGCATATCCAGCAAGTCCAAAATCAAGAGAAGCTCTAGAAAGCCATATTAAACAACTTCTAGACCTCGGTGTAATAAGAAAAGTGGGCCACAATGAGGAAGTAGAAATAACTACGCCAGTCATAGTGGCTTGGCATAATGGAAAATCTAGAATGGTTGGGGACTTTAGAGCTCTGAACACTTATACTGTTCCAGAAAGATACTCAATTCCAAAGATCCAAATTGCCCTCACTCAAATATCTCAAGCAGTATATATAAGCACTATGGATGCCCTCAAAGGATTTCATCAGAATGTGGTGACACCAAGAGCAAGAAAGTATTTGAGAATCATTGTTCATTGTGGAGTTTATGAATATTTAAGAATGCCCTTTGGTATCAAAAATGCACCTTCACACTTCCAAAGAATGATGAATGAAATCTTCCCTGAAGAACTTTCAGAAGGATGGTTAATCATTTACATTGATGACATTATAGTCTGCTCCAAAACTTGGGAAGAGCATATGTACAGATTGTCCAGGGTTTTGACAAAAATTCAATCTGTCAATATGAAAATTTCTTTAAAGAAATGCCATTTTGGATTTAAGGAGCTTAAAGCACTAGGGAATGTAGTATCTGGTTTATCTCTTGGAATTGACAAAAACAAAGTTGCAGCAGTATTGCTTAAGCCCATGCCTCAAAACAAAAAAGAAATTCAGTCATTTTTGGGTTTTTCAGGGTATTACAGGCAGCACATTAAAGATTTTGCATCCATGGCAAGACCTCTTTATAAGCTATGTGACAAAGACACAGTCTTTGAAATGACAGTTGACAGAGTAAAAGCCTTTGAATCTTTGAGACAAGCCTTGACCACTGCTCCACTCTTACTGATGCCAGACTTTAAGCTGCCCTTTAAGCTTTATATTGATGCATCAGGAGATGGGCTAGGTGCTGCACTTCACCAAGTTCAGATAATGAATGATAAACCTGTAGAAGGACCCATATGTTTCATATCTAGGCAAATCAAACCTACTGAAGCCAGATATGGAGCAAGTCAAATGGAGTGTTTATGCCTTGTTTGGGCTCTAGAAAAGCTAAATTACTTTCTAGAAGGATGTGTCTTTGAAGTAATAACAGATTGTACCGCTGTTAAATCACTTCTGAACATGAAAACACCCAACAGACATATGCTTAGATGGCAAATAGCCATACAAGAATATAGGGGAAATATGACTATTGTTCACAAAGATGGCAATATTCATCAAAATGCAGATGGACTAAGCAGATGGCCATTACCAAATGATATTGATAATCCTGCTTATGTACCAGAAGAAGCCTCCCCACAAATTCCAATAGAAGGGATAAGTGTTACAGACTTAAACACCACCTTCTTTGAAGAAGTCAGAAACAGTTACACTCAAGATAAGAATTGTAGCATCTTATGCCAATTACTTAACAAGGACTGTAAAGACAACTCTCTTACACATGCATTGGATGAAGTATGGAAAAAAACTTATGATGAAGGAAGATTTCACCTACTGGATGGTATAATTTACCACAGAACAAAACACACATGTGTTATGACAGTTGTGGACAGGTCACTAATCAATCTTGTGCTGAAAGAATGCCATGACAGCCCCTTTTCAGGACATCTGTCTGAAGACAGAACAAAAGAAAAGGTAAAAACCTGTATATGGTGGCCAATGTGGCAAAAGGAAGTGACAGAGTATTGCAAAACCTGTGACAGATGTCAAAAAGCAAACAAATCCACTGGCAAGAGACTTGGAAATATGATAAAAATCCAAGAACCCAGCAGACCTTGGGAAATTGTCCATATGGATTGGGTAACAGGACTACCACCAGGTGGTGACAGAAGTTATAATGCTTGCCTAGTAATTGTAGACAGGTTCAGTAAAACTCCAATCTTTTTACCATGCCACAAAGATGATACAGCCATGGATACAGCTATTCTGATATGGAATAGAGTAGTATCATGGACTGGCATATTTACAAATATCATTAGTGACAGAGATCCTAAATTCACCTGAGCACTGTGGACAAATCTTCACCAACTATTTGGGACAAAATTATCCTTCTCCACAGCCTACCACCCACAAACTGATGGTCTGGCTGAAAGAATGATTCAAACCTTAGAAGATATGGTGAGAAGATTCTGTGCATATGGCCTTGAATTTAAAGATAGTGATGGTTTCACCCATGATTGGTGTACTCTTCTTCCTGAACTGGAACTGGCATACAAAACATCCATTCATGCCAGTACCAATGAGACTCCTGCTATTCTGGAAAAAGGATGGAATCCCAAACTACCCCAAGATTCTTTGAGGAAAGATTTAGTTGAGATACATCCTACAGCTGCCAGCTTCAAAGGAATTCTAGAAAAAGCCAGAAAGCATGCAGTAAGATGCATGGAAGACTCATTTGCATATGCTAAAGATAAATGGGACAAATCTCATGCCACTCCAGATTTCAAGGCAGGAGATTTAGTACTAGTATCCACCACCAACTTCAATAACATCAAAGGATTTAAAAAGCTCAAAGACTCCTTTGCAGGACCTTTTTTTATTAAAGCCCTCCATGGAGAAAATGCTGTTGAAGTAGAGTTATCTGAAGAACTTAGTAATAAGCATCCTACATTTCCAGTGATCTTAGTGAAGCCATATAAATCTAGTGATGCTGAGAAATTTCCCTTGAGGAATAAAGTTCCCCAAGTTATACCTCCTATTGAAACATCTGGTACTAAGAGAATTACCAAAGTTCTTAAAGAAAGGAAATTAAGAACCAAGAAAGTGAGGGAATACCTTGTTAGGTACAGTGACCCAACTTGTGAAGATGAATGGTTAGAAGAAAAAGTTATACCAGAAGCTACCAAACTCCTCAGGAGATTCAGACACACTAGAAATACCAATATTACAAATTAATATTCTTTTTTTAGGGGGAGGGAATGTGAGCCTTAGAGGTAATTTCATATACCCAAAAGACCACAAATATAAAAAATAACATATTATCATAAATAAAATAAATTTATTTATATTATTAAAATAAAAATCAAAATATAAATATAAAATTATATTAAAAATGAAAAATTAACTACAAATTGAAAATAAAAATACATTAAATTTTGTAAGTATAAAATTACATTTATACTTGAAAAAATTAAGTAAAAATGAAATTTTAACAAAATTGTGAAAAATTAAATAAATTTGGAAAAAAGTTAAGTAAAAATTATTATAACTTTTTATCCAATAAATAAACATATAAAATTTATTTCACCATTGGATTCCTCATAAAAAATCAGGTGGGGTCACCTCTGAGTGAAATTCTTGTAACTCAACTCTAAATAAGCTTAAATTAAGTTTTTAAGTATTTTCAATACAAAAGTTGAAGATCCTCAAAACCTTAATTTAATTCACACCACATGTGGTGTTAACCATCT
The DNA here is from genome assembly GCA_023105745.1 of Austropuccinia psidii. Classification (NCBI taxonomy): domain Eukaryota; kingdom Fungi; phylum Basidiomycota; class Pucciniomycetes; order Pucciniales; family Sphaerophragmiaceae; genus Austropuccinia; species Austropuccinia psidii. The sequence continues at coordinate 6,392,110 of JALGQZ010000007.1, read as the reverse complement.
AATTTTGTGTTAAAATTGAGGTGTTGTGTTTAGTTTAGAAGTTATGAGGAATTGAAGTATTTTCAATTGAATTCAATTGAAATGTCAAAATGTGCGCGTGTATTACATAAGTGAACTTTAATTTACATATGAGGTGTCAATTATTACTGTATTGTACTGTACAATTGAATTGAATTACATATGTAAATTATAAGTATAATACATGATGAGGAATTAAAGGAAAAATAAATTGGAAAGATTAAAATTGGGGGGAAAAGGAACTCCAGCTCTAAGGGGGAGCTAGACCCCCAAAATCCTTGCTGACAGGCGTGGGATGTCAAAATTCACGCAAACGTTCATCACTTTTGGCCTGGAATTGAGTCACAGGGTCTGTGGACTCAATTGATGATGAGGTTTTGATACCAACTGGGGTAGTTTTAGCTGTTGCCAAGAGGGTAAAACTACCCTTCAGATAAAACAACCATAGTAAAAACAGTTTTAACTGGTTTCTACGCCTCTGACACACATTCTGACGTGTTTTGAAGGCTCTAGGCCTGATATTTCTATAGTAATGGCTGATTTAAGGGTCTAAAATGGCTAAAAATGGCTAAAGATGGCTTAAACCAGCCCTTTTTTGGTCTAAACCAGGGTTCAATGATGCCATAATTGGCTTTTCTGTTGTCAGACTGTTTTTCACGACTGAAAAGAGTAAATTTTACTTTTGGAGTAAGAAAATTGATGGCTATAAAAGAATGTCTTCTTTGCCCCACTTTTCTCTTCATGTTAGAATCTTTTCCTTTTATTAATTAGTTTAAAACTGTTAAACCAATCAATAAAAGATTCCAACCACCTCTTTTAAATCATTTTAAACCTTTTAACCACGCGAAAAAATCATTATAATCATTGTTAGTAACTCTCATAATCATTTTTACCCCTGAACCACCCTAAAAATGAATTAAAGCATCTTTCATCACTGTTAACTTTGTCACTTTGTTTTCAAATTCACTCTGGTCACTTTTGGGCGTGTTTTCTCTTTAATCATCTTTTTAAAGACTTTGTTCTTTAATTAATTGCTTGCAGTTCTTTGCTCAATTAATTCCAATTGAAATTGCTCTTGAAGAAATTTCTTTTGTAGCCTTAAAATATCTCTTGTAGAGTATTTTTGGGATAAATTTTTATTGTTGATAAAACAATAAATCTTTATAATATTATGGTTTTATACTAATGAAGTTATAAACAATAAATTTGGCGTGTTTTCTCTTAAAAATAATATTCTTTACTATTTTTTAATTGATTTCAACCTTATACAAATTTTGAGGACAGGAAAAGTACTTGATTTTTAATCAAAGTTTCATATCCATACCTTACACAATGACTGCTTGATGGCGTCATTGGTATTTAAGGTTTTGACACTTGCCCTTGAGCCTTGATGAATGCTCTTGATGACGTGACTGGATGGCCTGATGGAAGGTTGAAATAACCAGATGATATTTCTGCCAGTGGATTGCCGCTGAAAAAAGATGCATAATGGTGTATAACACCATATATGGCATTTTGGTTATTTGAGGTTGAAAATGGCCATAAGTCTTTATAGATGACACCAGGGGGATATTGGTGAAATTTAGTTTTGGAGGGCTTCAGGGGTGTCAGAGTGTCATTTGAGGTATTTGGCCAAATACAGCTCATACAGCCTTAAAACTGTATTTGCGCAAAGTGGGCAAAAAGTGCGCAAAAATGCGCAGAAACTGTATTTAAAACCAAATACAGCTTATTGGGCTGTATTTCCCCTGTTGACTGGGGAATACCAAAATTGCCCAAAAGTAGAGAAAGGCCAGGAAAGGCCTGATGACAGTGAAGGACCCAAGTTGGGCCCAGATGATGAAATGGCCATAAAAGGCCAAATGTGGTGAGATTGCCAATTTGGCCAATGATTTATGGATATGGCCAAATTGCCATATATTGGATGTGGCATGGATATGCCATATTGAAGTCCAAGAGGATGAATTGCCATGGTTGTGACAGTACCCCCCACCTTGAAATGGTGAGCTCCTGAGCACCAATACAAGGTGAAGCCTGTTGAGGCTATTGGAAATATTTTGAGAGATTGATTCAACATGACTGATTAAGATAAAAAATTTGAAAACTGGTATTCAAAATTTGACATTTGACGCAGGACTTGCTTGGTCTTCTTTTGACATTGGCTTCATGATTTGAATTGAATTTTAAAATGAATGAAGATTTTTGACATTATAATTGACGTGATAGGAGAAAAATTAAATTGAAATAAAATAAAAATAAAGAATGAAAATGAAAATAAGAAAAGAAAAGAAAAGAGAGATGAATTTTGAGGAGGTTACAATCTTGATCACTAATGTAGAAAATTGATTTTGAAAATGGCCAAGAACCTGGAAAGAGGAATTCAATGCCAGGTGCTCACAGAATGGCGAAGGTGATTTTTTGAAAGATTGTAGACCCCTCAGGGAAGTGCACACCAGGAGAGGAGCTTACTTTTGGTAATTACCACTCCCGCCAGTGCCATAAAAAGAAAACAATGCTGAAGGAATGAATTTGAATTTTGAAGTCTTGGAAATGAATTGAAAAGTGAATGGCCCATTGTCTCAAGTGAAATGGCCATAAGACTGGAAATGAAGTTGAAAGCCATGCCAAGATCTGTGTCCAAAATTGCAAAGTGCTCACAGAGTGGACAAGGTGATGCTTACAACAAAAAGAAGAGTAGAATACCCTTAAAGGTGCATACCAGGAGTGGGACTTACTTTTGGTAATTCCTCCCCCCACCAAGCACTATAATGAATCAAGCTTTTGAAGAATTGGGCCCAGGCTTGTCAGGATATAATGAATGAAAACGTTTGGCAAGTTCAGGACAATTCTTGAGGTTTTTGGTTGGTTCCCCAGTGGATCTTACTGGGTCTTGACTGAAACCTTTCCATTCCACCAGATACCATAATTTTCCTCTCTTGAGCTTTGATTCCAGTATTTGAGAGACTTCCCATTCCTCTTCTTCTTCAAGGATAATTGGAGGAGGAGGCTCTTGATGCCGATTTGGGATTGTTGATGTCTTGACTGGTTCTAAGAGTGAAATATGGAAGACTGGGTGGATGGACTTCCATTGAGATGGGAGCTTGAGGTGGTAGCCATGAGTACTGACTTTCCTCAAGATTGGAAAAGGACCCAACCATCTTTCAGACAGTTTTTTGGTGGGTATAGTTGATTTGATGTTCTTGGAGGAAAGCCATACCATGTCACCAGGATTGAAAACAGGTGGACTTGCTCTACTTTTATCTGCATACCTCTTAAACCTGTTTATGGCAACTTCAAGTTCTCTCTTGACATCTTGGTGTACTGATTCGATTTTTGTTGATAACTTTCCAGTAGGACTATCTTGAGTGATTTGAACTGAGTCAAATTGTGGATCTCTTCCATAAACAGTGAAAAATGGTGATTGTTTTGTTGAAGAGTGGTCAGAGTTATTGTAGCCAAGTTCAGCCAGAGGGAGCCAGGTGTTCCAATAATCTTGATGATAACTGACATACATCCAAAGGTACTTTTCTAGTATCTGATTTACCCTCTCTGTCTGTCCATCAGTTTCTGGATGATAAGCAGTTGACAGATCTCTTGAAATCTTGAGCTGCTGACAAAGATTGGGCCAGAAGGAAGAAACACAAAGAGAACCTCTATCACTGACAATGCTTGAAGGAAGGCCATGCTTTGAGAAAATATTCTTGATGAATAAATGGGCCAAATCTAGTGAAGTTATTGAAGAAATTGTTGGAATAAAAACTGCCATTTTTGAGAATCTGTCCACTATGACTAAAATTGAATCAAATAAATTGGACAGTGGCAATTGAGTGATGAAATGCATTGAAAGACAAATCCAAGAAACATTTGGAATTGGAAGAGGTTTTAGGAGTCCAAACTTCTTGTAGTGAATATTGTTGTTTCTTGAACACTGTTGACAGGATGATACATAATCCTTGACGAATTGAGTCATGCCGGACCAGTGGAAATCCCACTTGACAAGTTTCAGAGTCTTCTCTTGGCCAGTGTGCCCAGCTAGAGGAGAGTCATGCCGCTTTTGAAGTATATTGAGTTGAATTGTGGGGTCATTTGGGACCACCACCCGATCTTTGAAAAGGAGAAGTTTGGAAGAGGAATGAAGAGAATATTCTTGGACAGATTTACCTTTACCCAGATCTTCAAGGATACTTCTATATTGAGAATCTTGCCATAATGACTTCAGAATTGAATCAATCGAATTTGAAAAAGAATCCACCTTGACTGCAAAAAACGTTGAGGCTTGAATCTCATCTTGCTTAATTATCTTCTGGTAATTCATTGGGTTTTTTCTGATGAAATACTCCCCCCTCTCTGGGTAAACGTCGTCCCGACATAAAAAAGCGTCTGGAAGGGTGGCCAAGCGGCCAGGGCGGTAAGTGATTGAGAAATGAAATTCAGATGAAAATTCAGCCCAGTGGGCTTGATGGCTAGTGAGAATCTTTGATGACATGAAGTATTGAAATGATGAATGATTGGTGAGAACTTCAAAAGGGGAAGAAATTGAAAGAAGGGAAGCTCTCCAGTGCTTGAGAGCCCAGACTTTTCCAAGGAGTTCCTTGTCATGAATCTCATAATTGAGCTCAGCTGGGAGAGGCTTGCGGCTATCAAATGCAATGGGATGTTTTTCTGAGTCAGATACCTGCCTCAGTAAAGCACCCAAAGCATAATCTGAAGCATCAGTCTCTACAATGGTGGGTAGAGAAGGATTGAAGTGAGAAAGGATTGGAGCAGTGGTGAATGCCTCTTTGAGTTGATGAAACTGTCTAAGAGCTTCCTCTATGAGGGGAAAACGGGAATCTTTCTTGAGGAAACTTGTGAGTGAACCAATTTTCTTTGAATAATTCTTGATGAAACAGCTGTGGAAATTGGCAAAGCCAAGGAATGATTGAAGAGCCTTGAGGTTTCCTGGAGGTGGCCATGTCAGGCTGAGTCTATGATGAGAGTATTAGAAAGTACTTACAACTCTTAAATATGACTGTGACACAGTAAATGAAGATTTAAAAGTTTTTTAAGAGTTAACGATGGTTTAATTTAATAATAAGAGGGATTTACTATAAGGAATATAGTGGTGGTGAGCACTGTTGAAAGCCCTGGGTGCAGCTTTACCTGTTGGGTTACAATAATAAAGACTACAATACTTTAAATTAAGAGTATACCTGGTCATTACCCAAGAGTAAAACTTTTTTTGATAGTTTACTATGTAGAGTATTCAAGAGCAGGATGAGGAGACAATTCTGGCTGTGAAAAAGCCTCCTTTGTATGCTGAAATGGGGTGGAAAAGGTGCTAGACCTTTCCAGGTAGAGGAACTGATGATTTTTCACTCTCTAGGACTGGCTTGTGGTTTGCAAACAGCCTGTATAGCCTTTATTGGGCCCAGATGTGGTTTTGAAACCATGTCTGGGCAGTTTTCACCAATACAGAGTGAAAATTTTCATCTGGGGACCTCACAGCCTGATTCTGACTTGTATGACGCGTAGAATGCTGTACAGAAACTGTATGGGACCCCAGTATTGACTGACAGGTATTGAAATATTAACATGCTTCTTTTTCTGTTTGACACCTCATAATCAGAGTACAACTGTATCCTGTCATAATACAGCTGTATTGGTCATATTGTGGGATTATAACTTTCAAATGGCCATGCCTCTGTCAGTTTTTGAGATATCATTCTCAAAGTTGGTTCATTGGATAGCCCTGTATGGGCTCTACACACTGATACCCAATTTGGTATGGTTATCATTAAATATGACAAAGTTATCTCATGTACAAGGTTTTTTGTACATAGGCGTAGTTTGGGCAAAAAGCGGTATTGAGCTTGTTTGCCTCATAACTTCTGTTATAGTTGAGATATGAAGAAGTGGATGGCACCATCAGATAGCCCTGATTGTGTTCTTTCCAAAAAGACCCCACTTCAAGTATCCCACGCTAAAACTGTAGAAGTTAGATGGGAGGTGAATGTTTTGTTCACCCTTATTTGGCCTGAAATTGACCATAACTCCATTAATATTGCTGCTAGCTCAGTTTGGCTGGTACCATTGGATAGCCCTGACTTAGAGCTTCAATTTGAGTACCCATTTGATGGGGTTAAGCCTCTCCTTCTAGATTTTAGATGAGAGGTGAAAATTAAGGTTTATGCTCAGCAATAACTTTGAGGAGGAATTACTTTGTTATTTCTTGTCCTATGGTGATGGGACTTATATTTTCAGGAAGAGGTGAGTTTCCTCTTTTTTTTGATTCCCTTTGAGCTGATTTGGCTCAGTTCCATGTTTTGGTGGCATCTTGGCTATACCATTGGTTTATGGTATTTTGGCTGTCGTGCTTGTGCTCTGGTTTTGAGTCACAGGCTGACAGGCCAATTGAGAATTTGCTGTACCTTTGCTTGGCCCATCTTGAGGCCTTCAGAAGAAACAACATAACCTAAATACTCTACACTAGAAACCTGGAATAGGCATTTGGAAGCCTTAGCAAAGAGGTTATTGGCTCTGAGTATGGAAAGGACAGTGGACATATGAGTGACCTGTTCTTCCTCAGATTTGGAAAAGACCATAATGTCATCCAAATAAACCACAACATAAACATCAAGAAGATCATAAAAAATATCATTGACAAGATCTTGAAAAGAGGCAGGAGACTCGGTGAGCCCAAATGGCATAAACAAATACTCATAGCTACCATATTTAGTTCTAAAACATGTCAAATGTTCATCACCCTCCTTGATTCTGTGCAGGTTATATGCACCACGCAAAACAATCTTGGAGAAGATAGAAGAACCATTGAAAACAGTAAGAAGCTTATTCATAGGAGGAACAGGATACTTGTTCTTCCTGGTAACAGCATTGAGTTTGCGGTAATCAACACACAAACACTGGCCACCATCTTTCTTTTTGACACAAAGAACAGGTGCTCCTGTAGAAGAGGAGCTTTGCCGGAAGAAACCTTTCTCTACATTCTCTGAAATTTAGGCCCTGTGTGTATCTGACCCTTGGTTTGATAAAGAGTAGATCACCCCAACTGGAGGTAGAGACCCCTCCAGCTCGATGTGATGATCACAGGCGCGGTGAGGAGGAAGTTTCTCTTCTTTCAGCCTGGAGAATACATCGAAGTATTGGTGATAAACAGAAGGAACAACCTTCATCACGGTTTCTATTTCTTCTGCCTCTTCCTCTTCATCCCACAACTCCTCCAGGGAGTGGGTAAGATGAGGAAGGAAGGTCCATATTCCCAAATAAGAGATGAATTGAAGATACAGCATTATCTTCTCCAGCATCTTGAATCTCTTTGAAGACTTCATCTCTAGATGATAGTAATGACTGTGGGGAATTAAGGGAAGGAATATGGACAGAAGACAGAAATGATGATGTTCTAGAATCACCAACCAGAGCTGCACATGATTTGGCAGAAGAAAATTCATTACTAAAAGAAATTGAAGGATCATTATGGTCCTTATGATCAGAATTAAAGGTGATAAATCCTTGCCTCCAATCAATAAACAGATTACAATGATCAAGAAGTTCAAAGCCGAATATGAGGTCTTCTCCCTTGGGAGTATCAATGACTAAAAAGTCCCATTCAAAGCTTGGGAAGGAAGGGAGCTCAATCATATATTTAGTATGGTGAGTCACAAATAAAGGAGACTCAGAGGAGTCTAAAATGATGAGGGAAATTTTCTCTGGAAGTTCTGACGTAGTCAATGAATACTTGTGAGCAAACTGCTTTGCAATAAATGAATTCGTAGCAACAAAATCAATGAGAATACTGTAAAAAACATCAGAAAGAGAAGAAAAAACAAAGAATTTAAGAGAATTCTTGACAGCAGTATTCACAATGCACAATTGTGCTCTGGATGGAAAACATTGAAGACCATTGAACACAACATGGTCTTCACTCAGGATTTTCCCTGGATGGGAAATTCCCCTGATGGTTGGGTAAGCTTCTTTTGAGGCCTTTTGAAACAGGACTCAAGACTATGCTTCCCACTACAATAGGTACAAAGACCCTCCTTGATTCTTCTTTCCTTTTCAGAATTAATTAACTTGAAATCTTGATTCAATAAAGAAGGATGGGGCTTGTCCGTCTTCTGAAAATTCCTCTTCTTCTTTTGACTTGAACTTGAAGAATTTTGAGGATGAGAAGAACTTGACTTTGAGGCTTCTGGCTTCTTCTCTTGATGATGACTCTTTTCATTTTGCCTCTCATGGTACCTGGTATCAAGTTCCAGGGTAACGTCCATTAAGTCTTGAGCAGAGTTGATTCTTGAAGGATGGGAGGCCAATTGATCCAAAATCCTGGATGGCAATCCCTTCCTGAAATGATGGATGAGAGCTCTTCCACCCCAATCCCTGATTCTTGAGACTAAACTTCTGAAATCAGCAATGTATAAGGATACATGCCCACCTTCTTTCATTCTTAAAGAATCCAACTCAGCTTCTGCTTTTCTGACTTCATTCGGATTCCCAAACAAAGTGAAGAGTTGGGATTCAAATAGTTTCCAAGAGTTGAGAAGGTAATTTGAATCTTGATTGGTGAGATTGGAAAGATAAGGCTCAATCCATTTTGCAGCCCTGCCAATAAGAAATGATGTGGCATAGAGAACTTTCTTTCTGTCTTGAGAGAAATTTGCTGGATCATTATGAAATTTCAATTTACAAGACTGAATGAAAATTCTAACTTTGAAGGGCTGAGTCCCATCAAAGCATTCCGGTGCCTTCATAGATGGAGTCTTGAAGGCTGGTGGTCTTGATGCTTCAGAAGATGAAGCTTCTTGAAGATTGGCCATAATTTGAGTCATTTCCTGCATGATGGCCAATAAAGATGGTTCAGACTGATGAGAGACAGGCTGATTATACTGGGCTAGAGTTGGTCCTCCAGTACCTTGGGATGCTTCCACCGGAGCAGGAGCACCTCCAGTACCATCAGACTCTTCCTCTTCCACAGAATTCTCCTCCTCCTCTTCACCATCTTCACCTGGACCTTTTGAAATGGTCCTTGAAAGTCCTGGAAATCCGCCAACTACTCCTGAGAATGAACATGATCTTCTTGGCACTCTTCCTTCCTTCCTGGATGGTGCTGCTCCTTCCATGCGGGGTCCTCTATCTAATTGGGCCCTAAGTTGCCGAACTGCTGGGGTACCATCTAGAGGAGCTCTTGGAGTTGGAGTGAGAAAAGCTTGAGCTCTGGCCTGACATCTTTTCTGTCTTGCCGGAGGTGAATGTTGAACAGGCATGATGTCAGGTATATAATTGAAATAAATGAATTAAAATCAACATTTGCTTGAAGTAAAAAGAGTCAAAAATCAAATCTTGAGTAAATTCAATGAATCAAATGAAAATCTTCAAGTATGTCAATAAATCAAAATCAAATGAAGTCTTGAAGTCAAAATCAAATCAATGTCTTGAAGTAAATCAATGAATAAAATCAAAATGAAGTCTTCAAGTCAACAAATAAATGAATCAAATCAATCCAAATCCAAATCTTGTGAAAATCAATCAATCAAATCAAATCTTGAAGAAAAATCAACTTATGTCAAAATTCTTGATGTGAAAAAATCAGCAGAATCAATGAAATCTTCAGGTCAATCAATTTTCTTGAGGTCATTATCAGATATATCAAATCAATCAATCAAAGTCAAGTGAATTTCTCTTTAAAAACCAAAATTCTTTAAGAATGAATCAATTATGAATCTTGATGTGAATAATGTGTCTGAATATCTTGATGAAAAATTTGGAAATCAATGAAAATCAAGACAACGCCTGAATTATGAATGAAATGAAAATTTGATGATTTGAAAAAGATTTTAAAAAGAATAAAAAAATAAAAATGGGTCAGCTTTCAATTTTCAAAATGAAGAAGGGTGGAAAGGGTAGCCGGTATATGTGAAAAGTTGGGAGCTTGAGTTCTTCAGGCTTAAAGCTGATCTTTATTGATCCTTGAGGCTGTATTTATTGTTTTGAGAATTGATACAGCTGGATAATATTGAAATTTAAATGGGTTGAATGAATTTCCCACACTTGAAAATGAAATACAGTTCTTGATGGATCCAGACTGTATTGAAATGAAGGTGGTTGCCAAGATGGATTGAGTGGAGCTTTGACACTTGACAACTCCTTTTGGCACTGCCTCTTGAATACACCTTGAGAATGAATTGACAGTATTCCCTTGGAAGGAATACTTGGAGTGAGAATAACCAATGACTGCTTGATGGCATCATTGGTATTTAATGTTTTGACACTTGCCCTTGAGCCTTGATGAATCCTCTTGATGACTTGACTGGATGGCCTGATGGAAGGTTGAAATAACCAGATGATATTGCTGCCAGTGAATTGTTTCTGAAAAAAGATGCATAATGGTGTATAACACCATATATGGCATTTTGGGTATTGGAGATTGAAATGGGCCATAAGTCTTTAGAGATGACGCCAGGAGGATATTGGTGAAATTTGGTTTTGGAGGGCTTCAGAGGTGTCAGAGTGTCCTTTGAGGTATTTGGCCAAATACAGATCATACAGCCTTAAAACTGTATTTGCACAAAGTGCACAAAAGTGCACAAAATGCGCAAAAAGTGCACAAATGCACAAAAGTGCGCAAATGAGCAGAAACTTTATTTAAAGCCAAATACAGCTTCTTGGGCTGTATTTCCCCTGTTGACTGGGAAATACCAGAATTTCCCAAAATTAGAGAAAGGCCAGGAAAGGCCTGATGACTGTGAAGGGCCCAGATGATGAAATGGCCATAAAAGGCCAAATGTGGTGAGATGGCCAATTTGGCCAATGATTTATGGATATGGCCAAATTGCCATATATTGGACGTGGCATGGATATGCCATATTGAAGTCCAAGGGGATGAATTGCCATGGTTGTGACACAGCACCTGGGGACTTTTTCCCCAGTTAATTAATATATTGGATTTATTTTTATCTTTACTTTCTTTTACCTTATTAAAGTTAATGCTGATAATCTTAATTCAGTCATTAGAACCCTTCCTCTTTTTCTTCCTTGCCTGTCAGTGGATATTGGTGGTCATATCCTTTACTACTTCCATTCCTTTTCTGGCAGGTTGAAACAGTGAATTGAGGATTCACTTGGTTGGCTTCTTGGCCTTTGGCTTCCTTTATTATCTTTGCCCTTTGTCTTATTATTCTTTTTCTTTTATCTTTGGCATAATTGTCTTTTCCACCCTTCTTCATTAAAGAAATTAAATCGTATTATTCCTTTATCTCTTGGAGCCCTCCAAGTGGGTTCTTGATTCCTGAGTGCCAAGCCCTCTTGCTTCCATAAGAGCCCCTGTGACATTATATTAATTAACTCATAATTTCTTTCATTCTATTCATTTATTCTTCATCATTTTATTCATTCACTCTTCATCAATTTCATTCATTCATTCTCAAAATTATGACTCTTTAATGCTTATGAATTTAATGATTCTTCGTCACCTCTCAATTTTCTCTCATTCATTTTTCATTCTGAAAATTGAAAACTGACCCAATTTTCATTTTTTGTTATATTTTTCAATCTTAATCTCAATCATCAATCTCATTTTTTATCCTTCATTCAGGTGTCTTATCATTTTTATTTTCAAATTGCTCATCAGATTATTCAGACACGTTCTTCATATCAGGATTCAATTTGATTTTTTCTTCAAAAATTTTGATTTTCAGGAAGAATTCACTTGATCATTGATTTGATTGACTTATTTGATATAATTGACATTGACTTCAAGAAAATTGACTTACCTGAAGAATTCTCATTGATTTTGCTGAATTTCACATCAAGAATTGACATAAATTGATTTTGACTCAAGAATTCATTTGACTGATTTATTTTCTCTGCAAGATTTGATCCTCAAGACTATTTCGGTTTTGCCTCAAGTTTTTATTCAAGTTTTGATCGTATTAATTTAAATTTTGCTATATATTCTTATTCAATGATTCCACTCCAACACTCACCTCCTGCAAGACAGACCAGATCTCAGGCTCAAACTCAAGCTTTTCTTACTCCTACTCCAAGAGTTCCTCTTGATGGCACCCCAGCAGTTCCTCAACTGAGGGCCCAATTAGATAGAGGACCCCACATGGAAGGAGCAGCACCATCCAGGAAGGAAGGAAGAGTGCCAAGAAGATCAAATTCTTTCTCAGGAGTAGTTGGCAGGTTTCCAGGCGTTTCAGGGACTAGCTTCAAAGGTCCAGGTGAAGATGGTGAAGAGGAGGAGGAGAATTATGTGGAAGAGGAAGAGTCTGATGGTACTGGAGGTGTTCCTGCTCCGGTGGGGGCATCCCAAGGTGCTGGAGGACCAAATCTAGCCCAGTTTAATCAGCCTGTCTCTCATCAATCTGAACCAGCTTTATTGGCCATTATGCAGCAAATGACGCAGATTATGGCCAATCTTCAAGCAGCTTCATCTTCTGAAGCATCAAGACCACCAGCATTCAAGACTCCATGTATGAAGGCACCAGAATGCTTTGATGGGACTCAGCCCTTCAAACTCAGAAGCTTTATCCAGTCTTGTCAATTAATTTTTCATAATGATCCAGCAAACTTCTCTCAAGACACGAAGAAGTTTCTTTATGCCACTTCATTTCTTATTGGCAGGGCTGCAAAATAGATTGAGCCTTATCTTTCCAATCTCACCAATCAAGACTCCAATTATCTTCTCAATTCTTGGTTTTTATTTGAATCTCAACTATTCACTCTATTTGGTGACCCGAATGAAGTCAGAAAGGCTGAAGCAGAATTGGATTCACTAAGAATGAAGGAGGGTGGCCATGTTTCACTATACATAGACGATTTCAGGAGTTTGGTTTCAAGAATTGGAGATTGGGGTGAAAGGGCTCTCATTCATCATTTCAGGAAGGGATTGCCATCCAGGATATTGGATCAATTGGCCTCCCATCCTTCAAGAATTGACTCCCTCCAAGACTTAATGGTCGTTACCCTGGAACTTGATACCAGGTACCATGAAAGGCAAAAGGAGAAGAATCACTATCAAGAGAAGAAACTTGAAGTCCCAAGATCAAGTACTTCTCATCCTCAAAATTCTTCAAGTTCAGGTCACAAGAAGAAGAAGAATTTTCAGAAGAGGGACAAGTCCCATTATTCTTTGTTGAATAAGGATTTCAAGCTCATGAATTCTGAAAAAGAAAGAAGAATAAAAGAGGGTGTTTGTACCTATTGTGGTGGGTAGCATAGTCTTGAGTCTTGCTTCAAAAGAACTCAAAACAAGCTTACCCAACCATCAGGCCAATTTCCCAGCCAGGGAAAAGCCTGAGTGGAGACCATGTTGTGTTCAATGGTCTTCACAGTTTTCCTTCCAGAGCACAGTTGTGCATTGTGAATACTGGTGTCAAAAATTCTCTTAAATTTTTTGTTTTTTCTTCTCTTTCTGATGTTTTTTACAGCATTCTCAATGATTCTGGTGCTACAAACTCATTTATTGCAAAGCAGTTTGTTCACAAGTACTCATTGACTACGTCAGAACTTCCAGGGAATATTCCTCTTATCATTATTGACTCCTCTGAGTCTCCTTCCTTATTGGTGACTCACCATACTAAATATATGGTTGAGCTCCCTTCCTTCCCAAGCTTTGAATGGGACTTTTTAGTCATTGATACTCCCAAGGGAGAAGACCTCATATTGGGCTTTGACTCTCTAAATCACTTTAATCCTTCTATTGATTGGAGGCAAGGGCTGATCACCTTTAATTTCAGGCTGAGTCTATGATAAAGGTGTATATAAGTATCTACAAGCTTTAACTATGACTGTGACACGGTAAAAAATGGTTTTAAAGATAATAAGATTTGATAATAAATGATTTAAATTAAGATTTTAAGGGCTTTACTATAGAGATATAGTGGTGGTGAGCGCTGTTGAAAGCCCTGGGTGCAGCTTTACCTGTTGGGTTACAATAATAAAGACTACAATACTTTAATTTAAGAGTATACCTGATTATTAACCAAGAGTAAAACTGTTTTTGACAGTTTACTACGTAGGTTATTCAATAGCAGGATGAGGAGAGGATTTTGGCTGTGAAAAGCCCTCCTTTTATCCTGAAATGGGGGTGAAAAGGCTGCTAGACCTTTCCACGTAGAGGAAGTGAAGATTTTTCACTCTCTATGACAGGCTTGTGGTTTGCAAACAGCCTGTATACCCTGTATTGGGCTCAGATGTGGTTTTGAAACCACATCTGCGCGGTTTTCACCAATACAGGGTGAAAATTTTCATCTGGGGACCTCACAGCCTGATTCTGACGTGTATGACGCGTAGAATGCTGTACAGAAACTGTATGGGACCCCAGTATTGACTGACATATGAGGTATTGAAGTAAAAACATGCTTCTTCGTCTATTTGACACCTCATATTCATGGTTATGGGATATTATCCCATGGTAAGGCTGTATATGACAGCAGGTGGGATTTTGACCTTAAAATGGTCATAACTCTGTCAGTTTTTGAGATATCAAACTCAAAGTTGGTTCATTGAATAGCTCTGTATGAGCTCTACACAATGGTACCCAACTTGACATGGTTATCATTAAATATGACAAAGTTATCCCATGTACAAGTATTTTTGTACATTGGCGTGGTTTGGGCAAAAGCTGTATTAAGCTTGTTTGGCCAATACTTTCTGTTGTAGTTGAGCTATGAGGAAATGGATGGCACCATCAAATAGCCCTGCTTGTGCTCTTTCCAAAAAGACCCCACTTTAAGTATCTCACACTAAAACTGTAAAAGTTAGATGAGAGGTGAATGTTTTGTTCACCCTTGTTTGGTCTGAATTTGACCATAACTCAAGTAATACTGGTTCTAGCTCAGTTTAGCTAGTACCGTTAGATAGCCCTGGCTTAGAGCTTCATTTTGAATACCCATTTGGTGGGGTTAAGCCTCTCCTTCTAGATTTTAGATGAGAGGTGAAAATTAAGGTTTATGCTCAGCAATAACTTTGAGCAGGAATAACTTTGTTATTTCTTGTCCTATGGTTATGGGACTTATATTTTCAGAAAGAGGTGAGTTTCCCTTTCTTTTGATACCTTTTGAGCTAAGTTGGCTCAGTTCCATGTTTTGGTGCTATTTTGGCTATACCATTGGTTTATGGTATTTTGGCTGTCATGCTTGTGCTCTGGTTTCGAGTCACAGGCTGACATTTAATGCTGATAATAAGGACTAGTGTGATCCTTCTAATTCTTTCCGTAATGACTCTTCTACTGCCAAATCATGTGCAGCTCTGGTTGGTGATTCTAGAACACCATCAATTCTGTAACGTTTGACTATGAAACAATAAGTAAAAATTACTAATAATTTACTTATTGTACTATGAATGTCCTTATAAATGAAATAAATAAGATACAAATAATTATAATAATAAAGAATTATCATAATTAAGGCGTAAAAATAATTATATTATCAATAAAATATAATAATATAATAAAATGAATATATTAATATAAAATAATTAATATATTTAATGGCACTTTATTATTGTTACAAACAAATAATAAAGGCGTAAAAAATTGTTTTTTATTAATAAAAAACAATTAATAACAATAATATTACCAATATTAAAGTTATAAATTAATATAAATACTATTTATATTAATTAAAGAATTATTAAAAGAATAATATGGAGAAAATTATTATAATAAGAGAATATAACCTACTTTTAACACTTAATACAATAATTTTGAGATATTTTACGCCAAAATGATGTAAATACAACTTTTCCAAATTGTATGTACAATAAAAATAGAGAAAATTACAAATATTCTTGATTTTTACGTGGAAATGAGTTTTAGAGAGATTTTTAACAAAATCAATTAAACAAATGATTCAATCATGTCAAAAGTGATGATTATAATAGGATGATTTTTGGTCTTTAATAATATAAAAGTTTTATATATAAAGAATAAAGAAATTACGTTTTTAATTGTATTTATTTATTGTTTTTGATGTGTCTGAGGCGAAAACAGAGCAAAAAGAGCTCTATATATAGTAAATACTGCCCTCCTAGAGTCCAACAGGCTTCTAGTAGATTTGTACCAATCATATCCACTGGAATTGATCAATAATTTAAGGTTTGGTGATGATTACATCATGATCAAACCTCATTACATCATTATTACGCCATTATTTAGAGTTATCACTATAACTCTAAGTTTGCTGACGTCGAAGGCTTGGCAGAACCCCAAATTTTGTGTATTTTATTAGTTTTAATCATAAACTAATAGTATTCACCAGTCGTATCACTTATATGACTGTTAAATATAATTTAAAGTTACAGTGAGTGATCATAAATGATCAAATTAAGCTCAAACTTTGATCCTTAATAACTTTGAAAATTTACAAGCTACAGTAAGTCAGAGAGTGAATTCTAATAGCTTGGCATAACCTTATTATTCTGCCAAGAGCATTTCATTACATCATCAAAAATCTATTTTTGATGATTTTCCTTGTAACTCATCTTTTCTGTCAAAATTTAATATTTTAAACTTCAAACTATGATTTCAAGGGGTTATACCTTGAATATTATAATAGAAAATACATAATTCTTCACGAATGAGCTAGTAGCATCCATCTGTCTACTTTTTTTTAAGTTTGGACCACTTTCACAACAAAGTGGTCAACAGCTCTGCTGATTTTAATCAATAATTCCTTACAGGTGTTAACCTTGTTTATAACTTGTGAAAAAAACTTCATTTCTGTATTCCTACTGAAATTACTTGATGACTTTATTTTTGGCTCATCACTCTATCATGCATAGGTCAAGAGATATTAGCTAAAATCCTTGAATATATGCGTTGACCAAAAAAGTGCATATATTCAGGTTAAATCCTTAAGTATTGGTATTGAAGCTTAGCTTATTTTTTTTTTATGTGTGGAACTTTATGGAGAATCCAATGGTACAATTTTTTTCACATTTTGTTTCATTGGCTTTTGAAATAAATAAGGATTTGTGTCTCTTATAAGGTATTATTAGTTAGAACTTATCAAATATTGACTTTACAGATATGCCATAAAAATGGTATATGTGTATTTTATCATGGGGAATTCAATGGTGTAATTTCTTTCACAGGTTTATTCATTGGTTTTTGATGTAAACCAAGTTTTATACCAATTTATGGTATTTTTGTAGTTTTAAGGTACTTATTTTTAATTTATAATTATATTAAATATTTCTTGTGACCTTTTTGGGTATGTGGTCATATCTCAAAGGTTCACATTCCCTACCACCAAAAAAGATTGTACCACAATCTGATATATGTAATTAGGGTATCATCCACTGTCCTACCTCTTCAATAGACTTTTTTAGTCTTGAAGCTCAATAATGCCTAACTTTTCTATGTTTCAGGTTTTCTTTCATGTCTGAACCATCTTAGTAGTTTATCAGCATTTGTTATATCTTTCTCAAGTAGCCATTCATCTTCTTGAGTTGAATTTCTATACTTTACAAGGTATTCCCTTTCTTTTTTGTTTCTTGTCCTTCTTTCTTTAAGGCCTTTTACTATTTTCTTTTCCTCCCCTTCTTCCAAGGGGGGAATTTCAAGTGGGGGTTTATTTCTTAGTGGAAATAACTCCTTGTCACTTGAGCTGTAAGGTTTTATCAGACTTACAGGGAAAGTTGGGTGTTTGTTCATTAGTTCACCTGTGAGTTCCAATTTCACAGCATTGGGTCCATGAAGTGCTTTTATCATAAATGGTCCTGCAAAGGAATCTTTCAATTTCTTTGGGCCTTTTATGTTATTTAAATTAAGGGTTGATACTAGGACCAAGTCTCCTATTATGAAATCAGGTGGCTTATGACTTTTATCCCATCTTTCTTTTGCATATTTGAAAGAGTCCTGCATACATCTGTTTGCATGGTGTCTTGCTTTGTCAAGCATTATCTTAAAGCTGCTTGCTGTTGGATGTATATCCACTGAGTCCTTCTTGAGGGTATCATAAGGGAGTCTTGGATTCCAACCTTTTTCTAGCATTGCTGGTGTTTTGCCAGTAGAAGAATGGATTGATGTTTTATATGCCAGTTCAAGAGCTGGTATTAGTGTACACCAATCATGGGTAAAACCATCAGAATCTTTGAATTCTAGCCCATAAGCACAGAATCTTCTGATCATGTCCTCTAAGGTCTGTATCATTCTTTCTGCTAAACCATCAGTTTGAGGATGGTAAGTTGTTGAGAATGATAACTTTGTCCCAAACAAGTTATGGAGATTTGTCCATAATGCTGAAGTGAACTTTGGGTCTCTGTCACTTATAATATTCTGGAATAAGCCTGTATGGCTAATAACTTTATTCCATATAATTATGGCTGTATCCATAGCTGTGTCATCTTTGTGACATGGTAGGAACATGGAAGCTTTGCCATACCTGTCAACCAATACTAGGCATGCATTATAGCTTCTGTCTCCTCCTGGGGGTAATGCTGTTACCCAATCCATATGAACCATTTCCCAAGGGTATTTTGGTTCTTGTATTTGGATCATCATTCCAAATTTCTTTCCTGTGGCTCTGTTGGCTTTTTGACATCTGTCACAGGTTTGGCAGTATTCTATAACATCTTTCTTCCAATTTGGCCACCAAGAGCAGGTTTTCACCCTCTCTAGTGTTCTGTCTTCTGAAAGGTGTCCAGCTGCAACACTATCATGAAACTCATGTAAAATAGTGTTTATCAGGGTTCTATCTGTTAAGGCCATAGCACATGTGTGTTTTGTTCTATGGTAAAGGACCCCATCAAGGAGGTGGAATCTTCCTTCATCATATGCCTTTTTCCATGTTTCATCTAGTTTTGATGAAAGTGATGGGTCTTTGCAGTCTTTCATTAGAAGTTGGCTTAAGATATGGCAATTTTTGTCTATTTTATAGCTTTCTTTAACTTGGGTAAAGAATTCTGTGGCAATGTCTGTAACACATATTCCTTCTATATGGTGTTCTTCTTGTGGTACTCATGCTGGATTGTCAGGGGTATTTGCTAGAGCCCATCTGTTAACACCATCTGCATTTTTATGAATATTTCCAGATTTATGAACAATAGTCATATTTCCTCTATATTCTTGGATAGCAATTTGCCATCTCAGCATATGTCTATTTGGAGTTTTCATATTTAATAGAGATTTTACAGCATTACAGTCTGTAATCACATCAAATACTGTTCCATCCAAATAGTAATATAATTTTTCTAAATCCCACACTAAGCATAGGCATTCCATTTGGCTTTCTCCATATGTTGCTTCTGTTGGCTTTATCCGTCTTGAAATAAAACAAATTGGTCCTTCCACTGGTTTATCATTGATAATTTGTGTCTGGTGTAGTGCAGCACCCAGTCCTTCTCCACAAGCATCAATGTAAAGTTTGAAGGGTAGTTTCCAATCTGGCATTAGAAGAAATGGGGCATTTGCTAAGGAATTTTTCAATTCCTCATATGCCTTGCCTCTTTCTTCTGTCATTTAATAGACTCTTTGTTGGTCACATAGCTTATACAAGGACTTAGCAATTTTTGAAAATTCCTTTATATGCTGTCTATAGTAACCAGCAAATCCTAGAAATGATTGCATTTCTTTTTTTGGTTTGAGGCATTGGTTTGAGTAGTACTGCTGGTATTTTCTTCTTGTCTATGCCTAGGCTAAGTCCAGATACTACATTTCCTAGTGCTTTTAGTTCACTGTATGCAAAATGACACTTTTTCAAGGAAATTTTCATATTCACTTGGACTATTTTCTGTAGTACCCTTTCTAGTCTTGCAAGGTGATTTTCCCAGGTTTCTGAGCAAACTATGATATCATGAATATAGATAATTAACCATCCTTCTGATAATTCTTCAGGAAATATGGTATTCATCATTCTTTGATAATGGGAAGGTGCATTTTTTATGCCAAACGGCATTCTTAAGTATTCAAAAATTCCACAGTGGAGTATTATCCTCAGTAGTTTTTTGGCATTGTCTGTTAAGACATTTTGATGAAAACCTCTCAAGGCATCCATGGCTGTGATGAACTTAGCTTGTGACAGTTGTGTCAGTGTCTGATGGATCCTGGGTATTGGATACCTGTCTGGAATGGTATAGGTGTTCAGGGCTCTGAAGTATCCTACCATCCTTGATTTTCCATTATGCCAAGTTATAATGACAGGTGTAGTGACTTCTACCTGTTCATTATGTTATACCTTTCTTAATACTCCAAGGTCCATTAATTCTTTAATGTGTACCTCTAAGGCTTCTCTAGCCCTTGGAGTAGCTGGGTAAGCAGGTCTCCTGAGTAGAGGTGGGTAAGGTTTTTCCACATTAAGAATTATATTGACTTCATGTCCAATTATGGCACATAGTTTCTCTTTGTCAGTTGCAAAGGCATTTTTATAGTTAAATAAAGGGTCAATCAGCTTTTCTTTCATTTTTTCTGTTAATTCTTGATTGAATTCTGCCTCTTCAAGTTATTCAGATATAAAAAGTTCCTTTTCTGAAATTTTTTCTTTATTCTTAATAACTGTGATTTGTTTTTTGTTATTTAAGAAGCCAAACTTTTTTCTTTTGTTGTCTCCTATGGTAAAATATCTATCCTTTTGGTTGGACATATCTATACCATAAATTGATAAGTAATCATTCCCAAGTATGAAGTGATTACTAGTACAGTTGTCCATTACTACAAACTCTACTTTAATTCTGACACATTGTGAAGGGTGAGGAAAAATTAGTGTTAAATCAATTATTCCAAGGGGCTTCATGCTCTCACTTGCACTACTAAATTTGACACCTTGTATTGGCATAAGTTTTTCTTGCCAGTCTGGGACAATGGTTTTTAAATGACTTTTACCAACACAGGTGCAATATGCTCCTGTATCTAAGTTCACTTTTACTTCTTGGTTATCAACCATAACAATACTTATACTTGATTTTTCAGCTGTATACCCCATTCCTCTTGCAGGTTTGGTCCTATACATTTTGGCATCTTGTATGTTTGTCAGGTTTGTGTCAGATGTCCCCACTTGTGGTAAGTTTGAGTTAAAATCCAGTACTTCTGAATTATATCAATATTATTCATTTGTGCATGAATTATATTGATTTCATCACTTTCAGAGCTTTCTGACGCTTCTGTCTCTTTTTCAGTGGCAGATTCCTCTTCTTTGTCTTTGTGGTTTTCTGTTTCCACAATTTCATTAATTTTTGCCTTTTTAAGGCAATTATTGGCTAAGTGTCCAATACCTCCACATTTATGGAATTTTCTTTGCTCATTATTGTTGGATGTATTGGGCTTGAAGGATTATTTCGATTTATCTTTTTTGATAAATGGTTTATTTGGGCTTTTAATGTCCAATTTCTTCCAAGTCCTGCCAATTTTTGTTCTTTTCACTATGTCTTCTAGTGCATTAATATACTCTTCTGTGGAGCATGGTTCTATACACCTGCTTCTTAGGGAATGTTCTAGCTCTCCTCCACATTTCTTGAGTATTTTCATATGCACCATTTTTTGTGACATTTCTGGGTACAATGCACTAAGTCTTTCAACTTGTTTCAAGAACCAAGTTGAAGGTTTGTCTTTGTCTGGGTCAAAGAAAGAATTTTCAAATGCATTTTCTATTTTGTACCTCCAGGCATCATTAGCCCACTTGGTGATTATTTCTTGTTTCCACCAAGACCAGGTATTTTTGCCATTTGTTTGCCTTATGCCATAATACCATCTTTTTGCAGATTTTTCAAACAATGAATGTAATCTTGCAGTGATTAATTCATCTGGTATGGCATAATCTTCTTGTAGCATGTCAATTGTTTTGATAAATGACATGTGGTCATATTCACCTTCTCCTGTGAATGTTGGCCATTCTTTCAATTGAGGTGCTTCCTTCATTAAGACTTGGTTATTGCCTTGGTGACTCAAGTCTGTTATGAATGGATTTGTTAATTCCTCTTTTGGTTTGACAGGGCTTCTTATGTGAGAAAATGGTGTTGATAACTTTGGCATATTTGAATTAGCCTCATTAATTTTATCCATTTTTTCAGTAATAAGCCTTATTTCACTTTGAATGTCATCTTTCAGATGCATTCTTGCTTCATTACTCTTTTCCACATGGTCCAAAAGTAATTTTTGGTGTGATGAAGTCTTTTCTTCAAATCTTTCTACAGAAATACTTAATTTGTTTAATTTTTCTGTAAGATTTTCAATACTCACATCATAATTGATTGTCAAAGGTTTTTCTTTGATATCACCTATGTATTGATACAACTCTTGTTGTCCTTGTATTAATTTCTGAGTATTGTCAATTAATACTTTTGGTTTATTATTTTCAATCATAGATTTTATGTTATCAATTTCTTTCTTATTTTGCACAACAAGTTTTGTTAAAGATGATAAACTGTTATTTATTTCTTGTAAAGATAATAAACTATTTTTAATGTCTTTAAGAGGTAAAATACTATTTTTAAGCTCTGTTAAAGTATTTACAACATCAGGAGACAAGGGTATTTCTTTGGGAAATGGGGTTGTCTCATTCTTTGTTCCTCTTTGTCTTTGAATTCCATCAAAGTTCTGGCCATGTTGAAGACATTGTCCATGGCATCTTTTTGGATCTTGGGGATCCTGTAGCTTGGGGAATATGGTTTTCTCCAATTCTTTTTCTTGTTCTTCTTCCCTTCTTGGGGAAGTGGGTTGACTTGGGCTTGCCGGTAGAAGCTACTGGGGCTTCTTCCTTGGTTGCCTCCTTCTTTTTGGCATGATTCTCCTTGATCTTTTTGATTTGAGGTTTGGATGATAGTGGATTCCATCCATTGGCATATCTTACTATTTCCTCCTCTTTGAGTAACCTTTTCAGGATGTGCCAGGAGTTCATCACTCCTTGGTGTATTTGAGGCAACATTTCCCAATCTTTGTCCTTGTACACCGTGTAGTACTGTTTGTATTGGCTCATGTAAATGTCTATTTGAGCCCTCTGAATGTGATTTGTACCTGTTTGAGTTACTCATACTTAATTCCAATTCAGGCTCAAATATCATGGGCATTTCTGGGACTTGCCTTTGGGATAAGGCACTTCCTTGTGTGAATTCTGTTCCACTGGGGATGTTGCCCTTCCTTTTCTGTAAGGTGTGGATATGAAACTTTGATTAAAAATCAAGTACATTTCCTGTCCTCAAAATTTGTATAAGGTAAAATTCAGTTAAAAATAGTATGAAATATTATTTTCAAGAGAAAACACGCCAATTTTATTGTTTATAACTTTATTAGTATAAAACAATAATATTATAAAAATTTATTGTTTTACCAACAATAAAAATTTATCCAAAAAATACTCTACAAGAGATATTTTAAGGCTACAAAAGAAATTTCATCAAGAGCAATTTCAATTGGAATTAATTGAGCAAAGAACTGCAAGCAATTAATTAAAGAACAAAAGTCTCTAAAAAGATTATTAAAGAGAAAACATGCCCAAAAGTGACCAGAGTGAATTTGGAAACAAAGTGACAAAGTTAACAGTGATGAAAGATGCTTTAATTCACTTTTGGGGTGGTTCAGGGGTAAAAATGATTATAAGAGTTACAAACAATGATTATAATGATTTTTTCACGTGGTTAAAAGGTTCAAAATGATTTAAAAAAGGTGGTTGGAATCTTTTATTGATTGGTTTAACAGTTTTAAACTAATTAATAAAAGGAAAAGATTCTAACATGAAGAGAAAAGTGGGGCAAAGAAGACATTCTTTTATAGCCATCAGTTCTCTTACTCCAAAAGTAAAATTTACTCTTGTCAGTCGTGAAAAACAGTCTGACAACAGAAAAGCCAATTATGGCATCATTGAACCCTGGTTTAGACCAAAAAAGGGCTGGTTTAAGCCATTTTTAGCCATTTTTAGCCATTTTAGACCCTTAAATCAGCCATTGCTATAGAAATATCAGGCCTAGAGCCTTCAAAACACGTCAGAATGTGTGTCAGAGGCGTAGAAACCAGTTAAAACTGTTTTTACTATGGTTGTTTTATCTTAAGGGTAGTTTTACCCTCTTGGCAACAGCTAAAACTACCCCAGTTGGTATCAAAACCTCATCATCAATTGAGTCCACAGACCCTGTGACTCAATTCCAGGCCAAAAGTGATGAGCTTTTGCATGAATTTTGACATCCCACGCCTTTCAGCAAGGATTTTGGGGGTCTAGCTCCCCCTTAGAGCTGGAGTTCCTTTTCCCCCCAATTTTAATCTTTCCAATTTATTTTTCCTTTAATTCCTCATCATGTATTATACTTATAATTTACATATGTAATTCAATTCAATTGTACAGTACAATACAGTAATAATTGACACCTCATATGTAAATTAAAGTTCACTTATGTAATACACGCGCACATTTTGACATTTCAATTGAATTCAATTGAAAATACTTCAATTCCTCATAACTTCTAAACTAAACACAACACCTCAATTTTAACACAAAAATTGATGGTTAACACCACATGTGGTGTGAATTAAATTAAGGTTTTGAGGATTTTCAACTTTTGTATTGAAAATACTAAAAACTTAATTTAAGCTTATTTAGAGTTGAGTTACAAGAATTTCACTCAGAGGTGACCCCACCTGATTTTTTATGAGGAATCCAATGGTGAAATAAATTTTATATGTTTATTCATTGGATAAAAAGTTATAATAATTTTTATTTAACTTTTTTCCAAATTTATTTATTTTTTCACAATTTTGTTAAAATTTTATTTTTGCTTAATTTTTTCAAGTATAAATGTAGTTTTATACTTACAAAATTTTAATGTATTTTTATTTTTAAATTGTAATTAAATTTTTATTTTTAATATAATTTTATATTTATATTTTGATTTTTATTTTAATAATATAAATAAATTTTATTTTATTTATATTAATATGTTATTTTTGTATTTGTGGTCTTTTGGGTATATGAAATTACCTCTAAGGCTCACATTCCCTCCCCCTAAAAAAGAATATTACTTTGTAATATTGCTATTTCTAGTGTGTCTGAATCTCCTTAGGAGTTTGGTAGCTTCTGGTATATCTTTTTCTTCTAACCATTCATCTTCACAAGTTGGGTCACTGTACCTAACAAGGTATTCCCTCACTTTCTTGGTTCTTAATTTCCTTTCTTTAAGAACTTTGGTAATTTTCTTAGTACCAGATGTCTCAATAGGAGGTATAACTTGGGGAACTTTATTCCTTAAGGGAAATTTATCAGCATCACTAGATTTATATGGCTTCACTAAGCTCACTGGAAATGTAGGATGCTTATTACTAAGTTCTTCAGATAACTCTACTTCAACAGCATTGTCTCCATGGAGGGCTTTAATAACAAAAGGTCCTGCAAAGGAGTCTTTGAGCTTTTTGCATCCTTTGATGTTATTGAATTTGGTGGTGGATACTAGTACTAAATCTCCTGCCTTGAAATCTGGAGTGGCATGAGATTTGTCCCATTTATCTTTAGCATATGCAAATGAGTCTTCCATGCATTTTACTGCATGCTTTCTGGCTTTGTCTAGCATTCCTTTGAAGCTGGCAGCTGTAGGATGTATCTCAACTAAATCTTTCCTCAAAGAATCTTGGGGTAGTTTGGGATTCCATCCTTTTTCCAGAATAGCAGGAGTTTCATTGGTACTGGCATGAATGGATGTTTTGTATTCCAGTTCCAGTGCAGGAAGAAGAGTACACCAATCATGGGTGAAACCATCACTATCTTTAAATTCAAGGCCATATGCACAGAATCTTCTCACCATATCCTCTAAGGTTTGAATCATTCTTTCAGCCAGACCATCAGTTTGTGGGTGTTAGGCTGTGGAGAAGGATAATTTTGTCCCAAATAGTTGGTGAAGATTTGTCCACAGTGCTCAGGTGAATTTAGGATCTCTGTCACTAATGATATTTGTAAATATGCCAGTCCATGATACTACTCTATTCCATATCAGAATAGCTGTATCCATGGCTGTATCATCTTTGTGGCATGGTAAAAAGATTGGAGTTTTACTGAACCTGTCTACAATTACTAGGCAAGCATTATAACTTCTGTCACCACCTGGTGGTAGTCCTGTTACCCAATCCATATGGACAATTTCCCAAGGTCTGCTGGGTTCTTGGATTTCTATCATATTTCCAAGTCTCTTGCCAGTGGATTTGTTTGCTTTTTGACATCTGTCACAGGTTTTGCAATACTCTGTCACTTCCTTTTGCCACATTGGCCACCATATACAGGTTTTTACCTTTTCTTTTGTTCTGTCTTCAGACAGATGTCCTGAAAAGGGGCTGTCATGGCATTCTTTCAGCACAAGATTGATTAGTGACCTGTCCACAACTGTCATAACACATGTGTGTTTTGTTCTGTGGTAAATTATACCATCCAGTAGGTGAAATCTTCCTTCATCATAAGTTTTTTTCCATACTTCATCCAATGCATGTGTAAGAGAGTTGTCTTTACAGTCCTTGTTAAGTAATTGGCATAAGATGCTACAATTCTTATCTTGAGTGTAACTGTTTCTGACTTCTTCAAAGAAGGTGGTGTTTAAGTCTGTAACACTTATCCCTTCTATTGGAATTTGTGGGGAGGCTTCTTCTGGTACATAAGCAGGATTATCAATATCATTTGGTAATGGCCATCTGCTTAGTCCATCTGCATTTTGATGAATATTGCCATCTTTGTGAACAATAGTCATATTTCCCCTATATTCTTGTATGGCTATTTGCCATCTAAGCATATGTCTGTTGGGTGTTTTCATGTTCAGAAGTGATTTAACAGCGGTACAATCTGTTATTACTTCAAACACACATCCTTCTAGAAAGTAATTTAGCTTTTCTAGAGCCCAAACAAGGCATAAACACTCCATTTGACTTGCTCCATATCTGGCTTCAGTAGGTTTGATTTGCCTAGATATGAAACATATGGGTCCTTCTACAGGTTTATCATTCATTATCTGAACTTGGTGAAGTGCAGCACCTAGCCCATCTCCTGATGCATCAATATAAAGCTTAAAGGGCAGCTTAAAGTCTGGCATCAGTAAGAGTGGAGCAGTGGTCAAGGCTTGTCTCAAAGATTCAAAGGCTTTTACTCTGTCAACTGTCATTTCAAAGACTGTGTCTTTGTCACATAGCTTATAAAGAGGTCTTGCTATGGATGCAAAA
This sequence comes from Austropuccinia psidii, assembly GCA_023105745.1. NCBI lineage: Eukaryota > Fungi > Basidiomycota > Pucciniomycetes > Pucciniales > Sphaerophragmiaceae > Austropuccinia > Austropuccinia psidii. The sequence continues at coordinate 6,364,977 of JALGQZ010000007.1, read as the reverse complement.
TCTTTAATGTGCTGCCTGTAATACCCTGCAAAACCCAAAAATGACTGAATTTCTTTTTTGTTTTGAGGCATGGGCTTAAGCAATACTGCTGCAACTTTGTTTTTGTCAATTCCAAGAGATAAACCAGATACTACATGCCCTAGTGCTTCAAGCTCCTTAAATCCAAAATGGCATTTCTTTAAAGAAATTTTCATATTGACAGATTGAATTTTTGTCAAAACCCTGGACAATCTGTACATATGTTCTTCCCAAGTTTTGGAGAAGACTATAATGTCATCAATGTAAATGATTAACCATCCTTCTGAAGGTTCTTCAGGGAAGATCTCATTCATCATTCTTTGGAAGTGTGAAGGTGCATTCTTGATACCAAAGGGCATTCTTAAATATTCATAAACCCCACAATGAACAATGATTCTCAAATACTTTCTTGCTCTTGGTGTCACCACATTCTGATGAAATCCTTTGAGAGCATCCATAGTGCTTATATATACTGCTTGAGATATTTGAGTGAGGGCAATTTGGATCTTTGGAATTGAGTATCTTTCTGGAACAGTATAAGTGTTCAGAGCTCTAAAGTCCCCAACCATTCTAGATTTTCCATTATGCCAAGCCACTATGACTGGTGTAGTTATTTCTACTTCCTCATTGTGGCCCACTTTTCTTATTACACCGAGGTCTAGAAGTTCTTTAATATGGCTTTCTAGAGCTTCTCTTGATTTTGGACTTGCTGGATATGCAGGTCTTCTTAAGAGTGGTGGATAAGGTCTCTCAATATTAAGGATAATATCAACTTCATGACCAATAATTGCCCCTAGGGGTTCTTTATCTGAGGCAAATGCTTCTTTATGGTCATATAAAAGAGAATAGAGTTCATTTTTTTGTTTATCACTCAAATGAAGGCTTATTTCAGCTTCATTTAAGTGTTCAGACTTGAATTTCTCTAACTCTAAGTTGACTGGTGATACTTTGTTTACTGTAATTTGGCTTTTAAATGGTAAAAAGGCAAATTTTTGGCGCTTATTGTCTCCAATAGTAAAGTATCTGTCTTTGTTGTTGTGTAAATCTATGCCATACATGATTAAATAATCATTTCCCAATATGAAATGGGTACTGGAGCAATTTTCCATAACAACAAATTCAACAGTGATTCTTAAATTCCCATTTATGTGTGGGAATATGACATTGGTCTCAAAAATTCCTAATGCTTTCATTGGGTTACTTGCACTATTGAATTTTATGCCATCAATTGGCAACAATTGATCTTCAAAGTTTGGTACACAAGTTTTAAGAAAAGATTTACCAACACAAGAGCAGAAGGCTCCTGGGTCAAGCAAAAGTTTAGTGGGTTTGTTGTCAATCACCACTTCTGTTATACAGGAGTTACCAGCTGTATAACCTTTCCCTCTGTTTGGTTTTGTTTTCATAAGTTGTGCATCTTGAACTTTTGATAAATCAAGTTGACCATTGCTCAATTGTGGCAAGTGGGAATAAGATTCCATGATGTCAAAAGTGGCATTGATATTTTCTATATCTTTTGAAGATTCAGAAAATATGGATGACTTATCATCTGAATTGTCTTCAATTATGTCTTCTTTTTCAACATCTGGTTCTTTTTCAATGTCAATTTCATTGATTTTCCCCCTTTTTGGACATGTATTGGCTAAATGGTTGGTGCTTTGGCAAATATGGCACTTTCTGATTGTATCTGCAGATTTATACTTAATATTATTAGAATTTTCTTTGGGGCTTTTGTCCACAGAATCTTTCCAAGGTGTATTAAACCTTGTTTTGAGATTCACCCTACTAGAACCAATTTTGGTTCTGGTGGTTACTTCTTCTGATATTTTGATAATATCCTCTGCTGAAGATTGTTCAGTAGTCCTGCTTTTGACAGCATGCTCTAAGTCACCTCCACATTGCCTCAGAATTTTTCTATGAATCATAAATTCTGACATGTCAGGATATAATGCTGTTAATCTGTCCTTTTGTTGGCAAAACCATGGTAAAGCTTTGTCTTTATCATCATTAAATTTGGCAGATTCAAAGGCTGTTTCAACTTTGAACCTCCAAGCATCATTTGCCCATTTGTTGATGATTTGGGTTTTCCACCAAGTCCAACTCTGGTGTCCATGTGCTTGTCTTATTTTGATGTACCATCTGTGAGCTGATCTGGTAAACAAGGTGTTAAACCTGGCTGTTACCAATCTGTCTGGTAATTCAAAATCCTCTTTGATCATGTCAATACCTCTAATGAATTCCATATGGTCATATTCTCCTTCACCACTGAAGTGAGGCCATTCTTTAAGTTTTGGAACTTCTTTCAAGAGTGCTTGGCCCATTGATGGTTCCAAGTTCTGAAAAGAAGTGGATAATTCATTTTTTAATTGTGAATTATCAGGATCCAATACTTGTGGATTGGAAATTCTTGTGCCCTCATTTTGATTTAGAGGTGTAGACATTCTTGGTAAGGTGTTCAGTATTTGTTCAATGTCATTCATTTTACTGTTGCTACACATTTGGGAATTTCTGTATTCATGTTGGAAGCTTTGTATTAAATTTATTACTTCAATTTTATACATGTCTTCCTTATGTGTCAGTTCTTGCCATAACTCTGTTTGTCTTGTATTATCAGCAGTGACTTGATTCAACTTCATTGATAATTTTGATACTTCTTCTTGTGAAGCATCAAAACACTTTTTCAAGGCAATGGTATATGTCTTTACTTCAGTAAATGAATTTAAAATGTCATCAAGGACTTTCTTGTTGTCTGTTTTGATAATATTTATGGCTTGTTTAATTCTTGTTTCAATTATGTCATCAATATTGAATTTAGAATATTTATCTGTCAATTCTTTAATAATGGCAGATTGTTCATTTTTTTTATTGTTAGAAGAATTGTCATTATTGGAATCTTTAATTGTTCTCAAAACTTTTTCAAAACACATAAGTGTTTCATTAATTTGGCACAGACTCAGGTTGTTTGTTTTAATGTTGTTACAAATGGTTTCATTTTTATCAGAAATATGTTTTTTCACGTCATTTATAGCATTATACAACTCTGGGATGGAATCAAATATGTCAGAAATCATTTCTGGAACCTTAATCTGGCTTCCTCCTTCTTCTGTAATTCCATCATGGTTCTGGCCATCTGAAATACATTTTCCATGGCATCCTGCTGAATCTTTGGGATTCTGTAGCCCTGGCTGTAAGGTTTTGGAGCTGGTGCCTTCCCTTTGCCCTTGTTTGGAGCTTGTGGCTGCTTTTTCACGTTGGAATTGCTGCTGCTGGCCACTGGGGCTGTTTTTGGCACTGGTTTGGGTGGTGGAGGGTTGTTTTTCCTCCATTCCAGTGTCAAAAGCATCATGTTTTTCTTCTCCATCAATGGATGCCATCCATTGAGCAATTTGCAAGTGTTGGTATGGCCCAAGAATTTTCTTACTGTCAGTTAAGAATTCATGCAATTCTTCCACAGGTCTGCAAGGATCTGGTACTCTTTGAATTGAAGTGCATTGTTGTATGCACTGTGGCTGGCTTTGTATATGTCCACAGAGGCTTGTTGTGGCGGTGTCAGCTCTTTTTGAAGGTGAAATAGTATTATCAGCTTCAGAATGACCCATGTTAGTTGTTTGGAAGTCATCAACTGACCTTTTTCCTTCTTTACCTGGTTGGCCTCTGCCATAATCACGTCTATTACCTTTTTGGGAGCTGCTTGAGGGGTTGTAGCTGGCTCCTGACCTGGTTTAAGGCATAATTATGGTTAAAAAGGCTTAAAATAGTATTTTTACGTCAAAAACTTACTATTTGCCAAATTTTTAGCTTTCTGAAGGGTATTACTTATGTCCAAGTTAATTAATTCAGAAGATATTGGTTCAGGTTGGTTATTTTGAGTCACAATAACAGTACTATTATGATCAGAATTAACAGTACTGGCAGGAATAATGCTGGTTACTGTTGAGGCTGTTTCAATATTTTCTTGTCTTACCACGTTGTCAGACACTAAAATTAATGAAAAAACCAATTAATTAAGTAAAAAAAAGATATTTCAAAAAAAGAAATAAAAATATAAGCCTCACTTATAATAAAAAAAATTATTTTTTATTGATTTTTTGAATTATAAGTATTTTTTATATGTTTTTAAAATTTTTCAATATAAGAAAAAAAGATTAAAAAAGAGTAAAAAAAATATGTCACAGGTAAAATATCACGGCTGGGCCCCAAAATGTAAGGTGTGGATATGAAACTTTGATTAAAAATCAAGTACTTTTCCTGTCCTCAAAATTTGTATAAGGTAAAATTCAGTTAAAAATAGTATGAAATATTATTTTTAAGAGAAAACACGCCAATTTTATTGTTTATAACTTTATTAGTATAAAACAATAATATTTTAAAAATTTATTGTTTTACCAACAATAAAAATTTATCCAAAAAATACTCTACAAGAGATATTTTAAGGCTACAAAAGAAATTTCTTCAAGAGCAATTTCAATTGGAATTAATTGAGCAAAGAACTGCAAGCAATTAATTAAAGAACAAAAGTCTCTAAAAAGATTATTAAAGAGAAAACATGCCCAAAAGTGACCAGAGTGAATTTGGAAACAAAGTGACAAAGTTAACAGTGATGAAAGATGCTTTAATTCACTTTTGGGGTGGTTCAGGGGTAAAAATGATTATAAGAGTTACAAACAATTATTATAATGATTTTTTCACGTGGTTAAAAGGTTCAAAATGATTTAAAAAAGGTGATTGGAATCTTTTATTGATTGGTTTAACAGTTTTAAACTAATTAATAAAAGGAAAAGATTCTAACATGAAGAGAAAAGTGGGGCAAAGAAGACATTCTTTTATAGCCATCAATTCTCTTACTCAAAAAGTAAAATTTACTCTTGTCAGTCGTGAAAAACAGTCTGACAACAGAAAAGCCAATTATGGCATCATTGAACCCTGGTTTAGACCAAAAAAGGGCTGGTTTAAGCCATTTTTAGCCATTTTTAGCCATTTTAGACCCTTAAATCAGCCATTGCTATAGAAATATCAGGCCTAGAGCCTTCAAAACACGTCAGAATGTGTGTCAGAGGCGTAGAAACCAGTTAGAACTGTTTTTACTATGGTTGTTTTATCTTAAGGGTAGTTTTACCCTCTTGGCAACAGCTAAACCTACCCCAGTTGGTATCAAAACCTCATCATCAATTGAGTCCACAGACCCTGTGACTCAATTCCAGGCCAAAAGTGATGAGCTTTTGCATGAATTTTGACATCCCACGCCTTTCAGCAAGGATTTTGGGGGTCTAGCTCCCCCTTAGAGCTGGAGTTCCTTTCCCCCCCCCCCCAATTTTAATCTTTCCAATTTATTTTTCCTTTAATTCCTCATCATGTATTATACTTATAATTTACATATGTAATTCAATTCAATTGTACAGTACAATACAGTAATAATTGACACCTCATATGTAAATTAAAGTTCACTTATGTAATACATGCGCACATTTTGACATTTCAATTGAATTCAATTGAAAATACTTCAATTCCTCATAACTTCTAAACTAAACACAACACCTCAATTTTAACACAAAAATTGATGGTTAACACCACATGTGGTGTGAATTAAATTAAGGTTTTGAGGATTTTCAACTTTTGTATTGAAAATACTAAAAACTTAACTTAAGCTTATTTAGAGTTGAGTTACAAGAATTTCACTCAGAGGTGACCCCACCTGATTTTTTATGAGGAATCCAATGGTGAAATAATTTTTATATGTTTATTTATTGGATAAAAAGTTATAATAATTTTTATTTAACTTTTTTCCAAATTTATTTATTTTTTCACAATTTTGTTAAAATTTTATTTTTGCTTAATTTTTTCAAGTATAAATGTAGTTTTATACTTACAAAATTTTAATGTATTTTTATTCTTAAATTGTAATTAACTTTTTATTTTTAATATAATTTTATATTTATATTTTGATTTTTATTTTAATAATATAAATAAATTTTATTTTATTTATATTAATATGTTATTTTTGTATTTGTGGTCTTTTGGGTATATGAAATTACCTCTAAGGCTCACATTTTCCCTATTGAGGAATCAATTCTACCTCTGAGTCCAGCTCCATCTGATTGGATGGAGTATTGGGAGCCTCTTCTGGTAGTCATATTATAAAAAAAAGTAAGAAATAAGAGGATTTCAGAACAGGAATTTTCTTATGGCAATTTATAAATGAGGTACTCACCTTCAGAGTCCTGAATGGTGGGTCCTGGAAAGTCCAATTTCTTGGCTTTCTTTCTTTTGGTAATTATTGGTGTTGGAGAACTTTGACAAGTTTCTTCCACCAATCTTTCAATGGTGGTTTGGTTATCCTCTGTTGGGTTGTCTTCAAACACTAAAAAAGACAAATAAATATAGGTTTTTTACATAAAAGTGTTATTTTTGGTAAGATATGGCAATTTTCCATGTAAAAATTGCTTTTATATCTTTTTTTTTATAGAAAAAAAATGAAAAATAAATAAAGAAATGAAATTAAAATGCATAAAATAAATTTTTTATTGGATTTTAAAATTTTATTATTTTTCATGTTTTTATTTTTAAAGAATAAAATAAAAATGAATATTATTCTATTTATAAAATTAATTTAAAATATATAATTATCTTTAATTTATAAAATATCTTTTTTAATCACTAGAGTCAGTCAAAGAAAGTTTTTGCAAGTCTAAGGATGTGAAAAACCACGTGTAAGACAGTAAAATTGCTTTCCAAATGCCTCAATAGCTTTTAAAATCAATAAATATAAAATTATTATATAATTTTATGATTATAAGTATAATTTATTATTGGATAAGCCCAATTGGAATCTTTTTAAAGGTCTTACAGAGTAAATATCACGGCCAGGCCGCCAAATGTAAGGTTTGACTATGAAACAATAAGTAAAAATTACTAATATTTTACTTATTGTACTATGAATGTCCTTATAAATGAAATAAATAAGATAAAAATAATTATAATAATAAAGAATTATCATAATTAAGGTGTAAAAATAATTATATTATCAATAAGATATAATAATATAATTTATATTATAAAATATAATATAATAAAATAAATATATTAATATAAAAGAATTAATATATTTAATGGCACTTTATCATTGTTACAAACAAATGATAAAGGTGTAAAAAATTGTTTTTTATTAATAAAAAACAATTAATAACAATAATATTACCAATATTAAAGTTATAAATTAATATAAATACTATTTATATTAATTAAAGAATTATTAAAAGAATAATATAGAGAAAATTATTATAATAAGAGAGAATAACCTACTTTTAACACTTAATATAATAATCTTGAGATATTTTACGCCAAAATAATGTAAATACAACTTTTCCAAATTGTATGTACAATAAAAATAGAGAAAATTACAAATATTCTTGATTTTTACGTGCAAATGAGTTTTAGAGAGATTTTTAACAAAAACAATTAAACAAATAATTTAATCACATCAAAATTGATGATTATAATAGGATGATCTTTGGTCTTTAATAATATAAAAGTTTTATATATAAAGAATAAAGAAATTACCTTTTTAATTGTATTTATTTAATGTTTTTGATGTGTCTGAGGGGAAAACAGAGCAAAAAGAGCTTTATTTATAGTAAATACCTCCCTCCTAGAGTCCAACAGGCTTCTAGTAGACGTTTACTTATCATATCCACTGGAATTGATCAATATTTTAAGGTTTGGTGATGATTACATCATGATCAAACCTCATTACATCATTATTATGCCATGATTTAGAGTTATCACTATAACTCTAAGTTTGCTGACGTCAAATGCTTGGCAGAACCCCAAATTTAGTGTATTTTATTATTTTTAATCATAAACTAATAGTATTCACTAGCTTTATCACTTTTATGACTGTTAAATATAATTTAAAGTTACAGTGAGTGATCATAAATGATCAAATTAAGCTCAAGCTTTGATCCTTAATAACTTTGAAGATTTGCACGCTACAGTAATTCAGAAAGTGAATTCTAATAGCTCGGCATAATCTTATTATGCTGCCAAGAGCATTGCATTACATCATCAAAACTCTATTTCTGATGATTTTTCTGGTAACTCATCTTTTCTTTCAAAATTTAATATTTTAAACTTCAAACTATGATTTCAAGGGGTTATACCTTGAATATTATAATACAAAATACATCATTCTTCACGAATGAACTAGTAGAATCCGCCTGTCTACTTTCTTTTAAGTTTGGACCACTTTCACAACAAAGTGGTCAACAGCTCTGCTCATTTTAATCAATAATTCCTTACAGGCTTTAACGTTGTTTATAACTTGTGAAATAAACTTCATTTCTGTATTCCTACAGTAATTACGTGATTACTTTATTTTTGGCTCATCACTCTATCATGCATAGTTCAAGAGATATTAGCTAAATTCCTTGAATATATGCATTGACCCAAAAAGTGCATATATTGAGGTTAAATCCTTAAGTATTGGTTTGGAAGGTTAGCTTATTAATTGTTTTATGTGTGGATCTTTATGGGGAATCCAATGGTACCATTTATTCCACATTCTGTTTCATTGGCGTTTGAAATAAATAATGATTTGTGTCTTTTATAAGGTATTATTACTTATAACTTATTAAATATTGACTTTACAGATATGCCATAAAAATGGTATATGTGTATTTTATGATGGGGAATCCAATGGTGTAATTCATTTCACATGTTTATTCATTGGTTTTTGAGTTAAACCAAGTTTTATACCAATATATGGTATTTTTGTAGTTTTAAGGTACTTATTTTTAATGTATAATTATATTAAATATTTGTACTTACCTTTTTGGGTATGTGATCATATCTCAAAGGTTCACAAATTACATCTTCTTTCCATATTATTTCCCTTAATTCCCATCAGTCATTACCATTATCTGGAGTTGAAGTCTTCAAACAGATTCAAGATGTTGGAGAAGATAATTCTGTATCTTCACTTCATCTCTTCTTTGGGAATATGGACCTTTCTCCTTCATCTGATCATGATTCCCTGGAGGAGTTGTGGGATGAAGAGGAAGAGCCAGAAGGAGTTGAAACTGTGATGAAGGTTGTTCCTTCTGTCTATCACCAATACTTGGATGTATTCTCCAAGGTGAAAGCAGAAAAGCTTCCTCCTCACCGTGCCTGTGATCATCATATCGAGCTGGAGGGGTCTCTACCTCCAGTTGGGGTGATCTACTCTTTATCCAAACAAGAGTGGGATACACTCAGGGCCTACATTTCAGAGAATTTAGAGAAAGGTTTCATCCATCTGAGCTCCTTTTCAACAGGAGAACCTGTCCTCTTTGTCAAACAGAAAGATGGTGGCCTCTGCATGTGTGTTGATTACCACAAACTTAATGCTGTTACTAGGAAGAACAAGTATCCTGTTCCCCATATGAATCAGCTTCCCAATGTTTTTAATGGTTCTTCTATCTTATCCAAGAGTGAATTGCATGGTGCATATAACCTGCTCAGAATCAAGGAGGGTGATGAAAACTTGACTTGTTTTAGAACTAAATATGGCAGTTATGAGTACTTGGTTATTCCATTTGGGCTCACCAATGCTCCTGCTTCTTTTCAAAATCTTGTCAATGATATCTTTCAAGATCTTCTCGATGTTTATGTTGTGGTTTCTTTGGATGACATTTTGGTATTTTCCAAATCTGAGGAAGAACATGTCACTCATGTGTCCACTGTTCTTTCCAGACTCAGAGCCAATAACCTTTTTGCTAAGGGGTCCAAATGCCTGTTTTATGTTTCAAGTGTGGAATATCTTGGTTATGTAGTTTCTTCTGAAGGCCTCAAGATGGACCAAGCAAAATTCCAGCAGATTCTCAATTGGCCGCCTCCAAGAAACCTCAAGGCTCTTCAATCCTCCTTTGGCTTTGCAAATTTTTACCGCCGTTTCATCAAGAATTATTCAAAGAAGATCAGTTCACTCACCAGTTTCCTCAAGAAAGATTCATGTTTGCCCCTCAATGAGGAAGCTCTCAGTCAGTTTCACCAACTCAAAGAGGCTTTCACCACCGCTCCAATCCTTTCCCACTTCAATCCTTCTCTACCCACCATTGTAGAGACCGATGCATCAGATTATGCTTTGGGTGCTGTACTGAGTCAGGTCTCTGACTCAGGAAAAAATCCCTGTGCATTCGACAGCCACAAGCTTATCCCAGCAGAGCTCAATTATGAAATTCATGACAAGGAACTCCCTGGCACCGTCTGGGCTCTCAAGCGCTGGAGGACTTTTCTTCTTTCACTGTCTTCCCCTTTTGAAGTTCTCACCGATCACTCTTCACTTCAATACTTCATGACCACCAAAGTACTCACTCACCGTCAAGCCCGTTGGGCTGAATTCCTTTCTGAATTTCATTTTTCAATCACATACTGCCCTGGCCGCCTAGCTACTCTTCCGGATGCCTTATCACATCAGGATGACCTCTATCCGAAGAGGGGGGAGGATTTCATCAGCAAGAATCCAATGAATTTTCAACAACTCATTAAGGAAGATGAAGTTCACCCCTCAGGGTGGGATCTTTTTCAAATTTGATTGATTAAATCCAGACGAAATTATGGCAAGATCCTCAGTACAGAAATATCCTTGAAGATTTGGGTAAAGGTAAATCTGTCCAGGATTATTCTCTTGATTCCTCTTCCCAACTTCTTTCCTTCAAAGATTGGGTGGTAGTCCCAAATGACTCCACAATTCAACTTAGTATTCTTCAAAAGCGTCACGATTATCCTCTAGCTGGCCATCCTGGCCAAGAGAAGACTCTCAAACTTGTCAAGGGGAATTTCCACTGGTCCGGCATGACTCACTTTATCAAGGATTATTTTTCATCCTGTCAACAGTGCGCAAGAAACAAGAATATTCACCATAAGAAGTTTATATTTCTCAAACCTCTTCCAATTCCAAATGGTCCTTGGATTTGTCTGTCAATGGACTTCATCACTCAACTGCCGCTATCCAATTCCTTTGATTCAATCCTGGTCATACTGGACAGATTCTCAAAAATGGCAGTTTTTATTCCAACAATTTCTTCAATCACTTCCCTGGATTTGGCCCATTTATTCATCAAGAATATCTTTTCAAAGCATGGCCTTCTGTTAAGCATTTTCAGTGATAGAGTTTCACTCTTTGTTTCTTCTTTTTGGACCAATCTTTGTCAGCAGCTCAAGATTTCAAGGGACTTGTCAATTGCTTACCATCCAGAAACTGATGGAAAGACAGAGAGGGTAAGTCAGATACTAGAACAGTATCTTCGGATTTTTGTCATTTATCATCAAGATGATTGGAACACCTGGCTCCCTCTGGCTGAATTTGCCTAAACTAATTCTGATCACTCTTCAACCAAGCAATCCCCGTTTTTCAGTGTTTATGCAAGAGATCCACAATTTGATTGAGTTCACATCACTCAAGATACTCCTGCTGGAAAGTTATCAACAAAAATCCAATCAGTACAGCAAGATGTTAAGAGAGAACTTGAAGCTGCCATAAACCAGTTTAAGAGGTATGCAGATAAAGGTAGAGCAAGTACACCTGTTTTCAATCCCGGTGATATGGTATGGCTTCCTTCCAAAAATATCAAATCAACCATACCCACCAAAAAACTATCTGAAAGATGGTTGGGTCTCTTTCCAATCTTGAAGAAAGTCAGTTCTCATGCTTACCACCTCAAGCTTCCATCTCAATGGAAATCCATCCACCCAGTCTTCCATATCTCACTCTTGGAACCAGTCAAGACATCAGCAATCCCAAATTGGCATCACAAGCCTCCTCCTCCAATTATCATTGAAGAAGAAGAGGAATGGGAAGTATCTCAAATACTGGATTCAAAGCTCAAGAGAGGAAGATTATGGTATCTTGTGGAATGGAAAGGTTTCAGTCAAAACCCAGAAAGATCCACTTGGGAACCAGCCGAAAACCTCAAGAATTGTCCTGAACTTGTAAAAGATTTCCATTCTTTGTATCCTGACAAGCCAGGACCCAATTCTTCAAAAGCTTGATCATTTTATGGTGCTTTGTGGGGAGATGAATTATCATAAGTAAGTCCCACTCCTGGTATGCACCTTTAGGGTTATTCTACTCTTCTTTGTTGTAAGCATCACCTTAGCCACTCTGTGAGCACTTTGCAATTTGGATACAGATTCGTTGGCCTGGCTTTCAACATCAATTCCAAATCATGGCCATTTTTCACTTGGGCAAATGGACCATTTCACTTTTATTTTCCTTTCCAAGTTTCCAATTCAACACACTCCTTATCAAATTTATATTCTTATTTATGGCACTGGCGGGAGTGGCAACTACTAAAAGTAAGTTTATCTCCTGGTGTGCACTTCCCTGAGGGGTCTATAATCTTTTCAAAACATCACCTTGGCCACTCCGTGAGCACCTGGCATCAAATTCTTTTATCCAGGTCCCTGGCCACTTTCAAAACAACCATCAAAATCCGTGATGAAGATTGGACTCTCCCTCAAAATTGATGTTTATTTTTATTTTATTTTCCTTTTCCTTTCTTTATATCTGTTTCTTTATCTTTACTTCTCTTTTTCCTTAAATTTCTTTTATTATAATCTTTATGCCAAAATTCTACGTCAAATTCAATCCTTCAACACTTTCAAAGGCAAATGTCAAGAGAAGACTATGTCAACCTCAAATTCATATGCCAACACTATTATCAGTTTCAAATTTGTTTTTTCAAGATTCAATGCCTCTGGAATCCCTATGTCAAATCCGTCACAATAGCCTGAACAGGGTTCTACCTTATCTTGGTGCTCAGGAGCTCACCATTCAAGGCAGGGGGTTACTGTCACAACCACAAAGATTGACCCTCCTCCATGGGTGTTGCGGCAATTCCAACCTGGAACCAAGTTGGGGCCAATTGGCCACCCCATATCTTTTATGGCCAATTGGTGCCTTATGCCCATTTGGCCATTTCTGGCCACCAATCATCATTTATGGCCTCAGGCCATATCCTGCCATCATTGGCCTCCTTGGCCAATTTCCATATCACCAACCCCCAGGCCTTTATCTTTGATTTTGGGCCTGGGGGGTCCTTCTGTCTTCTAGGGGCCTCCAGGCCCCCTAGCCATCTCCATCCAATCTGGGCCACCCCCTTTCATTAGTGGGTTTTTGGCACCATTTTTGCTCAGCAATTCAATGGGGACGTTTTCAGGACCCATTTCCATCTTTCCATATCAAGGTCTCAAAATCCAACGCCCATTTCGAAGGAGGATTATTCAGCTCATCAGTCTGACAAGTTATGGCGGCAATCAGAAGACTCTTCAAGGATCCCAACAACCTGTATCTGCAGGAGTTGGGTTGGTACATTAATAAGGATTATTCAAAAGAGGTATTACATCAATGCAATCAGTTGTCAAGGCATCAAGTATTTCAATACTCCTTGGACAGCCCAATTCATCCGTACAGGCCTCATTCAATCAACCTGTATAGCCTTGGCCCAATTGGGCCATTTCATATTCCACTGTGTGAATTCCATCACACAGTTCAAATTTCAAGGTGGTCAGAACTGTATTTCCCAATTTGGACAATACAGTAAATTGATTCACCTTCCAGGATCAGTCTTTCAGTTTTTCACATATACTGGCCACCTTTCAGCACCTGGGGACTTTTTCCCCAGTTAATTAATATATTGGATTTATTTTTATCTTTATTTTCTTTTACCTTATTGAAGTCAATACTGATAATCTTAAGTCAGTCATTAGCACCCTTCCTCTTTTTCTTCCTCGCCTGTCGGTGTATATTGGTGGTCATATCCTTTACTAATTCCATTCCTTTTCTGGCAGGTTGAAACAGTGAATTAAGGATTCACTTGGTTGGCTTCTTGGCCTTTGGCTTCCTTTATTATCTTTGGCCTTTGGCTTCTTATTCTTTTTCTTTTATCTTTGGCATACTTGTCTTTTCCACTCTTCTTCATTAAAGAAATTAAATCTTATTATTCCTTTATCTTTTGGAGCCCTTCAAGTGAGTTCTTGATTACTGAGTGCCAGGCCCTCTTGCTTCCATAAGAGCCCCTGTGACACTTTGTCAACTCTGAAGCCTCCAAAACCCAAGTTTCACTCTTATCCTCCTGGCCCCATTACAAAAGATCTTTGGCCACATTCAACCTCCAATAAACACAAAGTGCCATAAATGGTGTTACACACCATTATGCACCTTTTTTCACCAGAAATCCAATGGTGCACAAATGAAATGGTTATTTCAGCTTTTTACTCAGTTCATCAAGGCAGCACGTTATCCAGAGGATTCAACAAGGCTCAAGGACCAGTGTCAATCTTAAATACCAATGTCGTCACAAGCAATGATTGGCTAATCTCATTCACAGTATTCCTCCAAGGGAATACTGGTAATATATTCCCAAGGGATATTCAAGAGGCAGTTCCAAGACAAGTTGTCAAGTTTCAATGCCCCATCAATCCAGCTTTGCAACCATATTCATTTCAATACAGTCTGGATTCATCAAGACCTGTATTTCAATTATACATCATGGGAAAATCATTCAACACAGTTCATTTCCCAATCTGGCAAGGTATACACTCCATCAGACAGTCAATACAGGTTCCAGTATTCAATACAGACCAGCTGCCAGCCTGAAGGAGTCAAGATCTCAGATTTTCACATATACCAGCCTCCTTTGACCGTGGGGGGTTTTTCCCCCAGTTAATTAATATGTTTTGATTTTATTTTATGTTTATTTATCTTACCATTTGTGTTAAGTGAATACTGATATTATCAAGTCAGTCACTTAGCACCTTTTCTATTTTCTTTCTTTGCCTGTCAATGGATATTTGGTGGTCATATCCTTACTAATTCCATTGTTCATTTTGGCAGGTTGAAATAGTGATTAAGGACTTACTTGGTTTGCACTTTGGCCATTTGGCTTCTCATTTCTCTTATTGCATCTCATCTTTGTACTTGCATTCTTCTTACAGAAATCCAATTCTTTATTTTTATTTTATTTTTTCTTTTTGAGTCTTCCAAGTGAGCTCCCTGATTTCTGATTGCCAGGCCACTCTTGTTTTTCTATCCAAGAGCCCCTGTGACAGGCATAATCAGAAGCATCGGTTTCTACAATGGTGGGTAGAGAAGGATTAAAGTGAGAAAGGATTGGAGCAATGGTGAATGCCTCTTTGAGTTGCTGAAAATCTCTAAGACCTTCCTTATTGAGGGGAAAATGGGAATATTTCTTGAGGAAAGTTGTGAGTGAACTAATCTTCTTTGAATAATTCTTGATGAAACAGCGGTAAAAATTGGCAAAGCCAGGGAATGATTGAAGTTCCTGAAAGTTTCTTGGAGGTGTCCAATTGATAATTTGCTGTAATTTTGCTTGGTCCATTGTGAGGCCTTCAGAAGAAACAACATAATGTAAATACTTCACAATAGAAGCATGAAGTAGGCACTTGGAGGCCTTAGCAAAGAGGTTATTGGCTCTGAGTCTGGCAAGTACAGTGGACACATGAGTGACATGTTCTTCTTCAGATTTAGAAAAGACCATAATGTCATCCAAATAAACCACAACGTAAATATGAAGAAGATCATAAAAAATATCATTACAAGGTTTTGAAAAGAGGCAGGATCATTGTTGAGCCCAAATGGCATAACCATATACTCATAGCTGCCACATTTAGTTCTAAAACATCTCAAATGTTCATCACCTCCCTTAATTCTGAGCAGGTTATATGCACCATGCAAATAAATCTTGGATAAGATAGATGAACCATTAAATACAATAAGAAGCTGATTAATAGAAGGCACAGGATACTTGTGCTTCCTAGTAACAGAATTGCGTTTGCGGTAATCAACACACAAACGGAGGCCACAATCTTTCTTTTTGACAAAGAGGACAGGTGCTCCTGTTGAAGAGGAGCTTGGCTGAATGAAACCTTTCTCTACATTCTCTGAAATGTAGGCCCTGAGTGTATCTGCCTCTTGTTTTGATAAATAGTAGATCATCCCAACTGGAGGTAGAGACCCCTCCAGCTCAATATGATGATCACAGGCATGGTGAGGAGGAAGTTTCTCTGCTCTTATCTTGGAGAATAAATCCAAGTACTGGTGATAAACAGAAGCAACAACCTTCATCAAAGTTCCTATTTTTTCTGGCTCTTCCTCTTAATCCCACAACTCCTCCAGGGAGTCATGATAACATGAAGGAGGGAGGTCCATATTCCCAAGAACAGATGAAGTGAAGATACCAAATTGTCTTCTCCAACATCGTTGTGGGAACTCCTTTTGTTGTGGGATAAATAATAGGCAGTACCTTGAGGGGGAAATTATTGGTGAGTCTGTTTTGAATTTCAGAATTAGCCAATAACCATGGGTGCTAAGGTGTATTAGCTGCCCCTCTAAATATACTGAAAAAGATACCCTTTTTGATGAGATCACAAATCAATTATTTAGTTTTGTGGCTTTTCAATTAGAGAATTTTCTTCAGCAGTCTCTATCAGTCTGTCAATAAAAGATCACTATGATAATACTGGTAATAGTTAATATATATTTTAATAATTTAGGTTTTGCTTAACTTTCTTGTTATTGATTATAATTCTTTTTAATTAATTCTTCTAGTATTCCTTCTTTCAATACCTGAGATATCTAAAGAATATTGTTTAAGATCACTAATAATATTAATAATAATCTTTATAGCTAGCTAATACTTTTAAAGGGGAGTTAATAATACTATCAATATAGCTATAATAATTTAAGGGTAAGATAATTCTTTAAGGGTGGTTTTGTTTAATATAAGGATAAGATATAAATGATATAATAGTAATATAATACTATTAGAATTAATATAAATATAATCCAATATACCTAAAAGGCTTATGATATAAGGTATAAGGGTAAGATGATATCCCTTCTATAAGTAAGGGTTATTGATAAATTAGATAAGATCACTATTGATAATATCTTCCAACACTACTTCAACACTACTACTATAATGGTAAGATTATTTAAATAATATTAAACTCTTTCATTAATATTATGAATATCTTTCATTAATTAATCATAAATAACACTATAAGATACTGAGCCTTGCTACTGATCTTTTTCAATATAAATACTAGATTATCCTACTAGAGAAGGGATGGATTGATCCTCAAGATTATTGTCTGAATCAGAAGCATGGGGGGGAAAACAGGGAGAGAGGCCCTTTATTTATACCTTTTGGGCCCTCCATAGAGCCTTCCAAAAACAAGGGACTTAGAAAAATTCCACCTTGAGACATTTTTGCTGGTGGGTAGATTAAAAATGGTGTCATTTGATCAAGATATTGCACCATATGTTTGGTTGATTGCACCATTCTGAACCTTATTCTTGTCAGTGCACAGCCTTGAGACATTTTTGCTAGTGGTTAAATTTGGAATGGTGTCATTTGATACAGATATTGCACCATATGTTTGGTTGATTGCACCATACTTTTTGAATTATACTGATATTTTAACTAAACTTTATTCTTATTATGCACAGCCTTGAGACATTTTTGCTGGTGGTTAAATTTGGAATGGTGTCATTTGATACAGATATTGCACCATATGTTTGGTTTATTGCACCATTTCTTTAAAACTGTATTCTTATCTCTACTAACCTTATTTTTCTTCTTCACAGCCTTGAGACATTTTTGCTGGTGGTTAAATTTGGAATGGTGTCATTTGATACAGATATTGCACCATATGTTTGGTTGATTGCACCATTTTAAAAAACTGTATTCTTATCTCTACTAACCTTATTTTTATGCTTCACAGCCTTGATCTGTATTCAGTTGAGTATTTCTCTATGTAAAATTTAATTTGTAAATAATACCTGTAATGTTTGGTTATGGGAGTTTAAGTGGGGATTGAGTACTGTAACACTATGTTAGCTTATATATAAGTGTTTTTTTTTTATGTCAAGACATGTAACACATGATGTTGTAAGAGTAATGGTATCACTTATGTAATATTACACATGTTTATTCATATTGAATATTTAGACAAGCTGCATTATCTTTAAGCATATTCTTGTACCTAGTATAGAGTGTATAGTATCATTTCTCTTCTTTAATCCATGATATCTAGAAAATTATTGACATTATGGGGTTGAGGCAATATGTGACTATAGGTAAAATTTGATGTAGATTCCAGTGAAATACTTATTTTTGTTGTTTTAATATAATTATCTTCCTTTTTCTTGCAAATTCTTTTAATTTTATCTTTCACTTTTTATCTTTATTTTCTTTATATATATATATTATTATTATTATTATTGATCAAAGTTTTAGCTTTGAAATTGTGGATTTGAACCTTGGAAGAACTGGTATGGAATACCACATCCCCCTCTCCATTTAATGCTGTCCCCAGCATTCAAGGTGATAATCCACTTACTTTTTTTTTAAAAAAAAACAATCAAACATTTCCCCCCTTCTTTTTTTTTTTTTTTTTTGAATAAAAGGATTTTTATTCATCAAAGTCCTCTTCATCTTCAAATTGAGATTCATCTTCAACTTCCTCTTCTCCTTCTTCCTCTTCTTCCTCTGAGTCCAACTCTTTTCCTCTTGGATAGAACTTCTTTATTTGACTTGCTGCAAACCTTCTTGCTAGCTTTATACCATCTAATTCTTCCAGCTCATATGGACCATTGTTTATTTGTCTCACAACTCTATAGGGTCCATCCCATCTATTCTTGAACAATAATCCCCATTGTTACTCTAATGCTTTATTGTATACAAGAACAATTTCACCTGGATGAATTGGCTTTCTTATTTGATGTGCTAATTTCCTGTCCCAATATTTTACTGAATCCTCCCTGGCCTTTTTCAATTTCTCTTTTGCCCTTTTTCTTATTTCTTCTTTTCCTGATAGCTGTTCAGCTCTTGCTTCCAATAAATCTTCTGTTGATTTGACTTTGTGCCATTCAATTGATAAGTATGTTTTTGCTTCAATGTCTATTGGTAATACTGCCTTTTGACCAAATTGAAGCTCAAATGGGGAGTAACCTGTTGTTCTTTTGGTTGATATTCTGTCAGCCAATGTAACCAAAGGTAAGTATTCTTTCCATTTTGAACCATTTTCACCACACATCTTCACCAATGCATCCTTCAATTGTTTATGCCCCCTTTCTACCATTCCTTGTGACTCAGGGTAGTAGGGTGTTGTTACCCTTATCTTTGAGCCTGCTTTTTTTACTGCATCTTGTAGTTCCTTTCCATACTCAGGCCCTCCATCTACTGTGACCTCTTTTGGGGCTCCATACCTGCAAATCCATTCAGAAGTGAACCATTCTGATACTGACTTTGCTGTAAGCTTTACTAAACCAATTGTCTCTGGCCATCCTGAGAAATCATCCCTGGCCACTACTAAATACTTCCATCTTCCTGCTTTTACATGTACTGCATCTATACTGACTCTTTCAAATAATGTTGAGGTGAATGATATTCTTCCTTCCTCTTTTTGGTGATAATGAGTTCTCTTTTGACAAGCTTTACAAGATTTAACCCATTTTTTGACTATTTTCTTCATTCCTTCCCACCAAAATCTTTCTTTAACTCTTCTGTATGTTTCATTTTCTCCTCTGTGTCCCATTTCTTCATATAATGATTTTAATATTCTTCTTTGAGAACTCTGACTTGACACAACTACTTGTGGATTTGGTGTATTTCTTCTTTTGAGTTGGCCTTCCTCCAGAAAGAAATTTGATGACTTCCTTTTAATTTTTTTGAAGTCATCCTCTTTACTACCAAAGGGCCTTTTCAATGTATTTAAGTATTCCACCATTCTTTTCCAAAATCCTTCTTGCTTTGATGGTAGCTTTATTCCTGCCAATTTTATTATATTATTATGTTTTAC
Organism: Austropuccinia psidii; assembly: GCA_023105745.1. Classification (NCBI taxonomy): domain Eukaryota; kingdom Fungi; phylum Basidiomycota; class Pucciniomycetes; order Pucciniales; family Sphaerophragmiaceae; genus Austropuccinia; species Austropuccinia psidii. Next base: position 6,345,099 of record JALGQZ010000007.1, on the reverse strand, counting down.
TCCAAGCCCTGGGTGTGGTTTTATCCATTCTTCTTCTTCATCAAAATCAGATTTTTCTTTTTCTTCATCTTCTGACTGAGGTCTTCTTGACAGCCCATCTGGCATTGTGAAGGTCTTCCCTGGCTTATGAACTAAGTCAAAAGAAAACAATTGAATAAATGCAACCCATCTGGTCATTGGGGCATTTGGCAAACAGGGTGAGTTTATCATTTCAATTAAGGCTTTTGCATCTACTTGTAGCTCAAAATGCTGTCCCCAAAGTACTGTTTGGAGTTTCTTGAGCATTTTGGCCACTCCACATAGCTCCAGCTTTGGCTGTGAGTATTTTGATTCCAATCTTGAGAATGTTATTGATTCATAAAGAACTGGTCTGTCCTTTCCTTCTTTGTCTTCTTGAGTAAGTACTGCTCCTGCAGCTATATAGCTTGAGTCTACTGCTAATTTAATCTTCCCTGCTCCCTTTTCATAATCCAAATTTTTTAATGTTATTTCCTCCCCTACAATTTTTCTTAGCTTTTCAAATGCTTCATCACATTTAGTACTCCATTCCCATTCTTCATCATCTCTTGTTAATCTTCTTAGTGGTGATGCAATCTGAGAGAAATTTTGAATGAACATTCTAACATATGCACAAAGTCCCAAAAAGCCTCTTACTTCCTTTTTATTGAGGGGCTTTGGCCAACTTTGTATTTTATTCATCTTCTGCTTTGAAATTTTTCTTCCATTCAAAGAAACTACATGCCCTACTATGTCCAATGCTGGCACACAACATGCAAATTTGATTCCTGATATGGTAAGTCCTGCCTCTTCAATTCTGAATAATATTCTCTCTAATGTAACTGCATATTCCCAAATGAATCTTCTTATCAAATTATTTTCTTGTAAAGCCTCATTATTATATGTTGATCTTGGACCTTTTATCCCTCCATCATCAATAAAAATTCCTACATTCTCTGGTATTTCTTCTTGAAGTATCCAAGTCATTTGGGCTTGATAAACTGCAACAGAATTGGTTGCTCCTTGTGGTAATCTTGTGAGCTGTAGCCTTCCAAGTGGTGTTTCAAATGTAGTTAAGGGTCTTGTAGAAATGTCTAATTCTCTTTCATCATACCCTCCCATTATGTCACCAAGTCCATAACAAGCTCTTCCTGAAAAGGCATCTACAAATTCTTCAATATGTGGTGGTAATCCTGCATCTTTAATTGTTACCTTATTAAGATCCTGTAAGTCATGGACAATTCTAAGTTTTCCATTTGACTTTGAAACACAAAATACTGGACTTGTATAGCTGGAGGTAGACTGCTCATACAAGCCTGTTCTAATCCTTTCCCTTACCAACTCAATAAACTGGGGTATTATGGGCTTTGGTATTGGTATTGGCTTCTTCTGCCAAGGTGTATGTGGTATTACTGGTATTTTGTAGGGTTTTCCATATGAATGTTTCAGTAAACCCCTTTCCTCTGCACTGAATGCAATTGCTTTTTCTCTTAAAACTATGACACTCATAAGAAGACTCCTTTCTTCTTCTGAAAGCCATCCAGGTGGTCCAAAATTTATCAATTCAAATCTTTCTTGTGTTATTTTTGATGTGACCATAAATTTAGGTGGTTTTGGTGATAGTGGTGTGTTATATGGGTCTCTTGATAATGGTGGCCTTCCCAAAGCAGGATTTATGTCTTGTGGCATAGGCTCATTCACTGGTTTGACCTTCTTGAGTACTGATTTGTATTTTGCTGCACTATTTTGGTAATCCATTTTGTAATGTCACTGAAATGATTCTGTTTTTCTCTTTGATATTTCTATTTTTTTTTTTATATATTTTTTCTTTTTAAAACTGGTTAAGTTGTAATCAATATAGTATCAATTCTTCTATTTTCTTTAGTTATTCTCCTTATTTTAATAATTTATTAAATTAAATAAATCTTCATTTCTTTTATCTTTTTCTGTCCATACATTTTAGGTTGCAGTTTAAGGTCATACAGGACCCTACAACTCAGGTGTGCAGACCCTGTATATTAGGTATACAAAATCCTGCCTTTTTATGTCATACAAGGACAATAAGACCCCTTGTCCATTTCTTCACAAGGGAGCAGTTTCATGTCATGCTGAGGACCTCCTGGTCTTCAATTTGACTTGATCCAAGGGCAGTTTATTTTATTTTATTTTATTTTCTTTTCTTTTCTTTAAGCTGAAAGATTCCTTATTCTAATATCAACTTGAGCTACCTTGAGGCTTAATAATTCATAAAATGTTTTGGGTTGATAGATATTTATTTCTTCTTTTCAGTCATTACCAATCTCCTTGCATATTTCAATTCTTCATCTTTGTCCTTCTTTCTTCAATATTTTATTCTTTGGCCAATTTATCACATATATTTGAGGATTTTATTTGAACCATTTCAAATCTGACCTCTTCTTTCTTCACATTATTTCTTTGATACCACTACTCCTTTCATGGACTAAAATAAAGAAATAGACTGTAAGCCCTCAGGTGTGCCACCCCTGTAGTTTTAAGTCATACAAGGAATTAACATTCCACTAATCCCTTCATGGATTCATTAAATTGCCAATTTTATATATTGAAAGAAATTCTCATAATTTTAGAGTTGAATATGCCTTCAGGATGTTTTTATGATAAGCTTAAAGGAAAGCCAGTCTATATTTATCATCTTCCATTTATTATTATGAAAATTAATCATATCATGATTGAGCTTTCAAGATACTATTAAGATATATTTTTTTTCTTCTTTCTTCTTTCTATCTGTAATATTAATCTTCAGGTTTGGGATAAGACCCCCTCTCCATTTAAATTTCTGTAGTTGGTTTTTCTACTTTATTTGTATTTTGTCTTTGATTCTTGTAATATTTTCTCGCCAAATTTTGAATTTTCAGCTTAATTATTATTATTATTTTGAGTCTTATTCATACTAAGAAGAGGGTTTTAATTTTTGTGGTGGCCTGACACTATATAGTGGCAGTCTACAAGGCTATAACTCTAATCAACTCAGAGATATTTCCCCTCATCAGACCAGGTCTGACCTTGGCTGCTCAGTGTATATGTTTTTTATGTACATATAGACCAGTTGTCCAAGTGCCACCTAGAGCAGGAAGACCATTAAAGCCTCTCTTTTCTGAATGAGATTTTCCTAATAATAATATTAATAATAAACACCATATTTCTAATCTTTAAGTGATTGATAATTCTTATGTTTTTTTATTTTTTCTTTTTTGAGTATATATATATTTATATCTATTTATATATATATATTTGACTTTTTCATATATAATCTTTTATAGTATTAAGATTTTGATATTTCCAGTTTAAGGTCATGGTGGACCCATATAATTGAACATTCATTTATTTAAAAATGATAAGTGAGAAAGTTCCATTTTATAGTATTTGTGGACTTTGAATATTTATTGAGTGAAAAATAATAATAAAGGAAATTCCAGTTTATAGTCTTGGTGGACTATAATATTTATAATGATATCATTTTATAATATTTAGAAGGAAATTTCAATTTTATTTTCCAGTTTAGGGTCATAGAGAACCAACAATTGACTTGAAGGTTCCACTTTGAATCTAAAACCTATTTGATAAGCAATATAGCAATGATAAATGGATCATTTAATTAATTTTAAGATATCATTATTCTATTTATAATGATATAGTCATAAATATATTTCAATAATAATAAATTAAATTAAAAAAGAAAATTTCCAGTTTTAGGTCATAGAGGACCAATAGAAAATATCTTATAAGTCTACTAAATAATCCAGTTTTAGGTCATAGTGGACCTATATAATTGAATAAGAAGAAATATTGTAAAAAAAACATCAATAAGGTATTCAAAAAAAGACCTTATAGTCTTATTGAGGGCTTTATGAGTCTACATAAGCATAGATATTTGTATAAAAATGGAAATAATTAATGAAAAAAGAAATTTATGGTCTTGCTGAGGACCTCATGATTCTAAATCAGCATATATATTTTTGTAAAAATGGAAATAATTAATGAAACAAGCACTTTATGGTCTTGCTGAGGACCTTATAATTCTGAATAAGCATAGATATTTGTGTAAAACTGGAAATAATTAATGAAACAAGCACTTTATGGTCTTGCTGAGGACCTTATAATTCTGAATTAGCATAGATATTAGTATAAAACTGGAAATAATTAATGAAACAAGCACTTTATGGTCTTGCTGAGGACCTTATAATTCTGAATTAGCATAGATATTAGTATAAAACTGGAAATAATTAATGAAACAAGCACTTTATGGTCTTGCTGAGGACCTTATAATTCTGAATTAGCATATATATTAGTATAAAACTGGAAATAATCAATTAGATCAGAATTTCATATTGTGACTAAAGGCTTTTTTGCTTGTTTAAGTGGATAGTGGGCTTATTTTATCTTTGGCTGGGCCAAACATTCCTGAATCTTCCTGAAGCTTCCTGAATCTTCCTGAATCTTCCTAAATCTTCCTGAATCTTCCTAAATCTTCTGAAATCTTCTGAAAAATTCTGAAAAATTCTCAAAAATTCTGAAAAATTCTGAAAAATTCCTAAATCTTCCTGAAAATTCTGAGATCTTCTCAAGTCTTCTAAGTCCACTCTAAATCCAGCCAATCATAATTCAAGAAAGATAAAACATATTCTGACCAATCACAATCAAGGGATATTCAAGCTCTGACCAATCATATCATTCCACAGATTTTGTTCTTTTTTATTTTGGCCAAGTTGTGGTTTGATGAACTTTTCCTTTTTGAAAGTTAGGTTTGCTGGAGAATATAAAAGTAGGCCCTCTTCCCAGAGCCCAAAATTATTTTCCTCAACTTCTTGATATTTTTTCATACATATGGGCCTACACCTATATTTTAACCCTATATAAAGTACATAGTATTTGAAGTATATTCTTTATGGGATCAATCTGGCCAGTTGTTCCTTTAATAATATCTTCATATTCTAATACTTCTATCATTTTATTATTTCATTAATTTACTATTTCACCATAATAATATGATATTACTCTATTATAATACTATTTTATCAGGATATTAGAGTATTATACTATTTTTTCCCATGATCTTGTAACTTTATTATATTATCTTATTAAAATATATTATATCATCCTCATACTTTAATACGGTTTTATTATATTTTAATGGAATTATAGTATTATGATATGTTTCTTCTATCTCATTATAATATATTAAGGAATCATCTTAATTTTATTTTTTTATTTCTTATCATACATTTTTTTATTATAGCCTATATTATTTGTATTTTATTTCTTTTTGAAGCAAGGGGGGGTGGCCAGTTTTTTTTATTAATTTTTTTTTTTTTAAAAAAAAAAAATTAAAAAAAAATTAAAAAAATTAAAAATTGAAAAAAGAGAAAAATTAAATTAAAAAATCTGGTCACCCCTCCTTGTGAGTTGGATTCTTTGTATGTGCTATGTGTGTATGCATGCTGTGTGTATGTGTGTAGCATGTATGTGTATTGAGTAGTTCAGCTCAATAATTTCCATTTTGGCTTTGTCACAGGGGCTCTTCAAAGTGAAGAGGGCCTGGCACTCAGTAAACTGGGACTCACTTATGGAGGGCTCAAGGATAGGATAAGATGAGATACACTTAAGAGTGTTAAAGATGAATTACTAAAAGGATGAATATAAGAAAAGCAGCAACAAAAGAAATAAGAAGAAGAAAATAGAAGAGCCAACCACAAACAAGCCCAAGTCCACTGTTTCAACCTGTCAGAATGGAAAGAGAAGGGTTAATAAGGATATGGCCACCCAACTCATACTGTACAGGCGAAGAAAGAAAAGAGGCAAAGACTAACTTAAGATTAAATAAATATAATACCCAAAATATAAGGATAAGAATATTCAGTTAATAATAAATCAACTAAATTAATTAACTGGGGAAAAGTCCCCAGGGGGGAGAAAGAGGGGCTGGTATATGTGAGAATCACCAGCCCTCATCCAGAGAAGAATTTTCATGAGAATAATTGATTGTTGACTTGAGTCTGGCCAATACAGGTCCTGTACAGCTGTACAGGACCTGTACAAGAGGTGTGGTGTATTTGAGTGATCATACAGTTTCATACTGGTGTATTGAAACTGTATTGGGTGAATCCATCCTGTACAAGTATTGACAGGCTGTATTGATGTACCAAACTGTATGCATGTTTCAGAATGAAGATTGCTGAAACTGACTGCTGATGCAGATACTGGATTTGCTGATTTGAGGTGTTTGAGTGGGTGTATGAATGAATACCCTTACCCCTGATGGATGGTTGTTACAGTATCCCCCTCTTGAAACTGGTGGGCTCCTGAACACCATAATACCCTGCCACTGTTGAGTGGCATCTCAATATCCCCACATTTTTTTCAAAAAATTTTCTTTTAAATTTCTTTCCTCTTGACCATTATCCTGAAAATCCTTTATTACTTCTTCCCTGCCAAATTCAATTGATTCCCCCCTTTCTTTTCAAATTTGAGTGAGTATCCCTTCCAGAGTATGCAATTCTTTCTTTTGATTCAATCAGTCATGTCTTGGGATGTGGCCTTGGGATATATCCCAGAATAAAGGCCATTGAGCACTTGTGCTCAAAAATTGGTGCCCAATGAGTATATGACTTGTACTCATTGGCCCAGACTTAATCCATTCAATGAACCTCCAAGGGGTCTTGTCCCCATGATCCAAGGAATTGGCCTCAGGCAGCCCTCCCAGTGGGTTTGGACTGTGGCCCCCATCTTGAGTGATCTTGATGTATTTTGCTTTTTATGGCCTTTTTGGCCTTGCTGGGTGTTTTGGTGATTAGGGCAATTTTTTTGATTTTTTGGGTTTTTTGGCCATGATAGGCCTTTTGATGTTTTTGGGATCCTACGGTCCGCGGTCCGTGGTTCGCGGTCCGTGGGCCGTGGACCGTACGCCGCGGTCTGCGGTCTGCGGTCCGTGGGGGCTATTGGAGGCCCCCAGGACCAAAATGAATCCCCTGGGCCCAAATTTGCTGGGGACCCAGGGTGACCAAGGGGCCCAAAATTGGCCCAATTCCAAAATTCACCATATATGGCCTGGATCCATTGAAGGGGTCCAGGACCATCAAGATCTTGGCCTCCCCAAAGTTGCAGGGGAGGCCCTGGGTGATGAGTTCAGCCCCAAAGGGGTATGAACCTTCACCTTAGAGGCTTTGAGGTGGGGCATAATTGAGTTATGGCCCCAGTTCCTTGAGTCAAATTTCTTTTTCTTGATGTGGAGTGGATTGATTCTGACGTCTTGAATCTTCTGCTTGCACTTTCTTCAGTTATGAGTTCCAAACTGACTGAACTCACTGAATCTTCCCCTTCTGCACCGCCACCGTCTGTTCTTCATGGTTCTGGCGTCTTCAGTCGATTGTCTTCTCCCTCCATGGCGTCTTCTGGCCATTTTGACCCCTCCCAAACATATGATGGGTTCAGAGCAGTTGAAGTTCTTGATGCTGCCTGTACTGAGTGTTTGGCCAGGGGGAAGGATTGCTTTCAACATTACAATCCTCGATCGTCAAAGTGCCATTTCTGCTTCATTGGGAAGAAGCCATGCCGCCCTACCGGATCAACTTTGTCCCGGGTCAAGAGACACTTGTGGAGTAGGAAGGATGGGCCTTATGGGCCGGAATTCCCCATTCTTGAGGAACCTACCCCTGATGCCACTTCTGGATTTTCTCAATGTGAGTGATTTGCATTTCTTGGTTGAATTGATGCTGATATTTTGATGTAGTGACTGGTTCCAGGCAGAGGGATGTGGCCAGGTGGACTAATGTTGGAGGGCCCATTCCGATTGGTGGTAGGCCCATCCACTACAGCTCAGAAATTCCCATTTCAAGGACCAATGCTGATGGAGTGGTGAAAGTAGTGAAGAAGCTAAGAAGAATTGTTGATTCCCCATCAGATCCAGATGCTGAAGGAAGTGATGAGTTGGATGGTGAAGAAGTTCAAGTTATTCCTCATTCAAGTGGCCATCCATCCAGCAATTCCTCTTCTCAACCTCTTGCCAACCCCAGATTCCAAAGCCAAGTGGTTCCCAGCACTCCAAGAACCTTCCAACCAATGCTTGCTTCAATTCCTACAACCCTTCCTCCTCCATCACCAACTACTTCCCACACCACCAGGCCTGCCTTGAATCCAGCAGTAAGACCATCTCCAGTTCAACAGCCCAGAAACTCACCCATAAACACCTCCCGTCAACTCCAACCTGTGGCCAGCTCCAGCAGAAGAAGAGATGGGATGTCCCCTTTGCCGTTTCCTGCCGCTCAAGTATTCCAAAGAAGAGAACGTTGGCCTATCCGGGTTACCAGAGAAGATCCCAACGCGGCTAGTGAAAATCAAGATGCTGTGGCCAGATTGTTCAGGAGAGTTGACAGAAATAGCAGAGAGGTGATTATGTATGCCAATGACAGGACAATTCCAGGTACTGCTTCTGAAGAAATGGCTGCAAAATTTGCCTGGTATGAAGATGAGTTGATAAATGATTTCCAGAGAACTTTTGATGACTTGGGTAGAGATAACTAGTTTCCTTTTCCTTGTTTGTGTTTGGTTTGACTTCTATCCCCACTCTTTTAACTACTAAAAAATAAAAAAATAAAAAATAAAAAAGATAATGGAACCTCCCAATACATGATTTGGGGAGGGGATGCTGCTGCTTTAAAGAAATAAAAGGAAGAAAATATACAAGTAAAGAAAGAGAGAGAATAATAAGAGAAAATGAGAGTAAAGAAAGAACTAAAGAAAAATTCCTGATGGCTGGTCCTTCTTGTGGTGAGTTGCTTGATTCTGGCCAAGGAGTGTCTGAAAAATGAAAACCAAGCATTTGATGCTCACAGAGTGGCCAAGGTGATGTTTTACAAGAAGTAGAACCCTCAGGGATGCATACCAGGAGATGGAACTTACTTTCATAACTTCCACTCCCCACCAAGCACCATAAAACTGAAAAGAATTGCCATAAATGACTTCTGAAATGAATTGCCATAAATGACTTCTGATATGAATTGCCATAAATGACTTGAAGTAATGAATGTCTTGAATTATGATGATTGGCATAAAATGAAAAGATAATAAAGAAAGAAACATTGGGCCATATCTTGATAAGGTCCAAATCGGAGGGTATTGATGTTGTATGCTTCCTGAACCTGTCCAAAGAATTGACAAGTGCTCACAAAGTGGCCAAGGTGATGCTTACAACAACATATGGGTAGAATACCCCCTTAAAGGTGCATGCCAGGAGAGGAACTTACTTTCATAACTTCTTCTCCCCACCAAGCACCATAAAATCAAACTCTTGAGGTGTTTGGACCAGGCTTGTCTGGATACAGTGAATGGAAATCCTTGACAAGGTCTGGTGAGTTGGTAAGGTTGGAAGCTGGTTCCCAAGTGGTTCTTTCTGGGTCTTCACTGAATCCTTTCCACTCTACAAGATACCATAATTTACCTCTTTTGAGTTTTGAGTCCAGAACCTGAGCCACTTCCCATTCTTCTTGCTCTTCCACTAAAACTGGTGGTGGCGGCAATTGATGACGATTTGGGATAGTTGAATGCTTGACTGGTTCTAATAAGGACACATGGAATACAGGGTGAACTGTCTTCCATTGCTGAGGCAACTTGAGGTGATATGCATGACTTCCAATCTTCTTCAGAACTTCAAGAGGTCCCAACCATCTTTCTGATAACTTCTTGGTTGGTCTTGTGGTCTTGATGTTCTTGGAAGCTAGCCATACTTTGTCCCCAGGTTGGAAATCAGGTGGAATTGCCCTATTTCTATCTGCATACTTCTTGAATCTCCTTATTGCTGACTCTAATTCTTCTTTGACAACTTGCTGTACTGATTGGAGTTTTGTTGATAACTTTCCAGCAGGTGAGTCTTGAGAAATATGGATTGAGTCAAAGCTGGGATTTCTTCCATAAATGGTGAAAAAAGGTGATTGCTTGGTTGATGAATGTTCTGCATTATTATAGGCAAATTCAGCCAGAGGGAGCCAGGTGTACCAGTCATCTTGATGATAGCTGACATACATCCGGAGGTACTGTTCTAGTATCTGATTTACCCTCTCTGTCTGTCCATCTGTTTCAGGGTGAAAAGCAGTTGAAAGATCTCTTGATATCTTGAGCTGCTGACACAATTGAGTCCAGAATGATGAAACAAATAAGGATCCTCTATCACTGACAATACTGACTGGGAGTCCATGCTTGGAAAATACATGGCTAATGAATATTTGAGCTAAATCCAGAGCAGTGATTGTGCCATAAGTTGGAATGAAGATTGCCATTTTTGAGAATCTGTCCACAACTACTAAAATTGAATCAAAGTTGTTGGACAGTGGCAATTGAGTGATAAAGTCCATTGATAATGAATTCCAAGGACCAGATGGAATTGAAAGAGGTTTGAGTAATCCAAACTTCTTGTGATGGATGTTCTTGTTTCTTGAACATTGCTGACATGAGGACACATAGTCCTTGATAAATTGATTCATGCCAGCCCAATAAAAATCCCTCTTGATGAGCTTGAGGGTCTTCTCCTGGCCAGGATGGCCAGCCAATGGTGAGTCATGACGCTTTTGAAGAATATTGAGTTGAAGTTCTTCATTGCTTGGGATTACCACTCTATCTTTGAATAATAATAACTTGGCTTGAGGTTCAAGAGAATAATCTGGAACTGATTCACCTCTTGCTAGTTGCTTGAGTATTTCTTTATAGTCTTTGTCTTGCCATACTTCTTCTTGAATCTTGTCAACTAAATCTGAGAAAATTTCCACTTTGATTGAGAAGAATCTTGACTCTTGAATTCCATCTTGCTTAAGAACTTGATGAAGATTTTGAGGATTCTTGATGATGAAGTCCACCCCCCTCTCTGGGTACACGTCGTCCCGACGTGACAAGGCATCTGGTAAAGTGGCCAGCCTGCCTGGGCGGTAAGTGATAGTGAAATGAAACTCAGAGAGGAACTCAGCCCAACGGGCCTGACGACGAGTAAGAACTTTGGAAGACATGAAATACTGCAAGGAAGAGTGGTCTGTCAAGACCTCAAAAGAATTGGAAAGAGAAAGAAGAAATGCTCTCCAGCGCTTGAGAGCCCAAACTATGCCAAGGAGTTCCTTGTCATGAATTTCATAGTTGAGTTCAGCTGGTAAGAGCTTGCGACTATCAAATGCAATGGGATGCTTTCCAGAGTCATTCACCTGACTCAGTACGGCGCCCAATGCATAATCAGAAGCATCAGTCTCTACTATAGTAGGTAGAGAAGGATTAAAGTGAGATAAGATAGGAGCAGAGGTGAAAGCTTCTTTGAGTGCTTGAAACTGACTAAGAGCTTCCTCATTGAAGATGAAGGGAGAATCTTTTTTAAGGAGGGAAGTGAGAGAAGTGATTTTTTTGGAATAATTTTTAATGAAGCGACGATAAAAATTGGCAAAGCCAAGAAAAGATTGAAGAGCCTTGATGTTTTTGGGCTGAGGCCAATTGAGTATTTGCTGAACTTTTGAAGAGTCCATCTTAAGGCCATCACTTGAAACAACATAGCCCAAGTATTCCACACTTGAGGCATGGAATACACACTTGGAGGCTTTGGCAAACAAATTATTGTCCCTCAGTCTTTGGAGGACAGAGGCCACATGTTTGACATGTTCCTCCTCAGAACTGGAAAAGACCATAATATCATCTAAATAAACCACAACAAACACATCCAAGAAATCTGCAAATATATCGTTTACCAGATTCTGGAAAGAAGCAGGAGCATTGGTCAAACCAAATGGCATGACCAAATACTCATAACTACCATATTTGGTTCTAAAGGCAGTTAAGTGCTCATCCCCCTCTTTGATTCTCAGAAGGTTATATGCACCACGCAAATCTATCTTGGAGAAGATAGTGGAACCGTTGAATACGGTAAGAAGCTGGTTCATAGGAGGAACAGGGTATCTGTTCTTCCTAGTGACAGCATTGAGTTTGCGGTAGTCAACACACAAACGAAGACCTCCATCCTTTTTCTTGACAAAAAGGACAGGTGCTCCTGTTGAAGAGGAGCTTGGTCTGATGAAACCTTTCTCTACATTCTCTGAAATGTAGGCCCGCAGTGTTTCTGACTCTTGATTTGATAATGAGTAGATAACACCAATTGGAGGTAGAAGACCCTCCAATTCGATATGGTGATCACAGGCGCGGTGTGGAGGAAGTTTCTCTGCTTTCACCTTGGAGAATACATCCAAATATTGGTGATAAGCGGGAGGAACAACCTTCAACACAGTTTCAATTTCTTCTGGCTCTTCCTCCTCATCCCACTGCTCCTCCAGGGATGCATGAAAAGATAAGGGAGGAAGGTCCATATCCCCTTGGAAGAGATGAAGTGAAGATATGGCAACATCTTCTCCAACATCCTTTATCTCTTTGAAGACTTCATCTCTTGATGGAAGTAATGACTGAGAGGGAATTATGGAAGGGATATGGACAGAAGAAGGGATGGAAGGTGTCTTAAGTTCACCAGCCAGAGCAACACTGTTGACAGCAGTGGCTAAGTCATTACTAGTAGAAGGAATAATACCACTAGAATCCTTATGATTAGAATCATAGGTGATCAATCCATTTTTCCAATCAATAATGGGATTGAAATGGTAAAGGAAATCATAGCCCAATATCAGGTCTTCTCCTTTGGGTGAATCTATGATAAAGAAATCCCATTCAAAGCTTGGGAAGGAAGGCAAGTCAACTACCCACTTGGTATAATGGGTGATGAACAAGGCAGGGGATTCATTAGAATCCAAAATGAAAAGAGGAATCTTTTCAGGGAGCTCTGACAGAGTCAATGAGTACTTTAGAACAAAATTCTTTGCAATAAAAGAGTTTGTAGCACCAGAATCAATGAGAATACTATAAAAAATATCAGAGACAGAAGAGAAAATAAGAAACTTTAAAGATTTCTTGACACTAGTATTCAGAGTGCACAATTGTGCTCTTGAAGGAAATAAGTGAGAACCATTGAACACATCATGATTCCCACTCAGGCTTTTCCCTGCTTGCTAGGGAAGCCTCTTGATGATGACCCAGGCTTGTTCTGAGGTCTCTTGAAGCATTTTTCAATTGGGTGCTTTCCACCACAATAAGTACACAACCCCTCTTTAATCCTCCTCTCCTTTTCAGAACCGATTAGTTTATTGTCCTTATTGAGGAGAGCAGCATGGGGCTTGTCCTTTGAAGATTGGAATTGCTTGCCCTTCTTGTTCTTCTTCTGGTGAGGCCTCTTTGAAGATGAGTTTTGAGGAGGCCTAGATTGATTGGATCCAATGACTGGAGGCTTCTTTTCTTGATTGCCACCCTTTTCCTTCTGCCTCTCATGATATCTTGTGTCTAATTCTAGAGTGACATCCATAAGTTCTTGAAGAGTATCAAAAGTTCCAGGGTGAGAAGCCAACTGATCCAATAATCTTGATGCCAATCCTCTTCTGTAAACATGGATATAAGCTCTTTCCCCCCAATCTCCAATTCTTGACATTAAGCTTCTGAAATCTGCTATGTACAAGGAAACATGACCACTTTCCTTCATCCTCAAATTGTCCAACTCTTGTTCAGCTTTCCTGACTTCATTGGGGTCACCAAACAGAGTGAATAACTGAGATTCAAACAAGGGCCAATTATTGAGGAGGTAGGAAGGGTCTTCATTGGAAGTATTTGAGAGGTAAGGTTCAATCCATTTGCCAGCTCTACCAGTAAGAAAAGAAGTTGAGTACAAAACCTTCTTCCTGTCAGAGAAGAAGTTTGCTGGATCATTATGGAAAATTAGTTGACAGGATTGGATAAATCCTCTCAACTTATGAGCTTGAGTACCATCAAAAGAATCAGGTGCCTTCATGGATGGAGTCTTGAAAGCAGGGGCTTTGGAATTGTCCCTGGGGGCAACTGCTTGAGTGAGTTGTCCCATGAATTGAGTCATCTGCTCCATCATCTTGAGGAGACTTGGGTCAGTTTGAGAGACAAGAGGTTGACTAGAAAGGGCTAGATTAGAACCCTGAGGCACCTCTGGAGCATTTGCCAAGGCATCTGCCACTTCAGTTTCCCCAGAATCATCCTCTTCCACAGACTCTTCCCCCTCTTCATCTTCAACTTCCCCTAATCTTGCTCTTGCACCTTCAGACATGCCAGGGTAGCCACCCAAAAGTCCAGAAAAGGATCTTGATCTTCTAGATTTCATTCCACCTCTTCTTGAGGGTGCTGCTCCTTCCATTGGTGGTCCTCTGTCCAAATTTGCACTCAGTTGATGAACTGATGGTGTGCGGTCAAGAGGAGCCCTTGCTGTAGGAGTGAGAACAGCTGGAATTTTCTGGGATCTAGTATTCTTGGCTGGGGGGCTATGCTGAACTGGCATTATGAAAAGAATTAAAGTAACTTGATGGTATTAAGAAGAATAATCAGATTTGGCCAAATCAATCACGATAAAATCTTGATGAATCTTGAGGAATCAATTCAAATCTTGAGGAATCAAATTCAATCAACAATCAAATCAATTCAATCAATCAACAATCAATTCAAATCAAATATCAATCAATAAGTGTCTTCAATATGAAATCAAGTCTTGAGGAATCAATCATTCAGTTCAAAATCTTCAGAAATCAATTCAATATCTTGATGAGTTAAATCAAATCAATAATCAAAATCAATTCTTGAGGATCAATCAATATCTTGAGAGTTCAAAAGTCAGTCAATAATCCAAATGAAATCCTGAATCAATAACCAATCAACCAATGAATCCCAATGAATAAACCAATCAAATGACCAATCAATTACTCCTGAATAAGACCTGAATAAAAACACAGAGAAAATTTGATTTGATAAAAATAAAATGAAGTGATGAAATGGTCAGCAATGATTAAGAAAGGAAAAGAATCAATTTTCATGAGGATGAAAAGAATGAGATGAAAATTGATAAGAGAATGGAAATTCATAAAAAATCATAAAAATCATAAAATCATGAAAAGGTCATAATTGATGAATGAGAGGAAATGAATATAAATGAATGAAAAGAAAGAATCAAATATGAGTTAATTAATTTAATGTCACAGGGGCTCTTCGAAGTGAAGAGGGCCTGGCACTCAGTAAACTGGGACTCACTTATGGAGGGCTCAAGGATAGGATAAGATGAGATACACTTAAGAGTGTTAAAGATGAATTACTAAAAGGATGAATATAAGAAAAGCAGCAACAAAAGAAATAAGAAGAAGAAAATAGAAGAGCCAACCACAAACAAGCCCAAGTCCACTGTTTCAACCTGTCAGAATGGAAAGAGAAGGGTTAATAAGGATATGGCCACCCAACTCATACTGTACAGGCGAAGAAAGAAAAGAGGCAAAGACTAACTTAAGATTAAATAAATATAATACCCAAAATATAAGGATAAGAATATTCAGTTAATAATAAATCAACTAAATTAATTAACTGGGGAAAAGTCCCCAGGGGGGAGAAAGAGGGGCTGGTATATGTGAGAATCACCAGCCCTCATCCAGAGAAGAATTTTCATGAGAATAATTGATTGTTGACTTGAGTCTGGCCAATACAGGTCCTGTACAGCTGTACAGGACCTGTACAAGAGGTGTGGTGTATTTGAGTGATCATACAGTTTCATACTGGTGTATTGAAACTGTATTGGGTGAATCCATCCTGTACAAGTATTGACAGGCTGTATTGATGTACCAAACTGTATGCATGTTTCAGAATGAAGATTGCTGAAACTGACTGCTGATGCAGATACTGGATTTGCTGATTTGAGGTGTTTGAGTGGGTGTATGAATGAATACCCTTACCCCTGATGGATGGTTGTTACAGGCTTCCTGATTGATTCAGTTCTAGAATTTTAAGATAAGTTTCTTTATAATTTCTCTTGAGGATTGATACTATACATAACTGATGAGTGGCTTTTTTCTTTCTTGTAAAATATATTGTCTTCCTGTAGTGAAAAAAAATCTTGAGGTTTTTTTTTTATTCAACATTTCCTTTTTTTTGTGAAAAATGAAGAAATTCTGTGCTGTATATTTGAGATCTTCAATATTAATTTGAGCTCTACTCTTGTATTAGTAAGTTAATGAAACTTCTTTTCATTTTTTTCAATTTCAACATAATACTGATCAAACCTTCCTTGTTTACAGATCATTTTGTTGAATTATATTTTGAAATTATTTTCTTTTGAAATTGAAACTTTTTTTTTTAACAAAAAATGATCTTCTTTTGAAGAAGTGCAATGATAAGTGATTTTTTTGACCTTATGAAAGGTAATTATTTATGAAATTTATAATTCAAGAGATATCTAAGTACTTCATTAATGGAACATAAGCTATTATTTAATATTAAATTAATAATTCTTTATTAAGGTAAAATAACTGAAATTGATTTTCATTGATTAGAGCTATGAACTGATGTTTCATTATTAAAGTCCCACTTTCCCCAAAACTTATAGCCACTTGTGCTTTGGGTGGTATAAGAAATAGTTAACCACCCCTATTTTTTTTAAGTATGAAAAACTACTGTTACTATTACAGAATAAAAAAACTAAAACATTCTTCCTAGATGAATTTTATAGCCAGCTCCTTTTTTTTAATACTAATTGAAAGATCTTTACCACAACTATCACTTCTGATCTCCATATCAATTATTAATTTTTATTGTTTTATTACTTATATATAGATTTTTTTTGATTGATTTATTGATTATTACTAGATTTTTTTTTTGATACTATTACAGAAAAGTCATAAATTAAATTTGCAGTTTAAGGCCATTCTGGGCCATCATGTATCATTGGTCCTTGCATTTGTTGATATATATATTTTTTTTTTTTTTTTTTTTTTTTTTTGATGAGCTGACTTAAAATAGAGTAAGAGAAACAGTAACCAAATAGTTGAATTGCAGTTTAAGGCCATGCTGGGCCTTTAATTTTTTGAAGAATAATTTTCTTAAAATAATCTTGATTCTTCTTCATTTTCATTTCAATCTTGCTGCTGACAAATTCTTTCCATAACTTATCCCATTCTTCTTTCTTCAAACAAAACTTGTGATTCTTCATTATAATTATTAACTGTAAGACTTTATCCTCTAAATCAAAATCCAATCCCTTTTCAATAATATAGCAGTCCCCTCTCCATTTAATACTTCTACCCTCAATTTGATATTCTTCAAGACAAAACCATCTCTGAGCTTGTATTGTTCCCCAGTAAAGACTACTCCTTATATCTGAATCCATATAGAAAATCTCATTCCAAAAGTCATTATTGAGATTTCCTTTAATTCCATCATAGTTAAGTATATCCATAAATTCTAGTTTTGAAAGGTTTGATCCAGGAAGTTGGCTTAAATAGGCTTCTGCAGGGGTTTCTTGAGTAATATCTTCATTTCCAAATAAATCTTCAAATTCAATAAAGGGGATACTTTGAATAATTAGTATCTTGAAGTATTCAATAATTGGTAAGCCCCATCTTTGGTCTTCATTGTTAAGTCCTTGAAAGTGATGATTAATCCAGAGGTCTTGGCTTTCTTCATTTGTTTCTGAGTGTGGCCAATAGATACAGATGGTATTGTCTGCTTCATTAGTTTCAGACATGATTATTATAAAATATAAAATATGATAAAGAAATTGCTAATGGTTTCTTGATGTTAAAAAAATATGATTAATTATAACAGCTTCTTGGTAAAGGTTAATGAAATAAATAATCTAAGTAAAATATTTCTTAAAGAATTAATCCTCTTTGATAAGGCAGGAAGTCACTGCCAAAAACTTGAATCAATTGAAGTTTTAAATAATAATGTAAGAAATATTTGAGTCTTCTTTGATAAGGCAGGAAGTCACTGCCAAAAATACTGGACTTGATTATTTAAATTGAATCTTACTGATTTTCTTCTCTTCTTTGTTTTTGAGCTATGTAAGCTTGAGGTTTTCAGAATTGGCTTCAGCTGTACTTTTCTCATTGATGGTAAGTAATTTCTATAATAAGCTAATTTTTCATTCAAAAATCTAAGTTCCTCCAATAACAACCTTATTTCTTCCAATTTTTCCTTTTCTTCTCTTTATTGGTGACTTTATGACTGACATTCTTGAAATTCATCTTCATACTCAAAAATAAATTCTTCATATTGCTTCTTCAATTGCCTTTGATCCAAAATTTCTTCATCCTCCAACAATTCATCCCCATAACATCCAAGCTTTGGCATCTTGACTGTTTGTTAATTTTTTTTTGAAGATTATGATCTTATCAATTTTTTTCTGTTTTTTTTTGAAAGGTCTTGAAATTAATGATATTGATATTAAAATTGAATAGAAATTGATATTGAAATTCCCAAGGATTTCATCCCAAAAACTTAAACCATTAGAGGTGGAATAAGAAACAGACACTCACCCCCATTTTTTAATTGAAAAATAGCCTTATGATACTTTTACAGTTAAAACTCTTGCATACCCAAATCATCATTCATATATATATTTTTTTTTTTTTTTTTTTTTTTTTTTACATTTACAGAAAAATATATTCAATTCATGAAACCCATTTTCCTTTTTCTTTTTGTTGAAGAATTCTATTCACACATATATCCTTGGCTATTTCTCCCAGTATTTTCCTTCCTTTCTTCCTTTCTTCTAGGGTATTACCTTTCCAATTTCTTATGAATCCTTCTTCTTTGTGTATAAAGAGGTATCCATACTCTTCCCAGAAAAGATTTCCACCAAGAAGCTCCATATTATGCAAATTGAAGTCTCCTTGTGGCCAAATTCTACCATCATAAAGAGCCTTCCTTGTTTGTTCATCAAAGGAAAAAACTTCCTCCCAATACTGGTTTTCCAAATTACCCTTAATTCCTTCCTCATTCAAGAGCTCCATGAAGTCTAATTTTGACAGGTCATATCCTGGAAGATTCTTCAACCATTTTCCACCTTTTATTCTTGATGGACCCTCAAAGTATATATCTTTGAATTCAATGTAGGGAAGAATTATGAAATCTGGCTCTTCTTCAGGTGTTGGAAGTTGCCAGTAAGACATTTCATCATAATACTTCAAGAAACTTTCTTTTTCCAAGTCCATTTCCTTGTCTTCATCAATTCTCCATGGGCTTTTTGGGTTTAAATCATATGACAGAATAGTGTTCATGAGATCCTTTTGCAATGGTGAGACTTCAACTTCTATCAAATTTGCTTCTGGCTTTGAATCTGAAGATAATCTTGGCTTAATTTCTTTTAAAGAGTCATGATTATTGTAGGCCTCCCAAAGATTTTCATAAGCATGAGAGTGCTTTATTTTCTTCTTTGGAGGATCTTGAGAAATTTCATGTATTTGGAATTCATCAGTTTGATTATATTCCTCTTTATTGTATTCCTTCATAAATTCTTCATCTTTGAAACAGTCATTAATTTTATTTCTAAGATCTTCCAATGAGTCTTCACAGTATTGATCACTGTTCATTTCTGGCTTCATTTCAATTTCCATATCTTGTGGGTATTTTTGCTTGGAAAATATGTCAAACAGATTCTTTCTACTATGTATTGGTGGTCCTTCTATTATTTCTAAGCCATTAATCAAAACCTGATATAACATACCATTGGTGTCAATTGGTTTATAGCTAACTTTATTTTCCTTTTTCTCTGCTTCATTAACTTCTTCCATATACCAATTTGATTTTTCATCTTGTTTCCATATATAACTTTTATTGTTTTCAGGTTCATCGTCAATTTTCCAGAAGTCAGGGCATGGGCTTAAGCTTAAGTTGTTTACTTGAGGGTTTTTATTTTTAACATAATCTTCATATTCACTTGAAGGTGGTAGATTTCTGTTGATCCATTCCTCCCACTTTTTGGGATCAAATGTAGCCCATTCCTTGTTTTCTTTTATTGCCTTGTCTAAGTACCAGGCTAATGACTTTGGTTCTTCTGATTTTATTTGGTTTGATAGTGCTTCTGTTGATGGTCCCTGTTCTGGCTCTTGTGTTTCTACCTCTTGGTCTTCTTCCACTTCCTCCTGAGGTTCATTCTCTATTCCCCTATCCATTATGGATAATCTTTCATCTAAATTACATTCCATAGACTTTATCTTTTGATAATCTTTGTTTTTTGTTGATTTGAAAATACTTTTTATTTTTGCTTTAGATTTATCTTCAGCTTCTTTTAATTTTACTTTGCTAAACCAATCCTTTATTTTTCCCATTGAACAAAGCTCCATTCCTCTTGGTGGTCCTGTTTGCCATCCTAACATATGGGGTTTGCATATTGGCATACATAATCTTCTACCATCTGCTTCTTGATAGCTAAATATTTCACCTTGTTTCTGTGAAAAGTCCAATCTAATGTTGTTGTCTGCCAAGAAGGGCCTTCCAAGGACTGTATGTACTGCTCCCTTGGCAATGAAGAAATGAATTTCTTTTTCTTCTCCAGAAGGCAAAAGTACTTGTGTAAATTCAGCTAATCCAATTAATGATGTTGTATGTCCTCCAATTCCTCTTAAATTCATGTTGAGCTTTCTGTTTGGAAGAGAGGATTTTATTGCTGCATCTTCAGTAATTATGTTGAGCTCTGATCCTGTATCTACCAGTGCCATTACTGGATATTCTTCTTTTCCAACAAATACTTGCATAAACCCAAGTGGACAGGCATAATGAAGTCTTGGCTTTTCAAAGTCTTTAATTTTTATAGAAATAACATCTTCTTTAATGTCCAAAGTGTTAAGTGATTTGATAGCTTCCTTTTCTTCAAGAGACATCCCTTGCAGCCTGTGAATGAAGGTTGGTGAAACTGATAATATTTCTTCCAAGGTTAAGTTAATTTTCTGTTCCAAGATTTTCTTTATCACATTTTCAATTGCTAATTTTGGTTTGAATTCTTTCTTATCCTTTATGAATTCTTTCTTTTCAGTTTTGTGGTGAACCGTCCTTTTGTTTAACTTGTCACCTTCCTCTTCAACATTCTCTTTTTCTTTACTTTCAGTTCCTTCAAATGTTTCATCTCTTTTTGTATGTTTATCTTTATATTTGGTTGGAACAATCATCTTCATCTCTTCTTCAGCCTCATCCTCATGATAGGTTCCTGGTAGTATAGGCTTTTTACTTTGATAATCTTCTCTATTTTGGTTTTCTTGCTTAGCCAATCTTTGCTTTGTCTGTCTGAGAGTTGCATGTGTTTCCAAAATATCAGTGGGTGAAGATACTATTGGTGGTTCCCAATTACCCCAGTCTTCTACTTGAGCAATTGAAACTTCTTTTTCTTCCTTTTTCAGCTCAACTATCTTTCGATCTTCTGGTCTTGATAAAGGCTTTTCCTTTTCAATTATCTTGTTTGAAATTTCTTTTTGTTCCTTATCAAATTCCCTGACTAAATCCTTTGGAGATTTGGTTCCTTCTGAGGGTACTCTTTGGAAATTAGGGTAAAGGAAATTTAATCCTTGCCTACTAACAATTCTTTTTTCCATATCTTCTGCCAGGTAGCTGCATCTTGTCAATGAATGACCATTTTCAAAACAGTAATAGCACCTTAAGGGTGGTCTTGGATACAGTTGTGCTGGAACATAAGGTTGATAATTTGCAGGTAAAGGTCCCTGAGTATTTCTTGGTCTGAATGGTTGTGCATTTGGTGCTAAACCTGATCCTTGTGTATTTGGTTTATCCTTCCAGGCCTTCTTTGGTGGATTAACAGCCTCTGATAGTTCTTTCAGCTGGTCCAAAAAATCCTTCATTGGGTTCAATTCTTTTGGGGCTTCATTGACATGAGCCTCTTGAGCTGGTGGATTCTTTATTTTCTTTGTAATATCTTTCATTTGCTTGATAACCTCCTCCCAGCTTTCATCTTCAAATCTGGTTTTCTTTTTGCTTTTGATTTCATCTGACTTTGATAATTGTGATTTCCCTTTAATAACTACTGCTGCCTCCAATTCTGCCTCAATATAATTTCTGAGGATATCCATCTCAGGTAAGATATATCCTCCATCTCTTGCTTGAACCATGGTTCTGTCTTTGATCATTTCTTTAGTAACACTACTTCTAATTTCTGGTGATAAGGAATCAAAGACATCTTCATGATAATCATTTTCCTTTTTGATATACCCATACTTCAGCAGATATTTTGAAATTATGTCATATTCCCCAATGAACTTTCTGTATTGGGACAAACTCTTGACTCCTCCCTCCTGCTGAGTTTGATTAAATAGTCTTGTTAATGAATCTTTCCTGTGTCTTCTTTCTGGTTCCACCTTTCCCCATTTACTGATCATTTCCTTTTTCAATTGATCCCAATCCTCCATTTCATATCCTGGCATTCCTTCAATTTCATATCTGATATCCTTATCTTCACTCCAGAATGCTATTTGCATGGCCAAATCCCTTTCATTGGCTCCTTCAATTGATGCTATCCTTTCAGCTCTCTTGATAAAATCCTCAACATCACTTCCATCAAAGTTGAGGTTATAATCTTTTGCCTTTATTTTAACAATCTTTCTTATGGGTATTGTAACTCTTTCAGGTTGCTGAGTTGGTGTTGTAATATGTACCCTTTTTGCAAATCTTGCAGCTCTTGGCAATGTTCCTGGTGTGGATGTTGCAAATGTCTTTGGGGTTGGTGATGGTGATGGTTGCTGGGGTCTGAGCATTCTTTCAATAGTTGCATCTCCAGTAGTTTCAGGTGAGAATTGACTTGATTTTGTCTTCTTTCCATGTCTTCTTGCAGCTCTTTCCATAGCCTTCTGTAATTCTAACCTTTTCTTCTGAAATTCTTCATCATTTTCTAAATAAGAAAAATCCTCTTCTTCACTTTCTTCCTGACCTAATTCTTCAATTCTGGACTGCTCTTTTTCCAATTCCTCTTCCAAGGTTAGAGCCTTTCTTGAGGATGATGATTCTTCCATTATAGTTGTGATCTAAACAATGATTTAATTTTTAATTATTTTTTTTTGATTGATTTTTTTTTTGATTTTTTTTATGATTTTTAAGATTGATAATGTGATCTTATTAATGATACTTGAGATTTGAAAGCCACTGTTGGGACACCAGATGTGGGAACTCCTTTTGTTGTGGGATAAATAATAGGCAGTACCTTGAGGGGGAAATTATTGGTGAGTCTGTTTTGAATTTCAGAATTAGCCAATAACCATGGGTGCTAAGGTGTATTAGCTGCCCCTCTAAATATACTGAAAAAGATACCCTTTTTGATGAGATCACAAATCAATTATTTAGTTTTGTGGCTTTTCAATTAGAGAATTTTCTTCAGCAGTCTCTATCAGTCTATCAATAAAAGATCACTATGATAATACTGGTAATAGTTAATATATATTTTAATAATTTAGGTTTTGCTTAACTTTCTTGTTATTGATTATAATTCTTTTTAATTAATTCTTCTAGTATTCCTTCTTTCAATACCTGAGATATCTAAAGAATATTGTTTAAGATCACTAATAATATTAATAATAATCTTTATAGCTGGCTAATACTTTTAAAGGGGATTTAATAATACTATCAATATAGCTATAATAATTTAAGGGTAAGATAATTCTTTAAGGGTGGTTTTGTTTAATATAAGGATAAGATATAAATGATATAATAGTAATATAATACTATTAGGATTAATATAAATATAATCCAATATACCTAAAAGGCTTATGATATAAGGTATAAGGGTAAGATGATATCCCTTCTATAAGTAAGGGTTATTGATAAATTAGATAAGATCACTATTGATAATATCTTCCAACACTACTTCAACACTACTACTATAATGGTAAGATTATTTAAATAATATTAAACTCTTTCATTAATATTATAAATATCTTTCATTAATTAATCATAAATAACACTATAAGATACTGAGCCTTGCTACTGATCTTTTTCAATATAAATACTAGATTATCCTACTAGAGAAGGGATGGATTGATCCTCAAGATTATTGTCTGAATCAGAAGCATGGGGGGGAAAACAGGGAGAGAGGCCCTTTATTTATACCTTTTGGGCTCTCCATAGAGCCTTCCAAAAACAAGGGACTTAGAAAAATTCCACCTTGAGACATTTTTGCTGGTGGGTAGATTAAAAATGGTGTCATTTGATCAAGATATTGCACCATATGTTTGGTTGATTGCACCATTCTGAACCTTATTCTTGTCAGTGCACAGCCTTGAGACATTTTTGCTAGTGGTTAAATTTGGAATGGTGTCATTTGATACAGATATTGCACCATATGTTTGGTTGATTGCACCATACTTTTTGAATTATACTGATATTTTAACTAAACTTTATTCTTATTATGCACAGCCTTGAGACATTTTTGCTGGTGGTTAAATTTGGAATGGTGTCATTTGATACAGATATTGCACCATATGTTTGGTTTATTGCACCATTTCTTTAAAACTGTATTCTTATCTCTACTAACCTTATTTTTCTTCTTCACAGCCTTGAGACATTTTTGCTGGTGGTTAAATTTGGAATGGTGTCATTTGATACAGATATTGCACCATATGTTTGGTTGATTGCACCATTTTAAAAAACTGTATTCTTATCTCTACTAACCTTATTTTTATGCTTCACAGCCTTGATCTGTATTCAGTTGAGTATTTCTCTATGTAAAATTTAATTTGTAAATAATACCTGTAATGTTTGGTTATGGGAGTTTAAGTGGGGATTGAGTACTGTAACACTATGTTAACCTATATATAAGTGTTTTTTTTTATGTCAAGACATGTAACACATGATGTTGTAAGAGTAATGGTATCACTTATGTAATATTACACATGTTTATTCATATTGAATATTTAGACAAGCTGCATTATCTTTAAGCATATTCTTGTACCTAGTATAGAGTGTATAGTATCATTTCTCTTCTTTAATCCATGATATCTAGAAAATTATTGACATTATGGGGTTGAGGCAATATGTGACTATAGGTAAAATTTGATGTAGATTCCAGTGAAATACTTATTTTTGTTGTTTTAATATAATTATCTTCCTTTTTCTTGCAAATTCTTTTAATTTTATCTTTCACTTTTTATCTTTATTTTCTTTATATATATATATTATTATTATTATTATTGATTAACGTTTAAGCTTTGAAATTGTGGATTTGAACCTTGGAAGAACTGGTATGGAATACCACATCGTGAATCTCTTTGAAGACTTCATCATTAGATAATAGTAATGAATGATGCAAATTAAGGGAAGGAATATGGACAGAAGATGGAAAAGATGATGCTCTAGAATAACCAAGCAGAGCTTCACATGATTTGGCAGAAGAAAAGTCGGTACTAAAGGATTTTGAAGGATCATAATAGTCTTTATAATCAGAATTAAAGGTGATCAGCTCTTGCCTGAAATCAATAGATGGATTAAAATGATTAAGAAAGTCAAAGTCCAATATGAGGTCTTCTCCCTTGGGAGTATCAATGACTAAAAAGTCCCATTCAAAGCTTGGGAATGATAGAAGCTCAACCATATATCTGGTATGGTGAGTCACAAATAAGGAAGGGGACTCAGAGGAGTCCAAAATGTTAAGGCGAATATTCTCTGGAAGTTCTGACATAGTGAAAGAATTCTTGGGAGCAAACTTCTTTGCAATAAATGAGTTGGTAGCACCAGAGTCAATGAGAATACTGTAAAAAACATCAGAAAGAGAAGAAAAAACAATGAATCTAAGAGAATTCTGAACACCAGTATTCAGAATTCACAATTGTGCTCTGGAATGAAAATAGTGAAGACCATTGAACACAGCATGATCTTCACTCAGGCTTTTCCCTGGCTGCAAAATTTTCCTGATGGTTTGGTAAGCTTGTTTGTATGCCTTTTTGAACAGGACTCAAGACTATGCTTCCCACTCAAATAGTACACAAACCGTCCTTTATTCTTCTTTCTGTTACAGAATTCATCAACTTGAAATATTTATTCAATAAAAAAGAATGAGGCTTCTCCCTCTTCTTTTGACTTGAGGTTGACAAATTTTGTGCGCCTTAGAGGTATTATGATATACCCAAAAGACCACAAAAGATAAATTAAGATATAAATACAAATAAAATAAATTGATTTATATTATAAAAACAAAAAGTTAAAATATAAATACAAATTTATATTTAAAAATCAAAGCTTAATTATAATTTAAAAATAAAATTACAATAAATTTTAAAATTATGAAAATTGATTTTTACTGGTAAACATCATGTAAGAATGAATTTTTAATAAAAATTATGAAATTAAAATATTTTTGGTAAAAATTTATATAAAATATATTATAGCTTTTTATCCAATAAATAAACATATAAGAATTATTTCACCATTTGATTCCTCATAAAAAATTAGGTGGGGTTACCTCTGAGTGAAATTTTTGTAACTCAACTGTAAATAAGCTTAAATTAAGTTTTTAGTATTTTCATTAAAAAAATTGAGAATCCTCAGAACTTGAATTTAATTCACACCACATGTACTGTTAACCATCAATTTTTGTGTTAAAATTGAGGTGTTGTGTTTAGTTTAGAAGTTATGAGGAATTGTAGTATTTTCAATTGAATTCAATTGAAATGTCAAAATGTGCGCATGTATTACATAAGTGAGCTTTGATTTACATATGAGGTATCAATTATTACTGTATTGTACTGTACAATTCAATTGAATTACATATGTAAATTACAAGTATAATACATGATGAGGAATTAAAGGAAAAAATAAATTGGAAAGATTAAAATTGGCGGGGAAAAGGAACTCTAGCTCTAAGGGGGAGCCAGACCCCCAAAATCCTTGCTGACTGGTGTGGGATGTCAAAATCCACGCAAACGTTCATCACTTTTGGCCTGGAATTGAGTCACAGGGTCTGTGACTCAATTGATGATGAGGTTTTGATACCAACCAGGGTGGTTTTAACTGCTGCCAAGAGGGTAAGACTACCCTTAAGTTAAAAAAATGTTATTAAAAATGGTTTTAACTGGTTTCTACGCCTCTTACACACATTCTGACGTGTTTTGAAGGCTCTAGACCAGGTATTGCTATAGTAATGGCTGATTTAAGGGTCTAAAATGGCTAAAAATGGCTTAAACCAGCCCTTTTTTGGTCTAAACAAGGGTTCAATGATTCCATAATTGGCTTTTCTGTTGTGATACTGTTTTTGATGACTGACAAGAGTAAATTTTACCTTTTGAGTTAGAAAATTGATGGCTATAAAAGAATGTCTTCTTTGCCCCACTTTTCTCTTCATGTTAGAATCTTTTAATTTTATAATTAGCTTAAACACTATTAAACTAACCAATAAAAGATTCCAACCACCATTTTTAAATCACTTTAAACCTTTTAACCATGTGAAAAAATCATTATAATCATTTTTTGTAACTCATATCATCATTTTTACCCCTAAACCACCCCAAAAGTGAATTAAAGCATCTTTCATCACTGTAAACTTTGTCACTTTGTTTCCAAATTCACTCTGGTCACTTTTAGGCGTGTTTTCTCTTGAATATTCTTTTTAAAGACTTTTTTCTTTATTTGGATAAATTTTTATTGTTGGTAAAACAATAGATCTTTATAATATTATTGTTTTATACTAATAAAGTGTTAAACAATAAAATTGGCGTTTTTTTCTCTTAAAAATGATATTTCTTACTATTTTTAATTGATTTTTACCTTATACAAATTTTGAGGACAGGAAAATTACTTGATTTTTTAATCAAAGTTTCATATCCACACCTTACATGATGAGCTGTTGAAAGTTCATTGCATTCTTGCTGATGAAATCCTCCCCCCTCTCCGGATAGACGTCATCCCAAAGTGATAAGGCATCCAGAAGAGTACCTGGGAGGCTAGGGCAGTAAGTGATTGAGAAATGGAATTCATAAAGGAACTCAGCCCAGCGGGCTTGATGGCGAGTGCGTACTTTGGCGGACATGAAGTATTGGAGAGAGGAATGATTGGTGGGAACTGGAAAAGGAGAGGACAGAGAAGGAAGAAAAGGCCTCTAGCGCTTGAAAGCCCAGACTATTCCAAGGCATTCCTTGTCATGAATCTCACAGTTGAGCTCTGCTGGAATATGCTTGCGCCTTTCGAATGCAATGGGATGTTTTCCTGAGTCAGAGACCTGACTCAGTACAGCACCCAAGGCATAATCGGATGCATCGGTCTCTACAATGGTGGGTAGAGAAGGATTGAAGTGGGAAACGATTGGAGCAGGGGTGAAAGCCTCTTGGAATTGGTGAAACTGACTAAGAGCTTCCTCATTGAGGGGGAAATAGTAATCTTTCTTGCGCAAACTGGTGAGTGAACTGATTTTTTTGAGTAATTCTTGATGAAACAGCAGTAGAAGTTGGCAAAGCAAAGGAAGGATTGAAGAGCCTTGAGGTTTCTTGGAGGTGGCCAATTGAGAATCAGCTGGACCTTTGATGGGTACATCTTGAGGCCTTCAGAGGAAACAACATAACCAAGGTATTCTACACTAGAGACATGAAATACGCATTTTGAAGCCTTAGCAAAAAGGTTATTGGCTCTGAGTCTGGAAAGAGCAGTGGACACATAAGTGACATGTTCCTCCTCAGATTTGGAAAAGACCATAATGTCATCCAAATAAACCACAACACAAACATCAAGCAGATCTTGGAAAATATCATTGACAAGATTCTGAAAAGAGGCAGGAGAATTGGTGAGCCCAAATGGCATAACCAAGTACTCAAAACTGCCATATTTAGTTCTGAAGCATGTCAAATGTTCATCAACCTCCTTGATTCTGAGAAGGTTATATGCACCACGCAAATCAATCTTGGAGAAGATAGAAGAACAATTGAAAACATTAAGAAGGTGATTCATAGGAGGAACATGATACTTGTTCTTTCTAGTAACGGCATTGAGTTTGTGGTAATCAACACACAAATGGAGGCCACCATCTTTCCTTTTGACAAAGAGGACAGGTTCTCCTGTTGAAGAAGAGCTTGGCTGGATGAAACCTTTCTCTAAATTCTCTTAAATGTAGGCCCTGAGTGTATCTGACTCTTGTTTGGATAAAGAGTAGATCACCCCAACCGGAGGTAGAAACCCCTCCAGCTTGATATGATGATCACAGGCGCGGTTAGGAGGAAGGTTTTCTGCTTTCACCTTGGAGAATACATCCAAATGTTGGTGATAGACAGAAGGAACAACCTTCATCACGGTTTCTACTTCTTCTGGTTCATCCTCTTCATCCCACAACTCCTCCAGGGAGTCATGATAAGATGAAGGAGGAAGGTCCATATTCCCAAAGAAGAGATGAAGTGAAGATACAGAATTTTCTTCTCCAACATCATGAATCTCTTTGAAGACTTCATCTCCAGATAATGATAATGACTGAGGGGAATTTATGGAAGGAGCATTGACAGAAGATGGAAATGATGGTGTTCTAGAATCACCAACCAGAGCTGCACATGATTTGGCAGAAGAAAAGTCATTACAGAAATAATTAGAAGGATCATGATAGTCCTTATGATCAGCATTAAAGGTGATAGGCCCTTGCCTCCAATTAATAGAAGGATTAAAATGATTTAGAAAGTCAAAGCCCAATATGAGGTCTTCTCCCTTGGGAGTATCAATGACCAAAAAGTCCCATTCAAAGCTTGGGAAGGAAGGGAGCTCAACCATATATTTAGTATGGTGAGTCACAAATAAGAAAGGGGACTCAGAGGAGTCCAAAATGATAAGAGGAATATTCTCTGGGAGTTCTGACGTAGTCAATGAGTACTTGTGAACAAACTGCTTTGCAATAAATGAGTGTGTAGCACCAGAATCAATGAGAATACTGCAAAAAACATCAGAAAGAGAAGAAAAACAAAAAAATTTAAGATAATTATTGACACCAGTATTCAGAATACACAATTGTGCTCTGGATGGAAAACAGTGAGGACCATTGAACACAACATGATCTTCACTCAGGCTTTTCCGTGGCTGGAAAACTGCCTGATGGTTGGGCAAGCTTGTTTTGAGGCCTTTTGACACAGGACTCAAGACTATGCTTCCCACCACAATAAGTACACAAACCCTCCTTGATTCTTCTTTCTTTTTCAGAAACTTTCAACTTGAAGTCCTTCTTCAACAAGGAAGAATGGGGCTTGTCCCGCTTTTGAGAATGAAAATTCTTCCTCTTATGACTTGAGCTTAAAAATTTTTGAAGATGAGAAGAGTTTGACTTTGAGGCTTCAGGCTTCTTCTCTTGATCATGATTCTTCTCCTTTTGCCTCTCATGGTACCTGGTATCAAGTTCCAGGCTGACGTCCATTAAGTCTTGAAGAGAATCAATATTTGAAGGATGGGAGGCCAATTCATCCAGAATCCTGGAGGCCAAACCCTTCCTTTAATGATGAATAAGAGCCCTTTCACCCCAAAATCCAATTCTTGAAACCAAACTCCTGAAATCAGCAATGTATAAGGCAACATGCCCACCTTCTTTCATTCTAAGGCCATCCAACTCTGCTTGAGCATTTCTAACTTCATTTGGGTCCCCAAATAGAGTGAAGAGTTGGTATTCAAACAATGGTAAAGAATTAACAATATAACTTGAGTCTTTATTATTGAGATTGGAAAGATAAGGTTCAATCCATTTTGCAGCCCTGCCAATTCAAAATGAAGTGGCATAAAGAACTTTCTTTCTGTCTTGAGAGAAATTTGCCGGGTCATTGTGAAAGATGAGTTGACAAGACTGGATGAAACTTCTGACTTTGAAGGGTTGAGTCCCATCAAAACATTCCGGCACCTTCATAGATGGATTCTTGAAGGCTTGTGGCCTGGGAACTTCAGAAGATGCAGCTTCTTGGAGATTGGCCATAATTTGGGTCATTTGCTGCATGATGGCCAATAAGGATGGTTCAGTCTGGTGAGAGACAGGCTGATCATACTGGGCTATAGTTGGTCCTCTGGTGCCTTCAGATTCTCCCACAGGAGTAGAAGCAGCCTCAGTGCCATCAGACCCTGCCTCTTCCACAGAATTCTCCTCCTCCTCTTCACCATCTTCACCTGGACCTCTAAAGGTATTCCTTGACATGCCTGGAAAACTGCCAACTACTCCTGAAAAAAAAATTTGATCGTCTTGGAACTCTTCCTTCCTTCCTGGATGGTGCTTCTCCTTCGAAAATGGGTCCTCTGTCCAATTTGGCCCCAGTTGAGAAACTTCTGGGGTACCATAAAGAGGAGCCCTTGGGGCTTGGGCTTGGGCCAGAGATCTGGTCTGTCTTGCAGGAGGTGAATGTTGGAGTGGCATGATTGAATAAAACAAAAATTTAAATGAAAAGCATCAAAATTTGAATAAAGAACTCGAAGCAAAACCAAAATAGTCTTGAAGATCAGATCAGAATCAAATCTTGAGGAAAAATCAATAATCAATCAATGAAATGAGATCTTCAGGTAAATCAATCAATTAAAGATCAAATGAAAACTTGAAGTCAATGAATCAAATAATTCAAATCACTCAGAATCAAATGTCAAGTCAATTCAAAATTGAAATCTTGCAGAAAATGAATCAATCAGAATTAATTCTTGAAGTCAATCAATTTATGTCAAAATTATTGATGTGAAAAATCAGCAAAATCAATAAAATTTTCAGGTCAATCAATTATCTTGAAGTCAATGTCAATTTATGTCAAATCAATCAGTCAAAATCAAATTCAAGTGAAATCTTCTTGAAAAAATCAAAATTCTTGGAGACCAAATCAAATGTGAATGTGGATTTGAAGACGTGTTTGAATGATAATAAATATCAATTTAAATTTTAATAATGACGCCTGAATACAAAGAATTTGATGAATTGAATGAATATGAAAATGAGATAAGATTTAAAAAAGAGAAACAAAGATAAAATTAGGGTCAGCTTTCAATTTTCAGAATGAAGAATGAATGAGAGAAAATTGAGAGGTGATGATTAATCATGAGCTTCATAAGCATTAAAGAGTTATAACTTCAATGAAATGAGTGAATAAGATTATAAATAAAGAATGAACAACATGAAAGGAAATTATCAGTTAATTAATATAATTTCACAGGGGCTCTTGGACAGAAATACAAGAGTGTCCTGGCACTCAGCAATCAGGGAACTCACTTGGAAGACTCCAAAAGAATAAAGAAAATAAAATAAAAGAAATTTCTCTAAGAAGGATGCAAGTACAAAGATGAGATGCAATAAGAGAAATGAGAAGCCAAATGGCGAAAGAGCCAACCAAGCAAGTCCTTAATCACTGTTTCAACCTTCCAAAACAAACAATGGAATTAGTAAGGATATGACAATCAAATATCCACTGACAGGCAAAGGAAGAAAAGAGAAAAGGTGCTAAATGACTGACTTGATAATATCAGTAGTCACTTAACAGAAATTTCAAGATAAATAAAGATAAGATAAAATAAAAATATATCAATTAGCTGGGGGGAAAACCCCCCAGGGTCAAAGGAGGCTGTTATATGTGAAATGTTGGGAGCTTGACTCCTTCAGGATGGCAGCTGGTCTTTATTGAATACTGGAACCTGTATTGACTGTCTGATTGAGTGTTTACCTTGCCAGATTGGGAAATAAACTCTGTTTAATTATTGTCCCATGATGTATCATTGAAATACAGGTCTTGATGAATCCAGACTGTAATGAAATGGATGTGGTTGCAAAGTTGGATTGATGGAGCATTTACACTTTACAACTTGTTTTGGAACTGCCTCTTGAATATCCCTTGAGAATATATTGCCAGTATTCCCTTGGAAGAATACTGTGAATGAGATTACGCAATGATTTCTTGATGAAAACATTGGTATTTGAGATTGACACTGGTGCTTGAGCCTTGATGAATCCTCTGGATAACGTGCTGCCTTGATGAACTGAATAAAAAGTTGAAATAACCATTTGACTTTTGCACCATTGAGTTTCTGGTGAAAAAAGGTGCATAATGGTGTATAGCACCATTTATGGCATTTTTGGTTATTGGAAGTTGAATGTGGCCAAAGTTCTTTTGGAATGATGCCAGGAGGATAAGAGTGAAACTTGGGTTTTGGAGGTTTCAGAGGCGACAAAGTGTCCTTTGGGGTATTTGGCCATTATTTGGTTTTTGGCTAAATACAGCTAATACAGCTTTAAAACTGTATTTGCGGAATGTGCACCAAAATGCGCAAAAGTGCACAAAATGCACAAATCTGGCTGTTAAGCCCCAAAAGGCCTGATATGGCCTTTTGGGCATATTTCACATAATACATGAGAAATATGGCCTAAATGGCTTAATACAGCCAAATGCGCAAAAGTGCGCAAACTGTATTTAAAGCTTAAAAAGCCAAATACAGGCTTTGGGCTGTATTTTCCCTGTTGTATGGAAAATACTCAAGATTCTTAAAAGCAAAGAGACAGCCTAGAATGGCTTGATGATGGTGAAGGGGCCAGGTTGGCCCCAGATGATAAAATGACCATTAAGGTCATAAAAAATGACAATGGCCGATTTGGCCAAATTGCCATCTACTGGATATGGCATGGATATGCCATATTGAGGTCCAAGAGGGTAGATTTACATGGTTGTGACAATGCCTTTGGTTATGTACTGAGTCAGGTCTCTGACTCAGGAAACAATCCCATTCCATTTGATAGTCGCAAGCTCCTTCCAGCAGAGCTGAACTATGAGATGCATGACAAGGAACGCCTTGGCATAGTCTGGGCTCTCAAGCACTGCAGAGCGTTTCTCCTTTTTCTTGCTTCACCTTTTGAAGTTCTCACCAATCATTCTTTGCTTCAATATTTCATGACATCAAAGATTCTCACTTGGTGTCAAGCCCACTGGGCTAAATTTTATTTTGAAATCACTTACCGCCCTGGCCACTTGGCTACCCTTCCAGATGCATTGTCATGTCAGGACAAAGTTCATCCAGACAGGGGGGAAGATTTCATCAGCAAAACCCCAATGAATTATCAAAAAAAGTCAAACAAGATGAATTTTAAGCCTCAACCTTCTTTGCAGTCAAGTTGGAATCATTTTCAAGTTTGATTGACTCAATTCAGAAAGCATTATGACAAGATTCTCGATATAGAAGTATTCTACAAGATTTGGGTAAAGGTAAATCTGTTCAAGATTATTCTCTTGATTCCTCTTGCCAACTTCTATTGTTAAAAGATCAGGTGGTGGTTCCAAATGACCCCACAATTCAACTCAGCATACTTCAAAAGAGGCATGACTCTCCTCTAGCTGGAAATCCTGGCCATGAGAGGAATCTCAAACTTGTCAAGCGGGATTTTCACTGTTCTGGCATGACTCAATTTATCAAGGATTATGTCTCATCCTGTAAACAGTGTTCAAGAAACAAAAATATTCATCAGAAGAAGTGTGGACTGCTCAAACCTCTTCCAATTCCAAATATTCCTTGGATTTGTCTTTCAATGGATTTCATCACTCAATTGCCACTGTCCAATTCATTTGACTCAATCCTTGTCATAGTAGACATTGTGTAAGATGTTTCTATGATACTGTTGATAATATTACTATTAATCAACAGTACTATGACTTCTCATAAGGAATATAATAATAAAACATTATTACAGCCACAATTAAATAATTAAAGCATTTTGTCTTTTATGTGTTATACACTACTAATTACTATAACAGTAAGCAGTAATTGTCTACAAGAATAAATTAAAAGAAGAATTTAATAATAAGAACTTCTTTCATTAAAAAAATAAAATTATTTGAATATATAATTATATTTTGCAAGAATAATTATAAATATAACTCTTGCAAAAAAACTATTACTAGAGAAAAACTTCAAGAATTAAGATAAATCACTCACTATTAATCCAATGCACCTTACAAAAAATAATAGTAGAGAGATTTGACGTAAAATTGTGGATTTGATAGATCAAAATTGCTTTATAGCAATATTTCATAAATGTATAGCTGATTTCTGTGATTCCACGTATTTCTGATTGCTTTCTGAAAGAATAAAACACTTAAGCAAGGTTGTAACTAATACTTACTTGTTGGTACTAAAGGTATAATTGAATGATGTGATGATTTGGAAAAAAAATCCAGAGGACGCCTCTTTTAAGTTTAAGACAGCTCACAGAGGCTTTCCATAGATCAAATTGAAGGACCAGTGAGTGAGAAAACAATAAGCGTTTTTGTATTATTAATTGAATCATCTGTTGTCACATAAGATTATCATAATTGCTTAATTGAGGCTTTTATGTGACTACCAACCCATTTATGGTTAGGAATAAAAGGAGTAACAACCGTGAATATTCTTTTATCCAAAAATAATCATTTCTTTCTCCAATTTATCAATTTTTTTGGAAATTTCATCACAGAATGTATTTTCTGTAAATTCTTAAAAATTCTGTGTTTCACATGGAATCATCAAAAATGGACTGTACGTAAACCTTTTAATTTTACTTATAAAAGTAAAACTCTTTTTGGTTTTTATATGAATTATACAGCTCTTCATTGGTCCTGAGAGATTCAAAAAGATTCATTAAGAATTGTATTTTTAATGAATTCTTGAAGTTTTTACCTCATTTCTATGTATAATTGTAAATAGCAGTATATGGCTGGTTTCTATGAGGCAGATCACTGGATACTAGTCCAAAAAGGGTCTTAATTACTCTTTTGGGGCTTATTCATAGAAAGTAATTAAGAATTGACATGGTTACAGGAGTCTAAGTTGATCTACACCTCCTTGGAACATCAAAATAGCAGCTTATTTGCAATTATCTTATGATTTACTGAAGCTGTGACATGGTAACTAAGTTCCCATAAGGTTTTATCTTAATAATTGGGCCAAGATCAGCCATGCTTTAGAGCTGTCCACGCCTCAGAGGCCTCAGAAGTTGGGTACCGTGGCTCTATTTGATGTCTTTTGCCCCCCTTGACTATTTTTCACATCAAAAATAGAAATTCATGCTTCAAGTGAGATATCCACTATGGGTGTACCAACTTTGCATGTAGGAATACCTTAATATTAAGTGCCCAAAACATGCATAACACTATTCTTAGTGTATATATAACATGGGATTTCTCACATTCCCATTATTTTGGCATGAAATTGGGAAAAAAAATCACGGATCTTTAATGTGGTGTTGATGATGTGGTATTGAAGTATTTTCCATATTACCACCTCAAAGAGTTGATTTGAGCTTATTCACTTTATGGAGCTACCTTAGGTGAAATTTTGTGTAGAATCCAAATGTGGCCTT
Organism: Austropuccinia psidii; assembly: GCA_023105745.1. NCBI lineage: Eukaryota > Fungi > Basidiomycota > Pucciniomycetes > Pucciniales > Sphaerophragmiaceae > Austropuccinia > Austropuccinia psidii. The sequence continues at coordinate 6,308,951 of JALGQZ010000007.1, read as the reverse complement.
AGATCCATGGATTTACTTACTCGATAAAAATTTATTCATCTTTTCTGAAATCAAAAAAATAATAATTTTGAATATATGCATTAATTATGGGTTATGCATAATTCATAATTTATTTTTAAGATAATTGTGGCCTATTTGGGTACGTAAAATATACCTCAAAACTCACATTCCCTCCCACCAAAAAATTAAATTGTACTATAATTTTATCAATTTTATAAAGAAGAAAAAACGGCCCAAAGGGAGTGAATGTCCACTTTCCAACCTCTTTACATTACTCAGATCAAGTAATTTAAAGCACATTTATAGACATATTCAGACTTGTGGCCTTCTTTCATGTCTAAATCTTCTTGAGAATTTATCTGAGTCAGGTATTTCTGATTCTACCAGCCATTCATCTTCATGTACTGGATTTCTATATCTGACAAGATATTGTCTTTTATTTTTACCCCTAAGTCTCCTTTCTTTAATGACTTTCTTTATCTTTGTGTCTTAATTCTTTTCCACTGGTGGTACAGTCAAAGGAGTTGTGTTCCTTGAAGGAAACAATTCTTTGTCAGCTGGTTGATAAGGTTTTATCAAGCTGACTGGAAAAGTGGGGTGTTTATTTTGAAATTCACCACTTCATTCCACTTGAACTGCATTGGTTCCATGTAAGGCAACAATAACAACAGGTCCTACATAAGAATATTTAACTTTCTTTGGGCCTTTGATATTATTAAAATCCAAGGTTGAAACTAGAACTAAGTCCCTACTTTGTGACTCTCGTCCCACTTCTGTTTTGCATAGTTAAAAGCATCATTCATACTCTGTTCTGCATGATGTTTCAATTTATCAAAAATTATCTTGAAGCTGAAAGCTGTAGGATGAATGCCAATCAAGCCTTTCCTCAGTGTGTCTGCTGGGAGTCTTGGATTCCACCTTTTTTCTAGCACAGCAGGAGTTTGACCTGTGGAATAATGGACCAATTTCTTATATGCCACTTCTAATGCAGGTATTAGAGTGCACCAGTCATGGGTAAAGCCATCTGAGTCCTTGAATTCTAATCCATAAGTGCAAGATCTCCTGATCATGTCTTCTGAAGGTTGAATCATCCTCTCTGCTAGCCCATCTGTTTGAGGGTGATATGCTGTAGAGAATGAAAACTTAGTCCCAAACAATCTATGAAGATTGGTCCAAAGTTCAGATGTGAAGTTGGGATCTCTGTCACTTATGATATTGTCAAATAATCCTGTATGAGAAATACCTCTACTCCATAGAAGAAGAACTTTATCCATAGCTGTGTCATCTTTATGACATGGTAAGAATATGGGAGTCTTGCTATATCTGTCTAAAATTACTAAACAAGCTTTATAGCTTTTGTCACCACTTGGAGGAAGTTCTGTGACCCAATCCATGGGAACAACTTTCCAAGGTGATTTTGGTTCTTGAATAAGAATCATTAGTCCAAATTTCTTGCCTTTACGCCTGTTTGATTTTTGGCATCTATCACAGGTGTGGAAATATTCAATGGTTTCCTTTCTCCAATATGGCCACCATGCACAGTTCCTCACTTTTTCAAGTGTTCTATCTTCTGACAGGTGTCCAGAGTAGATGCTATAATGACATTCATGAAGAATGGTATTGATAAGAAATCTGCTAAACAATTTCATTACACAAGAATTTTTGCTTCTGTGGTAAATAATCCCATCAAACAAGTGAAATATTCCTTCAGAATAGGAATTCTTCCAAAATTCATGCAGTGAATTCACTAAAGATGTATCTTTGCAGTCTTTATCTAATAAGGAAGTCAAGATATGGCAGTTCTTGTCTTTCTTATTAGATTCTCTGACTTCTTCAAAGAATTCAATCCCAATATCAGTTATAATAATTCCTTTAAAAGGAATCTGTGGTTCTACATTCAAAGGTACATAAGCTGGGCTATCAGGAGTATTGGCTAATTCCCACCTGCTAATTCAATCAGCATTCTTGTGAATGTTTCCTGCTTTATGAACTATATTCATGTTTCCTCTATATTCTTGGATGGCTATTTTCCATCTCAACATATGTCTGTTGGGATTTTTCATTTTAAGGAGTGATTTCATGGCATTACAGTCCTTTATCACTTCAAAAACACTGCCATCAAGATAATAGTGTAATTTCTCAAGTTCCCATACCAAACATAAGAATTCCATCTGGCTTCCACCATATCTGAATTATGTTGGCTTTATCAGGCTTGAGATATAACAAACTGGTCCCTCTGTAGTTTTTTTGTGAATAATTTGGACTTGATGTAGGGCTGCCCCTAATCCATCTCCACATGCATCAATGTACAATCTAAAAGGTATATTCCAGTCTGGAAGGAGGAGTAAAGGTGCTTCTGTAAGAGCTTTCCTTATCTTCTCATAAGCTTTAATTCTTTCCTGTTTCATCTCAAATACTGTCTGTTGATCACAGATTCTATAGAGTGACTTAGCTATAAATCACAAAATCTTTCAGGTGTTTCCTGTAACAGCTGGAAAATCCAAAAAAAGAAATCATTTCTTTCTTATTGTGGGGTATCGGCTTAAGTAATACTGCTACCACTTTATTTATGTCAATATCAAAGTCTCTTGGATTCTAGGAAATGGATACCTATCTGGAACTGTCTAGGTATTCAGTTCTTCAGAATCTCCAACCATCCTTTATTTCTCATTGTGCCAACAAATAGAAACAGGAGTTGTCACTCCAGCTTCCTCATTATGGCCTACTTTCCTTAGTACACACAGTTGCATTAACTCTTAGATATGCTTTTCCAAGGCTTTGCTAGCTCTGGGCCTTTCTGGGTAAGCTGGTCTTTTAATTACTGGATGATATGATCTGTAAATATTCAGAGGAATATCAACTTCATGTCCTCTAATAGCACCTAATGGTTCATTATCAGAAGCAAATGCATTATTGTATGTATATAACACGTCAATAAGTTCATTCCTCATCTTTGGTGAAAATGATGAATTAATTTGTTCTTCAACAAGTTGATCTGTCACAAATTCTTCCTTATAAGCATCTTTGTTTGAAGATACTACTGATATTTGTTTAGGAATACTGCAAAAAGAAAGTTTTTCTCTTTTATTTTCTCCAATTGTAAAATATCTGTCTTTCTGGTTATTGATTCAAATACCATATATATTCAAATTGTCATTTCCAAGAATAATATATTGAGATGGAAAATTGTCCATCAATACTATCTCTGTCTTCATTCTCACACTTCCTGCAGGGTGTGAAAATGACGGATTCGTTTATAATATGCCCAAACGGTACATATTGTCACTGGCACTACTACATTGCTCACCTTCTATTCGTAATAAATGGTTCTTCCATTCAGAGAGTATTACTTGAAGGTAAGTTTTGCCTATGAAAGTGCACAATGCTCCTGTGTCCAAATTTGCCTTAGCTTCAACATCATTAATCAGGATTGATGTAATACAAGATGCTTCAGCCTTGTATCCTTTGCCTCTAGCAGGTCTATTCTAACACATTCTGGCATCCTGGATATTGATCAGGGTATAGCAACCTTCACGATACCATGGCAAGTGAGTATGTAGTGCAGTGACTTCAAAGAAAGCTGTAATGTGCTCAATAGAACAGTCTATTACTGGTGTGTCTTCAGAGACTGCATAATATTGGTCATATTTTTCTTTCTATTAAGAACACTGAACCTCTTCAAAGACTTGAACTTCATTGATTTTAGTCTTCTTCTTGCATGTTTGCCTGTGACTCAAAACCAGAGCACAAGCATGACATCCAACTACGATAAACCAATGGTAGAGCAAAATACCACCAAAACATGGATCTGGGCCAAACCATCTTAAAATATATCGAAGGAAAGAAGAAACTAACCACTTCCAAAGTATACAAGTCCCATAATCACAGGACAAAAAATAACAAAGTTATTCAAGTTCAAAGAAGTTTCTGAGCATAAACCTTAATTTTCACCTCTCATCTAAGATCCAGAGAAAGAGGCTGAACCCCATAAAATGGGTATTTATACTTAAGCTCTAAATTAGGGATATACAATGGTACTAGCCAAATTGAGCTAGCACCAAAACTACAGAAGTTATGGCCAAAATAATGTCAAATAAGGGTGAATGAAATATTCACCTCCCATCTAGCTTTCATAGCTTTAGTGTGAGATACCAAAAGTGGGGTCCTTTTGGAAAGAGGAAAATCCGGGATGTGATGGTGCCATCCATTTCCCCATATTGCATCTAGAACAAAAGTTATGGGACAAACAAGTTCCATACAGATATTGAGAAAATCATGTATCTGAATAACAAAAATTGAACATGGCATAGCTTTGCCGTATTTAATGTTAAGCATACCAAATGAGCTACCATTGTATATATCTCACGTAGGGATACACAATGAACCAACCTTGAGATCAATATTGCAAAAACTGACAAAGCTATGGCAGTTTTAAGGTTAAAATTTCACAGTTAGGATACTCTCCCATAGCTTTGATCATGAGGTTTCAAATAGACAAAGAAGCTTTTTTTAATTTAATTACTCTTAATTAATCTAATACTGGGGTCCCATTCAGGTTCTGTACAGCATTCTACATGTCATACACATCAGAAGAGGGCTGTGTGGTCCCCAGATGAGAAGTTTCAACCTGTATTGATGAAGACTGCCCAGGTGTGGTTTCGAAACCACATCTGAGCCCAATACAGAGTATACAGGCCTTGTGCAAGCCATAAGCCAGTACTCCGAAGTGAAAAAATCTTCACTTCCTCTATGTGGATGGTCTAGAGGACCTTTCCTTCCCATACAAGGACAAAAGGGGGCCTTTTCTCTGCCACAAAAGAATCCCCATCCTGTTCTGAAATTCCTATATAGTCGAACTGTCAAAAAAAGCTATATTTTTGTAAAAATAGTCAGGTATAATTTAAGTTTAAGTATTGTAGTTTATTATTATAGTAATCCAACTGGTAATACTGCACCCAGGGCTTTCAGCAGCACTCAGCACCACTATTTCGTAATATTAAGGCCCTTTGTACTTCATTTGCAACCCTTATTATCAATATTAAACCCTTTTATAATTCATTTCACTGTGCCAGAGTCATAGCAAAAGCTGTAAATAGTCTTATTATAGCTATATCATAGACTCACCCCGACAGTGCAAGTGTCGCCTAAATGTGAGGTGCTTCCAAATTTATGACATCTTAAGACAGGTCTTCCAGATCTCTTCTCTTCTCTGAAAATATTTGGGACCATCTTGAACTCCATGTGGATTATGGTCCAGGTTTTACCTATTCTTCTCCTAGTGATGATATCTTCCATGGCATTACTTTACTCCTCTGTTGAACAGGGCTCTAAACATCTGCACTTGAGAGCATTTTCTTGTTCCCCTGCGAATGTTCTGATTATTTTCATATCAATCATTCAGTTAGACATATATGGGTGTAAAGAAAATAATCTGTCTTTCTTTTTCAGGAACCAAGTAAGTGATTTATCTTTTTCTGAGAGAAAATTGCACTTTCAAAAGCATTTTCAATTCTGAATCTCCAAGAAGTATTGGCCCATTTGGTGATTATATCAGATTTTCACCAAAGCAAATCATTTTTACCATATTCTTGTCTCATTTTTTCATACGATTTCTTTGCAGTTCTGGTAAACAAAGAGTACAATTTACCCACCATCACTTCATCAGTTATATCAGAATCTTCTTGCAAAATATCAAATTTTCTGATGAACCCAATATGGTTCTATTCACCTTCACCAGAGAATATTGGCCATTATTCTAATTTGGGAATATCCATTACAGATATTGCATTTTCTCCTAGAACAGGGGTCAAACTTTCTTTCACAGAACATTCCTCTTGATTCAAAGGTGTGGAATGTCTGGGCATATCTGGACTTGGTTCATAATTGTCACAACCATGGGTAATGACCCTCCTTCATGGGTGTTGCAGAAATCCAGCCTGGAAGCAAGTTGTGGCCAATTGGACACACCATATCCTTTATGTCCAATTGGCCCCCTTTGGCCATAGAACTTTCCCCTGGCCTCCCATGGCCCCAATCATCATTTATGGCTTCAGGACATATCCTGCCATCATTCACCTTCCTGGCCAATTTCCATATCCCCAATCTTCAGGCCTCTATCTTTGGGTTTGGGCCTGGGGGTGTCCTTTTGTCTCCTAGGGGGTTCTGGGCCCCCTACCTATAACCATAAGTCTTGGGCCGACCCCTTGCATTAGGGTTTCTAGGGCCCAAATGGCCTTTTTGGCCCATTTAGGCCCCCTATGGCTTCTACAGCCCGTGGGCCATAGACCATTTATGGCAGTCCATGGGCCAATCAGGCCCCTTTTGGCCTAATCCAATGAGGCCAAAAGGGGACAGCCCACTAGCCCCCAAGGCAGGGTGGGTCCCAAACCACAATTGGGCCCACCTGAGCCATTCTTGGCCTCAAATCCTGTCAAACCCAAAATGGCCATAAAGACCCTCAGGACCCATTTTGGCCAAGGACCACCAAGAACCACTTTTCAGACTATGACCTCTGGTAACCACAAGAGGCCACCAGATCAGCTCAGCTCAGTCCTTCCCCTCTACTCAAGGGGGATTCCTCCCATTCCTTCATGCTACCCCGTACTCAAGGTTGCAGGAGTGGTGCATATATGGTATTATATACCATTATGCACCATTGTTGTTAAGAAATTCAATGGTGGCGTTTTCAGGAAATTTTGAAGAAGGACTTTTGAGCTCATCATTCTGGCAATGCATGGCCGCCATCAGAAGACTATTCAAGGACCCCAACCACCTGGCCCTGCAGGATTTGGGCTGGAAATTATTTTAGTATTATTTAAAGGGCCATTATCAGGGGTTATTCATCATTAAATTAGCTGTCAAGGAAGCAAGCACTTTAATACTCCTTGGACAACTCAATTGGTCCATACAGGAAGCAATCAATTATACCTGTATGTCCTTGGCCCAATCAGGCCAATTCATATTCCACTGTGGGAATTCAATAACACAGTTCAATTCTCAAGATGGCCAAAGCTTTATTGACCCGATTCAGAGAATACAGCCGCATGATTCACCTTCCAGGATCAGCCTCTCAGTTTTCACATATCCTTTCCACCTTTAATCACCTGGGGACTTTTCCCCCATTTAATTAATATATTGGATTTATTGTTATCTTTATTTTATTTTCATTTTATTAAAGTAAATACTGATATTCTTAAGTCAGTCATTTGCACCTTTTCCCTTTGCCTGTCAGTGGATATTGGTGCTCATATCCTTTACTAATTACATTTCCTTTTCTGGCAGGTTGAAACAGTGAATTGGGGATTCACTTGGTTGGCTTCTTGGCCTTTGGCTTTCTTATTTTCTCTGGCCATTGGCTTCACTGACTCTTTCTTATCTTTGACATATTTGTCCTTACTCTTACTCTTATCCTTCTGAAAGAAATTAATTCTTCCTTATCTCTTTTATCCTTTTTGAGCCTTCCAAGTGAGCTCTTGATTCCTGAGTGCCAGGCCACTCTTGTTTTCTGTCCAAGAGCCCCTGTGAAATTATATTAATTGGCTCATAATTTTTTTTCATTCTGTTCATTCATTCTTTTATCATTTTCATTCTTTCATTCATCAAAATTATGACTCTTTAACGCTTAGTAACTCAATTTGAACCTTTGAGATATGACCAAATACTCAAAAAGGTCACAAGAAATATTTAATATAATTATACATTAAAAATAAGTACCTTAAAACTACAAAAATACCATAAATTGGTATAAAACTTGGTTTAACTCAAAAAACAATGAATAAACATGTGAGATAAATTGCACCATTGGATTCCCCATGATAAAATACACATATACCATTTTTATGGCATATCTGTAAAGTCAATATTTAATAAGTTATAAGTAATAATACCTTATAAAAGAAACAAATCCTTATTTATTTCAAAAGCCAATGAAACAAAATTTGAAATAAATGGTACCATTGGATTCTCCATAAACTTCCACACATCAAACAATTAATAAGCTAAGCTTCAAAACCAATACTTATTTATTTAACCAGAATATATGCACTTTTTTGGTCAACGCATATATTCAAGGATTTCAGCTAATATCTCTTGAACTATGCATGATAGAGTGATGAACCAAAAATAAAGTCATCACGTAATTACTGTAGGAATACAGAAATGAAGTTCATTTCACAAGTTATAAACAAGGTTAAAAGCTGTAAGGAATTATTGATTAAAATCAGCAGAGCTGTTGACCACTTTGTTGTGAAAGTGGTCCAAACTTAAAAAAAAGTAGACGGTTGGATCCTACTAAATCATTTGTGAATAATGATGTATTTTTTATTATAATATTCAAGGTATAACCCCTTGAAATCATGGTTTGAAGTTTAAAATATTAAATTTCGACAGAAAAGATGAGTTACAAGGAAAATCATCAAAAATAGAGTTTTGATGATGTAATGAAATGCTCCTGGCATAATAATGAGGTTATGTCAAGCTATGAGAATTCACTCTTTGAATTTCTGTAGCGTGTAAAACCTGAAAGTTAATAAAGATCAAAATTTGAGCTTAATTTGATCATTTATGATCACTCACTGTAACCTTCAATTAAGTTTAACAGTCATATAAGTGATAAAACTGGTGAATACTATTAGTTTATGATTAAAAATAATAAAATCCACGAAATTTGGGGTTCTGCCAAGCCTTTGACGTCAGCAAACTTAGAGTTATAGTGATAACTCTAAATAATGGCATAATAATGATGTAATGAGGTTTGATCATAATGTAATCATCATCAAACCTTAAAATATTGATCAATTCCAGTGGATATGATCAGTACACGTCTACTAGAAGCCTGTTGGACTCTAGGAGGGAGGTATTTACTATAAATAGAGCTCTTCTTCTCTGTTTTCCCCTCAGACACATCAAAAACATTAAATAAATGCAATTAAAAAGGTAATTTCTTTATTCTTTATATATAAAACTTTTATATTATTAAAGACCAAAGATCATCCTATTATAATCATCAATTTTGACGTGATTAAATCATTTGTTTAATTGTTTTTGTTAAAAATCTCTCTAAAACTCATTTCCACATAAAAATCAAGAGTATTTGTAATTTTCTCTATTTTCTTGTAAATACAATTTGGAAAAGTTGTATTTACATTATTTTGGCGTAAAATATCCCAAAATTATCATATTAAGTCTTAAAAGTAGGTTATTCTCTCTTATTATAATAATTTTCTCTATATTATTCTTTTAATAATTCTTTAATTAATATAAATAGTATTTATATTAATTTGTAACTTTAATATTGGTAATATTATTGTTATTAATTGTTTTTTATTAATAAAAAACAATTTTTTACGCCTTTATTATTTGTTTGTAACAATAATAAAGTGCCATTAAATATATTAATTATTTTATATTAATATATTTATTTTATCATATTATATTTTATAATATAAATTATATTATTATATTTTATTGATAATATAATTATTTTTACGCCTTAATTATAATAATTCTTTATTATTATAATTATTTTTATCTTATTTATTTCATTTATAAGGACATTCATAGTACAATAAGTAAAATATTAGCAATTTTTACTTATTTTTTCATAGTCAAACCATACACTCAATGATTCTTCATCACTTCTCAATTGTCTCTCATTCATCCTTTATTCTTGAAAATTGATAACTGACCCATTTTTATTTTATTTTTATTTATCTTATTTTTGAATCTCAATTTCAAATTGTCAAATATCAACCCAATCATAATCCAAGCATCTTTCATTTTCATTCTCAAGTTGCCCATCAGATTATTCAGACACCTTCTTCAAATCAAGATTCATTTTGATTCTTTCTTGAAGAATTTTCATTTTTTAAGGAATAATTGACTTCATCTTAATTTGATTGATTTATTTGACATAATTGACATTGACTGACCTGAAAATTTCCTTGATGTTGCTGATTTTTCACATCAAGAATTTTGACATAAATTGATTTGTCCTCAAGAATTCATTTTGATTGATTGATTTTCTGCAAGTTTTTGATTTTCATTGATTTGACATATTGATTCATTGACTTCAATTTTTCATTTGATATTTTATTGATTGACGTACCTGAATATATTTATTGATTCATTGTTTTCACTTCAAGACTTTTTTTGATTTGACTTCAAAATCTCACTTTTGATTGCCTCAAGTTATCCATTTAAGTTATGATCCTTATTGTCTTGAATTCATTTTAATTCATTTTATTCCTGAAATCATGCCTATCCAACATTCACCTCCTGCAAGAAAGACCAGAGCTCATGCCAGAACTCAAGCTGTTCTTACTCCAACTCCAAGAGCTCATCTTGACAGCACCCCAGCAGTTCCTCAACTGGAGGCTCAATTAGACAGAGGACCTATTATGGAAGGAGAAGCACCATCCAGGAAGGAAGGAAGGGGGCCAAGGAGATCAAGCTCATTTTCAGGAGTAGTTGGCCGTTTTCCAGGACTATCAAGAACCAGTCTCAAGGTTCCAGGTGAGGATGATGAAGAGGAGGAGGAGAATTCTGTGGAAGAGGAAGAGTCTGATGGTACTGAGGCTGCTCCTGCTGCTGTGGGGGTATCTCAAGGTACTGGAAGCCCAACTCTAGCCAAGTCTTAAAAGCCTGTCTCTCATCAATCTGAACCATCTTTATTGGCCATTATGCAGCAGATGACTCAGATTATGGCCAATCTTCAAGCAGCTTTGTCAGCTGGAGTCTATGTTGAAGCAGTGATTAGGCTATTTACAACTAGAACTATGACTGTGACACGTGAAAATAGTTTTAAAATAAGAGTTTTTAATAATATGATGGTTTTATAAGATAATAAGAGGGTTCTACTATTAAAAAATAGTGGTGGTGAGTGCTATTGAGAACCCAGGATGCAGTCTTACCAGTTGGATTACTATAATAAGAACTACAATAATTAAAACTATAATTATACCCTGATTATTACCCAAGAGTAAAACTGTTTTGTACAGTTTACTACGTAGGATATTTGAGAGCAGGATGAGGAGACAATTCTGGCTGTGAAAAGCTTCCTTTTTATCCTGAAATGGGGTGGAAAGGGTGCTAGACCTTTCTACGTAGAGGAAGTGAAGATTTTCTCACTCTCTAGTACTGGCTTGTGGCTTTCAAACAGCCTGTATAGCCTGTATTGGGCTCAGATGTGGTTTTGAAACCACATCTGGGCAGTTTTCACCAATACAGGGTGAAAATTTTCATCTGGGGACCTCACAGCCTGATTCTGCGTGTATGACGCGTAGAATGCTGTACAGAAACTGTATGGGACCCCAGTATTGACTGAAATATGAGGTATTAAAGTAAAAACATGCTTCTTTGTCTATTTTACACCTCATATTCATGATTATGGGATATTATCCCATGGTAAGGCTGTATATGACAGCAGGTGGGAATCTGACCTTAAAACAGCCATAACTTTGTCGATTCTTGAGATATCAACCTCAAAATTGGTTCGGTGTGTAGCCCTGTATGTTCTCTACACAATGGTACCTCATTTGATATGGGTATCATTAAATATGGCAAAGTTATCCCATGTACAAGAGTTTGGTACATTTGCGTGTTTTAGGCAAAAAGCTGTATTGAGCTTGTTTGCCCCATAACTTCTGCAGTAGTTGAGATATGGGGAATTGGATGGCACCATCAGATAGCCCTGATTATGCTCTTTCCAAAAAGACCCCACTTCAGGTATCCCACACTAAAACTGTAGAAGTTAGATGAGAGGTGAATGTTTTATTCACCCTTATTTGGCCTGAAATTGACCATAACTCCAGTAATATTGGTGCTAGCTCAGTTTGGCTGGTACCATTGGATATCCCTGGCTTAGAGCTTCATTTTGAATACCCATTTGGTGGGGTTAAGCCTCTCCTTCTAGATTTTAGATGAGAGGTGAAAATTAAGGTTTATGCTCAGCAATAACTTTGAGCAGGAATAACTTTGTTATTTCTTGTCCTATGGTGATGGGACTTATATTTTCAGGAAGAGGTGAGTTTCCTCTTTCCTTTGATACCTTTTGAGCTTATTTGGCTCAGCTCCATGTTTTGGTGGTATCTTGGCTATACCATTGATTTATGGTATATTGGCTTTCATGCTTGTGCTCTGGTTTTGAGTCACAGGCTGACATACCCTCCCTAAAAAAAGGCTCATCATTGATGAGACTTTTCAGTCTCCCTAGAGGCCCTGAATCTCCTTAGATGAAGGTTCCCATCTGGTATGGCATCTTCTGCCAACCATTTGTCTTTATTAGCTGTTTGGTGTTTGAATCTGACTAAGTATTGTCTTTGATCCCTCCCATTAAGTCTGATCTTCCTGGCCCTTGTGATTTTACTCACAGGTCCTGGGGAGTCCTCCACTTCCACTATATCAGGTGGTGTGGGGTCCTTCTTCCTGGAGGGGAATTTGTCCTCCTCTGTTTGGAAGTATGGTTTGACCAAACTTACTGGGAAGACTGGGTGCTTCCTGGAAAATTCCTCTGTAATTTTGACTTCCACTGCATTCTTTCCTATCAGCTTAATGATAGTGAAAGGCCCTACAAATGAGTCCCTCATCTTCTTGGGTCCTTTAAGATTATTAAAGCTCAGTGTAGACACTAGTACCTGGTCCCCTTCTTTAAGTCAGGTTCCATGTGTGTCTTGTCCAACCTTTGTTTGTTATATTATTTTGCCTCAGATATGCATTTGGCAGCTGTGTCACAAGCCCTTTTCCACATATCATGGAATTCCTTGGCTGTGGGGTGGATGGTTAGAAGATTCTTCTTCAAGTGATCCACAGGCAACAGGGGATTCCACCCTTTCTCTACCACTGCAGGTGTTTTTCCTGTTGTAGAGTGCTGACTTGTATTATAAGCCAATTGGACAGCTGGTAGCAGGGTAACCCAGTCATGGGTATATCCTTCATGGTCCTTATACTCCACGCCATAGGCACAGAACCTTCTAAGGATGTCCTCCATAGTCTGGATCATCCTTTCAGCTAGGCCATCTGTTTGGGGATGGTAAGCTGTGGAAAAATCAAGCTTGGTGCCAAGAATGTCATACAAGTTGGTCCAAAATTCAGATGTGAATTTTGGGTCCCTATCACTAATGATGATTTTAGGGACTCCCCAGGTAGATATGATGTTATTCCAAAATAACAGAGCAGTATCCATGGCTGTGTCCCCTTTGTGGCATGGTAGAGACCTCATGCCTTTGCAGAATCTATCAACTATGATCAAACAGGCATTTTAGTTTTCTTTGCCTCCTGGGACAAGTCCTGTAACCCAGTTCATGTTGATGGTTTCCCATGGGTGCTTGGGTTCTTCTATGTGCTGAAGTAACCCATACTTCTTCCCATGTTTCCTATTTTCCTTTTGGCATATTTCACAAGTGTTGATGTATTCACTCAACTCTTGTTCCCACTTGGGCCACCAAGCTGTGCTTGCTACCCTTTCTTTGGTCCTGTCCTCACTCATGTGTCCCATATAGGGGCAGTCATGGCATTCTTGCAGGATCAATGAAATTTGGTCTCTGTCTACCACTGTAAGTGCACTTGTGTGCTTTTCTCTGTGGTAGAGCAGGCCATCTATAAGGAAAAACTTGTTATCCCTATAGGCCCTCAACCAGGGTTCTTCCAGCTGGGCTTCCAGTTCTGGACTCCTGTATTTTTGTTGAAGGAGTTGTAGTAGTATGCCACACTGTTTGTGTTTGGCATAAGACTTCAGTACTGCACTGAAAAATTCATTGTGCAGTTCAGAGGAACTTATTCCCAATATTGGAGCTTCTGTCTCCTCTGAATCAGTGTTTCCGCTGTCAGGGGTACCACTCTCTGGTGCCCATTCAGAAAATCTGAAGTTCTTTTTCCTATCTATTTCCATGAAATGGATAGGAATCTTGGCTGCAACTTCAGGGTCATAAGCTGGATTGCTTTTGACATTGTCCAGAGGCCATCTGCATTGGTATGACTTTTACCTTCTTTGTATATGATGGTCATGTTCCCTCTATACTCCTGGATGGCTATTTGCCATCTCAGCATGTGTCTATTTGTAGTCTTCATGTTTAGTAAATACTTCAAGGCTGTGCAGTCTGTGTAGACTTGAAAGGCTGCACCCTCCAGATAATAGTGGAGTTTTTCTAGAGCCCAGACTAGACATAGGCATTCAGTCTGGGTGGCCCCATACCTGGCTTCTGAATCTTTCAGCTGCCTTGAGATGTAGCAAATCACTCCTTCTCTTGGTTCACCATCCACAATTTGTCTTTGGTGAAGGGCTGCTCCTAGGCCTTGACTGCATTCTGCATCTATATATAGCTTTAATGGTAGTTCAAATTCAGGTAGGATGGGCACAGTGCATTAGTGAGTTCATATTTGATCCTCTCATATGCATCCCTCATTTCCTTGTTTATTTCAAAAACTACATCTTTTGAACCTAACTTGTACAAACTACTAGTTATGTGTGCAAAGCTTTTGATGTGGTTCCTATAGTAGCTAGCAAACCCAAGAAAGGATTGCATCTCTTTGATGCTTTTTTGTACTGGATTTTGCAGTACTGCTGCTACTTTATTCTGGTCAATTGCCATACTATGGCCTGAGACTTTGTGTCCTAGAGCCAGAAACTCTTGTTGGCCAAAATTGCACTTTTTAAGTGAAATTTTCAGATTTATGGGTGTGCATTTACTTAGCACTCTGTCTATGTATTGCACATGGTCTTCCCATGTCTTGGAGTATATAATAATATCATCAATATATACTACCATCCAGCCTTCCAATATTTCATCTTGAAATATTGTGTCTATCATCCTTTGGAAGTGGGCTGGTGCATTTTTGATGCCAAATGGCATTCTGGTGTACTCATATATGCCCATATGGCATATTATTCTGAGTAATTTCATGGAGTTTGGTTTAACTCCATTTTGGTGGAAGCCTTTCATACAATCCATTTTGGTCTTGTATTTGGGTTTAGCCAGTTTATCTAAGGCATGAGGTATCCTGGGTATAGGGTACCTGTCTGCTTTTGTGTAGCTATTCAGAGTTCTGAAATCTCCACACAGTTTAGACTTGCCATCATTCCAGGTGATTAGGACAGGGCTGGTGATTTCCACTATTTCATTATGTCCAATCTTCCTGATGACATCCATGTCCAGGGGTTCATTGATATGTTTCTCAATTTCATTCCTGGTTTCCAGGCTTGCTGGATAAGGAGGTCTCCTCAGCATGGTTGGATAAGGCCTTTCCACATCCAGATGTAGTTCTATATCATGGCCTTTGATCTTGCCTAATGGTTCTTCACCAATGTCAAATGCTGGTCTGTTCTTTCTCAGCATCTTCAGTAAACTTAGTTTTTGTTTACTGGTGAGGGTAGTGCTAAACTGTCCCTCTCTGAATTCTTTCAGTAGCTCTTCCAGTGGATCTTAAGAAGATATCTGGTATATATCAAGTAAAAATTTCTTTTCCTTGTTAGTGCCAATGGTGATGTGCCTATGTTTACTGTTGTAAATGTCTATACCATACATCCTCTGGTAGTCTGTTCCCAGTAAAAACCCTTGAATGTGGGCATCATCAAGCACTCCAAACTCTGGGTTGAGTCTGATATTACCCTTCCTGTGGGGTATAATTATCTCTTTGATAATTGTCCCAATGGAAGTCATATTCCCTGATGCACTCTTAAAATTCTTTGCCTTAGTGGGAAAGAGCTGTTTTTCCCAGTTTGGGAAGTGGTTATCCAGATAATCTCTGGCTACTATGGAGCAGTGTGCTCCACTATCAATGATCAGTGGGTGCTGAGCATTGTCAATAAAAACAGTCATTTTTGTGGCTGTTCCATGAATATATGCCATTCCCTTGGTCGTTGTAACCGGGAATGTTTGTGCATCTTGTGTGTGTTTTCACAAGTTTTTATTAGCAGTGTCCTGTGGCATGCCTGCTTCCAACTGTATGTCCTGAATTTCTAGTGGGGTTTCCTCTTGGTATTCCACTAAAAATTCCTCTCTTGGGTCTTGATCATCATCAGATGGTTCTCTGATGGCATCACCCATGGAGTCTGATTCAGAATCCTCTGTTGGAGGTTCTTCTTCAGGGACTTTCTCTATGGCATAGACTTTTCTCTTTGCCTTTGGACAGTTGTTGGCATAGTGGTCTGTTGAACCACAATTGTGACAAGAATTCCTCTTCTTTGCCACTTCTGCCATTCTTTCTTTGGGTTTGTCTTTAAACTCTACCCTGAAAGGTTGTTTCTCTTTGAAACTACTGCTCTTATATGGGGTGAATTTCCCTATATCAGTCCTTTTCCTTATGTCTTGTAAGGTGTTGGCAATGTCATCTAGAGTGCAATTTTGGTTGAATCTGCATTTTACTGAATGCTCTAGTTATCCTGGCAATTGTGTCAGAAGTTTGTGATTCCTCATTTGGATGTTCATCTGAGGATCAATGGCTTTAAGTCTTTTAGACTGTCTAAGACACCACTCATATGGATCTTTGTCCACAGAGTATTTGTCATTTTCAAATGACATTGTCTTCTGCCATATCCAAGTTACATTACTGTACTTTTGGATGATTTGACTCTTCCACCATGGCCAGTTTCTCCTGCCATGGATTTCTTTCATTTCTGTCTACCATATACTCGCATGACCTTTAAATGCAGTATTCAATCTAGCAGTGATCCAGTAGTCTGGTATGCTTGGTACATCAATGAAGAGTCCATCAATATAATCTATGAGTTCCATATGATCATATTCTCCTGATCCAGAGAATTTGGGCCAACTTGGGGCCTCAGGAAGCTGTTTCAAGGCTTCCTTCTCTGAATAAGACATTCCATCTCCATCCTGGTATTTTGATGGGGATCTTGCCTTATTCATCAACATGGCATCTGGTTTGATTTCATCTGATTGATATGGAATATCCATAACTTGGCCTTGTGGTTGGGGCTTCAAGCTATGGTAGGCATTAAACAACTTTTTAATGTCTTGATCCAGACACTCCCTGTCCCTTTTGCTGTGGTGTTGTTCTTCAAAGACTATATTCAGTCTTTTGTTGGTTTCTTCAGAGGCTTTGCTCAGTTGAGCATATCCTTCTTTAAGATTCTTAACTATCTGTTCCAAGGAGGCTTGAGTTTTTCTCATCCTCTCTTGGCCAGCTTTAATTACTGCAAACTTCTTTGCAGATTGTTCAGCATATTGGGACATTTGTAACCACAGTGTATCACTGTTGATGTTACTCTCAGATGTGACAAAATTATTTTCAGTCTGAGTGGGGGTAATGTTTCCATTACTAGGACTACTGATTCTAGAGTGGTTTACAGCTACTTCTGGTTCTTGTGCACTTCTTTTACCAAATCCAACAGCTTCTGAATCATAGGGTCTGACTCTTTCCTCCTCTGGTTGAAGGAGTTTTTGTTCTTGCCCTTGTTTCCTTGTCTTCTCCTGGAAACTTCCTGGAATTGTGAAGAATGGTGACTCTTGGCCACTGATCTGCTGGTTTCTGAATGGTGTTAAGTCACTGGAGAGCTTATTTGGCCTGCTCCTTGTGAGCCTGAAGGAATCTGAGTAGGCCCTGTCTGGGTTAACTGTTATTCTATAGCTTGGATAGTGGCTTGATTCTCCCTTATCCTCTGTGCCCTTGCCTCCAGGAGTCTGACTTGCCTGGTAGGATTCCAACCTTTGGTAATTTCCATCAGGTCTTGGAAGTCTATCTATCTGAGACAGATCTTCTGGCAACTTGCTCCAAGTTCTGCCCAGTGACTTGCCAGGTTGAACCTCTTGTTGTCCATGCTTCATTAGAATAAGTCCTTGAGGAGTTGGTGTAGCTGAAGAACTTGATCCATGTCTTTCCAGTCCTCTGGTCTGAGGTCCCAATTGAATTGGAGTGTGAATGGCAGGGTTGATATTATCTCCCTCATTGTTTTGCCATCCACCACTGTGTCCAAGGGGTCTTCTTTCAGGTCTTTTGGTTCTGGACAAACCTTCTCTGTCCTCTGGCTGGTTCCTTTGGAAGCCAAGATCTCTGAGGTGTACAGGTGACATGTTAGTGTTTGCAAGCAGTCAAAAACTTTATGTTCTTAGGGTATTTACCTTTGACTGTGCCTTGTACAAATTTGTTATCTGCTGATTTGGGCAGTTTGCCTTTGGAGGTTACAACTGGGTTAATAATTGTAATTTTTCCTGTAAAAGTTATCAAGGTTGGTTTACCTTGTCTTGATGCAGAATTTCGTGGTTTTCTACTCTTCTGAGTGGCAATGGGTGTCCACTTCTTTGCTGTTATCAGGCCTTTACTGTGCCTCTTTCCTTTGCCTTTGCTTCCCTCTGGTTCTGAGGGTGTCACTGGTGTGTTGGCCTGTGACTGGCTTTCAAGTGGTATGAAATTATCTTCCACTGAAAAACAGGAACAATATGGCTTATGTCAGTTAAGACTTCTCAAGAAATGCTGGTTTTGCACGTCTAAGAATGGCCTCTGGGCTTCTATATTATTACAGTGTGATTGAATTAGCAATTCAACGTCAGAAATACAGCTCAATGATATTTGGTATACTGTTTGTATTCCAATATCTCACAGAACAACTTGTATTTAGCAAGTGTAAACTGTCAAAAAGTGGTGTATAACAGGGAAATTGAGTTAACAATTTCTCCAACCACTCCTCAACTGTTGGTTTATCAGTATGAAGTGTCTTATTTTACTTAAACAATAAGGCTGTATTAATGGCTTATGTGTTTTTATATGTAAAACACGCCAAAAATAAGGGTCTTGTGATTATTAGCCACGTGACAGGTACTCTTTTAAAATGTGAGTAAAAAATGTGGTATATGTACCAAAAAGAGAAATGTATATATAATATATATATTTCTAAGAAATATTACACCTAAAAAGAATAAAACAAATGTCAGAAAGTGAGAAATAAGGCAAAAAACTCGCTTATAAGGGTCAAAAAAGGTTTAAAACACGGCCAGGCCCCCAAAATGTGAGCTGGATTCCATGTTGAAGTAGTAACTAGGCTATTTACAACTAGAACTATGACTGTGACATGTGAAAATAGTTTTAAAATAAGAGTTTTTAATAATATAATGGTTTTATAAGATAATAAGAGGGCTCTGCTATTAAAAAATAGTGGTGGTGAGCGCTATTGAGAACCCAGGATGCAGTCTTACCAGTTGGATTACTATAATAAGAACTACAATAATTAAAACTATAATTATACCCTGATTATTACCCAAGAGTAAAACTGTTTTGTACAGTTTACTACGTAAGATATTCAAGAGCAGGATGAGGAGATTATTCTGGCTGTGAAAAGCCTCCTTTTTATCCTGAAATGGGGTGGAAAGGGTGCTAGACCTTTCTACGTAGAGGAAGTGAAGATTTTCTCACTCTCTAGTACTGGCTTGTGGCTTTCAAACAGCCTGTATAGCCTGTATTGGGCTCAGATGTGGTTTTGAAACCACATCTGGGCACTTTTCACCAATACGGGATGAAAATTTTCATCTGGGGACCTCACAGCCTGATTCTGCATGTATGACGCGTAGAATGCTGTACAGAAACTGTATGGGACCCCAGTATTGACTGACATATGAGGTATTGAAGTAAAAACATGCTTCTTTGTCTATTTTACACCTCATATTCATGATTATGGGATATTATCCCATGGTAAGGCTGTATATGACAGCAGGTGGGAATCTGACCTTAAAACAGTCATACCTTTGTTGATTCTTGAGATATCAACCTCAAAATTGGTTCGGTGTGTAGCCCTGTATGTCCTCTACACAATGGTACCTCATTTGATATGGGTATCATTAAATATGGCAAAGTTATCCCATGTACAAGATTTTTGTACATTTGCATGTTTTAGGCGAAAAGCTGTATTGAGCTTGTTTGCCCCATAACTTCTGCAGTAGTTGAGATATGGGAAAGTGGATGATACCATCAGATAGCCCTCATTGTTCTCTTTCGAAAACCAACCCACTTCAGGTATCCCACACTAAAACTGTATAAGTTAGATGAGAGGTGAATGTTTTGTTCACCCTTATTTGGCCTGAAATTGACCATAACTCCAGTAATATTGGTGCTAGCTCAGTTTAGCTGGTACCATTGGATAGCCCTGGCTTAGAGCTTCATTTTGAATACCCATTTGGTGGGGTTAAGCCTCTCCTTCTAGATTTTAGATGAGAGGTGAAAATTAAGGTTTATGCTCAGCAATAACTTTGAGCAGGAATAACCTTGTTATTTCTTGTCCTATGGTGATGGGACTTATATTTTCAGGAAGAGGTGAGTTTCCTCTTTCTTTGAATACCTTTTGAGCTGATTTGGCTCAGCTCCATGTTTTGGTGGTATCTTGGCTATACCATTGATTTATGGTATATTGGCTGTCATGCTTGTGCTCTGGTTTTGAGTCACAGGCTGACAAGCTTCTTCTTCTAAATCATCAAGACCACCAGCCTTAAAGACTCCATCTATGAAGGCACCAGAATGCTTTGATGGGACTCAGACTTTCAAAGTCAGCAGCTTTATTCAGTATTGTCAATTCATCTTTCAGAATGATCCAGAAGGTTTCCCTCAAGATAGAAAAAAATTTCTTAATGCCACTTCCTTTCTTATTGGCAGGGCTGCAAAATGGATTGAGCCTTATCTTTCCAATTTCACTAATCAAGACCCAAGGTAACTCCTCAACTCTCGGAAATTATTTGAATTTCAACTCTTCACTTTATTTGGTGACCCAAATGGAGTCAGAAAAGCTGAAGCAGAGTTGGATTCTTTGAGAATGAAAGAATGTGGGCATGTATCTGTATACATTGCTGATTTTAGAATCTTAGTTTCAAGAATTGGGGATTGGGGTGAAAGGGCTCTCATTTATAATTTCAGGAGAGGGTTTGTGTCTAGGATTCTGGATCAATTGGCCTCCCATCCTTCAAATATTAATTCTCTTCAAGACTTGATTGATATCATGTTGTGTTCAATGGTATTCACTGTTTTCCTTCCAGAGCACAATTGTGCATTCTGAATGCTGATGTCAAGAATTCTTTAAAGTTATTTGTCTTTTCTTCTCTTTCTGATGTGTTTTACAGTATTCTCATTGATTCTGGTGCTACCAACTCATTTATTGCAAAGCAGTTTGGTCACAAGTAGTCATTGACCATGTCAGAACTCCCAGAGAAGATTCTTCTTATCATTTTGGACTCCTCTGAGTCCCTTCTTTATTTGTGACTCACCATATTAAATATATGGTTGAGCTCCCTTCCTTCCCAAGCTTTGAATGGGACTTTTTAGGCATTGACACTCCCAAGGGAGAAGACCTCATATTGGGATTTGACTTTCTTAATAATTTTAACCCTTCTATTGATTGGAAGCAAGGGCTGATCACCTTCAATGTTGATCACAAGACTATTATGATCCTTTTAATTCTTTCAGTAATGACCTTTCTTCTGCCAAATCATGTGCAGCTTTGGTTGATTGTTCTTCTTTTTATCGCCAGTACTTGGATGTATTCTCCAAAGTGAAAGCAGAGAAACTTCCTCCACAGTGCACCTGTGATCATCATATTGAGCTGGAGGGGTCTCTACCTCCAGTTGAGGTGATCTACTCTTTATCAAACCAAGAGTCAGATACACTCAGGACCTAAATTTCAGAGAATGCAGAGAAAGGTTTCATCCGGCCAAGCTCCTCTTCAACAGGAGAACCTGTTCTCTTTGTCAAAAAGAAATATGTTGGCCTCTGTTTGTGTGTTGATTACGGCAAACTCAATGCTGTTACTGGGAAGAACAAATATCCTGTTCCTCCTATGAATAAGCTTCTCAATTTGTTTAATGGGTCTTCTATCTTCTCCAAGATTTATTTATGTGGTGCATATAGCCTGCTCAGAATCAAGGAGGGTGATGAACATTTGACAGCTTTTAGAACTAAATATGGCTGTTTTGAGTACTTGGTCATGCCTTTTGGACTCATCAATGCTCCTGCCTCCTTTCAAAATCTTGTCAATTATATCTTCCAAGATCTTCTTGATGTTTATGTTGCGTTTGATTTGGATGACATTATGGTCTTTTCCAAATCTGAGGAAGAACCTGTCACCCATGTGTCCACTGTTCTTTCCAGACTCAGAGCCAATAACCTCTTTGCTAAGGCTTCAAAGTGCCTTTTTCATGTTTCTAGAGTAGAATATCTTGGTTATGTTGTTTCTTCTGAAGGCCTCAAGATGGACCAAGCAAAAGGCCAGAAGATTCTCAACTGGCCTCCTCCAAGAAAACTCAAGGCTCTTCAATCATTCCTTGGCTTTGCCAATTTCTACCGCTGTTTCATCAAGAATTATTCAAAGAAGATCAGTTCACTCACCAGTTTCCTCAAGAAAGATTCCTGTTTTCCACTCAATGAGGAAGCTCTCAGTCAGTTTCACAAACTCAAAGAGGCTTTCACCACTTCTCCAATCCTTATCTACCTACTATTGTAGAGACCGATGCATCCAATTATGCGTTGGGTGCTGTACTGAGTCAGGTTTGTGACTCAGGAAAATATACCGTTGCATTTGACAGCCGCAAGCTTATTCCAGCTCAGATCAACTATGAAATTCACAAAAAGGAGCTCCTTAGCATAATTAGGGCTCTCAAGCGCTGGAGAGGTTTTCTTCTGTATCTTTCTTCCCCTTTTGAAGTTCTCACCGATCACAGTTCCTTTCAATACTTCATGTCTTCCAAAGTTCTTACTTGCTGTCAGGGCCACTGGGCTGAATTCCTTTCTGAATTTCATTTCTCCATCACTTACCGCCATGGACACCTAGCTCCTCTTGCGTATGCCTTGTCATGTCAGGACAACATTTATCCGCAGAGGGGGGAGGATTTCATCAGCAAGAATTCAATGAATTTTCAACAACTCATTAAGCAAGATGAAGTTCAACCCTCAAGATATTTTGCAGTAAAGTTAAATTGTTTTTCAAACTTTACCGAATGAATTCAGAAGAAGTTTTGGCAAGATTATCAGTACAAAAGTATCCTTCAAGAATTGGGAAAAGGTATATCTGTTCAGGATTATTCTCTTCATTCCTCTTCCAAACTTCTACTATTCAAAGATCAGGTGGTTGTCCCAAATGACCCCACAATTCAACTTAGAATTATTCAAAAGCATCATCATTCTCCTCTAGCTTAACAACATGGCCAGAAGAAGACCCTCAAGCTTGTCAAGCGGGATTTTCACTGGTCTGGCATGACTCAATTTATCAAGGATTATGTATCATCCTGTCAACAGTGTTCAAGAAACAAAAATATTCACCACAAGAAGTCTGGACTGCTCAAACCTCTTCCAATTCCAAATGGTCCTTGGATTTGTCTTTCAATGAATTTAATCACCCAATTGACACTGTCCAATTCCTATGACTCAATCCTTGTCATAGTGGACAGATTCTCAAAAATGGCAGTTTTCATTCCAGCAATGTCTTCAGTAACTTCATTAGACTTGGCCCATTTATTCATCAAGAATATTTTCTTAAAGAATGGCCTTCCTTCAAGAATTGTTAGTGATAGAGGTTCTCTTTTTGTTTCTTCTTTTTGGACCAATCTTCGTCAGCTGCTCAAGAGTTCAAGAAATCTGTCAACTGCCTACCATCCAGAAACTGATGGACAGACAGAGAGGGTAAATCAGCTACTAGAATGGTACCTTCGGATGTATGTCAATTATCATCAATAGGATTGGAACACCTGGCTCCCTTTGGCTGAATTTGCCTACAATAACTCTGACCACTATTCAACAAAACAATCACTATTTTTCACTCTTTATGGAAGAGATCCAAATTTTGACTCAGTTAACATTACTCAAGATACTCCTGCTGGAAAGTTATCAAAAAAAGCCCAATCAGTACAGCAAGATGTCAAGAGAGAACTTGAAGTTGCAATAAACAGGTTCAAGAGGAATGCAGATAAAAGTAGAGCAAGTCCACCTGTTTTCAATCGTGGTGACATGGTATGGATTTCATCCAAGAACATCAAATCAACTAGACCCACCAAAAAACTGTCTGAAAGATGGTTGGGTCCTTTTCCAATATTGAAGAAATTCAGCACTCATGCCTACCACCTCAAGCTCCTATCTCAATGGAAGTCCATCCACCCAGTCTTCCATATTTCACTCTTAGAACCGGTCAAGACATCAACAATCCCAAATGGGGACCAAGAGCCTCCTCCTCCAATCATCATTGAAAAAGAAGAGGAATGGGAAGTCTCTCAAATACTGGACTCAAAGCTTAGGAGAGGGAAATTATGGTATTTGGTGGAATGTAAAGCTTTCAGTCAAGACTCAGAAAGATCCACTTGGAAACCTGCCAAAAACCTCAAGAATTGTCCTAAACTGGTTAAGCATTTTCATTCTTTATATCCTGACAAGCCAGGACCAAATTCTTCAAGATCTTTATTGTTAATGGTGCTTGGTGGGGAGAAGAATTACCAAAAAGTAAGTCCCACTCCTGGTATGCACCTTTAGGGGTATTCTACTCTTTCTTGTTGTAAGCATCACCTTGGCCACTCTGTGAGCATTTTGCAATTTTTGGACACAGATCTTTGGCCTGGCTTTCAACATCAATTCCAAAATTGTGGCCAATTTTCTCTTGGGCAAATGGACCATTCATTTTTCATTTAACTTCCAAGTCTTTCCAATTCCAAGTCATTCTTTCAATAAATTCATTTTCTTTTATGGCACTGGTGGGAGTGGTAATTACCAAAAGTAGGTTCCTCTCCTTGTGTGCACTTCCCTTAGGGGTCTACAATCTGTCAAAGCATCACCTTGGCCACTTTGTGAGCATCTGGCATCAAACTTCTCTTTCCAGGTCCCTGGCCAATTTCAAAATCAGTTATCAACCTCTGTGATGAACATTGAAACCTCCTCAAGATTCATTTCTCTTTTATTTTTTTTTCTTTTCTTATTTTCATTCTCATTCTTTTATTTTTTATTTTTTATTTTCCTTTTAAAATTTCTCCTATCATGTGTAATTTCATGTCAAGAATTATCATTCATTTCATCCATCATCAGATTTTGAAGCCCATGTCAAAAGAAGATCAAGCAAGTCCCACATCATATGCCAACATTTTAATACCAGTATCAAATTTATTT
This sequence comes from Austropuccinia psidii, assembly GCA_023105745.1. Lineage (NCBI taxonomy): Eukaryota > Fungi > Basidiomycota > Pucciniomycetes > Pucciniales > Sphaerophragmiaceae > Austropuccinia > Austropuccinia psidii. Next base: position 6,283,883 of record JALGQZ010000007.1, on the reverse strand, counting down.
TTCTGGAAAGAATTCTTCATTATCCCTCTCTCAAAATCTTTTCCAATAGCCTCAATAGGCTTCAGCTTGTATTTGTGCTCAGGAGATCACCATTTCAAGGTTGGGGGTACTGTCACAACCATGGAAATCCACCCTGTTGCACCTCAATATGGCATATCATTGCCATATCCAATATATGGCAATTTGGCCATACCCATAATAATTGGCCAAATTGGCCATTGTCATGTCTTATGGCCTTAATAGTCATTTTAACATCTGAGGCAACCCTGGCCCCTTCACCATCATCAAGCCATTCCAGGCTGTCTCTGTGGTTTTGGGTATCTTGGGTAGTTTCCATACAACAGGGAAAATCCAGCCCAAAAGCCTGTATTTGGCTCTTTAAGCTTTAAATACAGTTTGCGCACTTTTTGCACATTTGGCTGTATTTGGCCATTTAGGCCATATTTCTCATGAATTATGTGAAATATTCCCAAAAGGCCATATCAGTCCTTTTGGGGCTTAATTTCCAGTTTTGTGCATTTTACGCACTTTTGCACATTTCGCACATTTTTGCACACTTTGACGGAAATACAGTTTTAAAACTGTATTAGCCATATTTGTGAGCCTTAGAGGTAATTTCATATACCCAAAAGACCACAAATATAAAAAATAACATATTAATATAAATAAAATAAATTTATTTATATTATTAAAATAAAAATAAAAAATATAAATATAAAATTATATTAAAAATAAAAAATTAATTATAATTTAAAAATAAAAAATACATTCAATTTTGTAAATGTAAAATTACATTTATACTTGAAAAAATTAAGTAAAAATGAAACTTTAACAAAATTGTGAGAAAATAAATAAATTTGGAAAAAAGTTAAATAAAATTTATTATAACTTTTTATCCAATAAATAAACATATAAAATTTATTTCACCATTGGATTCCTCATAAAAAATCAGGTGGGGTCACCTCTGAGTGAAATTCTTGTAACTCAACTCTAAATAAGCTTAAATTAAGTTTTTAGTATTTTCAATACAAAAGTTGAGAATCCTCAAAACTTTAATTTAATTCACACCACATGTGGTGTTAACCATCAATTTTTGTGTTAAAATTGAGGTGTTGTGTTTAGTTTAGAAGTTATGAGGAATTGAAGTATTTTCAATTGAATTCAATTGAAATGTCAAAATGTGCGCGTGTATTACATAATTGAACTTTGATTTACATATGAGGTGTCAATTATTACTGTATTGTACTGTACAATTGAATTGAATTACATATGTAAATTATAAGTATAATACATGATGAGGAATTAAAGGAAAATTAAATTGGAAAGATTAAATTTGGGGGGGAAAAGGAACTCCAGCTCTAAGGGGGAGTTAGACCCCCAAAATCCTTGCTGACAGGCGTGGGATGTCAAAATTCACGCAAAAGTTCATCACTTTTGGCCTGGAATTGAGTTACAGGGTCTGTGGACTCAATTGATGATGAGGTTTTGATACCAACTGGGGTAGTTTTAGCTGTTGCCAAGAGGGTAAAACTACCCTTAAGATAAAACAATCATAATAAAAACAGTTTTAACTGGTTTCTACGCCTCTGACACACATTCTGACGTGTTTTGAAGGCTCTAGGCCTGGTATTGCTATTCTAATGGCTGATTTAAGGGTCTAAAATGGCTAAAAATGGCTAAAAATGGCTTAAACCAGCCCTTTTGGGTCTAAACCAGGGTTCAATGATGCCATAATTGGCTTTTCTGTTGTCAGACTGTTTTTCACGACTGACAAGAGTAAATTTTACTTTTGGAGTAAGAGAATTGATGGCTATAAAAGAATGTCTTCTTTGCCCCACTTTTCTCTTCATGTTAGAATCTTTTCCTTTTATTAATTAGTTTAAAACTGTTAAACCAATCAATAAAAGATTCCAACCACCACTTTTAAATCATTTTAATCCTTTTAACCACGTGAAAAAATTATTATAATCATTGTTTGTAACTCTTATAATCATTTTTACCCCTGAACCACCCCAAAAGTGAATTAAAGCATCTTTCATCACTGTAAACTTTGTCACTTTGTTTCCAAATTCACTCTGGTCACTTTTGGGCGTGTTTTCTCTTTAATATTCTTTTTAAAGACTTTGTTCTTTAATTAATTGCTTGCAGTTCTTTGCTCAATTAATTCCAATTGAAATTGCTCTTGAAGAAATTTCTTTTGTAGCCTTAAAATATCTCTTGTAGAGTATTTTTTGGGATAAATCTTTATTGTTGGTAAAACAATAAATTTTTATATTATTGTTTTATACTAATAAAGTTATAAACAATAAAATTGGTGTGTTTTCTCTTAAAAATAATATTTCATACTATTTTTAACAGAATTTTACCTTATACAAATTTTGAGGACAGGAAAAGTACTTGATTTTTAATCAAAGTTTCATATCCACACCTTACATTTGGGGGCCCAGCCGTGATATTTTACCTGTGACATATTTTTTTTTACTCTTTTTAAATCTTTTTTCTTATATTGAAAAATTTAAAAACATATAAAAAATACTTATAATTCAAAAAATCCATAAAAAATAATTTTTTTCATATTATAAGTGAGGCTTAAATTTTTATTTCTTTTTTTGAAATATCCTTTTTTTACTTAATTAATTGGCTTTTTCATTAATTTTAGTGTCTGACAACGTGGTAAGACAAGAAAACATTGAAACGGCCTCAACAGTAACCAGCATTATCCCTGCCAGTACTGTCAATTCTGATCATAATAGCACTGTTATTGTGACTCAAAATAACCAGCCTGAACCAATATCTTCTGAATTAATTAACTTGGACATAAGTAATACCCTTCAGAAAGCTAAAAATTTGGCCAATAGTAAGTTTTTTGACGTAAAAATACTATTTTAAGCCTTTTTAACCATAATTATGCCTTCAACCAGATCAGGAGCCAGCTACAACCCCTCAAGCAGCTCCCAAAAAGGTAATAGACGTGATTATGGCAGAGGCCAACCAGGTACAGAAGGAAAAGGGTCAGTTGATGACTTCCAAACAACTAAAATGGGTCATTCTGAAGCTGATAATACCATTTTACCTTCAAAAAGAGCTGACACCGCCACAAGAAGCCTCAGTGGACATATACAAAGCCAGCCACAAAGCTTACAACAATGCACTGCAGTACAAGGAGTACCAGATCCTGGCAGATCTGTGGAAAAACTGCATGAATTCTTACCTGACAGTAAGAAAATTCTTGCGCCATCCCAACACTTGCAAATTGCTCAATGGATGGCATCCATTGATGGAGAAGAAAAACATGATGCTTTTGACACTAGAATGGAGGAAAAACAACCCTCCACCACCCAAACCAGTGCCAAAAACAGCCCCAGTGGCCAGCAGCAGCAATTCCAACGTGAAAAAGCAGCCACAAACTCCAAACAAGGGCAAAGGGAAGGCACCAGCCCCAAAACCTTACAGCCAGGGCTACAGAATCCCAAAGATTCAGCAGGATGCCATGGAAAATGTATTTCAGATCGCCAGAACCATGATGGAATTACAGAAGAAGGAGGAAGCCAGATTAAGGTTCCAGAAATGATTTCTGACATATTTGATTCCATCCCAGAGTTGTATAATGCTATAAATGACGTGAAAAAACATCTTTCTGATAAAAATGACACCATTTGTAACAACATTAAAACAAACAACCTGAGTCTGTGCCAAATTAATGAAACACTTATGTGTTTTGAAAAAGTTTTAAGAACAATTAAAAATTCTAATAATGACAATTCTTCTAACATTAAAATAAATGAACAATCTGCCATTATTAAAGAATTAACAGATAAATATTCTAAATTCAATATTGATGACATGATTGAAACAAGAATTAAACAAGCCATAAATATTATCAAGACAGATAAAAAGAAAGTCCTTGATGACATTTCAAATTCATTTACTGAAGTAAAGACATATACCATTGCCTTGAAAAAGTGTTTTGATGCTTCACAAGAAGAAGTATCAAAATTATCAATGAAATTGAATCAAGTCACTGCTGATAATACAAGACAGACAGAGTTATGGCAAGAACTGACACATAAGGAAGACATGTATAAAATTGAAGTAATAAATTTAATACAAAGCTTCCAACATGAATACAGAAATTCCCAAAGATGTAGCAACAGTAAAATGAATGACATTGAACAAATACTGAACACCTTACCAAGAATGTCTACACCTCTAAATCAAAATGAGGGCACAAGAATTCCAAATCCACAAGTATTGGATCCTGATAATTCACAATTAAAAAATGAATTATCCACTTCTTTTCATAACTTGGAACCATCAATGGGCCAAGCACTCTTGAAAGAAGTTCCAAAACTTAAGGAATGGCCTCACTTCAGTGGTGAAGGAGAGTATGACCATATGGAATTCATTAGAGGTATTGACATGATCAAAGAGGATTTTGAATTACCAGACAGATTGGTAACAGCCAGGTTTAACACCTTGTTTACCAGATCAGCTCACAGATGGTACATCAAAATAAGACAAGCACATGGACACCAGAGTTGGACTTGGTGGAAAACCCAAATCATCAACAAATGGGCAAATGATGCTTGGAGGTTTAAAGTTGAAACAGCCTTTGAATCTGCCAAATTTAATGCTGATAAAGACAGAGCTTTACCATGGTTTTGCCAACAAAAGGACAGATTAACAGCATTATATCCTGACATGTCAGAGTTTATGATCCATAGAAAAATTCTGAGACAATGTGGAGGTGACTTAGAGCATGCTGTCAAAAGCAGGACTACTGAACAATCTTCAGCAGAAGATATTATTAATATACTAGAAGAAGTAACCACCAGAACCAAAATTGGTTCTAGTAGGGTGAATCTCAAAACAAGGTTTAATACACCTTGGAAAGATTCTGTGGACAAAAACCCCAAAGAAAATTCTGGTAATATTAAATATAAATCTGCAGATACAGTCAGAAAATGCCATATTTGCCAAAGCACCACCCATTTAGCCAATACATGTCCAAAGAGGGGGAAAATCAATGAAATTGACATTGAAAAGGAACCAGATGTTGAAAAAGAAGACATAATTGAAGACAATTCAGATGATAAGTCATCCATATTTTCTGAATCTTCAAAAGATATAGAAAATATCAATGCCACTTTTGACATCATGGAATCTTATTCCCACTTACCACAATTGAGCAATGGTCAAGTTGATTTATCAAAAGTTCAAGATGCACAACTTATGAAGACAAAACCAAACAGAGGAAAAGGTTATACAGCTGGTAACTCCTGTATAACAGAAGTGGTAATTGACAACAAGCCCACCAAACTTTTGCTTGACCCAGGAGCCTTCTGCTCTTGTGTTGGAAAATCCTTTCTTAAGACTTGTGTGCCAAATTTTGAAGACCAATTGTTACCAATTGATGGTATAAAATTCAACAGTGCAAGTAACGCAATGAAAGCATTGGGAATCTTTGAGACCAATGTCATATTCCCACACATAAATGGGAATTTAAGGATCACAGTTGAATTTGTTGTTATGGAAAATTGCTCTAGTACCCATTTTATATTGGGAAATGACTATTTGATCATGTATGGGATAGATTTACATAATAACAAAGACAGATACTTTACAATTGGGGACAATAAGCGCCAGAAATTTGCCTTTTTACCATTTAAAAGACAAATTACAGTAAACAAAGTATCACAAGTCAACTTAGAGTTAGAAAAATTCAAGTCTGAACAGTTGAATGAGGCTGAGATAAGCCTTCATCTGACTTATAAACAAGAAAATGAACTTTCTTCCCTTTTGTATGACCACAAAGGAGCATTTGCTACAGACAAAGAACCTCTGGGAGCAATTATTGGTCATGAAGTTGACATCATTCTTAACATTGAGAGACCTTATCCACCACTCTTAAGAAGACCTGCTTATCCAGCAAGTCCAAAATCAAGAGAAGCTCTAGAAATTCATATCAAAGAACTTCTAGACCTTGGTGTAATAAGAAAAGTAGGCCACAATGAGGAAGTAGAAATAACTACACCAGTCATAGTGGCGTGGCATAATGGAAAATCCAGAATGGTTGGGGACTTTAGAGCTCTGAACACTTACACTGTTCCAGACAGATACCCAATACCAAAAATCCAAATTGCCCTTACTCAAATATCTCAAGCAGTGTATATAACCACTATGGATGCCCTTAAAGGATTCCATCAAAATGTGGTAACACCAAGAGCAAGAAAATACTTGAGAATTATTGTTCATTGTGGAGTGTATGAATACTTAAGGATGCCCTTTGGTATCAAAAATGCACCTTCACACTTCCAAAGAATGATGAATGAAATCTTCCCTGAAGAACTCTCAGAGGGATGGTTAATCATTTACATTGATGACATTATTATCTGTTCAAAGACTTGGGAGGAACACATGTACAGATTATCAAGAGTTTTGACAAAAATCCAATCAGTAAACATGAAAATCTCCTTGAAGAAATGTCATTTTGGATTTAAAGAACTTAAGGCACTAGGAGATGTTGTATCTGGTTTGTCCCTTGGAATTGATAAAAACAAAGTTGCAGCAGTATTGTTAAAACCCATGCCTCAGAATAAGAAGGAAATTCAGTCATTCTTGGGTTTTGCAGGATATTACAGGCAACACATTAAAGACTTTGCATCCATAGCAAGACCACTTTATAAGTTGTGTGACAAAGACACAGTATTTGAGATGACTGTTGACAGAGTCAAAGCTTTTGAATCTCTAAGAGAAGCATTGACCACTGCTCCACTCTTACTGATGCCAGACTTTAAATTACCTTTCAAACTTTATATTGATGCATCAGGGGATGGACTAGGTGCTGCACTTCACCAAGTTCAGATCATAAATGACAAACCTGTAGAAGGACCAATATGTTTCATATCCAGGCAAATCAAACCAACTGAAGCCAGATATGGAGCAAGTCAAATGGAATGTCTATGCCTTGTCTGGGCCTTGGAGAAATTGAACTATTTCTTAGAGGGATGTGTTTTTGAAGTAATAACAGATTGTACAGCTGTCAAATCACTTTTGAACATGAAAACACCTAACAGAAACATGCTCAGATGGCAAATAGCCATACAAGAATACAGAGGCAATATGACTATTGTTCATAAGGATGGGAATATTCATAAGAATGCAGATGGACTAAGCAGATGGCCATTACCAAATAACATTGATAATCCTGCTTATGTTCCAGAAGAAGCTTCACCACAAATTCCAATAGAAGGAATAAGTGTTACAGACTTGAACACCACCTTCTTTGAAGAAGTCAGAAATAGTTACACTCAAGATAAGAATTGTAGCATCTTATGCCAATTACTTAACAAAGACTGTAAAGACAACTCTCTAATACATGCCTTGGATGAAGTATGGAGAAAATCTTATAATGAAGGAAGATTTCACCTACTGGATGGTATAATTTACCACAGAACCAAGCACACATGTGTCATGACAGTTGTAGACAGGTCATTAATCAATCTTGTACTGAAAGAATGCCATGATAGTCCCTTTTCAGGACATCTTTCTGAAGACAGAACAAGAGAGAAAGTGAAGACCTGCATATGGTGGCAAATGTGGCAAAAAGATGTTGCAGAATATTGCAAAACCTGTGACAGATGCCAAAAGGCAAATAAATCCACTGGCAAAAGACTTGGAAATATGATGAAAATCCAAGAACCAAACAGACCTTGGGAAATTGTCCATATGGATTGGGTAACTGGCCTACCACCAGGAGGTGACAGGAGCTATAATGCTTGCCTAGTAATTGTGGACAGATTCAGTAAAACTCCAATCTTTTTACCATGTCACAAAGATGATACAGCCATGGATACAGCTCTTCTGATATGGAATAGAGTAGTGTCATGGACTGGGATATTTACAAATATCATCAGTGATAGAGATCCCAAATTTACTTCAGCACTATGGACAAATCTTCACCAATTATTTGGCACTAAACTGTCTTTCTCTACAGCCTACCACCCACAAACTGATGGCCTGGCTGAAAGAATGATCCAAACCTTAGAGGACATGGTGAGAAGATTTTGTGCATATGGCCTTGAATTTAAAGATTGTGATGGATTTACCCAGTATTGGTGTACTCTGTTACCAGCACTGGAATTAACATATAAAACATCAATCCATGCTAGTACCAATCAGACTCCTGCTGTTCTAGAAAAAGGATGGAACCCCAAGTTACCCCAAGACTCCTTGAGGAAAGACTTAATTGAAATACATCCCACAGCTGCTAGCTTCAAAGGAATGCTAGACAAAGCTAGAAAGCATGCAGTAAGGTGCATGGAGGACTCTTTTGCATATGCTAAAGACAAATGGGATAAATCTCATGCAACTCCAGATTTCAAAGTGGGGGACCTAGTTCTTGTATCCACCACTAACTTCAATAACATCAAAGGATGTAAAAAGTTGAAAGACTCCTTTGCAGGACCTTTTGTGATTAAGGCCCTCCATGGAGAAAATGCTGTTGAAGTAGAGATATCTGAAGAACTTAGCAATAAGCACCCTACATTTCCAGTGAGCTTGATAAAACCATATAAATCTAGTGATGCTGAGAAATTTCCCTTGAGGAATAAGGTTCCCCAAGTTATACCTCCTATTGAGACATCTGGTACTAAGAAAATAACCAAAGTTCTTAAAGAAAGGAAATTAAGAACCAAGAAAGTAAGGGAATACCTTGTTAGGTACAGTGACCCAACTTGTGAAGATGAATGGTTAGAAGAAAAAGATATACCAGAAGCTACCAAACTCCTGAGGAGATTCAGACACACTAGAAACACCAATATTACAAAGTAATATTCTTTTTTTAGGGGGAGGGAATGTGAGCCTTAGAGGTAATTTCATATACCCAAAAGACCACAAATATAAAAAATAACATATTAATATAAATAAAATAAATTTATTTATATTATTAAAATAAAAATAAAAAATATAAATATAAAATTATATTAAAAATAAAAAATTAATTATAATTTAAAAATAAAAAATACATTAAATTTTGTAAATGTAAAATTACATTTATACTTGAAAAAATTAAGTAAAAATGAAACTTTAACAAAATTGTGAGAAAATAAATAAATTTGGAAAAAAGTTAAATAAAATTTATTATAGCTTTTTATCCAATAAATAAACATATAAAATTTATTTCACCATTGGATTCCTCATAAAAAATCAGGTGGGGTCACCTCTGAGTGAAATTCTTGTAACTCAACTCTAAATAAGCTTAAATTAAGTTTTTAGTATTTTCAATACAAAAGTTGAAAATCCTCAAAACTTTAATTTAATTCACACCACATGTGGTGTTAACCATCAATTTTTGTGTTAAAATTGAGGTGTTGTGTTTAGTTTAGAAGTTATGAGGAATTGAAGTATTTTCAATTGAATTCAATTGAAATGTCAAAATGTGCGCGTGTATTACATAAGTGAACTTTGATTTACATATGAGGTGTCAATTATTACTGTATTGTACTGTACAATTGAATTGAATTACATATGTAAATTATAAGTATAATACATGATGAGGAATTAAAGGAAAATTAAATTGGAAAGATTAAATTTGGGGGGGAAAAGGAACTCCAGCTCTAAGGGGGAGTTAGACCCCCAAAATCCTTGCTGACAGGCGTGGGATGTCAAAATTCACGCAAAAGTTCATCACTTTTGGCCTGGAATTGAGTTACAGGGTCTGTGGACTCAATTGATGATGAGGTTTTGATACCAACTGGGGTAGTTTTAGCTGTTGCCAAGAGGGTAAAACTACCCTTAAGATAAAACAATCATAATAAAAACAGTTTTAACTGGTTTCTACGCCTCTGACACACATTCTGACGTGTTTTGAAGGCTCTAGGCCTGGTATTGCTATAGTAATGGCTGATTTAAGGGTCTAAAATGGCTAAAAATGGCTAAAAATGGCTTAAACCAGCACTTTTGGGTCTAAACCAGGGTTCAATGATGCCATAATTGGCTTTTCTGTTGTCAGACTGTTTTTAACGACTGACAAGAGTAAATTTTACTTTTGGAGCAAGAGAATTGATGGCTATAAAAGAATGTCTTCTTTGCCCCACTTTTCTCTTCATGTTAGAATCTTTTCCTTTTATTAATTAGTTTAAAACTGTTAAACCAATCAATCAAAGATTCCAACCACCACTTTTAAATCATTTTAATCCTTTTAACCACGTGAAAAAATCATTATAATCATTGTTTGTAACTCTTATAATCATTTTTACCCCTGAACCACCCCAAAAGTGAATTAAAGCATCTTTCATCACTGTAAACTTTGTCACTTTGTTTCCAAATTCACTCTGGTCACTTTTGGGCGTGTTTTCTCTTTAATATTCTTTTTAAAGACTTTGTTCTTTAATTAATTGCTTGCAGTTCTTTGCTTAATTAATTCCAATTGAAATTGCTCTTGAAGAAATTTCTTTTGTAGCCTTAAAATATCTCTTGTAGAGTATTTTTTGGGATAAATCTTTATTGTTGGTAAAACAATAAATTTTTATATTATTGTTTTATACTAATAAAGTTATAAACAATAAAATTGGCGTGTTTTCTCTTAAAAATAATATTTCATACTATTTTTAACAGAATTTTACCTTATACAAATTTTGAGGACAGGAAAAGTACTTGATTTTTAATCAAAGTTTCATATCCACACCTTACAATATTTACCCAAAAACCCAAAAATGGCCAAATCCTCAAAAGCCACTCTCTCACCTCTGAAGCCTTGCAAAACCCAAATTTCATTCATATCCTCCTGACATCACCTAAAAGACCTTTGGCCCATTTCAATCTCCAATAACCAAAAGCGCCATATATGTTGTTATACACCATTATGCATGTTTTTCAGCAGCAATCCAATGGCAGCAATTTCAAATGGTTATTTCAACTTTTCAACAGGTCATCAAGGCACCCCTCCAGAGGACTCATGAAGGATCAAGGGCAATTGTCATAATCTCAAATACCAATGATGCCATCAAGCAATCAATGGTTAGTATCACTCAGAGTATTCCTCCAAGGGAATACTGGCGGTTCATTCTCAAGGGATATTCAAGAGGCAGTTCCAAAACAATGTGTCAATGGTCAATGCTCCACCAATCCACCTTGGCAACCCAATTCATTCAGTACAGTCTTAATTCATCAGGACCTGTATTTTAATTCATACATCAGGGGAATATCATTCAACACAGTTCATTTCCCAATCTGGAAAGGTATACATTCCATAAGACAGTCAATACAGCTTCCAGTATTAAATACAGACCAGCTGCCAGCCTGAAGGAGTCAAGCTCCCAACATTTCACATATACCAGCCTCCTTTGACCCTGGGGGGTTTTTCCCCCAGTTAATTAATATATTTTGATTTTATTTTATCTGTATTTATCTTAAAGGTTTTGTTAAGTGAATACTGATATTATCAAGTCAGTCATTTAGCACCTTTTCACTTTTCTTTCTTTGCCTGTCAATGGATATTTGGTGGTCATATCCTTACTAATTCCATTGTTCATTTTGGCAGGTTGAAACAGTGAGTAAGGACTTACTTGGTTGGATCTCTGGCCATTTGGCTTCTCATTTCTCTTGTTGCATCTCATCTTTGTACTGGCCTCCTTCTTAGAGAAATTTATTCTTTTATTTTATTTTCTTTATTCTTTTGGAGTCTTCCAAGTGAGTTCCCTGATTACTGAGTGCCAGGCCACTCTTGATTTTCTGTCCAAGAGCCCCCGTGACAATCAGTAAAGGATATGACCACCAATATCCACTTACAGGCAAAGAAGAAAGGTGCAAATGACTGACTTAAGAATATCATTATTTACTTTCATAAATTAAAAGAAAATTAAAGATAAAAATAGATCCAATATATTAACTAACTGGGGAAAAAGTCCCCAGGTTCTGAAAGGTGGCCAGTATATGTGAAACGCTGACAGGCTCATCCTGCAAGGTGAGTCACCAGCTGTATTGTCTGAATTGGGCCAATACAGTTCTGGCCATCTTGAAAACTGAACTTTTGGACTTAATTTCCACAGTGGGAATTCATTGGCCCAATTGGGCCAAGGCCATACAGGATACTTGAGTATTACCTGTATGAACCAATTGAATTTTCCGAGGGATGCTGAAGTACTTTCTGCCTTGAAAACTGATTGAAATGATGTAATACCTCTGAGAAATGGCCCTTTGAATAATCCTGAATTGAACTGCCAACCCAACTCCTGCGAGGCCAGGTGGTTGGGGTCCTTGAATAGTCTTCTGATAGCCGCCATGGATTGCCAGACTAATGAGCTGAAGGGTCCTCCTTCAAAGTGGGTGTTGGATTTTGGGATCTTGATTTGTAATCATGGAATTTGGTCATGAAATCTTCACCATTGAATTGCTGAGCTAAAATGGTGCATAATGGTATATAATACCATATATGCACCACTCCTGCAACCTTGAGTACGGGGTGCATGGAAGAATGGGAGGAATCCCCCTTAAGTTGAGGGGAAGGATTGAGCTGAGCTAATCTGGTGGCCTCTGGTGGTTACCAGAGGCAATGAGCTGAAACAGGGTCCCATGGTGGTTTATGGCCATTCTTTGTGTCATGGTGATGGTGGCCAAAATTGGCCTCAGGTGGGTCCAATTAGGGTTTGGGACCCACCTGGCCTGCAGGGCTAATGGGCTTACCCCTTTGGCCCCTTTTGGCCTCATTGGATTACACAAAAAGGGGCCTGATTGGCTCATGAACCGCAGTACATGGGCCATGGATTATGGCCCACAGGCCGTAGAGGCCTTAGGGGGCCTAAATTGTCCAAAAAGGCCATTTAGGCCCTAGACCCCCAATGAAAGGGGGTGGCCCAAGGATGATGTTTATGGGTAGGGGGGCCAAAAACAAAGATTGAGGCCTGGGGGTTGGAGATATGGAAATTGGCCAGGAAGGCCAATGATGGCAGGATATGGCCTGAGGCCATGAAAGGCCAGGGGAAAGTGCTATGGCCAAAAGGCCATAGAACACCAAAGGAGGCCAATTGGCCATAAAGGATATGGTGTGGCCAATTGGCCCCAGCTTGGTTCCAGGATAAATTGCCACAACACCCCTCGAGGGGGGTCATTCCTTGTGGTTGTGACAGCACCCCTCTACCTTGAATGGTGAGCTCCTGAGCACCAAGATAAGGTAAGAGCCTGTTGAGGCTGTTTAGACAGATTGGGCGGAGGGATTCCAGAGGTGTTGATTCTTTGAAGGAAAATTTTGAACTGATACTGATGATGGCATATCAGATGGGCTTTACTTGGTCTTCTCTTGACATTTGGCTTTGAAAGTGTTGAAAAATTGATTTTGGCATAAAATTTTTTTCATTATTGATTATAATAAAGAAAATTTTAAGGAAATATAAAGAAAGAAAATGAAACAAAATAATGAATAAAGAAAGAAATAAATAACAAAAGGGAAGGAAAATTTTGAGGAGGATTCCAATCTTTATCACATATTTTGACAGTTGATTTTGAAAGTGGCCAAGGGCCTGGATAACAGAATTTGATGCCAGGTGCTCACAGAGTGGCCAAAGTGATGTTTCAAATAATTGTAGACCCCTCAGGGAAGTGCACACTAGGAGAGGAACTTAATTTTGGCAGTTACCACTCCCACCACTGCCATGAAGAAAGATCTAGTTAAAGACCAATCTGTTGAATGGATAATGTCTTTGGAAGGAAATAAGAAAAGGAATGGTCAATTTGCGCAAGTGTAATAGGGAATGAATTGCAATTGATGTTGAAGCCAGGGCAAAGATCTGTGTCCAAATTGCAAAGTGCTCACAGAGTGGCCAAGGTGATGCTTACAACAAAGAAGAGTAGAATACCCCTAAAGGTGAATACCAGGAGTGAGACTTACCTTTGGTAATTCCTCTCCCCACCAAGAACCATAAAGACTCAAGCTTTTGAAGAATTGGGTCCTGGCTTTTCAGGATAGAAAGAATGAAAATCTTTGACCAGTTCAGTAAAATTCTTCAGGTTTTCAGTTGGTTGGCAAGTGGATCTTTCTGAGTCTTGACTGAAACCTTTCCATTCCACCAGATACCATAATTTTCCTCTCTTGAGCTTTGAATGCAGTATTTGAGAGAGTTCCCATTCCTCTTCTTCTTCAATGATGATTGGAGGAGGAGGCTCTTGATTCTGATTTGCGATTGTTGATGTCTTGACTGGTTCCAAGAGGGAAATATGGAAGACTGGGTGGATGGATTTCCATTGAGATGGAAGCTTGAGCTGGTAATCATGAGTACTGACTTTCTTCAAGATTGGAAATGGACCCAACCTCATTCACACAGTTTTTTGGTGGGTGTAATTGATTTGATATTCTTGGAGGAAAACCATACCATTTCACCAGGATTGAAATCAGGTGGACTTGCTCTAATTTTATCTGCATACCTCTTAAACCATTTTATGGCAACTTCAAGTTCTCTCTTGGCCTCTTGCTGTGCTGATTGGGCTTTTGTTGATAACTTTCCAGTACAATTGTCTTGAGTGATGTGAACTGAATCAAATTGTGGATCTCTTCCGTAAAAAGTGAAAAACGGCGATTGCTTGGCTGAAGATTGGTTAGAATTATTGTAGGCAAATTCAGCCAGAGGGAGCCAGGTGTTCCAATCATGTTGATGATAACTGAAATACATCCAAAGATACTGTTCGAGTATCTGATATACCCTCTCTATCTGTCCATCAGTCTCTTGATGGTAAGCAGTTGAAAGATCTCTTTAAATCTTGAGCTTCTGACAAAGATTGGTCTAGAAGGAAGAGACAAAAAGAGGACTTCTACCACTGACAATGCTTGAAGGAAGGGCATGCTTTGAAAAGATATTCTTAATGAATAAATGGGCCAAATCTAGTGAAGTGATTGAAGACATTGTTGGAATGAAAACTGCCATTTTTGAGAATCTGTCCACTATGACAAGGATTGAGTCAAATGAGTTGGAAAATGGCAATTGAGTGATGAAATCCATTGAAAGACAAATTCCAGGACCATTTGGAATTGGGAGAGGTTTGAGGAGTCCAAACTTTGTATGATTAATATTCTTGTTTCTTGAACACTGTTGACAGGATGACACATAATTCTTGATAAATTGAGTCATGCTGGACCAGCACAAATCCCGCTTGATAAGTTTGAGAGTCTTCTTTTGGCCAGCGTGTCCAGCTATAGGAGAGTCGTGACGCTTTTGAAGAATGCTGAGTTGGATTGTGGGTTTGTTGGGACCACCACCCAATCTTTCAATAGCAAAAGTACGGAAGAGGAATCAAGAGAATAATCGTGAACAGATTTACCTTTGCCCAATTCTTGAAGGATACTTCTGTACTGAGAATCTTGCCATAACTTCTTGTGCATTGATTCAATAAAATTTGAAAAGAATTCCACCTTCACTGCAAAGTATCTTGGGGGTTAAACTTAATCTTTCGTAATGAGTTGTTGAAGGTTCATTGAATTCTTGCTGATGAAATCCTCCCCCCTCTCCGGATAAATGTTTTCCCAACATTATAAGCCGTCCGGAAGAGTAGCTAGGTGGCCAGGGCAGTAAGTGATTGAAAAATGAAATTCATAAAGGAATTCAGCCCAGCGGGCTTGTGGGCAAGTAAGAACCTTTGAAGGCATGAAGTATTGAAGATCATTGTGATCAGTGAGAACTTCAAAAGGGGAAGAAGGAGACAGAAGAAAAGCCCTCCAGCGCTTGAGAGC
Organism: Austropuccinia psidii; assembly: GCA_023105745.1. NCBI lineage: Eukaryota > Fungi > Basidiomycota > Pucciniomycetes > Pucciniales > Sphaerophragmiaceae > Austropuccinia > Austropuccinia psidii. The sequence continues at coordinate 6,268,165 of JALGQZ010000007.1, read as the reverse complement.
CCAGAACATGCCAAGGAGTTCCTTGTCATGAATCTCATAGTTGAGCTCAGCTGGTATAAGCTTGTGGCTGTTTAATGCAATGGGATGTTTTCCTGACTCAGTACAGCACCCAAGGAAGAATCACATGGATCGGTCTCTACAATGGTGGGTATAGAAGGATTGGGACAGTGGTGAAACCCACTTTGAGTTGGTGAAACCGACTGAGAGCTTCCTCATTGAGGGGGAAACAGGAATCTTTCTTGAGGAAGCTGGTGAGCAAACTGATGTTCTTTGATAATTCTTGATGAAATGGCGGTAGAAATTGGCAAAGCCAAGGAATGATTGAAGAGCCTTGAGGTTTCTTGGAGGAGGCCAGTTGATATTCTGCTGGAGGTTTGCTTGATCCATCTTGAGGCCTTCAGAAGAAAAAACATAACCAAGATATTCTACTCTAGAAACATGAAAAAGGCACTTTGAAACTTTAGCAAAGAGGTTATTGGCTCTGATTGCAGAAAGAACAGTGGACAAAAGAGTGACATGTTCTTCCTCAGATTTGAAAAGCCCATAATGTCATCCAAATAGACCACAACATAAGAATCAAGAAGATCTTGGAAGATATCATTGACAAGACTTTGAAAGGAGGCAGGAGCATTGGTGAGCCCAAAAGGCATAACCAAGTACTCAAAACTGCCATATTTAGTTCTAAAAGCTGTCAAATGTTCATCACCCTCCTTGATTCTGAGCAGGTTATATGCACCATGCAAATCGATCTTGGAGAATATAGAAGAACCATTAAAAGCATTGAGAAGCTGACTCATAGGAGGAACAGGAGAGTAGATCACCCAAACTGGAGGTAGAGACCCCTCCAGCTTGATATGATGATCATAGGCACGGTGAGTAGGGAGCTTCTCTGCTTTGACCTTGGAGAATACATCTAAATACTGATGATAAACAAAGGTAACAGCCTTCATAACAGTTTCTATTTCTTCTGGCTCTTCCTCTTCATCCCACAACTCCTGCAGGGAGTCATGATAAGATGAAGGCAGAAGGTCCATATTCCCAAAGAATAGATGAGGTGAAGAAACAGAATTATCTTCTCCAACATCTTGAATCTCTCTGAATAATTCATCTCTATATGATAGTAATGACTGATGGGAATTAAGGGAAGGAATATGGACAGAAGATGGAATTGATGGTGTTCTAATATCACCAACCAGAGCTGAACATGATTTGGCAGAAGAAAATTCATTACTGAAAGAATCAGAAGGATCATCATAGTCCTTTGATCAGCATTAAAGGTGATCAGCCCTTGCTTCCAATCAATAGAAGGATTAAAATGATTAAGAAAGTCAAAGCCCAATATGAGGTCTTCTCCCTTGGGAGTATCAATGACTAAAAAGTCCCATTCAAAGCTAGGGAAGGAAGGGAGCTCAACCATATATTTAGTATGGTGAGTGACAAATAGAGATGGGACTCATAGGAGTCCAAAATGATAGGAGGAATCTTCTGAGGGAGTTTTGACATGGTCAATGAGTACTTGTGACCAAACTGCTTTGCAATAAATGAGTTGGTAGCACCAGAATCAATGAGAATACTGTAAAACACATCAGAAAGAGAAGAAAAGACAAATAACTTTAAAGAATTCTTGACATCATCATTCAGAATGCACAATTGTGCTCTGGAAGGAAAACAGTGAATACCATTGAACACAACATGATCTCCACTCAGGCTTTTCCCTGGCTGGGAAACTTTTCAGAGGATTGGGTGAACTTGTTTTGAGGCCTTTTGAAACAGGACTCAAGACTATTCTTCCCACCACAATACGTACATAAGCCCTCCTTGATTCTCCTTTCTTTTTCATACTTCATCAATTTGAAATCTTTCTTCAACAAAAAAGAATGGGGCTTGTCTCTCTTCTGAAAATTCTTCTTCTTCTTATGACTTGAACTTGAAGAATTTTGAGTATGAGAAGAATTTGACTTTGAGGCTTCAGGATTCTTCTCTTGATTATGATTCTTCTCCTTTTGCCTCTCATGGTACCTGGTATCAAGCGCCAGGCTAATATCCATTAAGTCTTGCAGAGAATCAATACTTGAAGGATTGGAGGCCAACCCTCTACTCAAATGATAAATGAGAGCCCTTTCACCCCAATCCCCAATTCCTGACACTAAGCTTCTGAAATCAGCAATGTATAAAGATACATGTCCAACTTCTTTCATTCTCAAAGAATCCAACTCTGCTTCAGCTTTTCTGACTTCACTCGGGTCAACAAATAAAGTGAAGAGTTGAGATTCAAATAATTTCCAAGAGTTGAGGAGGTAGCTTGGGTCTTTATTAGTGAGATTGGAAAGATAAGGCTCAATCCATTTTGCAGCCCTGCCAATAAGAAAGGAAGTGGCATAAAGAAATTTCTTCCTGTCTTGAGAGAAATTTGCGGGATCATTATGAAAAATTAATTGACAAGACTGAATAAAGCTTCTGAATTTTATGGGCTGAGTCCCATCAAAGCATTCTTGTGCCTTCATGGATGGAGTCTTGAAGGCTGGTGGTCTTGGTGATTCAGAAGAACAAGATGCTTGAAGATTGACCATAATTTGACTCATCTGCTGCATAATGGCCAATAAAGATGGTTCAGATTGATGAGAGACAGGCTGATCAGACTGGGCTGCAGTTGGTCTTCCAGTACCTTGAGGTGCCCCCACAGGAGCAGGAGTGGCCTCAGTACCATCAGACCCTTCCTCTTCCACAGAATTCTGCCCCTCCTCTTCATAATCTTCACCTGGAACCTTGAGACTGGTTCATGAAAGTCCTGGAAATCTGCCAACTACTCCTGAGAATGAGCTTGATCTCCTTGGCCCTCTTCCTTCCTTCCTGGATGGTTCTTCTCCTTCCATAGTAGATCCTGTCTAATTGGGCCCTCAGTTGAGGAACTGCTGGGGTGCTGTCAAGAGGAGCTCTTGGCGTTGGAGTTAGAACAGCTTGAATTCTGGCCTGAGATCTGGTATGTCTTGCAGGAAGTGAATGTTGGATAGGCTTGATTTCAGGAATAATAATGATTAAACTTTCAATCAATAACTTGAGGCAATTGAAAGTTAGAGCTTGAAGTCAAATCAAATAAAATCGTGAAGTGAAAATAATGAATCAAACAAGAATTTTCAAGTATGTCAATAAACAAAATATCAAATGAAGTCTTGAGTTGAATGAATCAGTCAATCAAATAAATCAAAATCAAATTTTAGCAGAAAATTGGTTAACCAAATGAATGCTTGAATCAAAATTGATTTATGTCAAAATTATTGATGTGAGTAGTCAGCAAAATCAATGAAATCTTCAGGTCAATCAATTTTCTTTAACTCAATGTCAATTATTTCAAATAAATCAATCAAATAAATATCAAGTGAATTCTTCCTTAAAAATCAAAATTCTTGAAGAAATAATCAAAATGAATGTTGATGTGAAGAAAGTGTCTGAATTAATCTGATGAGCAATTTGAGAATCAAAAATACCAAAGACATTGGAGTATGATTGGAATGAGATTTGATAATTTGAAATTGAAATTTAAAAGAAGATAAATAAGAATAAGATAAAAATGGGTCAGTTATCAATTTTTAAGAATGAAGAATGAATGAGAGAAAATTGAGAAGTGATGAACAATCATTAAGTTCATAAACATTAAAGAGTCATAATCTTGATGAATGAAAGAATGAAAATGATAAAAGAATGAATGAACAGAATGAAAGGATATTGTGAGTTAATTAATATAGTGTCACAGGGGCTCTTGGACAGAAAACAAGAGTGGCCTGGCACTCAGGAATCAAGAACTCACTTGGAGGGTCCAAAAGGATAAAAGAGATAAAGAAGGATGAATTTGTTTAAGAAGGATCAGAGTAAGAATAAGGACAAGTATGTAAAAGATAATAAAGAGCAAGTGAATCCAATGGCCAGATAAATAAGAAAGCAAAAATCCAAGAAGCCAACCAAGTGAATACCCAATTCACTGTTTCAACCTGTCAGAAAAGGAAATGGAATTACTAAAGGATATGACCACCAATATCCACTGACAGGCAAAGAATAAAGATGAAAATGACTGACTTAAGAATATCAGTATTTACTTTCATAAATTTAAAGAAAAATAAATATAAAAGAATATCCAATATATTAATTAACTGGGGAAAAAGTCCCCAGGTTCTTAAAGGTGGCCAGTATATGTGAAAAGCTGAAAGGCTGATCCTGCAAGGTGAGTCACCAGCTGTATTGTCTGATTTGGGCCAATACAGTTCTGGAAATCTTGAAAACTGAACTGCGGGACTGAATTGCGACAGTGTTAATGCATTGGCCCAATTGGGCCAAGGCCATACAGGATACTGGAGTATTACCTGTATGAACCAATTGAATTTTCCAAGGGATTCTGATGTACTTTCTGCCTTGAAAAATGATTGAAATGATGTAATACCCCTGAGAAATGTCCCTTTGAATGATCCTGAATTGAACTGCCAACCCAACTCCTTCAGGGCCAGGTGGTTGGGGTCCTTGAATAGTCTTCTGATAGCCGCCATGGATTGCCAGACTAATGAGCTGAAGGGTCCTCCTTCAAAGTGGGTGTTGGATTTTGGGACCTTGATTTGTAATCATGAGATTTGGTCCTGAAAACGTCACCATTGAATTGGTGAGCAAAAATGGTTCATAATGGTATATAATACCATATATGCACCACTCCTGCAACCTTGAGTATGGGAGGAATCCCCCTTAAGCTGAGTGGAAGGATTGAGCTGAGCTGATCTGGTGGCCTCTGGTGGCTACCAGAGGCCATGGGCTGAAATGTGGTCCATGGTGGTCCTTGGCCAATTTGAGGCGTATGGTGGATTATTGTGAACCTTTGAGATATGACCACATACCCAATAAGGTCATAAGAAACATTTAAAATAATTATACATTAAAAAGAACTACCTTAAAGCTACAAAAATGCCATAGATTGGCATAGAACTTGGTTTAACTTAAAAACCAATGAATAAACATTTGAAATAAATTATACCATTGGATTCCCCATGGTAAAATACACATATACCATTTTTATGGCATATCTGTAAAGTCAATATTTAATAAGTTATAAGTAATAATACCTTATAAAAAACACAAATCCTTGAGTATTTCAAAACCCAATGAAACAACATTTAAAAGAAATGGTACCATTGGATTCTCAATAAAACTCCACACATAAAACAATCAAGAAGCTAAACTCCAAAGTCAACAGTTAAGGAGTTAAGCTGAATATATGCACTTTTTTGGTCAATGCATATATTCAAGGATTTTAGCTAATATCTTTTGAAATATGCATGATAGAGTGATGAACCAAATATAAAGTCATCACGTAATTGTTTTAGAAATACAGATATTACGTTTATTTGACAAGCTATAAACAACGTTAAAACATGTAAGGGATTATTGATTAAAATCAATAGAGCTGTTGACCACTTTGTTGTGAAAGGGGTCCAAACTTAAAAAAAAGTAGACATTTGGATTCTACTAGTACATTCGTGAAGAATGATGTATTTGTTACTATAATATTCAAGGTATAACCCCTTCAAATCATGGTTTGAAGTTTAAAATATTAAATTTCGACAGAAAAGATGAGTTACAAGAAAAATCATCAAAAATAGAGTTTTGATGATGTAATTAAATGCTCTTGGCAGAATAATGAGGTTATGTCAAGCTATGAGAATTCACTCTCTGAATTTTTTTAGCGTGTAAAACCTGAAAGTTAATAAAGATCAAAGTTTGAGCTTAATTTGATGATTTATGATCACTCACTGTAACCTTCAATTAAGTTTGACAGTCATATGAGTGATAGAATTGGTGATTACTGTTAGTTTATGATTAAAAATAATAAAATCCACCAAATCTGGGGTTCTGCCAAGCCTTGACGTCATCAAACTTAGAGTTATAGTGATAACTCTAAATAATGGCGTAATATCAAGATAAGATGGTTTGATCATGATGTAATCATCACCAAACCTTAAACTATTGATCAATTCCACTGGAGTTGATCAGTGCACGTCTACTAGGAGCCTGTTGGACTCTAGGAGGGAGGTATTTACTATAAATAGAGCTCTTTTTACTCTGTTTTCCTCTCAGATGCTTACAAAACATTAAATCATTAAATAAAAAGGTAATTTTCTTATTCTTTATATATGAAACTCTTATATTATTAAAGACCAAAGATCATCTTATAATAATCTTCATCTTTGACGTGATTATTACAATTATTTAATTGTTTTGTTTAAATTTCTCTCAAAAACCTCAATTCCACGTAAAATCAAGAAAATTGGTAATTTCTCTTAAACTTTATTGTAATTACAATTTAAATAAGTTGTATTTACATTTCTAGGCGTAAATCTCCTCAAAATTATTATATTAAGCCTTAAATGTAGCTTATTTCTCTCATTATAATAATTTTTCTCTATTAGAACTTTTTAATAATTCTATAATTGATATAGATAGTATTTATATTAATTTATAGCTTTAATATTGGTAATATTATTGCTATTAGTTGTTTTTTATTAATAAAAAACAATTTTTTACGCCTTTATTATTTGTTGGTAACAATAATAAAGTACTTTTTAATATATTAATCATCTTATATTAATATATTTATTTTATACATATTATTTCTTATAATATAAATTATATTATTATATTTACTTAATAATATAATTATTTTCACCTTAGTGATAATAATTTTTCATTATTATAATTATTTTTTATCTTATTTAAATTTATTTATAAGGACACTCATAGTACAATAAGTGGAATATTAGTAATTTTTACTTATTGTTTCATAGTCAAACCTTACATTTGGGGGCCTGGCCATGATATTTACTCTAAAAGACCTTTAAAAAGATTCTAATTGGGTTTATCCAATAATAAATTATAATTATAATCATAAAATTATATAATAATTTCATATTTATTGATTTTAAAAGCTATTGAGGCATTTGGAAAGAAATTGTACTGTCTTACACATGGTTTTTCACATCCTTAGACTTTCAAAAACTTTCTTTGAGTGACTCTAGTGATTGAAAAAGATATTTTATAAATTAAAAATAATTTTATATTATAAGTTAATTCTATAAAATAATCATATTCATTTTTATTTTATTCTTTAAAAATAAAAACATAAAAAATAATAAAAATATTAAAAATCAATAAAAAAGTTATTTTATTCATTTTAATTTCATTTCTTTAATTCTTTTCACTTTTTAAAAAAAGATATAAAAGCATTTTTTACATGGAAAATTGCCATATCTTACCAAAAATAACACTTTTATATAAAAGACTTATATTTATTTGTCTTTTTTAGTGTTTTAAGACAATCCAACAGAGGACAACCAAACCACTGTTCAAAGATTGGTGGAAGAAGCTTGCCAAAGTTCTCCAACACCAATAATCACTAAGAAAAAGAAAGCCAAGAAATTGGACTTTCCAGGACCCACTATTCAGGACTCTGAAGGTGAGTACCTCATTTATAAATTGCCATAAGAAGAATTCCTGTTCTGAAATCTTCTTATTTCTTATTTTTCCTAAAATATGACTACCAGAAGAGGCTCCCAATACTCCATCCAATCAGATGGAGCTGGACTCAGAGGTAGAATTGATTCCTCAAAAGGGAAAAGGAAGGGCAATATCCCCAGTGGAACAGAATCCACCCAAGGAAGTGCCTTATCCCAAAGGCAAGTCCCAGAAATGCCCATGATATCTGAACCAGAATTGGAACTAAGTATGAGTGACTCAAACAGGTAAAAATCACATTCAGAGAGCTCAAATAGACATTTACATGAGCCAGTACAAACAGTACTACATGGTGTACAAGGACAAAGATTGGGAAATGTTGCCCCAAATACACCAAAGAGTGATGAACCCCTGCAACATCCTGAAAAAGCTCCTCAAAGAGGAGGAAATAGTGAGATACTCCAATGGATGGAATTCACTATCATTCAAACCTCAAATCAAAAAGATCAAGGAGTAACATGCCAAAAAGAAGGAGGCAACCAAGGAAGAAGCCCCAGTAGCTTCTACCAGCAAGCCCCAAGCCAACCCACTTCCCCAAGAAGGGAAGAAGAACAAGAAAAATAATTGGAGAAAACCATATTCCCCATGCTACAGGATCCCCAAAATTCAAAAATATGCCATGGACAATGTATTCAACAAGGCCAGAACTTTGATGGAATTCAAAGACAAAGAGGAGAAAAGAATGAGACAACCCCATTTCCCAAAGAAATAACCTTGTCTCCTGATGTTGTAAATACTTTAACAGAGCTTAGAAATAGTATTTTACCTCTTAAAGACATTAAAAATAGTTTATTATCTCTCCAAGAAATAAATAATAGCTTATCATCTTTAAAAAAACTTGTTGTACAAAATAAAAAAGAAACTGATAGCATAAAATTTATGATTGAAAATAATAAACCAAAAGTATTAATTTATAATACTCAGAAATTAATACAAGGACAACAAGAGTTGTACAAATACATAAGTGATATCAAAGGAAAAACTTTGACAATCAATTATGACGTGAGTATTGATAATCTTACAGAAGAATTAAGCAAATTGAGCATTTCTGTAGAAAAATTTGAAGAAAAGACTTCATCACACCAAAAATTACTTTTGGACCATGTGGAAAAGAGTGATGAAGCAAGAATGCATCTGAAAGATGACATTCAAAGTGAAATAAGGCTTATTACTCAAAGAATGGATAAAATTAATGAGGCTAACTCAAATATGCCAAAGTGATCAACACCATTTTCCCACATAAGAAGCCCTGTTAAACCAAAAGAGGAATTAACAAATCCATTCATAACAGACTTGAGTCACCAAGACAATAACCAAATCTTAATGAAGGAAGCACCTCAATTAAAAGAATGGCCAACATTCACAGGAGAAGGTGAATATGACCACATGTCATTTATCAAGACAATTGACATGCTACAAGAATATTATGACATACCAGATGAAATAATCATTGCAAGATTACATTCATTATTTGAAAGAATCTGCAAAAAGATGGTATTATGGCATAAGGAAAACAAATGGCAAAAATACCTGGTCTTGGTGGAAACAAGAAATAATCACCAAGCTGGCTAATAATTCCTGGAGGTACAAGATAGAAAATGAATTTGAAAATTCTTTCTTGGACCCAGGAAAAGACAAACCTTTAACTTGGTTCTTAAAACAAGCTGAAAGACTCAATGCATTGTACCCAGAAATGTCACAGAAAATGGTGCACATGAAAATACTTAAAAAATGTGGAGGGGAGCTAGAACATGCCCTAAGAAGAAGGTGTATAGAACCATGCTCCACAGAAGAGTATATCAATGCACTAGAAGACATAGTGACAAGAACAAAAATTGGCAGAACTTGGAAGAAATTGGACATTAAAAGTCCAAATAAACCATTTATCAAAAAAGATAAATCAAAAGAATCTTTCAAGCCCAATACATCCAACAATAATGAGCAAAGAAAATTCCATAAATGTGGAGGTGTTGGACATTTAGCCAATAATTGCCTCAAAAAGGCAAAGATTAATGAAATTGTGGAAACAGAAAACCACAATGACAAAGAGAAGGAATCTGACTCTGAAAAAGAAGCAGTAGAGTCAGAAAGTTCTGAAAGTGATGAAATTAATATAATTAATGCACAAATTAATAATGTTGATATAATTTATGAAGTACTGGATGTTAACTCAAACTTACCACAAGTTGGGACATCTGACACAAACCTGACAAATATACAAGATGCCAAAATGTACAGAACCAAACCTGCAAAAGGAATGGGATATACAGCTGGAAAATCAAGTATAAGTATTGTTATGGTTGATAACCAAGAAGTAAAAGTGAACTTAGATACAGGAGCATATTGCACCTGTGTTGGTAAAAGTCATTTAAAAACCATTGTCCCAGACTGGCAAGAAAAACTTATGCCAATACAAGGTGTCAAATTTAGTAGTGCAAGTGAGAGCATGAAGCCCCTTGGAATAATTGATTTAACACTAATTTTTCCTCACCCTTCACAATGTGTCAGAATTAAAGTAGAATTTTTAGTAATAGACAACTGTACTAGTAATCACTTCATACTTGGAAATGACTACTTATCAATTTATGGTATAGATATCTCTAACCAAAAAGACAGATATTTTACCATAGGACATAACAAAAGAAAAAAGTTTGGCTTCTTAAATAACAAAAAACAAATTACAGTTATCAAGAATGAGGATAAAAGTCCAGAAAAGGACCTTTTTATATCTGAACAGCTCAAAGAGGCAGAATTCAATCAAGAATTAATAGAAAAAATGAAAGAAAAATTTATTGACCTCTTATTTAAGTACAAAAATGCCTTTTCAACTGACAAGGAGCCACTAGGTGCCATAATTGCGCATGAGGTGGATATAATTCTTAATGTGGAAAAACCTTACCCACCTTTGCTAAGGAGACCAGCTTACCCAGCTAGTCCAAGGGCTAGAGAAGCCTTGGAGGTACACGTTAAAGAATTGATGGACCTTGGAGTATTAAGAAAGGTAGGACATAATGAACAGGTAGAGGTCACTACACCTGTCATTATAACTTGGCATAATGAAAAATCAAGGATGGTAGGAGACTTCAGAGCCCTGAACACCTATACCATTCCAGACAGATACCCAATACCCAGAATCCATGAGACATTGACACAGTTCTCACAAGCTAAGTTCATTACAGCCATGGATGCCTTAAAGGGTTTGCATCAAAATGTCTTAACAGACAATGCCAAGAAACTACTAAGGATAATAGTCCACTGTGGGATTTTTGAATACTGAAGAATGCAATTTAGCATAAAAAATGCACCTTCCCATTATCAAAGGATGATGAACACCATATTTCCTGAAGAATTATCAGAAGGATGATTAATCATCTATATTGATGATATCATAGTTTGCTCAGAAACTTGGGAAAATCACCTTAAAAGACTAGAAAGGTTACTACAAAAAATAGTGCAAGTGAATATGAAAATTTCCTTGAAAAAGTGTCATTTTGCATATAGTGAACTAAAAGCACTAGGACATGTTGTATCTGAACTTAGTCTAGGCATAGACAAGAATAAAGTAGCAGCAGTACTACTTAAGCCAATGCCTCAAACCAAAAAAAGAAATGCAATCATTGCTAGGACTTGCTGGTTACTATAGACAGAATATAAAGGACTTTGCAAAAATTGCTAAATCCTTGTATAAGCTATGTGACCAACAAACATTCTATGAAATGACAGCAGAAAGAGTCAAGGAATATGAAGAATTGAAACATTCCTTGACAAATGCCCCATTTCTTCTAATGCCAGATTGGAAACTACCCTTCAAACTGTACATTGATGCTTGTGGAGAAGGACTATGTGCTGCACTACACCAGACACAAATTATCGATTATAAACCAGTAGGAGGACCAATTAGTTTTATTTCAAGACAAATAAAGCCAACAGAAGCAAGATATGGAGCAAGCCAAATGGAATGCCTCTGCTTAGTGTGGGATTTAGAAAAATTACATTATTACTTGGATGGAACAGTATTTGATGTGATTACAGACTGTAATGCTGTAAAATCTCTATTAAATGTGAAAACTCCAAATAGACATATGCTGAGATGGCAAATTGATATCCAAGAATACAGAGGAAATATGACTATTGTTCATAAATCTGGCAATATTCATAAAAATGCAGATGGTCTTAGCAGATGGGCTCTAGAAAATACCCCTGACAATCCAGCATGGGTACCACAGTAAGAGCACCACATAGAATGAATATGTGTTACAGACATTGGAAAAGAATTCTTTAACCAAGTTAAAGAAAGCTATAAGATAGACAAGAATTGCCATATCTTAAGCCAACTTCTAATGAAAGACTGCAATGACCCATCACTTTGATCAAAATTAGATGAAACATGTGAAAAGGCATATGATGAAAGAAGATTCCACCTCCTTGATGGAATCCTTTACCATAGAACAAAACACACATGTGTTATGGCCTTAACAGATAGAACCCTGATAAACACTATTTTACATGAGTTCGATGATAGTGTTGCAGCTGGACATCTTTCAGAAGACAGAACACTAGAAAGAGTGAAAACCTGCTCTTGGTGGCCAAATTGGAAGAAAGATGTTTCAGAATACTGCCAAACCTGTGACAGATGTCAAAAAGCTAACAGAGCCACAGGAAAGAAATTTGGAATGATTATCCAAATCCAAGAACCAAAATCCCCTTGGGAAATAGTTCATGTGGATTGGGTAACAGCATTACCTCCAGGAGGAGACAGAAGCTATAATGCATTCCTAGTATTGGTTGACAGGTATAGAAAAACTCCCATGTTCCTACCATGTCACAAAGATTACACAGCTATGGACACAGCCATAATGATATGGAATAAAGGTATTAGCCATACAGGCTTATTCCAGAATGTTATAAGTGACAGAGACCCAAAGTTCACTTCAGCATTGTGGACAAATCTCCATAACTTGTTTGGAACAAAATTATCATTCTCAACAGCTTACCATCCTCAAACTGATGGTTTAGCAGAAAGAATGATACTGAACTTGGAGGAAATGATCAGAAGATTCTGTGCTTATGGATTAGAATTCAAAGATTCTGATGGTTTTACCCACAATTGGTGTACACTAATACCAGCTCTTGAACTGGCATATAAAACATCAATCCATTCTTCTACTGGCAAAATACAAGCAATGCTAGAAAAAGGTTGGAACCCAAGACTTCCTTATGATACCCTCAAAAAGGACTTAGTGGATATACATCCAACAGCAAGAAGCTTTAAGATAATGCATGACAAAGCAAGACACCACGCAAACAGATGTATGCAAGGTTCTTTCAAATATGCAAAAGAAAGATGGGATAAAAGTCATAAACCACCTGACTTCAAAATGGGAGACTTGGTCCTAGTATCAACCCTTAATTTCAATAACATAAAAGGTCCAAAGAAATTGAAAGATTCTTTTGCAGGACCATTTATGTTAAGGGCACTTCATGGACCCAATGCTGTGCAATTGGAACTCACAGGTGAATTAATGAACAAACACCCAACTTTCCATGTAAGTCTGATAAAAACTTACAGCTCAAGTGACAAGGAGTTATTTCCACTAAGAAATAAACCCCCACTTGAAATTCCCCCCTTGGAAGAAGGAGAAAAAAAGAAAATTGTAAAAGTCCTTAAAGAAAGAAGGACAAGAAACAAAAAGAAAGAGAATACCTTGTAAGGTATAGAAATTGAACTCAAGAAGATTAATGGCTACTTGAAAAAGATATAACAAATTCTGATAAACTACTAAGAAGGTTCAGACATGAAAGAAAACCTGAAAAATAGAAAAGTTAAGCATTATTGAGCTTCAAGACTAACAAAGTCTATTGAAGAGGTAGGACAGTGGATGATACCCTAATTACACATATCAAATTGGGGTACAATCTTTTTTGGTGGTAGGGAATGTGAAACTTTGAGATATGAACACATACCCAAAAAGGTCACAAGAAACATTTAAAATAATTATACATTAAAAATAAGTACCTTAAAGCTACAAAAATGCCATAAATTGGCATAAAACTTGGTTTAACTGAAAATCAATGAATAAACATGTGAAAGGAATTGTAATATTGGATTCCTCATGGTAAAATACACATATACCATTCTTATGGCAGATCTGTAAAGTCAATATTTAATACTTTATAAGTAATAATACCTTATAAAAAACACAAATCCTTGAGTATGTCAAGGACCAATGAAATAACATGTAAAATAAATGGTACCATTAAATTCTCCATACAGATCCACATATAAAACAATTAAGAAGCTAGACTCTAAATTCAACAGTTAAGGAGTTAAGCTGAATATATGCACTTTTTTGGTCAATGCATATATTCAAGGATTTTAGCTAATATCTTTTGAAATATGCATGATAGAGTGATTAACCAAAAATAAAGTCATCACGTAATTACTGTAGGAATACATATATGAAGTTGATTTCACAAGTTATAAACAAGGTTAAAACCTGTAAGGGATTATTGATTAAAATCAATAGAGCTGTTGACCACTTTGTTGTGAAAGGGGTCCAAACTTAAAAAGAAAAAGACAGTTGGATTCTACTAGCTCATTCGTGAAGAATGATGTATTTTTTACTATAATATTCAAGGTATAACCCCTTGAAATCATGGTTTGAAGTTTAAAATATTAAATTTCGACAGAAAAGATGAGTTACAGGAAAAATCATCAAAAATAGAGTTTTGATGATGTAATGAGATGCTCTTGGAAACATAATACGGTTATCCCAAGCTATTAGAATTCACTATCCTAATTGCTGTAGCGTGTAAAAATTAAAATTTATTAAAGATCAAAGTTTGAGCTTAATTTGATAATTTATGATCACTCACTGTAACCTTCAATTAAGTTTAACAGTCATATGAGCGATAAAATTGGTGATTACTGTTATTTTATGATTAAAACTAATAAAATCCACGAATTTTGGGGTTCTGACAAGCCATGATGTCATCAAACGTAGAGTTATAGTGATAACTCTAAATAATGGCATAATAATGAGATAAGATGGTTTGATCATGATGTAATCATAACCAAACCTTAAACTATTGATCAATTCCACTGGATATGATCAGTGCACGTCTACTAGAGGCCTTTTGGACTCTAGGATGGAGGTATTTACTATAAATAGAGCTCTTTTTACTCTGTTTTCCTCTCAGACGCTTACAAAACATTAAATCATTAAATAGAAAGGTAATTTCTTTATTCTTTATATATAGAACTTTTATATTATGAAAGACCAAAGATCATCTTATAATAATCTTCATCTTTGACGTGATTATTACAATTATTTAATTGTTTTGTTTAAATTTCTCTCAAAAACCTCAATTCCACGTAAAATCAAGAAAATTTGTAATTTCTCTTAAAATTGATTGTAATTACAATTTAAATAAGTTGTATTTATGTTTCTAGGCGTAAATTTACTCAAAATTATTATATTAAGTATTAAACGTAGGTTATTTCTCTTATTAGAATAATTTTTCTCTAATATTACCTTTTAATAATTCTATAATTGATATAAATAGTATTTATATTAATTTATAACTTTAATATTGGTAATATTATTGTTATTAATTGTTTTTTTATAATAAAAACCAATTTTTTACGCCTTTATTATTTGTTGTTAACAATAATAAAGTGATTTTTAATATATTTATTTTATACATATTATTTCTTATAATATAAATTATATTATTATATTTATTTAATAATATAATTATTTTACGCCATAATTATAATAATTCTTCATTATTATAATTATTTTTTATCTTATTTAAATTTGTTTATAAGGACATTCATAGTACAATAAGTGGAATATTAGTAATTTTTACTTATTGTTTCATAGTCAAACCTTACAATTATGCCCATTTTTGGTGTCATGGTGATGGTGGCCAAAATTGGGCTCAGGTGGGCCCAATTGTGGTTCGGAACCCACCTGTCCTTGAGGGCTGATGGGCTTCCCCCTTTGGCCTCATTGAATTACACCAAAAGGGGCCTGATTGGCCCATGGACTGCAGTACGTTGCCTACAGACCATGGATTACGGCCCACAGGCCGTAGAGGCCATAGGGGGCCTAAATGACCCAAAAAGGCAATTCAGGCCCTAGACCCACCAATGAAAGGGCGTGGCCCAAGGATGATGGTTATGGATAGGGGTCCCAGAACCCCCTAGGAGGCAAAAGGACACCCCCACGCCTGGGGGTTTGTCACAGACAGTGGAACTGGGACCTATAATACCAGAAAAAGATCAAGGAAATTCAACCTTGATCTTGTAGCCTTTTCTGCTCAGTTATGATGATTGCGCAATCAAGCAACCTAGGGTCTGGTCATGGTGGTGGTGGGGGACCACCTGTTCTGACATGACCCTGAGTGGAGAGCTCGAGTGCTTGTTGATGGTTTCTGGCATCAATGTGACAGGGTTTGAGATATGGAAATTGGCCAGGAAAGCCAATGATGGCAGGATATGGCCTGAGGCCATGAAAGGCCAGGGGAAAGTGCTATGGCCAAAAGGCCATAGAACACCAAAGGGGCCCAGTTGGCCATAAAAGATATGGTGTGGCCAATTGGCCCCAACTTGCCTCCAGGCTAAATTGCCGCAACACCCATGAAGGGGGGTCATTCCTTGTGGTTGTGACATCAATGAGGTAAGCGTTTCTTTGTTTTTCTTTTGAACTGTACTCATGCACCAGTTCTCTCATTTTTGTAGGCCTTCAATCAATACAATGTATGTCCAATCCAGCCAGATTCCCAAGCTATGATGGCTAAGCTCTTCAAATACCTCGGATTACTATTAAGCAAGAAACCTGTTGTTTGTGCGTCAATACCTGATACGCAGTGCCAAATGAAGTTTTTTGTCACTCACAATTCAACATAGGTGCTTTTTGGGACATCAGCAAACAAGCTTGCTGGAATTTTTGAGGAAAAAGCCAAAAAAATTGCATTGGCCTTAATCACTTTCAACAAGAACCAGAGAGAAATGGAGGTACAGGGTTATTCAATGAAATGTACTCTTCCAATTTGCCTGAAGGCAGTACAGTGGAAAACAAAATTAATTGGCTTTTTGAAGAGCCATCAGAGCCAAAATCAACAGATATATTGTTGTTCTGGAAATCCCAAGTCACTATTTTCCCAACACTTGCCCTTATGGCACATAAGTATTTCTCAATTCCAGCAACGGGCGCACCATCTGAATGTGTTTTTTCCTGTGGGAGAAAAATCCTCAGCTATCAACGTGCTTTTCTGTCATCAATACATGTTGAACAACTGTCTTGTTTAAAGGACTGGGCTTGTACTTGTGGTCGCATCTACCGTGATGATTGATTACTTTTTTTTTGTTTTATTTTTTATTTCAACAACCTCAATGTATAGTAATTAAGCTAGGCTTCTCCCTCTTTCCTTAAGAAAGGGAGAGAATGTGTGCCCCGCAAAAATTGACCCAAAAAAGGGATCCCCGAGCCCTTTTGCAAAAGGGGTCTCCGTGGAGAAACCCTGAAAACCCGGGGTCAGGGCCCACCCAGAGTACAGTACACTCTTTCTTATGGTTACTTGAGATGTTCGGAGGTGGAATGGATGTTGTATCATCACGATACAGAATAAACTATGCTTATATCAAAACTAAAACCTAATATATTATAGAGACAAACTTACATAACACATTTTATTTGTATTTAATCGTTAATCGAAAATTGATAATAAATCTCCTCAGGGGAGATCTTTTTATCAAATTCCTTCACTTATATTTTTACTAATTAATTTACATGTATTTATCATAACTACAGGTACGTATCCCAAAGGGGAGATCAAAACAAATTAATCGGATAGTTATATTTTATACACCTGTAATTACGATAATAGAGTAATATTAGTGTAAGATGTGACTATGAAACTGATGATAATATTACTATTAATCAACAGTACTATGTCTGTTCTTATGAAATATAATAATAAAATTATTATAACCACAATTAAATAATTATAAAATTATTTCTTTCACTTGTTATACACTACTAGTGATTATAACAGTGAGCAGTAATTGTCTACAAGAATCAATTACAAGAAGAATTTAATAATAAAAACTTCTTTTATCAAAATAATAAAATTATTTTAATATATAATTATCTTTTGCAAGAATAATCATAAAGATAATTCTTGAAGAAAACTAATTTTAGAGAAAAAACTTTAAGAATTAAATATAAATGACTCACTAATACTCCAAAGAACTTATTGATAGATAAGAGTAGAGAAATTTGGCGTAGAATTGTGAATTTAAGGGATCAAGATGATTTATAGCAGTATTACAACAATATATAGTTTGATTCTATGATTTCACGTCTTTCTGATTGATTCTGAAAGATTTAAAACACTTAAGAATAGCTGAACTAATACTTACTTGTTGGTAATAATGATTTAATAAATTTATAAGATGATTATGATGATTTGGAAAAAACAGCAAGAGGAGGCCTCTTTTAAGTCTAAGACAGCTCACAGAGGCGTGCCATGGAGCAAACTGAAAAACCAGTGAGTGAGAAAACAATAAACCCTTTTGGTTTATTGATTGCATCATTATTTGTCACGTAACATTATCATAATTACTTATTTGATGCTTTCACGTGACTACCAACCCCAATATGGTTAAGAATAAAAGGAGTAACACTTGTAAATCTTCTTTTATTCTAAAATAATCATTGATTTCTCAAATTTATCAATTTTATTGCCAATTTCATCACAGGTTGTAATTACTGTGAATTTTTGAAGATTCAGTGTTTCACGTAGAATAGCCAAAAATGGACTGTAAGTAAAACTTTTAATTTTACTAGTAAAACTGTAATTCTTTTTGGTTGTACCATAGATAATACAGTTCTCCTTTAGTTCTGAACGTTTCAGAAGGATTCATTAAGAATTGTATTTTTAATGAATTTTTGAAGTTTTTACCTCATTTCTACGTAGAATTGCAAATAGCAGTGTTTTGCTGGTTGCTATGAGGTAAATCAATGAATATGGGTCCCAAAAGGGTTTTAATTACTCTTTTGGGGTTTATCCATGGAAAGTCATTAGTAATTGACATGGTTACAGGAGTGTAAGTAGCTCATTACCTCCTTGGCACATCAAAATAGCAGGTTATTTGCTATTTTCTTATGATTTACAGTGTATGTAACTTGGTAACCAAGTTCCCAAAGAGGTTTAGTTTACCAATTGGGCTAAGATGAGCCATGGAACCAAGCTTTGGAGCTATCCATGCCTCTGGGGCCTCAGAAGTTGGGTACCCTGGCTCTCTTTGATGTCTTTTGTCCCCCTTGCCTATTTTTCACGTCAAAATAGAAATTTAAGCTTCAAGTGAGATATCCACTATGGGTGTACCAAAAGTGCATGTAAGAATACCATAATATTAAGTGCTCAAAACATGCATAACACTATTCTTAGTGTATATGTAACATGGGATTTCTCACATTCCCATTATTTTGGCGTGAAATTAAGAAAAACAAAAATTTTCACGGATCTTTTATGTGGTATTGATGATGTGGTGTTGAATTATTTTCCATTTTACCACCTCAAAGAGTTAATTTGAGCTTATTCACTCTATGGAGCTACCCTAGGTGAATTTTTGTGTAGAATCCAAATCTGGCCTTAAATCCATGGATTTACTTACTCAATAAAAAGTTATTCAACTTTTCTGAAATCAAAGATAATGAAATTTGAATATATGCATGACTTATGAGGTATGCATTATTCAGAATTTATTTTTAAGACAATTGTGGCCTATTTGGGTATGTAAAATATACCTCAAGGCTCACAATTAGTAAAACTATTTAAAGCAATAATAGGTTATGGGCCTTCGTCTGCCAGCAGCGTCGGATTTTTAATTTTTTAATTTTTTATTTTATCGATTATCATCTCCTATCTTGTACCTCTTCTGCACCTGAACACTGGCATCAACTACTCGTTCTGGGAAACTTTATTGATCTAACATGGGTGACTCATCCACAGATATCCCAAATATTTCAAGCTTAAAACTCCATGAAGAAAGTGATGCTGTGACCAGGGCCGCCAAACAGGCTGACTTGATCAACCGGTTTGTGATGATCGCTGAAAAGATCCAACCAAAATTATCGGTCACTGGCGCAAATTTCAACACTTGGTCTCGTAATATGTTAGAAGCTTGGGCCACCGTTTTCATTGGAGACATAACTTATTTTGATGAATCCTCCCGAGACCCCAATTCTCGACGAAATCTGATTGCATTAGCTTTTATTTGACATAGTGTTGAACGCCCTTTATTTGATTTCATTACCTAAAGATTATTTATGCCTAATGCAAGAAACATTTACCAAGCAATAAAGAACCGCTTCAATCGGGCATCCTGGTCTTCTATTGTTCATCATGCTGGTGTAATTTTCAACCCTGTCAATCACTCCTCTGATATCACTCAACACGCCTTGCGCCTTGGTGAAGCGATAGCAGCTATTGAAAATCAAATTGGAACCCTTGACAGTAACAAAATCATCATGCTATCCTTATTTTTCTCTCTACCGCACTTACGCAATCGAATTACTTGTGCCCTTGACAACAGAATGGTGGTAAACCCTTCCATTACTGTTCAACCGGAAGAAATCCTGGATATTGTCCGCCAAATGTCTTCTCAATCTTCGTTTTCCCCCATTGATGAGTCATCCCAACTCGCTCGAATTGAGACCTCCAAATGTCCGCCGGATAAGGGCAAATATTGTCCTCCCTCAAATTCCCGCCCTTGCGGTCATTTCCACCTGCCTCTTGGTCGATCAATGCACCCTCTCCTATTGCATCATGCTCTGATGATTGGAAAAAGAGGTGGCTGACTTCGAAGAATTCATGTTTCCACTGTTGTGGAGTTGGTCACTGGGCACCAGACTGCCCAATGCGACGGAAAGGTGCCATGGCTCGGGCCCAATCTTCTCAATGATCTGCTTCGGTTGCTGCAATCGGTGTTATCCCTATGTTTGAAAATACGGAGGTGTTGCTGGACTCTGGTGCCACCCATTCGGTTGTAGGAAACATTTCCCTCCTGGATAATCTTCGGCCTGCTAACATAAATTTATCTGTCGCCTCTTCACATCAATTTCATGTAGAAGGAATTGGAGAACTCCGATTGAATACGCCTTCTGGTCTCCTGCACATTCGGGATGTGCTATACTGCAAAGTCATTGATGGTATTATTCTTTCTATCGGCCAAATGATATCCCAAGGAATACATGTCTCTTTTTCATCTAAAACCTTTTCCTTTCGTCAAAATGATGTCACCTTTTCTTCGTTCCCCTAAAAAAATTGATGGTTTCTTCCTGTTTCTTTCCCTAGTTCTCCTGAAATATCTATCAAACCCCTATATACACCCGATACTCCTGCTCCGCCTGTTAACTTTCTTACTCGCCCAAACAATGGGAATTCTGATAACAGCTATCTATGGAACCAACACTTGGGTCATTTATCTATCCAAAACATTAGACGCTTGCTGAAATTCAATGCTGTTGATGGCCTTCCTCCTTTATTACTAAATGACACTAAAATATGTCATCCCTGCTCCCTTTCTAAAAGTGAACATTGGCCATTTCAATCTCCCAACCTGGTGATGCTATTATTGCCGATTTGATGGGTCCTCTCCCTTCTAGTCTTGACTTGAAGAAGTATGTTTTGATCGTTCAAGATCATTTCTCCAGGCTAGTAGCGGTAATACCTCTTGAAGATAAGGCTGACGCTAAACATCAATTACGTTTGTGGATGATTAAGTTTATGAATGTTACTGGAATCAAAATCAAGTGTTTGCGAACTGACAATTGCTCCGAGTTCAAAAATTTTATTCTATCCAGCTCTCTTAATGAACATGGCATTATCCATGAAACCTCAATCCCCTATGAGCATCACCAAAATGGGAAAGTTGAGCGGACGAATCGCTCCATTTCGGAAATGGCTAGAACAATGTTAATTGAATCATGTCTGCCCAAAGGGCTGTGGCCTTATGCCTTTCGTCATGCTGCCTGGATTTTTAACCGTACTCTCCATTCTGATGACATGCTTACTCCTTATGAACTAATTGCAAAAAAGCAGCCACCTTTCCCCCCTTTGCACGTTTTTGGTGCAAGGGGCTACATACATGATCAACTCTTTAGGAAGAACTTATCGGAGCGGGCTATTGTTGGATACCATCTTGGTGAAGCGCCTGACTCAAAGGGCTGGCTATTCTGGGTGCCTGATTGACAGAAAGTCGTGAAAGGTGCGAGTGTAAAATTCAATGAGTGCAGCTTCTTGAAGAACACCCTTTCCTCGGCGTCCTCAGCTTTGTCGATACAAGAAATATCTTTGATGATTCCATGATCAAGAAAGTCAAAGAACAGGACCATATGATCAATTTGGCTAATATTGTGTATGACCCAGTGACTGCTGCTCCTATCAATTACCATGAAGCACTTAAATCTGAAGAGGCTGATGATTGGCGTACTGCCATCAAGGAGGAGTTGGGGAGCATAGATGAACAAAAGGTTTTTGAAATATTGGACATAAGGGCCTCCCTGATGGAGGTTCCACGTGAAAGTATATTGAGTACTAAATGGGTTTTCACTAAAAAGTTAAAGCCACTTCGTTTCAAGGCTAGACTGGTTGCCTGTGGATTTCGTCAAATAGAAGGGATCAACTTTGAGGAAACATTTGCACCGACTCCTACATTTACATCCTTATGCCTCTTGTTCTCACTAGCTGTTGATAAAGGGTGGAGGGTGAGGACCTTTGACGTTAAGGTTGCTTTTCTCAACAGTCCTATTGATAAGCCGGTTTATGTATGGCCGCCCCAGGGCATGACTTTGCCAGCTCATTCCGTTCTGAAACTTAGAAAAGCCTTGTATGGAACCAAGCAGGCCGCTAGATGTTGGTGGCTGCACTTGCAGTTTATCCTTAGGGATATTGGTTTCATCGTTAATCAAGAGGACACTAGTACATATTATTTAGATTCGGCAGTGGGGCAAGCCATGTTATGGATTCATGTCGATGATGGTGCACTGACTGCTTCCTCAAAAGAACTGCTGGAGTCTCTTTCCTTGAAATTGGATGAAGCGCTTCAGATCAAATGGGATGAAAACGTCAACAACCTGGTGGGTATTTCCATCACGCCATTGATTGATGGCTTCAAATTCCATCAACCAGACCTCATTAACAAACTCCTGGATATTGACGATAGCAATATTACTGCCCGCTCACCCTTGCCAGTAAAGTTCTCGCTTGAGTCACAGAGCCATGGGGTGATGGACAAAGAATATTTGCGGAGGATAGGCATGCTTCTGTACATTGCACAGGGTTCTTGACCTGATATTTCCTATTCTGTCAATTACCTTGCTCGATTCTCTATGGGACCTGGCATTGATCACTGGAATGCTCTCCGACACCTCATAGGTTACCTTCGCTTTACTCCTGATAGGGGAATTGTTATCTCCAAATCAGCAGAACCTGTGATCCGCTGCTATGTGGATGCTAACTGGGGAGGTGAAGCCAGCTGCTCCACCCATGGTTATGTCATTTTGCATGGGACAAACCCTATTGCTTGGCAATCAAAGCGCCAAGCGACGGTTGCGGCCTCCACGGCTCAAGCCGAATATTTAGCCTTATCTTTCGCGGCCAAAAAATGCTTGTGGATCTCTCATTTATTCTCTCCTATTCTAAAGTCTCCAACTCCAATCTTGCTTTCCGACAACAAGACTGCAATAGGAATAGCAATGGATACCTTTAGTTGTAAACAGACCCGTCATTTGATCCGAGAATTCAACCTAATAAACGAATATATTGTGAAGGGCAAGATGATGCTTGAATAGATCCCCACAAAGGATCAACTGGCTGATATCATGACCAAGAGTTTGGGTTATGTATCTCTGAAAAAAGTAACTGATTCTATTACATACCGGTGTTAAAATGTGTTATGGAGGGGAGTGTTGTATCATCACGATACAGAATAAACTATGCTTATATTGAAACTAAAACCTAATAGATTATAGAGACAAACTTACATAACACATTTTATTTGTATTTAATCCTTAATCAAAAATTGATAATAAATCTCCTCAGGGGAGATCTTTTTATCAAATTCCTTCACTTATATTTTTACTAATTAATTTACATATATTTATCGTAACTACAGGTACGTATCCCAAAGGGGAGATCTTTTTATCAAATTCCTTCACTTATATTTTTACTAATTAATTTACATATATTTATCGTAACTACAGGTACGTATCCCAAAGGGGAGATCAAAACAAATTAATCGGATAGCTATATTTTATACACCTGTAATTACGATAATAGAGTAATATTAGTAAAACTATTTAAAGCAATAATACTGGAGGGCATTGAGTAGGGGGAGTCAATCTTTTCCGCAAATGCAAAATGTAAGACATCTCATATGTCACCTAAAGAGCGTGTGTGAAATTTCAATATGAGATGCCATTCCATATTTCCAGCAGCCCTCCGAACGTTGCCTTCTTGGTCAGTTTTGAGGGCCAATGGTGGGTTTTTGGTGGAGCAAAAAACCCGAGTTATTACAGGAGACAGAGGGGCTTAGTGTATGAGATACCACCAAATGCGGCTCACCTGTTTTCAAAATGGGATAATCTCGTTTTGTGATATCGCACGGCCAAATTCGGCAAAGATTGACTCCCCCGAGTGAGTGTGTGGTGTGTGCTGTGCATGCCCAAAAAAAAGGCTGCGCAGAACCTCACTGCTATCTGTTATACCGTGCAACGTAACTGATATACCACACGGGAAAACAGTAGTGAACCATGCCGTGGTTGTCGCTGTTTCATTGAAGTTGCAGAAGGTGTCTTGGTATGACCTGGATGCAGAAGGGTGGTAGGTTTGCCCACCCTCGATTGGTGGTGTTGCAGACTTTTACCCATGTCAGACAGTTGTCGGGGGGTGAGAAGTCTGTGAGAAATAGGATTAGTTGCCAGCGGCAATCCTGCGATGCTGGCGAGGATTGCGGTGCTCATGGGCTGAGAAAGCAGGACAGGTATACTCTTACTTAATGCCAGTCTGTTCTCATGATCAAAATCTATGGAAACGTACTCATCCCTCGTCAGTGTATCTCTATAGGCTCTGGAGAATCCTTCAGCATGCTTTGCTCTCAAGGATTGCACTCTTAACACGAAAAAAATGTTAAATAGGCTCAATTGCTCGCTGTCCATATCAGCCATCATCGCCAGGATGTTATCGAAAAATTTCTTATTGCACGCCTTCACAATTGCTTTCAGCTTGAGCTCGGTTCTCTGTATATCGCAGCCACTGACCGATTCTACAGGGGACGCCGTCACATGTTGGACACGTTACAAACTGCATCAAAACGGTACCGCCGGTGAGTTTGGGTGAACTTGTTTCTTAAATGCCGGCATAAAGCTTATTCAGAAAACTGCCTTCACAGAATGCTACACCGGCATTCATACGTTTTATTGCCCCAGTTCAGATTGCGGTAAGAGTCACCCCCCGTTATAAAACAACAGCCAGTCTTGCGGTTCCCCCTCTAGCAACAGTCAAAGATTACCTAGCTAGTCCTAATTGAAACAATAATTTTCTTTCCAATTTGTAGACGCCGATCAAGTGTTCTTTGAAGATTGTACCTCCCAAAATCATAAAATAAATTTCGCAAAAATTGTGGCATCTTACTTTGAAGTCGAATCCAGTTCAATTGGTAAGGATTCTAGTTTGACAGTTTCTCGAAATTCCTCAACGCTGAGACGTTTGATTTACTGCTTAGCGATCTTCGTGGGCACTGATGTCTCAACAAAGCGCAAACTGAGCTGGAAAGAAGCTACTTGTCCCAAAACTCGGAATACAGAGCGCCCGAGTAAGTAACTGGGTATTTTGAAGTTTTAACAAAATTCACCTAGCCAAAGAGCTTTGTAGTTGTGATCTAGTAACACTGAATTTCTGCTTTGTTTCGCTGCAGAGTGTGGCAATTGCGTCCGAGTGCAAAACTAGAGAATCAAGCATCAATAGAGCTGAGGTGCCGTTAATTTTGATTCTTATGTTATTGCCTCACACCTCAGGTAGTCTATTCCAATGAAGTATACTCTTCCCAGATTACTTTTCTACTACTTGAGCTCTTCAGGAATTCCGATTGTGGTTTCTTCTTTATCTACCCTCATATCATAGCTATTGATTTTTACTTTTCTAGCCAATCTGCGACCAATTTTACCTTTGAGCTGAATATTTTCTTCTTTGTAAATAGTCTCTACCTTACACCAGTCAATTTTCTTGGTAGTCCCATTCGTAGCGCTTATGCGAATATCCTTTGGAGTTCATTGTTTCCCTCTGGTCCTTATAAGGACTCCTGTCACCTTGTTATGTACAAATCATCTCATTGTGTCTCCTCTCTATCACTTTTTGCTATAGGTCCAAGTGCTGTCTCGCCTGTCCCTTTGATCTATGGCTAATACAATAACATCGTTCCCTCCTTGAGGATTAGTTTTTGTTTTTCATATTTGTGCTACTCGTTGTCACTCACAGCATAATTTGTCAGATTTGGATCATGGGGTTCATGCCTTATTACCCAATTTCTTATATTACGCAGACGTGCAAACTTAATTCTAAAGTACAGGCGCAGAGGATTATGATTTAATATTCAAGGGAAAATACATATTTGTGTCAATAAATGAAATTCTCCTCATGCCAATGACCATATAAAATTTGAGATTATTATCAGGCTCTGTTGGAATAGAACCTGCTTTTAATTCTATTAGATTCTTACCAAAATTCCTCATTTTTTCATGCGCAATGATATCTTTTTTGTAGCAAAAGGAAATACATTATACAAAAATTTTAAGCTTGAAAATCAAGGGTGAGTAGACATTATGCAGCCAGATGTTTCTCAAACTGACCTAAGCAATTATGAAATCTATAATTAATCTGCCTCTTGTAACAAATTTGAATTCAGGGATTGAAAAAAAAAATATTGTGGTATGGTGGTGAGCTCTGTATGACCTAATAAACAAGAACAATCAATCAAAGTATAAGGACTGAGTGATAAAGATTTGAATCTGGTTTTATGGCCTTTTTCAAAAAAATGAAAGAACAATAATTGAAATTATGAATTTAATCTGAGATAAAAGAGCTTCTGAAAATGAGAATAATTGCTTTTTGGAGCTTTGAGAAAAGAAAATCCCAAGCTAGAGAGCCTTTCCTCAAGGGGAAGGGAATAAAACAAACCAAGAGAACGTAATATGAATATTCAAAATGAAATATGCTCTTTGAGAAGCATCATTGGAAACCAAGATTCCTCTTCGGGAATACAATCCACTCATAAAAAAATCTCAACCTTCAATTTGGATACTATACATTAGTAATATTTAAAATAGCAATTATGAGCTTTTTGAGCTTGTCTGTAAAACAATGATTAGTATCTACTACTCCTCATACTCTATGAATTCTGTTTATGAATTAGTTTTCATTAGCTAACTAAGTATTGAACACAAATTTAATTTTACTTTCAAAATTATACATTCTACCATCTGAAAATTGATATTACATATATATTCTCTGAGTAAGACTTCAGAAGAAGGTGGAACCAAAGGAGAGACATTCAAAACCCCTACAAAAACAGTGGTATGAAAAAAAGGTGAATTCTTGTGATGTCTCTTCAACCTAATGTCTAAAAAATGCACAATTGAGGCTCTTGGATAAAATCAGGAAACTACTGTTTCAAATTGACGCTATAGAATAATTGTAAGTTTTGACTATTAGACTGTTAACAATACTCCTTATCATTAACAGTACTTTTAATGTCCTAAAATGAAAATATCATATAATTAAACAATATGACAACAAATAGAAATATAATTATTATCAATAAAAATATATTTAATATTTGAAGAAAATTATATAAAATAGAATTGATAGTTGATAAAACATTCAATGTTTGAATTATAATAATTGTAAGGTTTTACTATGAAACAATAAGTAACTATTACTAATGTTTTGCTTATTGTGCTGTGAATGTTCTTATTAAAGTAATAAATAAGATAAAGACCAATTATAATGGTAATACAAGGAAAATAAATATATTAATCTATTGATGGCAATTTATTATTTTTATAAACAAATAATAAATTCATAAAAAAATATTTATTAAATAATAAAAAACAATTAATAACAATAATATTACAAATATTAAGCTGAAATATCAAAATAAATATTATTGTTATTAATCAAAGAATTCTTCAAAATAATGATAAAGAGAAATTATTATAAAAAGGGAAAAGAAGCTAATTTCAAAACTTAATATAATAATTATGAATAATTTAAAGCCAAAAAATTTTAAATAAAACTTATTTTAATTGTATTCACAAATAAGGATAAAAGAAATTACAAATATTCATGATGTTACATGGAATTGAAGATTTTAGAGATAAATTAAAAAACAATTAAATATTGGTTCAATCATGTCAAAATCCATGATTCAAATACATCTGAACTTGATTCTTTATCAATATAATAGATCTATATAAAAATAATAAACTTATTACCTTTGGATGTAATATGTTAATGTTTTGGATGCATCTGAGGGGGAAATAGAGGTAAAAATAGCTCTATATATAGCAAGCTCCTCCCTGCTAGGGTCAAGAAGGCTTCTAGTAGATGTGTAATGATAATATCAGCTGTAATTGATTAGTACTTCAATGATTAGTGATGATTATATCAGAATTAAACACTCTTCTCTCATTACGACCCAATTATTTAAAGTTATCACTATAGCTCTTAGTTTTCTGAAATCATAGCCTTGGAAGAAGCCTCAAATTTGTGTATTCTACTGGTATTATTCTTAATATACTAGTATGCACCTGTTTAATCACTCATAGAACTTTTGCACTCAAAATAAGGTTAAAGTGAGTGGTCATGAATGATCATTTTTAATCTTAAACTTTGATCATTAATAACATTTGAGCTTTAGAGGCTACAGAAATTCAGAGAGTAAATTCTTCTGGTTTTGCGCATCCTTACCAAAGTGAAAAAAGGATTTTATTACATTATCAAAAATATATTTTTGATGATTTTTCTTGTAACTCATCTATTCTGTTGAAATATACTATTTCAAACTTCAAACCATGATTTCAAGGGGTTATACCTTGAATATGATGATGGGAATTACATCATCCTACATGTATGAACTATTAGAATATTAATATCTACTTTTTTAATTTTGGAGCATTTTAACAACAAAGTGGTTAACTGCTATATATAGTTTGCTCAATAAACCCTTGTAAGCTATAGCCTTGTGTATAACTTGACAAATAAAGCTTATATATGTATTTTTAGATTAATTATGTGGAAAATTTCATTTTTGTGTAACTCTTTATCATGCCCATTTAAAACAATATGAGCTGTCAAACACAAATATATGCATTGACCCTAAAAGTGCATATTTTCAGCTTATCTCAGTAAGTATTGACTTTTCAGATATGACAGTAAAATTTTATATTTGTAGTTCTCAATGGAGAATCCAATGCTTAAATTTATTTCACATTTTTGTTCATTGGTTTCTGAGATGGTCAAGTATTTGGTCTTTTCATGGCATTTTCACTTGCTTTAAGATAATAATTTCAATTCTTATTATTAAAATAAGTGTGGTAAAGTTGTTTTGTGCCCTTTTTTGGATATGTGGTCATATATCAAAGGCTCACATCCCCTACCACCACAAATTATTGTACCACAATCTGATATAGTTAGTAGGGATGTTATTGCTTTCCTACCTCTTCAATAGACTTTTTTTAGTCTTGAAGTTCAATAATTCTTAAATTTTTCATCTTCAGGTCTTCTTTCATGTTTAAATATTATTAATAAATTATAAGAATTATATATACCTTTCTCAAGTAGCCATTCATCTTCTTGAGTTGGGCTTCTATAACCTACAAGGTACTCCCTTTCTTTGTTGTTTCTTGTCCTGCTTTCATTAAGGACTTTCACAATTTTTTTTCTTCTCCTTCTTATAGAGGGGGGATTTTAAGGGGTGGTTTTTTTTCTTAGGGGAAACAACCCCTTATTCCTTGAGCTGTAAGGTTTTATCAGAATTACAAGGAAAGCTGGGTGTTTTTTCATCAATTCACCTGTCAATTCTAGTTGCAAAGCATTAGGGCCATGTAGTGCTTTCATCATGAAGGGACCTGAAAAGGAATCTATAAATTTCTTTGGGCCTTTGATGTTATTAAAGTTTAGAGTTGATACTGAGACCAAGTCTCCAACTTTGAAATCAGGTGGCTCATGACTTTTTTCCCATCTTTCTTTTGCATATTTGAAAGAATCTTGCAAAAATCTGTGTGGATGATTTCTTTTTTTGTCAAAAATTAGTTTGAAACTTCTTTCTGTTGCATGTCTATCCACTAAGTCCTTTTTGACAGTTTCATGAGGCAGTCTTGGATTCCAACCTTTTTCTGAAATTTTTGGTGTCTTTCCAGTTGAATAAGGAATTTATTTCCCATATGGCAGTTCAAGATCTAGTAGTAAAGTAAAGCAAAATGGACAAGACCATCAGACTGTTTGAAGTTTATTCCATAACTACAGAATCCTCTAACATTTGAATAATTCTTTCTGCTAAGCCATCAGCTTGTTGGTGGTAAGCTGTTCAGAATGATAACTATTATCCAAACAAGTTATGGAGATTTGTCCATAATGCTGAAGTGAATTGGGGATCTCTATCACTTATGATATTTTTGAATAAGCCTGTATGGCTAATAACTCTATTCCATATACTTATGGCTATGTCCATAGATTTATCATCTTTATGACATGGTAAGGACATTAAGGTTTTTCTGTACCTTCCATCTAATAGTAGGCATGCATTCAAACTCTTGTCTCCTCCTGGAGGTAAGGCTGTTACCCAACCCATGTGAACTATTTCCCATGGGGATTTTGGTCATGGTTTTGGATTATCATTCCAAATTTCTTGCCAGCGGCTCTGGTTACTTTTATACATTGGTCACAGGTTGGGAAGTACAACAAAACATCTTTTCTCCAATATGGCAACCAAGAGAAGGTTTTCTGTAAGATGTGTCTATGAAACTGTTGATAATATTACTATTGATAAATAATACTATGACTGTTCTTATGAAATATAATAATAGAAAGTATTATAGCCACAATTAAATAATTAAAGAATTAATTCTTGTACTTTGTATACACTACTAGTGATTATAACAGTAAGCAGTAATTGTCTACAAGAATCCATTACAAGAAGAATTTAATAATAAAAACTTCTTTTATTAAAATAATAAAATGCTTTTAATATATAACTATCTTTTGCAAGCATACTTATAAAGATAATTCTTGAAGAAAAATGTTACTAGGGAAACACTTTAAGAATTAAGATAAATTACTCACTATTAATCCAATTGACCTTTTTAGAAGATAGTAGTAGAGAGATTTCACGTAGAATTGTGGATTTAATGTATCAAAATTGATTTATAACAAGATTACAACAATATATAGTTGATTTCTATGATTTCACATCTTTTTGGTTGATTCTGAAATAATAAAACACTTGAGAAAAGTTTAAACTAATACTTATTTATTGGTAATAAAGGTATAATTGAATAATGTGATTATTTGGAAAAAACAGCAACAGGAGGCCTCTTTTAAGTCTAACACAGCTCACAGAGGCCTTCCATGGAGCAAACTGAAAAACCAGTTAGTGAGAAAACAATAAAACCTTTTGGATTATTGATTGCATCATCTGTTGTCACATAAGATTATCACAATTACTTAATTGAGGCTTTTAGGTGACTACCAACCCATTTATGGTTAAGAATAAAAGGAGTGACAACTTTAAATATTCTTTTATTACAAAATCATCATTGATTTCTCAAAGTTATCAATGTTATTGGAAATTAAATCACAGAATGTATTTTCTGTAAATTTTTAAAGATTCTGTGTTTCATGTGGAATCATCAAGAATGGACCTTAAGTAAAAAATTGAATTTTACTTATAAAAGTATAATTCTTTTTAGTTTTTTTGTGAAGGATACCTTTCTCACTTGGTGCTTAAAGCTTCAGAAAGATTCATTAAGAATTGTATTTTTAATGAATTTATGAAGTTTTTACCTCATTTCTACGTAGAATTGCAAATAGCAGTATATGTCTGGTTGCTATGAGGTATTTCAATGGATACTAGTCCAAAAAGGGTTTTAATTAATCTTTTGGCATTTATCCATGATAAGTCATTAAGATTGGAAATGGTTACAGGAGTCTAAGTTGCTTTTTACCTCCTCGGCATGTCAAAATAGCAGGTTATTTGCTCTTTTCTTATGATTTACTGAAGTTGTAACATGGTAAGCCAGTTCCCAAAACTTTTTAGTTTACTAATTGGGCCAAGATCAGCCATTGATGCGAGCTTTGGAGCTGTCCACGCCTCAGAGGCCTCAGAATTTGGGTACCCTGGCTCTCTTTGATGTCTTTTGTCCCCCTTGACTATTTTTCACATCAAAATAGAAATTCAGGCTTAAAGTGAGATATCCACTATGGGTGTACCAAAAGTGCAAGTAAGAATACCATAATATCAAGTGCCCAAAACATGCATAACACTATTCTTAGTGTAGATGTAACATGGTGTTTCTCACATTCTAATCTCATTATTTTGGCATAAAATAGAGAAAAACAGAAATTTTCTCAGATCTTTTATGCCGTATTGATGATTTGGTATTGAAGTATTTTCCATATTACCACCTCAAAGGGTTGATTTGAATTTATTCACTGTGAGCCTGTGAGGTATGTATAACATACCCATAAGGCCACAAATAACTTTATACACAGTTCAATTTGTCTTCAACAGACTCTTTAATTGAATTTAAAATAAAAAATAACAAAAAATTAGTATAAATGTTTTTTGGATAAAAAAAGTTATGAATATTATGTCATTTTTGGATTCTAAACCAAAAATAACCTAGGGTACATCCATAAGGTGTTATACCCAAAAACACTTATTTCTTATGTTATTAGAACAGTTAAGAATCTCACAGTACTAATGCAACTTTTTTAACATTTTTTTAAAATTGTTAAATTTAAGCATAAATAAGCTTAAATTTAAAGTTGCATAAGGTTTATGCAAACTTACCAAAATTTTAGTTAAAATTGAGGTGTGGTGTATATTTACTGACTCGGCTAAGGATTTGCCATACAGAATGTAAATCCTGGGTGAGCTCAATTTAAAAGGGTTTAAGGCCATAGTATGGCTTTAAATAAATAAAAGGGCAAAATCCATGCAGAAAGGTGGGACAAAGGAAAAAGACCAAATAGAGCTGGGGTACCCAACTTTTTGGATCTGCAAGGATTAAATTAAGGTTTTCCACCTGTATTGGAGGATTTTCAACCTTATTTAAACTTTAAGATGAGACTTTGATCCAACCTTAAAGTTTAAACTGGTTTTATCCCAATTTAGACAGGAATTTCAAGCTGCCAAAGGGTAAATCCAAATATGCAGGCTTGACTTTAAGGTTTTAAGAACTGTCAAATCTTAATTAAGCTTAAAACATTAAGGTTACAAGCCTTAAAAACCTTATCAAAAGTTAAGGTTTGGTGTGTATTGCCATTTTACATGGAAACATAGCAATAAATTCAAAAATTCATTAAAAATCCAATTCTTGATTGATTTGCTTGAAAATTTCACACAGCTTACAATT
Source organism: Austropuccinia psidii (assembly GCA_023105745.1). Taxonomy (NCBI): domain Eukaryota; kingdom Fungi; phylum Basidiomycota; class Pucciniomycetes; order Pucciniales; family Sphaerophragmiaceae; genus Austropuccinia; species Austropuccinia psidii. Next base: position 6,234,914 of record JALGQZ010000007.1, on the reverse strand, counting down.
TAATATTATTTATATATAAATCAAATTTCAAGTATCTTTTATAAATAAATTTCTTGGGTAATTAGCCTGGAAATTTACTCTTTTAATTAAAGCTCAAAGAAAATTATAATTTCTTTAAAAATTAATTAAAAATTGAGTTTAAGAGATTTCTGGTTGAAACTCTATTTTTAGGTTGTTCATGTGATGAACCTCAATATAAATAAGTTTATTTCTGTTAAAAACTTAAAATAATTAGTTTAAATGAGGATTAAAGTTACATGGAGTTAAGAATAACACTGATAACTTTAAATTGGAATTAAAAATAAGTTACCTTAAGTTAAGAGCTTTATTTTAAAGCCTGGTTTTTAAGTTTTGTCCTGAGTACGCCCTCTATATTCATTATGAAGCATGAGCGCTTCTCTGAAGACATAAAAAGAGTCTTTTCCTCACTGTTTTTGTCCATCATTCATTATTAATCCAATCATATTAGAAATTTAAACAGCTAAAGTTTTATTAAATATAAAATCTTATTATTAAATTAATTCTTAAGTTATTTGATTTTTTATTGATTTAAAATTAAAGAATTGAAATCATAGAATTCAGATTATTGTTTTCATCACCAATAATACATTTTATTATGTAAAATTATCATCTTAAATATCTTTTAAAAATCCACAAATTCCCCTTAAAAACTCTTTAATCATAATTTTTATTATAAAAAGTTGTTTTCTCTTTAAAAATATTGATTTTTGGCATGTTTTTAAATTATAATTATTATTTAATATAATAACTGTTGTTGTTTGACTTGTTGTATTAAATAAATATTATAAGTTTTCTCTAAAGGTTTATATCTTTTTTATCTAGTAGTAGTTTTTTTATATAGAATTTTATTCTATAAGAACTATTTCTGCACAGTGTGTGTTTTAATTATTTTATGAATAATATTTATATTATTTATAAGTGGTTAATATTCATATTTTCTACATGTAATTGTCTCATTAAGAGCTTTACACTTCTTATTGTTATAACTGTCAGTGACTATAGCAATAATAGAATAATTATGATTTATTATTATTATTATTATTTTATTATATTTTATAATAATAATTAGATTTATATTTTCTTATATATAATTATTTTTAATAATTATATTTAATTTTGTGGTTATAATATTTCATTATATTATATGTTTCTACTGAGGACAGTCATAGTACTCTTGATATTGCTACTATTATCAAGAGTTTCCTATACAAACCTTACATTCACTCTATGGAGCTACCTTAGCTGAAATTTTGTGTTAAATCCGAATCTGGCCTTAAATCCATTGATTTACTTACTAAATAGAAAGTTACTCCTCTTTTCAGAAATAAAAAATGATAAATTTTGAATTTATGCATGACCTATGTGTTATGCATAGATCAGAATTTATTTTTTAAGATAAGTGTGGCCTATTTGGGTACGTAAAATATACCTCAAGGCTCACATTTGCTCCCACCAAGAAATAAAATTGTACTAAAATTTTATCAAAGGTATAAAGAAGAAAAAAGGCCCCAAAGGGGGTTAATGTCCACTGTCCAACCTCTTTTTATTACTCAGATCAAGTAATTTAAAGCACATTTATAGACATATTCAGGCCTGTGGCCTTCTTTCATGTCTAAATCTTCTTAAGAGTTTATCTGAGTCAGGTATTTCTGATCCTCCCAGCCATTCATTCTCATGTACTGGGTTTCTATATTTGACAAGATATTCTCTTTGAATTTTACCCCTAAGTCTCCTTTTTTTAATGAATTTCTGTATCTTTTTGTCTTCATTCTGTTCCACTGGTGGTAAAGTCAAGGGAGTTGGGTTCCTTAAAGGAAACAATTCTTTGTCATCTGGTTGATAAGGGTTTATCAGGTTGACTGGAAAGGTTGGGTGTTTTTTTACCAATTCACCACTCAATTCCACTTGAAGTGCATTGGTTCCACGTAAGGCAAAAATAACAAAAGGTCCTACATAAAAATCTTTAAGTTTTTTTGGGCCTTTGATATTATTAAAATCCAAGGTTGAAACCAGAGCTAAGTACCCTACTTTGAAGTCTTGTACTTTGTGACTCTTGTCCCACTTCTGTTTTGCATAGTCAAAAGCATCATTCATACTTTGTTTTTCATGATTTTTCACTTTATAAAGAATTTTCTTGAATCTGGAAGCTGTAAGATGAATGTCAATCAAGTCTTTCCTCAGTGTATCCTCTGGGAGTCTTGGATTCCATCATTTTTCTAAAATAGAAAAAGTTTTACCTGTGGAAGAATGGACTGATGTCTTATATGCCAATTCCAATGCAGGTATCAGAGTGCACCAGTCATTGGTAAAGCCATCTGAGTCTTTGAGTTCTAATGCATAAGCACAAAATCTCCTGATCATGTCTGCTAAAGTCTTAATAATTCTCTCTGCTAGCCCATCTGTTTGAGGGTGATATGCTGTAGAGAATAATAACTTAGTCCCAAACAATCTATGAAGATTGGTCCAAATTGCAGATGTGAACTCGGGATCTCTGTCACTTGTGATATTCTTAAATAGTCCTCTAGGAGAAATAACCCTACACCATAGAAGAAGAGCTGTATCCATAGCTGTGTCATCTTTATGACATGGTAAGAATATGGGAGTTTTGCTATATCTATCTACAATGACTAAGCATGCATTATAGCTGTTGTCACCACTTGGAGGAAGTGCTGTGACCCAATCCATGTGAAAAACCTCCCAAGGGGATTTTGGTTCTTGAACATGGATCATAAGTCCAAATTTCTTGCCTGTAATCCTGTTTGCTTTTTGGCATCTGTCACAGGTATGGCAATATTCAATGGTATCTTTTCTCTAAGATGGCCATCATGCACAGTTCTTCACTTTTTCAAGTGTTCTGTCCTCTGACAGGTCTCCAGAGTAGATGCTATCATGGCATTCATGAAGAATGGTATTGATAAGCAATCTGCTACACAATGTCATTACACCAGAATTTTTTTTCTGTGGTAAATAATCCCATCAAACAAGTGAGATCTTCCTTCAGAATAGGAATTATTCAAACCTTCATCCAGTTCATTGAGTGAAGATGTATCTTTGCAGTCTTTATCTAACAAGGAAGTCAAGATATGGAAATTATTGCCTTGCTTATAAGATTCTCTGACTTCTTCAAAGAACTCAACCCCAATATCAGTTATGTTAGTTCCTTCAATTGGAATCTGTGGTTCTGCTTCCAAAGGTACGTAAGTTGAATTATCAGGTGTATTGGCTACTGCCCACCTTCTAAGTCCATCACCAGTCTTGTGAATGTTTCCTGCTCTATGAACTATAGGCATGTTTCCTCTATATTTTTGAATGGCAATTTTCCATCTCAACATATGTCTATTGGGAGCTTTCATGTTAAGAAGTGATTTCACAGCCTTACAGTCAGTTATCACTACAAAAACACTTCCATCAAGATAATAGTGAAATTTATCAAGTGCTAATACAAAACACAAGCACTCCATTTGTCTTGCACCATATCCAGCTTCTGTTGGTTTGATTTGCCTTGAGGTGTAACAAACCGGTCTTTCTGTAGGTTTATCATCAAAAATTGGGACTTGATGTGGGGCTGCCCCTAATCCATCTCCACATGCATCAATGTACAATTAAAAAGGTATATTCCAGTCAGGCATGAAGAGTAAAGGTGCTTCTGTAAGAGCTTTCTTATCTTATTGTAAGCTTTAATTCTCTCCTGTGTCATCTCAAATACTGCTTGTTGATCACAGATTCTATAGAATGACTTGGCTAGAATTTCAAAGTGTTCCAAGTGTTGCATATAATAACTGGAAAATCCTAGAAAAGACCTTATTTCTTTCTTATTCTGGGGTATTGGCTTAAGTAACACTGCTGCCACTTTATTCTTATCAATACCCAAGCTTAAACCAGAAACAATATGTCCTAATGTTTTGAGTTCTTCCAAACCAAAATTGAATTTCTGGAGTGAAATCTTCATATTCACTTCTGCAACTTTGTAAAGTACTCTTGAAAGTCTCTCAAGGTTCAAAGACCATGAATCAGAACATATGATGAGATCATCAATATAAATGATAAGCCATCCTTCAGATAATTTTGCGGGGAAGATGGTCTTCATCATTCTTTGATAATGAGATGGTGCATTCTTAAGATTTAATGGCATTCTAAGATACTCATAAATAGCACAGTGAGTGATAATTCTAACTAATTTCTTAGATTTAGGTGTCAAAAAATTTTGGTGGAAGCCTTTCAATGAATCCATTGATGTTATATACTTGGCTTTAGACAATTGGGTCAAGGTCTCTTAAATTCTAGGAATTGGATACCTACCTGGAACTGTGTAGGTATTTAATGCTCTAAAATCTCCAACCATCTTTGATTTATCATTATGCCGAGCAATGATAACAGGTGTTGTCACTTCAACTTCTTCATTATGGCCTACGTTCCTTAGTATACCAAGTTGGATCAATTTGTGGATATTTTTTTCCAAAGCTTCCCTAGCTCTGAGACTGGCTGGATAAGCTGGTCTCCTAAGTACTGGAGGATACGGTCTGTCAATATTAAGAGTAATATCAACTTCATGTTCTTTTATAGCACCTAATGGTTCATTATAAGAGGCAAATGCATTATTGTATGTGTAGAACACATCAATAAGTTCATGTCTCATCTTTTATGACAATGATGGATCAATTTGTGCTTCAACAATTATATTAGCCACAAATTCTTCCTTATAAGTATCTTTTTTAAAAGATAAAATTGATATTTGTTTTGGTATATTGGAAAAAGCAAATTGCTGTCTTGTCTTTTCTCCAATTGTGAAATATCTGTCTTTATGGTTATTGATGTAAATACCATCAATATTCAAGTAATAATTTCCAAGAATGATGCGCTGAGATGTGCAATTGTCCATTACTAAAATATCAGCTTTCATTCTAATACTTCCTTCTGGGTGTGGAAACACAAGATTAGTGTCCAATATACCTAAAGGGTACATATTATTACTGGATTTACTAAATTGTTCACCCTCTATTGGTAATAGATGATTTTTCCATCCAGGGAGTATGATTTGAAAATAATCTTTGCCCACACAAGTACAAAATGCTCCTGTATTCAAATTTACTTTGGCTTCAATATCAGTCATCAGGATTGATGTGATACAAGATTCTCCAGCAGTGTAAGGTGTGGATATGAAACTTTGATTAAAAATCAAGTACTTTTCCTGTCCTCAAAATTTGTATAAGGTAAAAATTCAGTTAAAAATAGTATGTAATATTATTTTTAAGAGAAAACACGCCAATTTTATTGTTTATAACTTTATTAGTATAAAACAATAATATTATAAAAATTTATTGTTTTACCAACAATAAAAATTTATCCAAAAAATACTCTACAAGAGATATTTTAAGGCTACAAAAGAAATTTCTTCAAGAGCAATTTCAATTGGAATTAATTGAGCAAAGAACTGCAAGCAATTAATTAAAGAACAGAGTCTTTAAAAAGAATATTAAAGAGAAAACACGCCCAAAAGTGACCAGAGTGAATTTGGAAACAAAGTGACAAAGTTAACAGTGATGAAAGATGCTTTAATTCACTTTTGGGGTGGTTCAGGGGTAAAAATGATTATAAGAGTTACAAACAATGATTATAATGATTTTTTCACGTGGTTAAAAGGTTTAAAATGATTTAAAAGAGGTGGTTGGAATCTTTTATTGATTGGTTTAACAGTTTTAAACTAATTAATAAAAGGAAAAGATTCTAACATGAAGAGAAAAGTGGGGCAAAGAAGACATTCTTTTATAGCCATCAATTCTCTTACTCCAAAAGTAAAATTTACTCTTGTCAGTCGTGAAAAACAGTCTGACAACAGAAAAGCCAATTATGGCATCATTGAACCCTGGTTTAGGCCAAAAAAGGGCTGGTTTAAGCCATTTTTAGCCATTTTTAGCCATTTTAGACCCTTAAATCAGCCATTGCTATAGAAATATCAGGCCTAGAGCCTTCAAAACACGTCAGAATGTGTGTAAGAGGCGTAGAAACCAGTTAAAACTGTTTTTACTATGGTTGTTTTATCTTAAGGGTAGTTTTACCCTCTTGGCAACAGCTAAAACTACCCCAGTTGGTATCAAAACCTCATCATCAATTGAGTCCACAGACCCTGTAACTCAATTCCAGGCCAAAAGTGATGAACTTTTGCGTGAATTTTGACATCCCACGCCTGTAAGCAAGGATTTTGGGGGTCTAGCTCCCCCTTAGAGCTGGAGTTCCTTTTCCCCCCCAATTTTAATCTTTCCAATTTATTTTTCCTTTAATTCCTCATCATGTATTATACTTATAATTTACATATGTAATTCAATTCAATTGTACAGTACAATACAATAATAATTGACACCTCATATGTAAATTAAAGTTCACTTATGTAATACACGCGCACATTTTGACATTTCAATTGAATTCAATTGAAAATACTTCAATTCCTCATAACTTCTAAACTAAACACAACACCTCAATTTTAACACAAAAATTGATGTTTAACACCACATGTGGTGTGAATTAAATTAAAGTTTTGAGGATTTTCAACTTTTGTATTGAAAATACTAAAAACTTAATTTAAGCTTATTTAGAGTTGAGTTACAAGAATTTCACTCAGAGGTGACCCCACCTGATTTTTTATGAGGAATCCAATGGTGAAATAATTTTTATATGTTTATTTATTGGATAAAAAGTTATAATAATTTTTATTTAACTTTTTTCCAAATTTATTTATTTTTTCACAATTTTGTTAAAATTTCATTTTTACTTAATTTTTTCAAGTATAAATGTAATTTTATACTTACAAAATTTAATGTATTTTTATTTTTAAATTGTAATTAATTTTTTATTTTTAATATAATTTTATATTTTTATTTTTATTTTTATTTCAATAATATAAATAAATTTATTTTATTTATATTAATATGTTATTTTTTATATTTGTGGTCTTTTGGGTATATGAAATTACCTCTAAGGCTCACATTCCCTCCCCCTAAAAAAGAATATTACTTTGTAATATTGCTATTTCTAGTGTGTCTGAATCTCCTTAGGAGTTTGGTAGCTTCTGGTATATCTTTTTCTTCTAACCATTCATCTTCACAAGTTGGGTCACTGTACCTAACAAGGTATTCCCTCACTTTCTTGGTTCTTAATTTCCTTTCTTTAAGAACTTTGGTAATTTTCTTAGTACCAGATGTCTCAATAGGAGGTATAACTTGGGGAGCTTTATTCCTTAAGGGAAATTTATCAGCATCACTAGATTTATATGGCTTCACTAAGCTCACTGGAAATGTAGGATGCTTATTACTAAGTTCTTCAGATAACTCTACTTCAACAGCATTGTCTCCATGGAGGGCTTTAATAACAAAAGGTCCTGCAAAGGAGTCTTTGAGCTTTTTACATCCTTTGATGCTATTGAAGTTGGTGGTGGATACTAGTACTAAATCTCCTGCCTTGAAATCTGGAGTGGCATGAGATTTGTCCCATTTATCTTTAGCATATGCAAATGAGTCTTCCATGCATCTTACTGCATGCTTTCTGGCTCTGTCTAGCATTCCTTTGAAGCTGGCAGCTGTAGGATGTATCTCAACTAAATCTTTCCTCAAAGAATCTTGGGGTAGTTTGGGATTCCATCCTTTTTCCAGAATAGCAGGAGTCTCATTGGTACTGGCATGAATGGATGTTTTGTATGCCAGTTCCAGTGCAGGAAGAAGAGTACACCAATCATGGGTGAAACCATCACTATCTTTAAATTCAAGGCCATATGCACAGAATCTTCTCACCATATCCTCTAAGGTTTGAATCATTCTTTCAGCCAGACCATCAGTTTGTGGGTGGTAGGCTGTGGAGAAGGATAATTTTGTCCCAAATAGTTGGTGAAGATTTGTCCACAGTGCTGAGGTGAATTTAGGATCTCTGTCACTAATGATATTTGTAAATATGCCAGTCCATGATACTACTCTATTCCATATCAGAAGAGCTGTATCCATGCCTGTATCATCTTTGTGGCATGGTAAAAAGATTGGAGTTTTACTGAACCTGTCTACAATTACTAGGCAAGCATTATAACTTCTGTCACCACCTGGTGGTAGTCCTGTTACCCAATCCATATGGACAATTTCCCAAGGTCTGCTGGGTTCTTGGATTTTTATCATATTTCCAAGTCTCTTGCCAGTGGATTTGTTTGCTTTTTGACATCTGTCACAGGTTTTGCAATACTCTGTCACCTCTTTTTGCCACATTGGCCACCATATACAGGTTTTTACCTTTTCTTTTGTTCTGTCTTCAGACAGATGTCCTGAAAAAGGGCTGTCATGGCATTCTTTCAGCACAAGATTGATTAGTGACCTGTCCACAACTGTCATAACACATGTGTGCTTCGTTCTGTGGTAAATTATACCATCCAGTAGGTGAAATCTTCCTTCATCATAAGATTTTTTCCATACTTCATCCAATGCATGTGTAAGAGAGTTGTCTTTACAGTCCTTGTTAAGTAATTGGCATAAGATGCTACAATTCTTATCTTGAGTGTAACTGTTTCTGACTTCTTCAAAGAAGGTGGTGTTTAAGTCTGTAACACTTATCCCTTCTATTGGAATTTGTGGGGAGGCTGCTTCTGGTACATAAGCAGGATTATCAATATCATTTGGTAATGGCCATCTGCTTAGTCCATCTGCATTTTTATGAATATGGCCATCTTTGTGAGCAATAGTCATATTTCCCCTATATTCTTGTATGGCTATTTGCCATCTAAGCATATGTCTGTTGGGTGTTTTCATGTTCAGAAGTGATTTAACAGCGGTACAATCTGTTATTACTTCAAAGACACATCCTTCTAGAAAGTAATTTAGCTTTTCTAGAGCCCAAACAAGGCATAAACACTCCATCTGACTTGCTCCATATCTGGCTTCAGTAGGTTTGATTTGCCTAGATATGAAACATATGGGTCCTTCTACAGGTTTATCATTTATGATCTGAACTTGGTGAAGTGCAGCACCTAGCCCATCTCCTGATCCATCAATATAAAGCTTAAAGGGTAGCTTAAAGTCTGTCATCAGTAAGAGTGGAGCAGTGGTCAAGGCTTGTCTCAAAGATTCAAAGGCTTTTACTCTGTCAACTGTCATTTCAAAGACTGTGTCTTTGTCACATAGCTTATAAAGAGGTCTTGCCATGGATGCAAAATCTTTAATGTGCTGCCTGTAATACCCTGCAAAACCCAAAAATGACTGAATTTCTTTTTTGTTTTGAGGCATGGGCTTAAGCAATACTGCTGCAACCTTGTTTTTGTCAATTCCAAGAGATAAACCAGATACTACATGTCCTAGTGCTTTAAGCTCCTTAAATCCAAAATGGCATTTCTTTAAAGAAATTTTCATATTGACAGATTGAATTTTTGTCAAAACCCTGGACAGTCTGTACATATGTTCTTCCCAAGTTTTGGAGCAGACTATAATGTCATCAATGTAAATGATTAACCATCCTTCTGAAAGTTCTTCAGGGAAGATTTCATTCATCATTCTTTGGAAGTGTGAAGGTGCATTTTTGATACCAAAGGGCATTCTTAAATATTCATAAACTCCACAATGAACAATGATTCTCAAATATTTTCTTGCTCTTGGTGTCACCACATTCTGATGAAATCCTTTGAGGGCATCCATAGTGCTTATATATACTGCTTGAGATATTTGAGTGAGGGCAATTTGGATCTTTGGAATTGGGTATCTGTCTGGAACAGTATAAGTGTTCAGAGCTCTAAAGTCCCCAACCATTCTAGATTTTCCATTATGCCAAGCCACTATGACTGGTGTAGTTATTTCTACTTCCTCATTGTGGCCCACTTTTCTTATTACACCAAGGTCTAGAAGTTCTTTAATATGGCTTTCTAGAGCTTCTCTTGATTTTGGACTTGCTGGATATGCAGGTCTTCTTAAGAGTGGTGGATAAGGTCTCTCAATATTAAGGATAATATCAACTTCATGACCAATAATTGCCCCTAGGGGTTCTTTATCTGAGGCAAATGCTTCTTTATGGTCATATAAAAGAGAATAGAGTTCATTTTCTTGTTTATCACTCAAATGAAGGCTTATTTCAGCTTCATTTAAGTGTTCAGACTTGAATTTCTCTAACTCTAAGTTGACTGGTGATACTTTGTTTACTGTAATTTGTCTTTTAAATGGTAAAAAGGCAAATTTTTGGTGCTTATTGTCTCCAATAGTAAAGTATCTGTCTTTGTTGTTGTGTAAATCTATGCCATACATGATTAAATAATCATTTCCCAATATGAAATGGGTACTGGAGCAATTTTCCATAACAACAAATTCAACAGTGATTCTTAAATTCCCATTTATGTGTGGGAATATGACATTGGTCTCAAAAATTCCTAATGCTTTCATTGGGTTACTTGCACTATTGAATTTTATGCCATCAATTGGCAATAATTGATCTTCAAAGTTTGGTACACAAGTTTTAAGAAAAGATTTACCAACACAAGAGCAGAAGGCTCCTGGGTCAAGAAAAAGTTTAGTGGGTTTGTTGTCAATCACCACTTCTGTTATACAGGAGTTACCAGCTGTATAACCTTTCCCTCTGTTTGGTTTTGTTTTCATAAGTTGTGCATCTTGAACTTTTGATAAATCAAGTTGACCATTGCTCAATTGTGGCAAGTGGGAATAAGATTCCATGATGTCAAAAGTGGCATTGATATTTTCTATATCTTTTGAAGATTCAGAAAATATGGATGACTTATCATCTGAATTGTCTTCAATTATGTCTTCTTTTTCAACATCTGGGTCTTTTTCAATGTCAATTTCATTGATTTTCCCCCTTTTTGGACATGTATTGGCTAAATGGGTGGTGCTTTGGCAAATATGGCACTTTCTGATTGTATCTGCAGATTTATACTTAATATTATTAGAATTTTCTTTGGGGTTTTTGTCCACAGAATCTTTCCAAGGTGTATTAAACCTTGTTTTGAGATTCACCCTACTAGAACCAATTTTGGTTCTGGTGGTTACTTCTTCCAATATATTGATAATATCCTCTGCTGAAGATTGTTCAGTAGTCCTGCTTTTGACAGCATTCTCTAAGTCACCTCCACATTGCCTCAGAATTTTTCTATGGATCATAAATTCTGACATGTCAGGATATAATGCTGTTAATCTGTCTTTTTGTTGGCAAAACCATGGTAAAGCTTTGTCTTTATCAGCATTAAATTTGGCAGATTCAAAGGCTGTTTCAACTTTAAACCTCCAAGCATCATTTGCCCATTTGTTGATGATTTGGGTTTTCCACCAAGTCCAACTCTGGTGTCCATGTGCTTGTCTTATTTTGATGTACCATCTGTGAGCTGATCTGGTAAACAAGGTGTTAAACCTGGCTGTTACCAATCTGTCTGGTAATTCAAAATCCTCTTTGATCATGTCAATACCTCTAATGAATTCCATATGGTCATATTTTCCTTCACCACTGAAGTGAGGCCATTCTTTAAGTTTTGGAACCTCCTTCAAGAGTGCTTGGCCCATTGATGGTTCCAAGTTATGAAGAGAAGTAGAAAATTCATCTTTTAACTGTGAATTTTCAATATCCAATACTTGTGGATTAGGAATCCTTGCCCCCTCATTTTGGTTCAGAGGTGTAGACATTCTTGGAAAGGTGTTCAGCAGTTGTTCAATATCATTCATTTTACTGTTGTTACACCTCTGTGAATTTCTTAATTCATGTTGTAGGCTTTGTATAGAGTCTATGACATTCTTTTTATGATCATATTCTTTATATGTAAGCTCATTCCATAATTCTGTTTGTTTAGTATTATCAGATATAACTTCATTTAACTTTATTGTTAATTTTGATATTTCCTCTTTTGAGGTATCAAAATGCTTTTTCAAGGCAATTGTATTTGTCTTTACTTCTGCAAATGATTTTGAGATATCATCAAGAGCTTTTTTATTATCTTCTTTGATAGTGTTTATGGCTTGTTTTATTCTTGTTTCAATTATGTCATCAATATTGAATTTAGAATATTTGTCTGTTAATTCTTTAATAATGGCAGATTGTTCATTTATCTTAGTGCCAAAAGAATTATCATTATTGGAAGTTTTTATTGTTCTTAAAACTATTTCAAAGCATTTAACTGTATCATTTATTTGGCTCAGACTCAAGTTATTTGTTTTAAGATTGTCACAAATTGATGTATTTTTATCAGAAAGATGACATTTTACGTCAGAAATAGCTTTATACAACTGTGGAATACAATTAAAAGTATCAGAAATCATTTTTGATATTTTAATCTGGCTTCCTCCTTCTTCTGTAATTCCATCATGGTTCTGGCCATCTGAAATACATTTTCCATGGCATCCTGTTGAATCTTTGGGATTCTGTAGCCCTGGCTGTAAGGTTTTGGAGCTGGTGCTTTCCCTTTGCCCTTGTTTGGAGGTTGTGGCTGCTTTTTCACGTTGGAATTGCTGCTGCTGGCCACTGGGGCTGTTTTTGGCACTGGTTTGGGTGGTGGAGGGTTGTTTTTCCTCCATTCTAGTGTCAAAAGCATCATGTTTTTCTTCTCCATCAATGGATGCCATCCATTGAGCAATTTGCAAGTATTGGGATGGCCCAGGAATTTTCTCACTGTCAGGTAAGAATTCATGCAATTCTTCCACAGGTCTGCAAGGATTTGGTACTCCTTGAACTGGAGTGCATTGTTGTATGCACTGTGGCTGGCTTTGTATATGTCCACAGAGGCTTGTTGTGGCGGTGTCAGCTCTTTTTGAAGGTAAAATGGTATTATCAGCTTCAGAATGACCCATTTTAGTTGTTTGGAAGTCATCAACTGACCCTTTTCCTTCTGTACCTGGTTGGCCTCTGCCATAATCACGTCTATCACCTTTTTGGGAGCTGCTTGAGGGGCTGTAGCTGGCTCCTGACCTGGTTGAAGGCATAATTCTGGTTAAAAAGGCTTAAAATAGTATTTTTACGTCAAAAACTTACTATTTGCCAAATTCTTAGCTTTCTGAAGGGTATTACTTATGTCCAAGTTAATTAATTCAGAAGATATTGGTTCAGGTTGGTTATTTTGAGTCACAATAACAGTACTATTATGATCAGAATTAACAGTACTGGCAGGGATAATGCTGGTTACTGTTGAGGCTGTTTCAATGTTTTCTTGTCTTAACACGTTGTCAGACACTAAAATTAATGAAAAAGCCAATTAATTAAGTAAAAAAAAGATATTTCAAAAAAGAAATAAAAAATTTAAGCCTCACTTATAATATGAAAAAAAATTATTTTTTATTGATTTTTTGAATTATAAGTATTTTTTATATGTTTTTAAATTTTTCAATATAAGAAAAAAAGATTTAAAAAGAGTAAAAAAAATATGTCACAGGTAAAATATCACGGCTGGGCCCTCAAATGTAAGGTGTGGATATGAAACTTTGATTAAAAATCAAGTACTTTTCCTGTCCTCAAAATTTGTATAAGGTAAAAATTTAGTTAAAAATAGTATGTAATATTATTTTTAAGAGAAAACACGCCAATTTTATTGTTTATAACTTTATTAGTATAAAACAATAATATTATAAAAATTTATTGTTTTACCAACAATAAAAATTTATCCAAAAAATACTCTACAAGAGATATTTTAAGGCTACAAAAGAAATTTCTTCAAGAGCAATTTCAATTGGAATTAATTGAGCAAAGAACTGCAAGCAATTAATTAAAGAACAGAGTCTTTAAAAAGAATATTAAAGAGAAAACACGCCCAAAAGTGACCAGAGTGAATTTGGAAACAAAGTGACAAAGTTAACAGTGATGAAAGATGCTTTAATTCACTTTTGGGGTGGTTCAGGGGTAAAAATGATTATAAGAGTTACAAACAATGATTATAATGATTTTTTCACGTGGTTAAAAGGTTTAAAATGATTTAAAAGAGGTGGTTGGAATCTTTTATTGATTGGTTTAACAGTTTTAAACTAATTAATAAAAGGAAAAGATTCTAACATGAAGAGAAAAGTGGGGCAAAGAAGACATTCTTTTATAGCCATCAATTCTCTTACTCCAAAAATAAAATTTACTCTTGTCAGTCGTGAAAAACAGTCTGACAACAGAAAAGCCAATTATGGCATCATTGAACCCTGGTTTAGGCCAAAAAAGGGCTGGTTTAAGCCATTTTTAGCCAATTTTAGCCATTTTAGACCCTTAAATCAGCCATTGCTATAGAAATATCAGGCCTAGAGCCTTCAAAACACGTCAGAATGTGTGTAAGAGGCGTAGAAACCAGTTAAAACTGTTTTTACTATGGTTGTTTTATCTTAAGGGTAGTTTTACCCTCTTGGCAACAGCTAAAACTACCCCAGTTGGTATCAAAACCTCATCATCAATTGAGTCCACAGACCCTGTAACTCAATTCCAGGCCAAAAGTGATGAACTTTTGCATGAATTTTGACATCCCACGCCTGTAAGCAAGGATTTTGGGGGTCTAGCTCCCCCTTAGAGCTGGAGTTCCTTTTCCCCCCCAATTTTAATCTTTCCAATTTATTTTTCCTTTAATTCCTCATCATGTATTATACTTATAATTTACATATGTAATTCAATTCAATTGTACAGTACAATACAATAATAATTGACACCTCATATGTAAATTAAAGTTCACTTATGTAATACACGCGCACATTTTGACATTTCAATTGAATTCAATTGAAAATACTTCAATTCCTCATAACTTCTAAACTAAACACAACACCTCAATTTTAACACAAAAATTGATGGTTAACACCACATGTGGTGTGAATTAAATTAAAGTTTTGAGGATTTTCAACTTTTGTATTGAAAATACTAAAAACTTAATTTAAGCTTATTTAGAGTTGAGTTACAAGAATTTCACTCAGAGGTGACCCCACCTGATTTTTTATGAGGAATCCAATGGTGAAATAATTTTCATATGTTTATTTATTGGATAAAAAGTTATAATAATTTTTATTTAACTTTTTTCCAAATTTATTTATTTTTTCACAATTTTGTTAAAATTTCATTTTTACTTAATTTTTTCAAGTATAAATGTAATTTTATACTTACAAAATTTAATGTATTTTTATTTTTAAATTGTAATTAATTTTTTATTTTTAATATAATTTTATATTTATATTTTTATTTTTATTTTAATAATATAAATAAATTTATTTTATTTATATTAATATGTTATTTTTTATATTTGTGGTCTTTTGGGTATATGAAATTACCTCTAAGGCTCACAAGCAGTGTACCCTTTACCTCTAGCAGGTTTGGTCTTACACATCCTGGCATCCGGGATATTGATCAGGTCATGAAAATCCTCACTGTACTGTGGTAAGTGAGTATGGACTTCTGTGACTTCAAAGAAAGCTGTAATGTTCTCAATGGGATAGTCCTCTACTGGTGTATCTTCAGAGATTGCAGGATCTAGGTCAGATTCCGCTTTCTCTTCAGTACACTGAGATTCTTGAATTACTTGAACTTCATTGATATTTGTCTTTTTGGTGCAATTTTTGGCTAAATTTCAAGTTCTTCCACATTTATGACACTTAAAGACAGGTTTTTCAGGTTTTCTGTCTTCTCTGGGAATAAGTGGGACCATTTTGGACTCAATGGGAATTTTAGTCCAGGTTTTAACAATTCTTGTTCTAGTAATGATGTCTTCCATTGCATTAATGTAATCCTCTTTTGAACAGGGTTCTACACATGTGCACTTGATAGCCTGTTGCAGATCTCCTCCACATTTTCTTAATATTTTCATATTAATCATGGTGTCAGACATATCTGGGTGTAAAGCAGATAATCTGTCTTTCTGCTTGAAAGCCAAGTAAGTGGTGTATCCTTTTCTGAGTTAAAAATGGCACTTTCAAAAGCATTTTCCATTTTAAACCTCCAAGAATTTTTGGCCCATTTGGTAATCACTTCATCTTTCTACCAAGACCAATCATGTTTTTCATGATCTTGTCTTGTCTTGTAATACCATTTCTTTGCAGTTCTTGTAAACAGAGAGTGTAATTTGCCCACGATAATTTCATCAGGTATGTTAAAGTCTTCTTGTAACATATCAATAGTTCGGATGAACTCAATAAAGTTGTATTCTCCTTCACCAAAGAATGTTGGCCATTCTTCCAATTTGGGAATATCTTTTACAGAGATAACATTCTCTCCTAGAAAAGGGGTTGGACTTTCTTTCACAGAAGGTTTTTCTTCAGTCAAAGCAGTGGAATGTCTTGGCAGATGTGGATTTGAGTCATAATTCTTATAAATTTTCTCCACTTGTGCAAGTATTTCCTGTTTTAATTTCTTCCTTTCACTATCAATTCTTTCCAAATGTGTGGCAAATTGACTTGTATTCTCAGCCACTGCCAAAACATATTATTTCAGAAATCTAAGTTTGTGAGCCTTAGAGGCATTTTCATATACCCAAAAGACCACAAATGATAAATCAAGATACAAATATAAATTAAATAAATTGATTTATATCAAAAAAATAAAAATTGAAATATAAATACAAATTTATATTTAAAAATTAAAATTTAATTATAACTTAAAAATAAAATTACAATAAAATTTAAAATTATGAAATTATATTCCTACTTGTAAACATTAAGTAAAAATAAATTTTCAATAAAAATTGTGAAATTAAAATATTTTTGGTAAAAAGTTATATAAAATATATTATAGCTTTCTATCCAATAAATAAACATATAAAAATTATTTCACCATTTGATTCCTCATAAAAAATTAGGTGGGGTCACCTCCGAGTGAAATTTTTGTAACTCAACTCTAAATAAGCTTAAATTAAGTTTTTAGTATTTTCAATACAAAATTTGAAAATCTGCAAAATTTTAATTGAAACCACACCACATGTGGTGTTAACCATCAATTTTTGTGTTAAACTTGAGGTGTTGTGTTTAGTTTAGAAGTTATGATGAATTGAAGTATTTTCAATTGAATTCAAGTGAAATGTCAATATATGCACGTGTATTACATAAGCGAACTTTCATTTACACATGAGGTATCCATTATTACAGATGTGTAATGAAAAATAATTTGCATTACATGTGTAAATTATAATTGTATTACATGATGAGGAATTAAAGAAATTTTCTTTTGAAAGATTAATTCTGAGGGGGAAAAGACACTCTAGCTCTAAGGGGGAGCTAGACCCCCAAAATCCTTGCTGACTGGCCTGAGATGTCAAAATACATGCAAAAGCTCATTATTTGTGGCCTGGAATTGAGTCACAGGGTCTGTGAATCAATTGATTATGAAGGTTTGATACCAACCAGGGTAGTTTTAACTGTTGCCATGAGGGTAAGACTACCCTTAAGTTGAAACAATGTTATTAAAAACAGTTTTGGATAGTTTCTACGCCTCTTAAACACATTCTGACGTGTTTTGAAGGCTCTAGACCAGGTATTGCTATAGTAATGGCTGATTTAAGGGTCTAAAATGGCTAAAAACAACAAAAAATGGCTTAAACCAGCCCTTTTTTGGTCCAAACCAGGGTTCAATGATGCCATAATTGGCTTTTCTATTGTCAGCCTGTTCTTCCCGACTGACAAGAGTAACTTTTACTTTTGGAGTAGGAAAATTGATGCCTATAAAAGAATGTCTTCTTTGCCCCACTTTTCTCTTCACATTAGAATCTTTTCCTTATATAATTAGTTTAAACGCTGTTAAACCCATCAATAAAAGATTCCAACCACCATTTTTAAATCTTTTTAAACCTTTCAAACGTGTGGAAAAATAATTATCCTCATTGTTTGTAACTCTTATAATCATTTTTACCCCTTGAACCACCCCAAAAGTCAATTAAAGCATCTTTCATCACTGTAAGCTTTGTGACTTTGTTTCCAAATTCACTCTGGTCACTTTTGTGTGTTTTTTCTCTTTGAATATCTTTTTAAAGACTTTGTTCTTTAATTAGTTTCTTGCAGTCCTTTGCTCAATTAATTCCAATTGAAATTGCTCTTGAAGAAATTTCTTTTGTAGCCTTAAATATCTCTTGTAGAGTATTTTTGGATAAATCTTTATTGTTGGTAAAACAATAAATTTTTATTATATTATTTATTTATACTTATAAAGTTGAAAACAATGAAATGGGCGTGTTTTCACTTCAAAAATAATATTTCTTACTATTTTTAATTGATTTTTACATTATACAAATTTTGAGGACAGGAAAAGTACTTGATTTTTAATCAAAGTTTCATATCCACAGCTTACATTTGGGGGACCAGCCATGATATTTTACCTGTGACATATTTTTTTACTCTTTTTTAATCCTTTTTCTTATATTGGAAAATTTCAAAAAACATATAAAAAATACTTATAATTCAAAAAAATCCATAAAAAAAAACTTTTTCTCATATTATGAGTGAGGCTTATCTTTTATTTCTTTTTTTTGAAATACCTTTTTTTTATTTAATTAATTGTATTCTTCATTAATGTTAGTGTCTGAAAATGTGGTAAGACAAGAAAACATTGAAATGGCCTCCACAGTCACTAGCATTATTCCTGCAAGCACTGTGATTTCTGATCATAATAGCATTGTTATTATCACTCAGAATAATTTAAAAGAGCCAATCTCTTCTGAATCGATCAACTTGGACATCAGTAAGACTCTTCAGAAAGCTAAAAATTTGGCAAATAGTAAGTTTTTGACATAAAATTACTATTTTAAACCTTTTTCATCATAAAATATGCCCTCAAATAGCTCAGGAGCAAGCTATAAGCCCTCAAGCAGCTCCCAAGAAAGTCATAGATGTGATTATGGTAGAAGCCAAGCAGATACAGAAGGGCAAGGGTCAGTAAAAGACTTCCACAACAATGAATTATCCAATTCTGAAGCTGATGACACTATTTTACCTTCAAAAAGAGCTGAAACCGCCACAAGAAGCCACAGTGGACATCTGAAAAGCCAGCCAGAAGGCTTACACCAATGCACTGCAGAAAAAAGAGTACCAGATCCTTTCAGATCTGTGGAAAAACTGCATGAACTCATAGCTGATTGTAAACAAATTCCTGGGTCATCCCAACACTTGCAAGTTACTCAATGGATGGCATCCAATGATGGAAAAGAAGAATATGATGCTTTTAACAGCAGAACGGAGGAAAACCAACCCTCCACAACCAGCCCCAGTGGCCAGCAGCAGAAATTTCAACATGAAAAAGAAGCCAAAAGCTCAAAACAAGGGCAAAGGGAAGGCACCAGGTCCAAAGACTTACAGCCAGGGATAAAGGATTCTAAAGAGTCAGCAAGATTCAATGGTAAATTTATTTCATATGGCCTGAACCATGATGGAATTACAGAATAAGGAGGAAGCCAGAGTAAGATTCCAGAAATGATTTCTGACATATTTGATTCCATCCCAGAGTTGAATAAAGCTATAAAGGACGTGAAAAAACATCTTTCTGATAAAAATGAAACCATTTGTAACAACATTAAGACAAACAGCTTGAGTCTGTGCCAAATTTATGAAACACTTATGTGTTTTGAAAAAGGTTTAAGAACAATTAAAACTTCCAATAATGATAATTCATTTGGCAATAAAATAAATGAACAATCTGCCATTATTAAAGAGTTAGCAGACAAATATTCTAAATTCAATATTGATGACATAATTGAAACAAGAATTAAACAAGGCAGAAATATTATCAAGACAGATAAAAAGACAGTCCTTTATTACATTCCAAATTCATTTACTGAAGTAAAGACATCTACCATTTCCTTGAAAAAGTGTTTTGATGCTTCACAAGAAGAAGTATCAAAATTATCAATGAAATTTAATCAAGTCACTGCTGATTATACAAGACAGACAGAATTATGGCAATAACGGACCAACAAAGAGGACATGTATAAAATTGAAGTAATAAACTTAATACAAGCCTTCCAAAATGACTACAGGAATTTCCAAAGGTGTAGCAACAGTAAAATGAATTATATTGAACAAATAATGAACATCTTACCAAGAATGTCTACATCTCTGAATCAAAATGAGAGCACAAGGATTCCAAATACCCAAGTATTAGATCCTGATAATTCACATTAAAAAAAAAATTATCCACTTCTTTTCATACCTTGGAACCATCAATGGGGCAAGCACTTTTGAATGAAGTACCAAAACTTAAAGAATGGCCGCACTTCAGTGTTGAAGGAGAATATGGCCATATGGAATTCATCAGAGGAATTGAAATTATTAAAGAAGAGTTTGAATTACAAGAAAGATTGGTAACAGCAAGATTTAACACCTTGTTTACCAGATCAGCTCACAGATGGTATATCAAATTAAGACAAGCACAAGGGCACCAAAGTTGGACTTGGTGGAAAACCCAAATTATCAACAAATGGGCCAATGATGCTTGGAGATTTAAAGTGGAGAAAGCCTTTGAGCCTGCCTAATTTAATGCTGATAAAGATAAAGCTTTACCCTGGTTTGGCCAACAAAAAGACAGACTAACAGCATGTCAACCTGTGACTCAAAACCAGAGCACAAGCATGACAGCCAAAATACCATAAACCAATGGTATAGCCAAGATACCACCAAAGCCTGGAGCTGAGCCAAATCAGCTCAAAAGGTATCAAAAGAAAGAGGAAACTCACCTCTTTCTGAAAATATAAGTCCCATCACCATAGGACAAGAAATAACAAAGTTATTCCTGCCCAAAGTTATTGCTGAGCATAAACCTTAATTTTCACCTCTCATCTAAAATCTAGAAGGAGAGGCTTAACCCCATCGAATGGGTACTCATAATGAGGCTCTAGGCCAGGGCTATCCAATGGCACCAGCCAAACTGAGCTAGCACCAATATTACTGGAGTTATGGTCAATTTCAGGCCAAATAAGGGTGAACAAAACATTCACCTCTCATCTAACTTCTACAGTTTTAGTGTGAAATACTTGAAGTGGGGTCTTTTTGGAAAGAGCACAATTGGGGATATCTGATGGTTTCATCCATTTCTCCATATATCAACTACAGAAGACGTTATGGGGCAAACAAGCTCAATACAGCTTTTTGCCTAAAACATGCATATGTACAAAGATCTTGTACATGTCATAACTTTGCCATATTTAATGATAACCATATCAAATAAGGTACCATTGTGTAGAACGCATACAGGGCTACACACTGGTTCAGCTGTGAGGTTGATATCTCATGAACTGACAAAGCTATAGCTGTTTTAACGTCAAAATCCCACATTCTGACCAATACAGCTTTACCATGGGATAATATCCTATAACCATGAATATGAGGTGTCAAATAGACAAAGGAGCTTGTTTTTACATTAATACCTCATATTTCAGCCAATACTGGGGGCCCATACAGCTTCTGTACAGCATTCTACGTGTCATACACATCAGAATCAGGCTGTGAGGTCCCCAGATGAATATTTTCACCCTGTATTGGTAAAAACTGCCCAGATGTGGTTTCAAAACCACATCTGAGCCCAAAACAGGCTATAAAGGCTGTTTGCAAGCCACAAGCCAGTACTAGAGGGTGAACAAATCTTAACTTCCTCTACATGGAAAGGTCTAGCACCCTTTCCACCCCATTTCAGGATAAAATGGAGGCTTTTCACAGCCAGAATTGTTTCCTCACACTGCTCTTGAATACCCTACGTAGTAAACTGCCAAAAACAGCTTTAATATTGGGTAATAATCAGGGTATAATTATAATTTCAATTATTGTAGTTCTTATTATAGTAATCCAACTGGTAAGACTGCACCCAGGGTTCTCAATAGCGCTCACCACCACTATTTTTCAATAGTAGAACCCTCTTATTATATTATAAACAATTATATTAGATTATAACTCTTATGTTGAAATTATTTCTACGTGTCGCAGTCATAGTTCTAGCTGTAAATAGCCAATTACTGCTTCAACATAGACTCCAGCTGACATTTTGGGGGCCTGGCCGTGTTTTAAACCTTTTTTGGACCCTTATAAGTGAGTTTTTTCTCTTATTTCTCACTTTCTGACAATTGTTTTATTCTTTTTAGGCGTAATATTTCTTAAAAATATGTTTTTCTTTCTTTGGTATATATACCACTTTATATTCATATTTTAAGAGTATCTGTCACATGGCTAATAACCACAAGACCCTTATTTCTGGCGTGTTTTATATATAAAACACTTAAGCCATTAATACAGTCTCATTTTTAAATTAAAATAAGACACCTCATACTGACAAACCAACAGTTGAGGCGTGGTTGGACATATTGTTAACTCAATTTCCCTGTTATACACCACTTTTGACAGTTTATACTTGCTAATTAAAAGTTATTCTGTGAGATATTGATATACAAACAGTATACCAAATATCAGTATGCTGTATTTCTGATGTCAAATTGTTAATTCAATTGCACTGTCATTGTACAAGGGCACCTTGTAATAATATACAACCCCAGAGGCCATTCTCAGACGTGCAAAACCAGCACTTTTTGAGAAGTCTTAACTGACATAAGCCCTCTTTTTCCTGTTTTGATTCAGTGGAAGATAACTTCATACCACTTGAAAGACAGTCACAGGCCAACACACCAATGACACCCTCAGAACCAGAGGGCAGCAAAGGCAAAGGAAAGGGGAACAGTGAAGGCCTGATAACAGCAAAAAGGTGGACACCCATTGCCACACAGAAGAGTAGAAAACCACAAAATTCTGCATCAATACAAGGTAAACCAACCTTGATAACTTGTACAGGGAAAATTACTATAATTAACCCAGTTGTAACCTCTAAAGGTAAATTTCCCAAATCAGCAGACACCAAATTTGTACAAGGCACAGTCAAAGGTAAAGACCCTAAGAACATAAAGTTTTTGACTGCTTGCAAACACTAACATGTTACCTGTACACCACAGAGATCTTGGATTCCAATGGAACCAACCAGAGGACAGTGAAGGTTTGTCCAGAGCCAGAAGACCTGAAAGAGGACACCTTGGACACGGTAGTGGATGGAAAAACAATGAGGGAGATAATATCCCCCTACCATTCACACTCCAATTCAATGGAGACCTCAAACCAGAGGACTGGGAAGACAAGGCTCAATTTCTTCAGCTTGACCAACTCCTCAAGGACTTATTCCAATGGAGAATGGAAAGCAAGAGGTTCAACCTGGCAAGTCACTGGGCAGAACTTGGAGCAAGTTGCCAGAGGATCTGTCTCAAAGAGATAGACTTCAAAGACCTGATGGTAATCACCAAGGCTTGGAATCCTACCAGGCAGTTCAGGCTCCTGGAGGCAAGGGCACATAGGATAAGGGAGAATCAAGCCACTATCCAAGCTATAGAAGAACAGTTAACCCAGACAGGGCCTACTCAGATTCCTTCAGGCTCACAAGGAGCAGGCCAATTCAGCTCTCCAGTGGCTTCACACCATTCAGAAACCAGCAGATCAGTGGCCAAAAGTTACCATTCTTCACAATTCCAGGAGGTTTCCAGGAGAAGAAAAGGAAACAAGGGCAAGAACAAAACCTCCTTCAACCAGAGGAGGAAGGAGTCAGACCCTATGATTCAGAAGCTGTTGGATTTGGTAAAGAAAGTGCACAAGAACCAGAAGTAGTTGTAAGCCACTCTAGAAACAGTAGTCCTAGTAATAGAAACATTACCCCCACTCAGACTGAACATAACATTGTTAAATCTTAGAGTAAAATCAACAGTGATACACTGTGGTTACAAATGTCCCAATATGCTGAGCAATCTGCAAAACAGTTTTCAGAAATTGAAGCTGGCCAGGAGAGGATGAAAAACACACAAGCCTCCTTGGAACAGATAGTTAAGAATCTTCAAGAAGGATATGCTCAATTGAGCAAAGCCTCTGAGGAAAACAAGAAAAGACTGACTCTAGTCTTTGAAGAACAACACCACAGCAAAAGGGACAGGGATTGTCTGGACCAAGACATAAACAAACTGTTTAATGTCTACCATAAATTGAAGCCCCAACCACAAGGTCAAGTTATGGAGAATCCATATCAACCAGATGACATCAAACCAGATTCCATGTTGATGAATAAGGCAAGATCTCCATCACAATACCAGGATGGAGATGGAATGTCTTATTCAGGGAAGGAAGCCTTGAAACAGCTTCCTGAGGCCTCAAGCTGGCCCAAATTCTGTGGATCAGGAGAATATGACCATATGGAACTCATAGATTATATTGATGGACTCTTTATTGATGTACCAAGCATACCAGACTACTGGATTACTGCTAGATTTAATACTGCATTTAAAGGTCATGCTAGTATATGGTACACAGAAATGAAAGAAATCCATGGCAGAAGAAACTGGCCAAGGTGGAAGAGTCAAATCATCCAAAAGTACAGTATTGGAACCTGGATATGGCAGAAGACCATGTTGTTTGAAAATGACAAATACTCAATGGAAAAAGATCCATATGAGTGGTGTCTTAGACAGTCTAAAAGACTTAAAGCCATTGATCCTCAGATGAACATCCAAGTGAGGAATCACAAGCTTCTGACACAACTGTCAGGAGAACTAGAGCATGCAGTAAAATTCAGATGCAACCAAAATTGCACTCTAGATGACATTGCCAACACCCTACAAGACATAAGGAGAAGGGCTAATATAGGGAAATTCACCCCATATGAGAGCAGTGGTTTCAAAGAGAAACAACCTTTCAGGGTTGAGCTTAAAGACAAACCCAAAGAAAGAGTTGCAGAAGTGGCAAAGAGAAATTCTCATCAAAATTGTGGCTCAACAGACCAATATGCCAACAAGTGTCCAAAGGCAAAGAAAAAAGTCTATGCCATTGAGAAAGTCCTAGAGGAAGAAACCCCAACAGAGGATTCTGAATCAGAATCTATGGGTGATGCCATCAGAGAACAATCTGATGATGAACAGGACCCAAGAGAAGAATTTCCAGTGGAGTACCAAGGGGAAAACCCACTGGAAATTCAGGACATACAGTTGGAAGAAGGCATGCCACAAGATACTGCCAACAAAAACTTGTGCAAACATACACAAGATGCCCAGACATTCCTGGTTACACCAACTAAAGGACTGGCATATATACATGGAACAGCCACAAAGATGACTGTCTGTATTGACAATTCTCAGCACCCACTGATCATTGATAGTGGAGCACACTGCTCCATAGTGGCCAGAAATTATCTGGATACCCACTTCCCAAATTGGGAAAAGCAGCTCTTGCCCACTAAGGCAAAGAACTTTAAAAGTGCATCAGGAAAGATGACTTCCATTGGGACAATTATCAAAGAGATCATTTTACCCCACAGGAAGGGTAATATCAGACTCAACCCAGAGTTTGTAGTGCTTGATGATGCCCACATCCACGGGTTTTTACTGGGAACAGATTACCAGAGGATTTATGGCATAGACATTTACAACAATAAACATAGGCACATCACCATAGGCACTAACAAGGAAAAGAAATTTTCACTTGATATATACCAGATATCTTCTCAAGATCCAATAGAGGAACTTCTGAAGGAATTCAGACAGGGACAGTTTATCACTACCTTCACCAGTAAACAAAAAATAAGTTTACTGAAGATGCTGAGGAAGAACAGACAAGCATTTGCCATTGGTGAAGAACCACTAGGCAAGATTAAAGGCCATTATATAGAACCATATCTGGATGTGGAAAGACCCTATCCACCCATGCTGAGAAGACCTCCTTATCCAGCAAGTCTGGAAACCAAGAGAGAAATTGAAAAATATATCAATGAACTCCTGGACATGGATGTTATCAGGAAGATTGGACATAATGAAATAGTGGAAATCACCACTCCTGTCCTAATCACATGGCATGATGGCAAGTCTAGATTGTGTGGAGACTTCAGAGCCCTGAACAACTACACAAAAGCAGACAGGTACCCTATACCAAGGATACCCCATGCCTTGGATAAGCTGGCAAAAGCCAAATATATAACCAAAATGGATTGTATGAAGGGCTTCCAACAAAATGGAGTTAAACCAAACTCCATGAGATTACTCAGAATAATATGCAATATGGGCATATATGAGCATACCAGGATGCCATTTGGCATCAAGAATGCACCAGCCCACTTCCAAAGGATGATGGACACAATATTCCAAGAGGAAATATTGGAAGGCTTGATGGTAGTATATATTGATGATATCATTATATACTCAGAGACATGGGAAGACCATGTACAATACATAGACAGAGTGCTAAGTAAATTTACACCCAGAAATCTGAAAATTTCACTCAAAAAGTGTAATCTTGGCCAAGAAGAGCTACTAGCTCTAGGACATAAAGTCTCAGGTCTTAGTCTGGCAATTGACCAGAATAAAGTAGAAGCAGTACTGCAAAAGCCAGTACCAAAGAGCATCAAAGAGATGCAATCTTTGCTTGGGTTTGCTAGCTACTATAGAAACCACATCAAGAATTTTTCCCACATAACTAGTAGTTTATACAAGTTATGTTCAAAAGATGTAGTTTTGGAAATTACCAAGGAAAGAAGGGATGCATATGAGAGGATCAAATATGAGCTCACAAATGCACCTGTTCTCATCTTGCCTGACTTTGAACTACCATTCAAGTTATATATAGATGTAGCATGTGGCCAAGGCTTAGGAGCAGCCCTTCACCAAAGACAAACTGTGGATGGTGAACCAAGAGAGGGTGTAATATGCTACATCTCTAGGCAACTGAAAGATTCAGAAGCCAGGTATGGGGCCACCCAGACTGAATGTGTATGTTGAGTCTGGGCTCTAGAAAAACTCCATTATTATTTGGAGGGTGCAGTCTTTGAAGTCTACACAGACTGCACAGCCTTGAAGTCTTTACTGAACATGAAGACTACAAATAGACACATGCTGAGATGGCAAATAGCCCTCCAGGAGTATAGAGGGAACATGACCATCATATACAAAGAAGGTAAAATTAATACCAATGCAGATGGCCTTAGTAGATGGCCACTGGATAATGTCAAGAGCAATCCAGCTTATGACCCTGAAGTTGCAGCCAAAATCCCTATCCATTTAATGGAAATAGATAGGAAGAAGAACTTCAGATTTTCTGAATGGGAACCAGAAATTGGTACCCTTGACAGTGGAAACACTGATTCAGAGGGGACAGAAACTCCCATATTGGGAATAAGTTCCTCTGAACTGCACAATGAATTTTTTGGTGCAGTACTGAAGTCTTATGCCAAACACAAACAGTGTGGCATACTACTACAACTTCTTCAACAAAAGTACAGGAGCCCAGAACTGGAATCCCAGCTGGAGGAACCCTGGTTGAGGGCCTATATGGATAGCAAGTTCTTCCTTATAGATGGCCTGCTCTACCACAGAGAAAAGCACACAAGTGCACTCAAAGTGGTAGACAGAGACCACATGTCATTGATCCTGCAGGAACTCCATGACTGCCTATATATGGGACACATGAGTGAAAACAGGACCAAAGAGCGGGTAGCAAGCACAGCTTGGTGGCCCAAGTGGGAGAAGGAGTTGAGTGAATATATCAATACCTGTGAAATATGCCCAAAGGAAAACAGCAAACATGGGAAGAAGTATGGGTTACTTCAACATACAGAAGAACCTAAACACCCATGGGAAACCATCAACATGGACTGGGTTACAGGACTTGTCCCAGGAGGCAAAGAAAACTACAATACCTGCTTGATCATAGTTGATAGGTTCAGCAAGAGCATGAGGTGTTTACCATGCCACAAGGAGAATACAACCATGGATACTGCTCTGTTATTTTAGAATAATATCATATCCACCTGTGGAGTCCCTAAGATCATCATTAGTGATAGGGACCCAAAATTCACATCTGATTTTGGACCAACTTGTATGACATGCTTGGCACCAAGCTTGCTTTTTCCACAGCTTACCATCCACAAACAGATGGCCTGGCAGAGAGGATGATCCAAACAATGGAGGACATCCTTAGGAGGCTCTGTGCTTATGGCATGGAGTATAAGGACCATGAGGGATATACCCATGACTGGGTTACCCTTCTACCAGATATCCAACTGGCTTATAATACAAGTCAGCACTCTACCACAGGAAAAACACCTGCACTGGTAGAGAAAGGGTGGAGTCCCTTGTTGCCTGTGGATCACTTGAAGAAAAATCTTCTGACCATCCACCCCACAGCCAAAGACTTCCATGATATGTGGAAGAGGGCTTGTGACACAGCTGCTAAATGCATAGCTGAAGCAAAGGATTATAATAAACAGAGGTGGGACAAGACACATGGAACCTGACTTCAAGGAAGGGGACCAGGTGTTAGTGTCTACACTGAAATTCAACAATCTTAAAGGACCCAAGAAAATGAGAGACTCATTTGTAGGGCCCTTCACTATTATTAAGTTGATAGGCAAGAATGCGGTGGAAGTCAAACTCACAGAGGAATTTTCCAGGAAACACCCAGTCTTTCCGGTGAGTTTGGTCAAGCCATACTTCCAAACAGAAGAGAGTAAATTCCCCTCCAGGAAGAGGATCCTCAAACCACCAGAGATAGTTGCAGTGGAGGATTCCCAAGGACCTGTGAGCAAAATCATCAGGGTCAGGAAGATCAGACTTAATGGGAAGGATCAAAGACAGTACTTAGTCAGATTCAAGAACCAGACAGCTGATAAAGACAAATGGCTGGCAGAAGATGCCATACCAGATGGGAACCTTCACTTAAGGAGATTTAGAGCCTCCAGGAGGACTGAACAGTCTCATAAATGATGAGCCTTTTTTAGAGGGAGGGTATGTCAGCCTGTGACTCAAAACAAGAGCACAAGCATGACAGCCAAAATACCATAAACCAATGGTATAGCCAAGATACCACCAAAACATGGAGCTGAGCCAAATCAGCTCAAAAGGTATCAAATGAGAGATGAAACTAACCTCTTTCTGAAAATATAAGTCCCATCACCATAGGACAAGAAATAACAAAGTTATTGCTGAGCATAAACCATAATTTTCACCTCTCATCTAAAATCTAGAAGGAGAGGCTTAACCCCATGAAATGGGTACTCACAATGAATCTCTAAGCCTGGGCTACCCAATAGTACCTGCTAAATTGGGCTAGCACCAATATTACTGGAGTTATGGTCAATTTCAGGCCAAATAAGGGTGTACAAAACATTCACCTCTCATCTAACTTCTACAGTTTTAGTGTGAGATACTTGAAGTGGGGTATTTTTGGAAAGGGGACAATCAGGGCTATCTGAAGGTGTCATCCATTTCTCCATATCTCAACTACAGCAGAAGGTATGGGGCAAACAAGCTCAATACAGCTTTTTGCGTAAAACACGCATATGTACAAAAGTCTTGTACATGGCATAACTTTGCCATATTTAATGATAGCCATATCAAATAAGGTACCCTTGTGTAGAACAAATACAGGGCTACACACTGGTTCAGTTTTGAGGTTGATATCTCAAGAACTGACAAAGGTATACCTGGTTTAAGGTCAAAATCCCACATTCTGACCAATACAGCTTTACCATGGGATAATATCCCATAACCATGAATATGAGGTGTCAAATAGACAAAGAAGCTTGTTTTTACATCAATACCTCATATGTCAGCCAATACTGGGGTCCCATAAAGCTTCTGTACAGCATTCTACATGCCATACACGTCAGAATCAGGCTGTGAGGTCCCCAGATGAAAGAGTTTCACCCTGTATTGTTGAAAACTGCCCAGATGTGGTTTCAAAACCACATCTGAGCCCAAAACAGGCTATAAAGGCTGTTTGCAAGCCACAAGCCAGTACTAGAGGGTGAACAAATCTTAACTTCCTCTACATGGAAAGGTCTAGCACCCTTTCCACCCCATTTCAGGATAAAATGGAGGCTTTTCACAGCCAGAATTGCTTCCTCATCCTGCTCTTGAATACCCTACATAGTAAACTGTCAAAAAAAGTTTTACTCTTGGGTAATAATCAGGGTATAATTATAATTTTAATTATTTTAGTTCTTATTATAGTAATCCAACTGGAAAGACTGCACCCAGGGTTCTCAATAGCGCTCACCACCACTATTTTTCAATAGTAGAACCCTCTTATTATATTATAAACAATTATATTACATTAAAACTCTTATTTTAAAATTATTTGTAAGTTTCACAGTCATAGTTCTAGTTGTAAATAGCCTAATTACTGCTTCAACATACACTACAGCTGACACAGCATTATACCCTGACATGTGAGAATTTATGATCCACAGAAAGATTCTGAGACAATGTGGAGGTGACTTAGAGCATGCTGTCAAAAGCAGGACTACTGAAAAATCTTCAGCAGAGGATATTATCAATATATTAGAAGAAGTAACCACCAGAACCAAAATTGGTTCCAGTAGGGTGAATCTGAAAACAAGGTTTAATACACCTTGGAAAGATTCTGTGGACAAAAATCCCAAAGAAAATTCTAATAATAAGTCAAAGTATGCAGATATAGTCAGAAAGTGCCATATTTTCCAAAGCACCACCCATCTAGCCAAAACATGTCCAAAAAGGGGGAAAATCAAGGAAATTGATATTGAAAAGGAACCTGATGTTGAGAAATATGACACAATTGAAGAAAAGGAATATGACAAGTCATCAATATTTTCTGAATCTTCAAAAGATATAGAAAAGATTAATGCCACTTTTGACATCATGGAATCTTATTCCCACTTCTCACAATTGAGCAATGGTCAACTTGATTTATCAAAAGTTCAAGAGGCACAAATGATGAAAACAAAAACAAACAGGTGAAAAGGCTATACAGCTGGTAACTCCGGTATAACAGAAGTGGTGATTGACAAAAAGCCCACTAAACGTTTTCTTGACCCAGGAGCCTTCTGCTCTTGTGTTAGTAAAGCTTTTCTTAAAACTTGTGTATCAAATTTTGAAGACCACTTGTTACCAATTGATGCTATAAAATTCAATAGTGCACGTAATCCAATGAAATAATTAGGAATTTTTAAGACCAATGTCATATTCCCACACATTAATGGGAATTTAAGAATCACAGTTGAATTTGTTGTTATGGAAAATTGCTCTAGTAGGCATTTTATTTTGGGAAATGACTGTCACAACCATGGAAATCCACCCTCTTGGACATCAATATGGCATATCCATGCCATCTCCAATATATGGCAATTTGGCCATATCCATAATCATTGGCCAAAGTGGCCAATGTCATGTCTTATGGCCTTGATGGTTATTTTATCATCTGGGGCCAACCTGGCCCCTTCACCATCATCAAGCCATTCTAGGCTGTCTCTGTGCTTTTGCGCATCTTAGGTATTTTCCATAAAACAGGGAAAATACAGCCTAAAAGCCTGTATTTGGCTCTTTAACCTTTAAATACAGTTTGCGCACTTTTTGCGTGTGAGCCTTTGAGATATGACCACATACCCAATAAGGTCACAAAATTAATAAAAATAATTATACCTTTAGTATAATTATATTAAAATTAATTAGAATAATTATACAGTAAAAATAATTACTTGAATATACAAAAAATACCATAAATTGGTACAAAAATTGGTTTAACTTAGAAACCAATGAATCAACATGTGAAATAAATTATACCATTGGATTCCACATGGTAAAATACACATATACCATTTTTATGGCATATCTGTAAAGTCAATATTTAAGGAATTATAAGGTATAATACCTTATAAAAACCATAAAACCTTATTTATCTCAGAAACTAATGAAACAACATATGAAATAAATTGTACCAGTGGATTCCCCACAAAAAACCACACATAAAACAATCAATAAGCTAATTCTCAAAATCAATACTTATGGAATTATCCTGAATATATGCACTTTTTTGGTCAACGCATATATTCAAGGATCATAGCTAATATCTTCTAAACTACACATGCTAGAATGATGAACCAAAAATAAAGTTACCACGTAATTACTGTAAGAATACAGATATGAACTTTATTTTGCTAATTATAAACAAGGTTAATACTTATAGGGAAATATTGATAAAAATCAACAGAGCTGTTGACCACTTTGTTGTGAAAGTGGTCCAAACTTAAAAAAAAAGTATACAGTTGGATTCTACTAGTTCATTCGTGAAGAATGATGTAATTTTTATTATTAAATTCAGGGTACAACCCCCTGAAATCAAGGTTTGAAGTTTAAAAAATTGTATTTCGACAGAAAAGATGAGTTACAAGAAAAATCATCAAAATTAGAGTTTTGATGATGTAATGAAAAGCTCTTGGCAGCATAATAAGGTTATGTCAGGCTATCAGAATTCACTCTCTGAATTACTGTAGCGTGAAAATCTTAAAAGTTATTGAAGATCAAAGTTTGAGCTTAAATTGAGCTGTTATGATCACATACTGTAACCTTAAATTAAGTTTAACAGTCTTAAGAGTGATAAAATTGGTGAATACTATTAGTTCATGATTAAAACTAATAAAATCCACGAAATTTGGGGTTCTGCCAAGCCTCTGATGTCATCACACTTAGAGTTATAGTGATAACTCTAAATAATGGTGCAATAATGATGTAATATGGTTTGATCATGATGTAATCACCCTCAAACCTTAAAATATTGATCAATTCCAGTGGATATGATCAGTACACGTCTACTAGAAGCCTGTTGGACTCTAGGAGGGAGGTATTTACTATAAATAGAGCTCTTTTTACTCTATTTTCCCAACAGACGCATCAAAAACATTAAATCAATTAAATAAAAGGTAATTTCTTTATTCTTTAAATATAAAACTCTTATATTCTTAAAGACAAAAGACCATCTTAATATTAATCACTATTTTTACGTGATTAAATCAATTCTTTAATTGTTTTTGTTATAAATCTCTCTATAAACTCATTTCCACGTAAAATCAAGAAATTTAGTAATTTTCTTTATTTTTATTTGTAAATACAATTTGAAAAAGTTGTATTATATTCTTTTGGCGTAAAATATCTCAAAATTATTATTTTAAGTGTTAAAAGTAGGTTATTTCATCTTATTATAATAATTTCTCTCTTATTATTACTCTTAATAATTCTTAATTAATATAAATAGTATTTATATTAATATATAACTTTAATATTAGTAATATTATTGTTATCAATTGTTTTTTATTTATAAAAAACAATTTTTTACGCCTTTATTATTTGTTGGTAAAAATAATAAAGAGCTTTATAATATATTAATTATTTTCTATTAATATATTATCTATAATATTATAATTTCATATAATATTAATTATATTATTATATTTATTTAATAATATAATATTTTTACGCCATAATAATAATATTTATTTATTATTATTATTATTTTAATCTTATTTATTCATTTCATAAGGACATTCAGAGTACAATAAGTAATAAATTAGTAATTTTTACTTATTGTTTCATAGTCAAACCTTACATTTGGGGGCCTGGCCGTGATATTTACTTAAAAGACCTTTAAAAGATTCTAATTGGGTTTATCCAATAATAAATTATATTTATAATCATGAAATTATATAATAATTTTATATTTTATTGATTTTAAAAGCTATTGAGGCATTTGGAAAGCAATTGTACTGTCTTACACGTGGTTTTTCACATCCTTAGACTTGCAAGAACTTTCTTTGAGTGACTCTAGTGATTAAAAGAAATATTTTATAAATTAAAAATAATTTTATTATAATTTAATTTAATAAGAATCATATTCATTTTTTTTATTTTATCCTTTAAAAATAAAAAAAAAAAAAAAAAAAATATTAAAAAATACTAAAAACCAATAAAAAAGTTATTTTTATTCATTTTTATTCATTTCTTTATTTATTTCAAGTTTTTAAAGATATAAAAGCAATTTCTACGTGGAAAATTGCCATATCTTGCCAAAAAAAAAAAATAACACTTTATACAAAAAGACTTATATTTATTTGTCTTTTTTAGTGTTTGAAGATAACCCAACAGAAGACAACCAAGCTACTGTTGAGAGGTTGGTGGAAGAAACTTGTCCAAGTTCTCCAACACCAGTTATCACCAAAAGAAAGAAAGCTAAGAAATTAGACTTTCCTGGGCCCACCATTCAAGACTCTGAAGGTGAGCACCCTTTTTTAAATTGCCATAAAAGAATTTTATTCTAAAATACTTTTATTTTTTCTTAATCTTTAATTATGACTACCAGAAGAGGTTCCCAATACTCCATCCAATCAGATGGAGCTGGACTCAGAAGTAGAATTGATCCCTCAAAAGGGAAAAGAAAGGGCAATATCCCCAGTGGAACAGAATCCACACAAGGAAGTGCCTTATCCCAAAGGCAAGTCCCAGAAATGCCCATGATATCTGAGCCTGAATTGGAACTAAGTATGAGTAACTCAAACAGGTACAAATCACATTCAGAAGGCTCAAATAGACATCTACATGAGCCAGTACAAGCAGTATTGCACAGTGTACAAGGACAAAGATTGGGAAATGTTGCCTCAAATTCACCAAGGAGTGATGAACTCCTGGCACATCCTGAAAAAGTTCCTGAAAGAGGAGGAGATAGTGAAATACTCCAATGGATGGAATCCACTGTCATCCAAACCTCAAATCAAAAAAATCAAGGACTACCATGCCAAAAAGAGGGAGGCAACCAAGGAAGAAGCCCCAGTAGCTTCTACCAGCAAGCCCCAAGCCAACCCACTTCCCCAAGAAGGGAAGAAGAACAAGAAAAAGCAATGGAGGAAGCCATATTCCCCAAGCTACAGAATCCCAATAATCCAAAAGGATGCCATGGACAATGTTTTCAACATGGCCAGAACCTTGATGGAATTCAAGGACAAGGAAGCGCAAAGAATGAGACAACCTCATTTCCCAAAGAAGTAACTTTGTCAAAAGATGTTGTAAATACTTTAACAGAAATTAAAAATAGTATATTACCTCTAAAAGAAATTAAAGACAGTTTATTATCACTACAAGAAATAAATAACAATTTATCTTCTTTAACAAAGATTGTTGTGCAAAACAAAAAAGAAATTGACAACATTAAGTTTATTGTTGAGAATAATAAACCAAAGAATTTAATTGACAATACTCAAAAATTAATACAAGGACAACAAGAATTGTATAAATACATAAAAGATATCAAAGACAAAACTTTGACAATCAATTATGATGTGAGTATTGATAATCTTACAGAAAAATTAAATAAATTAAGTATTTCTGTAGAAACATTTGAAGAAAAGACTTCATCACACCAAAAATTGCTTTTGGACCATGTGGAAAAAAGTGATG
The DNA here is from genome assembly GCA_023105745.1 of Austropuccinia psidii. Classification (NCBI taxonomy): domain Eukaryota; kingdom Fungi; phylum Basidiomycota; class Pucciniomycetes; order Pucciniales; family Sphaerophragmiaceae; genus Austropuccinia; species Austropuccinia psidii. Next base: position 6,199,705 of record JALGQZ010000007.1, on the reverse strand, counting down.
AAGCAAGAATGCATCTAAAAGATGATATTCAAAGTGAAATAAGGCTTATCACTGAAAAAATGGATAAAATTAATGAGGCAAATTTAAATATGCCAAAGTTATCAACTCCATTTTCCCATATAAGGAGCCCTGTTAAAACAAAAGAGGAATTGTCAAATCCTTTTATAACAGACTTAAGTCACCAAGATAATAACCAAGTCTTGATGAAAGAGGCACCTCAACTGAAAGAATGGCCAACATTCACAGGAGAAGGTGAATATGACCACATGTCATTTATTAAAACAATTGACATGTTACAAGAAGATTATGCCATACCAGATGAATTAATCACTGCAAGATTACATTCACTATTTGAGAAATCTGCAAAAAGATGGTATTATGGCATAAGACAAACAAATGGTAAAAATACCTGGTCTTGGTGGAAACAAGAAATAATCACCAAGTGGGCAAATGATGCCTGGAGGTATAAGATAGAAAATGCATTTGAAAACTCTTTCTTTGATCCAGAGAAAGACAAACCTTTAACTTGGTTCTTAAAGCAAGTTGAAAGGCTCAATGCACTTTACCCAGAAATGTCACAGAAGATGGTGCATATGAAAATACTTAAAAAATGTGGAGGGGAACTAGAACATGCCCTAAGAAGCAGATGTTTAGAGCCATGCTCCACAGAAGATTATATAAATGCACTAGAAGATATAGTGACAAGAACAAAAATTGGCAGGACTTGGAAAAAATTGGACATTAAAAGCCCAAATAAACCATTTATCAAAAAAGATAAATCAAAAGAATCCTTTAAGCCCAATAAATCCAACAATAATGAGCAAAGAAAATGCCATAAATGTGGAGGTATTGGACACTTAGCCAATAATTGCCTTAAAAAGGCAAAAATCAATGAAATAGTGGAAACAGAAAACCACAATGACAAAGAGGAAGATTCTGACTCTGAAAAAGAGACAGAAGAGTCAGAAAGTTCTGAAAGTGATGAAATCAATATAATTAATGCACAAATTAATAATATTGATATAATTTATGAAGTACTAGATGTTAATTCAAACTTACCACAAGTTGGAACATCTGACACAAACCTGACAAATATACAAGATGCCAAAATGTATAGAACCAAACCTGCAAAAGGAATGGGATATACAGCTGGAAAATCAAGTATAAGTATTGTTATGGTTGATAACCAAGAAGGAAAAGTCAACTTAGACACAGGAGCATATTGCACATGTGTTGGCAAAAGTTATTTAGAAACCATGGTCCCAGACTGGCAAGAAAAACTTATGCCAATACAAGGTGTCAAATTCAGTAGTGCAAGTGAAAGCATGAAGCCCCTTGGAATAATTGATTTAACATTAATTTTTCCCCATCCTTCACAATGTGTCAGAATTAAAGTGGAATTTGTAGTAATGGACAACTGTACCAGTAATCACTTTATCCTGGGAAATGACTACTTGTCAATCTATGGTATAGATATCTCTAACCAGAAGGATAGATATTTTACCATAGGAGACAACAAAAGACAAAAGTTTGGCTTCTTAAATAACAAAAAACAAATTACAGTTATTAAGAATGAAGAAAAGTTTCCAGAAAAGGAACTTTTTATATCTGAACAACTTAAAGAAGCAGAATTCAATCAAGAATTAACAGAAAAAATGAAAGAAAAATTGATTGACCTTCTATTTAAGTATAAAAATGCCTTTGCAACTGACAAAGAGCCACTAGGTGCCATAATTGGACATGAAGTGGATATAATTCTTAATGTAGAAAAGCCTTACCCACCTTTATTAAGAAGACCTGCTTATCCAGCCAGTCCAAGAGCTATAGAAGCCCTAGAGGTGCACATTAAAGAATTGATGGACCTTGGAGTATTAAGGAAGGTTGGACATAATGAACAAGTAGAAGTTACCACACCTGTCATTATAACTTGGCATAATGGAAAATCAAGAATGGTAGAAGATTTCAGAGCCCTGAATACCTATACCATTCCAGACAGATATCCAATACCCAGAATCCATGAGACATTGACCCAATTGTCACAAGCTAAGTTCATCACAGCTATGGATGCTCTTAAGGGTTTTCACCAAAATGTCTTAACAGACAATGCCAAGAAACTACTAAGAATAATAGTCCATTGTGGAATTTTTGAGAACTTAAGAATGCCATTTGGAATAAAAAATGCACCTTCCCATTATCAAAGAATGATGAATACCATATTTCCTGAAGAATTATCAGAAGGATGGTTAATTATCTATATTGATGATATTATAGTTTACTCAGAAACTTGGGAAAATCACCTTACAAGACTAGAAAGAGTACTACAGAAAATAGTCCAAGTAAATATGAAAATTTCCTTGAAAAAGTGTCATTTTGCATATAGTGAATTAAAAGCACTAGGACATGTGGTATCTGGACTTAGTCTAGGCATAGACAAAAATAAAGTAGCAGCAGTACTACTTAAACCTATGCCTCAAACCAAAAAAGAAATGCAATCATTTCTAGGATTTGCTGGTTATTATAGACAGCATATAAAGGACTTTGCAAAGATTGCTAAATCCTTGTATAAGTTATGTGACCAACAAACAGTCTATGAGATGACAGAAGAAAGAGTCAAGGCATATGAAGAATTGAAAAATTCCTTAACAAATGCCCCATTTCTTCTAATGCCAGATTGGAAACTACCCTTCAAGTTGTACATTGATGCTTGTGGAGAAGGATTAGGTGCTGCACTTCACCAAACACAAATTATCAATGATAAACCTGTGGAAGGACCAATTTGTTTCATTTTAAGACAAATAAAGCCAACAGAAGCAAGGTATGGAGCAAGCCAAATGGAATGCTTATGCCTAGTGTGGGCTTTAGAAAAACTACATTATTATTTGGATGGCACAGTATTTGATGTAATCACAGACTGTAATGCTGTGAAATCACTATTAAATATGAAGACTCCAAATAGACATATGCTGAGATGGCAAATTGCTATCCAAGAATATAGGGGAAATATGACTATTGTTCATAAATCTGGAAATATTCATAAAAATGCAGATGGTCTTAGCAGATGGGCTCTAGCAAATACCCCTGACAATCCAGCATGGGTACCCCAAGAAGAGCACCATATAGAAGGAATATGTGTTACAGACATTGGCACAGAATTCTTTAACCAAGTTAAAGAAAGCTATAAGACAGACAAAAATTGCCACATCTTAAGCCAACTTCTAATGAAAGACTGCAAAGATCCATCACTTTCATCAAAACTAGATGAAATATGGAAAAAAGCATATGATGAAGGAAGGTTCCACCTCCTTGATGGAATCCTTTACCATAGAACAAAACACACATGTGCTATGGCCTTAACAGACAGAACACTAATAAACACTATTTTACATGAGTGTCATGATAGTGTTGCATCTGGACATCTCTCAGAAGACAGGACACTAGAGAGGGTGAAAACCTGCTCTTGGTGGCCAAATTGGAAGAAAGATGTTGCAGAATACTGCCAAACCTGTGACAGATGTCAAAAAGCCAACAGAGCCACAGGAAAGAAATTTGGAATGATGATCCAAATCCAAGAACCAAAATCCCCATGGGAAATAGTTCATATGGATTGGGTAACAGCATTACCCCCAGGAGGAGACAGGAGCTATAATGCATGCCTAGTGTTAGTTGACAGATACAGTAAAACTCCCATGTTCTTACCATGTCATAAAGATGACACAGCTATGGATACAGCCATAATGATATGGAATAAAGTCATTAGCCACACAGGCTTATTCCAAAATATTATAAGTGACAGAGACCCAAAGTTCACTTCAGCATTATGGACAAATCTCCATAACTTGTTTGGCACAAAGTTATCATTCTCAACAGCTTACCATCCTCAAACTGATGGTTTAGCAGAAAGAATGATACAAACCCTGGAGGATATGATCAGAAGATTCTGTGCTTATGGGCTAGAACTCAAAGATTCTGATGGTTGTACCCATGATTGGTGTACACTAATACCAGCACTTGAACTGGCATATAAAACATTAATCCATTCCTCTACTGGAAAAACACCAGCAATGCTAGAAAAAGGTTGGAATCCAAGACTTCCTTATGATACCCTCAAAAAGGACTTAGTGGATATACATCCAACAGCAAGCAGCTTTAAGATAATGCTTGACAAAGCAAGACACCATGCAAACAGATGCATGCAAGACTCTTTCAAATATGCAAAGGAAAGATGGGACAAAAGTCATAAACCACCTGACTTCAAAATAGGAGATTTGGTATTAGTATCAACTCTTAATTTTAATAACATAAAAGGACCAAAGAAATTGAAAGATTCCTTTGCAGGACCATTTATGATAAAAGCACTTCATGGACCCAATGCTGTGCAATTAGAACTCACAGGTGAACTAATGAACAAACACCCAACTTTCCCTGTAAGTTTGATAAAACCTTACAGTTCAAGTGACAAGGAGTTATTTCCACTAAGAAATAAACCCCCACTTGAGATTCCCCCCTTGGAAGAAGGAGAGGAAAAGAAAATAGTAAAAGTCCTTAAAGAAAGAAGAACAAGGAACAAGAAAGAAAGAGAATACCTTGTAAGGTATAGAAACTCAACTCAAGAAGATGAATGGCTACTTGAGAAAGATATAACAAATGCTGATAAACTACTAAGAAGGTTTAGACATGAAAGAAAACCTAAAGAATAATAAAATTAAGCATTTTTGAGCTTCAAGACTAGTAAAAGTCTAATGAAGAGGTAGGACAGTGGATGATACCCTAATTACACATATCAGATTGTTTACAATCTTTTTTGGTGGTAGGGAATGTGAGCCTTTGAGATATGACCACATACCCAATAAGGTCACAAAATTAATAAAAATAATTATACCTTTAGTATAATTATATTGAAATTAATTAGAATAATTATACAGTAAAAATAATTACTTGAATATACAAAAAATACCATAAATTGGTACAAAAATTGGTTTAACTTAGAAACCAATGAACCAACATGTGAAATAAATTATACCATTGGATTCCACATGGTAAAATACACATATACCATTTTTATGGCATATCTGTAAAGTCAATATTTAAGGAATTATAAGGTATAATACCTTATAAAAACCATAAAACCTTATTTATCTCAGAAACTAATGAACCAACATGTGAAATAAATTGTACCAGTGGATTCCCCACAAATATCCACACATAAAACAATTAATAAGCTAATTCTCAAAATCAATACTTATGGAATTATCCTGCATATATGCACTTTTTTGGTCAAAGCATATATTCAAGGATCATAGCTAATATCTTCTAAACTACACATGCTAGAATGATGAACCAAAAATAAAGTTACCACGTAATTACTGTATGAATACAGATATGAACTTTATTTTGCTAATTATAAACAAGGTTAAGACTTATAGGGAAATATTGATAAAAATCAACAGAGCTGTTGACCACTTTGTTGTGAAAGTGGTCCAAACTTAAAAAAAAAGTATACAGTTGGATTCTACTAGTTCATTCGTGAAGAATGATGTAATTTTTATTATTAAATTCAGGGTACAACCCCCTGAAATCAAGGTTTGAAGTTTAAAAAATTGTATTTCAACAGAAAAGATGAGTTACAAGAAAAATCATCAAAATTAGAGTTTTGATGATGTAATGAAAAGCTCTTGGCAGCATAATAAGGTTATGTCAGGCTATCAGAATTCACTCTCTGAATTACTGTAGCGTGAAAATCTTAAAAGTTATTGAAGATCAAAGTTTGAGCTTAAATTGAGCTGTTATGATCACATACTGTAACCTTAAATTAAGTTTAACAGTCTTAAGAGTGATAAAATTGGTGAATACTATTAGTTTATGATTAAAACTAATAAAATCCACGAAATTTGGGGTTCTGCCAAGCCTCTGATGTCATCACACTTAGAGTTATAGTGATAACTCTAAATAATGGTGCAATAATGATGTAATATGGTTTGATCATGATGTAATCACCCTCAAACCTTAAAATATTGATCAATTCCAGTGGATATGATCAGTACACGTCTACTAGAAGCCTGTTGGACTCTAGGAGGGAGGTATTTACTATAAATAGAGCTCTTTTTACTCTATTTTCCCAACAGACGCATCAAAAACATTAAATCAATTAAATAAAAGGTAATTTCTTTATTCTTTAAATATAAAACTCTTATATTCTTAAAGAACAAAGACCATCTTAATATTAATCACTATTTTTACGTGATTAAATCAATTCTTTAATTGTTTTTGTTATAAATCTCTCTATAAACTCATTTCCACGTAAAATCAAGAAATTTAGTAATTTTCTTTATTTTTATTTGTAAATACAATTTGAAAAAGTTGTATTATATTATTTTGGCGTAAAATATCTCAAAATTATTATTTTAAGTGTTAAAAGTAGGTTATTTCATCTTATTATAATAATTTCTCTCTTATTATTACTCTTAATAATTCTTAATTAATATAAATAGTATTTATATTAATATATAACTTTAATATTAGTAATATTATTGTTATCAATTGTTTTTTATTTATAAAAAACAATTTTTTACGCCTTTATTATTTGTTGGTAACAATAATAAAGAGCTTTATAATATATTAATTATTTTATATTAATATATTATCTATAATATTATAATTTCATATAATATTAATTATATTATTATATTTATTTAATAATATAATATTTTTACGCCATAATAATAATATTTATTTATTATTATTATTATTTTAATCTTATTTATTCATTTCATAAGGACATTCAGAGTACAATAAGTAATAAATTAGTAATTTTTACTTATTGTTTCATAGTCAAACCTTACATTGCGCATGTTGCGCATTTGGCTGTATTTAGCCATTTAGGCCATATTTCTCATGAATTATGTGAAATATGCCCAAAAGGCCATATCAGGCCCTTTGGGGCTTAAATGCCAGTTTTGTGCATTGTGCGCACTTTTCGCAAAAACAGTTTTTAATCCGTATTAGCTGTATTTAGCCAAAAACCCAAAAATGGCCAAATACCTCAAAAGACACTTTATTACCTCTGAATCTTCCAAAACCAAAGTTTCACTCTTATCGTCCTGGCATCATCCTCAAAAGACCTTTGGCCCATTTCAACGTTCAATAACCAAAAGTACCATATATGGTGTTATACACCATTATGCATCTTTTTTCTGCAGCAATTTCAAATGGTTATTTAAACTTTTCAACAGGTCATCAAGGCACACCTTACAGCGGATTCATCAAGGCTCAAGGGCAAGTGTCATAGTCACAAATACCAATGATGCCATAAAGCAATCAATGATTATTCTCACTCACAGTATGACTCCAAGGGAAGACTGGCTGTTCATTCTCAAGGGATATTCAAGAGGCAGTTCCAAAACAATGTGTCAAGGGTCAATGATTCAGTAATCCACCTTGACAACCCAATTCATTCAGTACAGTCTTAATTCATGAAGACCTGTATTTTCAATCATACATCATGGGAAAATCATTCAACACAGTTCATTTCCCAATCTGGCAAGGTATACACTCCATCAGACAATCAATACAGCTTCCAAAATTCAATACAGGACCACTGCTAGCCTGAAGGCGTCAAGCTCTCAACATTTCACATATACCAGCCTCCTTTGACCCTGGGGGGCTTTTCCCCCAGTTAATTAATATATTTTGATTTTATTTTATCTTTATTTATCCTACAATTTTTGTGAAGTGGATACTGATATTATCAAGTAAGTCATTTAGCACCTTTTCTCTTTTCTTTCTTTGCCTGTCAATGGATATTTGGTGGTCATATCCTTACTAATTCCATTGTTAATTTTGGCAGGTTGAAACAGTGATTAAGGACTTACTTGGTTGGCTCTTTGGCCATTTGGCTTCTCATTTCTCTTATTGCATCTCATCTTTGTACTTGCATCCTTCTTAGAGAAATTTATTCTTTTATTTTATTTTCTTTATTATTTTGGAGTCTTCTGAGTGAGTTCCCTGATTTCTGAGTGCCAGGCCACTCTTGTATTTCTGTCCAAGAGTCCCCATGACATTGACTCTTCAATCATGTAGGGGATAGATTTGCATAACAACAAAGACAGATACTTTACTATTGGAGACAATAAGGGTCAGAAATTTGCCTTTTTACCATTTAAAAGACAAATTACAGTAAATAAAGTATCACCAGTAAACTTAGAATTGGAGAAATTCAAATCTGAGAAGTTGAGGGAGGCTAAAATAAGCCTTCAGCTAACTGATAAACAACAAAATTAACTTTCTTCCCTTTTGTATGACCACCAAGGAGCATTTGATTCAACCAAGGAACCTCTAGGAGCAGTTATTGGTTATGAAGTTGACATCATTCATAATATTGAAAGACCTTATCCCCCACTCTTGCGAAGACCTGCATACCCAGAAATTCCCAATTCAAGAGAAGCTCTAGAAACCCATATCAAAGAACTTCTAGCCCTTGGTGTAACAACAAAAGTTGGTCACAATGAAGAATTAGAAATTAACTACACCAGTCATAGTGGCATGGCATAATGGAGAAGGCAGCATGCTTTGATACTTTAGAGCTCCGAAAACTTACACTGTTCCAGATAGGTACCCAATACCAAATATCCAAATTGCCCTTACTCAAATATCTCAACCAGTGTATATAGCCACTATGAATGCCCTTAAAGGATTCCATCAAAATGTGGTGACACCAAGAGCAAGAAAATATTTGAGAATTATTGTTCCTTGTGGAGTATATGAAGAATTAAGAAGGCCCTTTGGTATCAAAAATTCACCTTCACACTTCCAAAGAAGGCTGAATGAAATCCTCCCTGAAGAACTTTCAGAGGGATGGTTAATCTTTTACATTGATGAAATTATTGTCTGTTCCAAGACTTGGGAAGAGCACATGTACAGATTGTCCAGAGTTTTGATAAAAATTAAATCAGTGAAGATGAAAATCACTTTTAAAAAAGGTCATTTTGGATTTAAAGAACTTTAAGCACTAGGTGTGAGCCTTAGAGGTATTTTCATATACCCAAAAGACCACAAAAGACAAATTAAGATTCAAATATAAATCAAATAAATTTATTTATAATTTAAAAATAAAAATGGAAATATAAATGTAAATTTATCTTTAAAAATTAAAATTTAATTATGAATTAAAAATAAACTTACAATAAAATTTAAAATTATGAAGTTATATTCTTACTTGTGAAAATTAAGTAAAAATAAATTTTTAATAAAAATTGTGAAATTAAAATATTTTTGGTAAAAAGTTATATAAAATATATTATAATTTTTATCCAATAAATAAACATATAAAAATTATTTCACCATTTGATTCCTCATAAAAGATTAGGTGGGGTCACCTGTGAGTGAAATTTTTGTAACTCAACTGTAAATAAGCTTAAATTAAGTTTTCAGTATTTTCAATACAAAAATTTGAAATCCTCAAAACTTTAATTTAATTCACACCACATGTGGTGTTAACCATCAATTTTTGTGTTAAAATTGAGGTGTTGTGTTTAGTTTAGAAGTTATGAGGAATTGAAGTATTTTCAATTGAATTCAATTGAAATGTCAAAATGGGCGCATGTATTACATAAGTGATCTTTGATTTAAATATGAGGTATCAAGTAGTAGTGTATTGTACTGTACAATTCAATTGAATTACATATGTAAGTTATAAGTATAATACCTGATGAGGAATTAAAGGAAAAAATGAATTGGAAAGATTAAAATTGGGGGGGAAAAGGAACTCAAGCTCTAAGGGGGAGCCAGACCCCCAAAATCCTTGCTGACAGGCGTGGGAGGTCAAAATCCACGCAAAGGTTCATTAATTTTGGCCTGGAATTGAGTCACAGACCCTGTGACTCAATTGATGATGAGGTTTTGATACCAACCAGGGTGGTTTGAACTGCTACCAAGAGGGTAAAACTACCCTTAAGTTAAAACAATGTTAACAAAAACAGTTATAACTGGTTTCTACGCCTCTTACACACATTCTGACTTATTTTGAAGGCTATAGACCAGGTAGTGCTATAGCAATGGCTGATTTAAGGGTCTAAAAGGTCTAAAAATGGCTTAGAATGGCTTAAACCAGCCCTTTTTTGGTCTAAACCAGGGTTTGATGATGCCATAATTGGCTTTTCTGTTTTCAGACTGTTTTTCACGACTGACAAGAGTAAACTTTACTTTTGGAGTAAGAAAATTGATGGCTATAAAAGAATGTCTTCTTTGCCCCACTTTTCTCTTCATGTTAGAATCCTTTCTTTTTATAATTAGTTTAAAAACTGTTAAACCAATCAATAAAAGATTCAAACCACCCTTTTTAAATCAATTGAAACCTTTTTACCACGTGAAGAAATCATTATAATCATTTTTTACCCCTGAACCACCCCAAAAGTGAATTAAAGCATCTTTTCTCACTGTTAACTTTGTCACTTTGTTTCCAAATTCACTCTGGTCACTTTTGGGCGTGTTTTTTCTTTAATATTATTTTTAAAGACTCTGCTCTTCAATTAATTGCTTGAAGTCCTTTTCTCAAGTAATTCCAATTGAAATTGCTCTTGAAGAAATTTCTTTTGTAGCCTTAAATATCTCTTGTAGAGTATTTTTGGATAAATTTTTATTGTCTGTAAAACAATAAATCTTTATGATATTATTATTTTTTTATACTAACAAAGCTATAAACAATAAAATTGGTGTGTGTTCTCTTAAAAATAATATTTCTTACTATTTTTAAATAATTCTACCTTATACAAATTTTGAGGACAGGAAAAGTATGTGATATTTTATCAAAGTTTCATATTCACACCTTACAAGGTTGATCATTGATGTTTCTTGTGGAAAAATATTCCATTTAATAATCTTGGACATTATATTTACTCTCAATTCTGTCACATGTATTGGTAAGTAATTCCAGTTTGGCAATTATAGACTCATTCATTTCAGAAGAATGTTTGTCATTCTTTTTCAAGTAATTGATGTCCAAAGTCATGTTAGTTTGCTTTGCCTCAATTTTACCAATTTCTACATTAATACTAGTTTTAAAGAAATGTATTTCTTGTATTATTTCCATGGAAAAGTTCTGTTCATCCATTTCTTCTCCTTGGATGTGAATTCCATAAGAGTCCTGGCCATATTGAAGACACTGTTGATGGCTGAAGGTTCCAATTTAGGGCTCCTGTACCCTTGTGGGTAAGGTCTGTGCCAATTGGCTTTGCCTTTTCCCTTGCCTTGATGGTGCTTGGGACCTTTCTGCTTGCTCTTTTAATCTTTGGGCTTGTCTTTGGAAACTTCTGGAGCTGGTAGATGCCACTGGGCCTTCTGTCTCCAAAGCTGGAGTCATTTCCAATTCCTTCTTCTGGTCTATGGATAAAAGACTTTGGTTCTTCAACCAATTCTTTATATTTTTGACTTTTTTTTGCAAGACAATGGGCTCCAACCTCCTAAGAGCTCTAGGGTCTTCTCCTGACCCAGAAAGCTCTTGATGTGTAAGTAGGAGCTCATGGCCCCCTGCCAAAGCCTTTGGAATATTTCCCATTCCTCTTCTTTGGCTGCTCTGAACCAATTTTTGTATTGGCATTTATAAATCTCTATTTCTTAGACTTTGAAGTGGTTCAGTCCTTAAAACACCACAGTGAATCTCGTGTCAATCATCGGCAATTGACTTCACGTCAAGCAAACGTCAAGCAGGATAAAAGTCAAGCTCACGTCAAGCAAAAATCAAGCAAACGTCGAGCACACGTCCTACTCTTGTCTTACACCAAATCCTGTGACATCCACCAATATTGGCTCCCCTGTGCCTTCAACTCAGATTCCTCACCACCTGATCATCCCGCAACCGTCCAATGGTTAGTAAAAATTACACAAGACCCGCCTGTTTGTACAAACACACATCAAAGAGGTCCTTCAGCCAGTCTTGATGTAGGCGGGGGGTTTGACTTCACCAGGTCATCCATGAAAGGACTCCGCCTGAGCGGGATTGCTGTTTTGCAGATGACACTGGTAGAGCCTGCCGCACAATACCGTGGGTGCGGGTGCGCTTGCGTGTGCATTGGCGGGAGCGGGTGCGCTTGTGTGTGCGGGTGTGGGTGCGCAAGGGCCAATTCCCCTTCCAACATGATGATGGCACATTTAGAAATTTTGGATGCTGTGAAAGGTGAGTGTGTGGGTCATTTGATCATTGAACTTGGCTTATTTACACTGTACCCAATGTCAAAATAGTAAGTTCTTTGTGGCATTGTGAAACAATGGGCTTTGCTTGTCACAATTGCATGTCTCTGTCACTAAATTTGAGGCAGTTATTTCACTAGCAAAATTGCTAATGAATCTGAGAGATTTGCATTTTAGTAGACTAAATATCATGAAATAACGGCTTTTTCATTACAAGAAGTCCACATGACAGAACTTTGTTATCATACAATCCACAGTTAACTTCAACTTCTTCTTCAGATATGATCAAGTGTGCATCATCAAAACCAACAGCTTTATAAATATTCAGATGCGGCCAATCTGGTAAGAAATTCACATCAATATTCAAAGTTTTTAAGATCAGAAATTTATTGTTCAGTATGCTAGATGGCTCAGAGACTTTAAAAATGCTATTAATAATACCAAATCGTTGTGGGTTGCCCCTCAGAAAACATATCACACTGTTGCTGACATTTTTGGATTCAGTTGAAAATATATTGTTCCCAATATTAATGTTTGAAACTGGAAAATACCAAGGTGACACAATCCTTGAAGTGGGAGGACTTGTGGATTGCACGGTAGTGTCTAAGCTGATCCAATCAGCTATTTCCCTTGTTGCATGAAAAATCTGTAAGTACTCAACCAGGCCATCATAATTTTCTTGGTCATGGCAGGATGGTTTGTTATATTTATGGTCATTGAACAGGGCAGGTGGCTGTGATTTGAAAAGCTGTTTTATTTCACATGGCACAGATGGGGATTTCAGGAGAACGGAAAGGTTGGGACATCGCCAGATATGTTGAAGTAAGGTTTTATCTATATCATCTATTCAAAGCTGCAAGAAGTTAGTCTTATTCAGTTCAGGTGTTTAATCAATGTGAATATATTGATCTTATTAATTGACGTACATATTTTGTCATTTGTTGGCATTTTTGCAAATACTCCACTCAAGTGCTCATAACCCCATGTGACTGAGGCTTGTGCTGGGCCCCAACGTTGTAAGAGTTCGGGAATATGATCAGCAAAATGATGATTTGGTTTACTTTTCTGTTTTGGGAACAGGAGTTGATTGGAAAGGCGGAATTTTTTCCAATGTTCAGCAAATGCAGTTGCATCATCTATTGAAACAGTCCAACTTGTGGCAATGTTGATAGCACTAATCAAATGGAATGTATTCTTGGTTAGTTCATTTTCAAGTTCCTCTGACTGACCCATTTTTCTTTGAATGTTGGCGGATTGGTGTACATCTAATGATATCTGTTGACTGAGCATTAAAAATGGAATATAGACCTTATATAAGAGAGCCCATTCAGCGGCTTTTAAGCTACCATGAGAGGGGGAACCCATGTTGCGAGGTACTCTTGTCCATGATGAGGGAATTATTGTCTCAGATATGATTTGTCGGAGATGCTCCAGAGCCTCACCCTTGATCTGGTGATCACTCAGTACAGTGATATCCAATTCAGAGGGGATTTCAGAAGTGGGGATGTAATCCGCATCAAATGAAGGAATCTCCGCAGAACCACTAGATGGATGTTCCATGTGAGGGGTGGGCATTGGGAAGTAGTGGGGAGTGGCTCATTTATTATTTTTTGCTCCGTCTCTTCTCAGGGAGCAGGCCTCTCTCAATGTGATTTTATCAAGAGAGCTGTTGGAGGTCATGGAATCTGAGTCTGAACTGTTGGTGTCATTGGATTTCCTGCGGGACCTGAGGTAAATTTTTGATTTGGACTCTGGAATGCACAATTTGAAAGTTGCATGATCCTTCAAGATTCCCAGTATTAAATTATGAATTATGTGAAGATTAACCATTCTGGTTGCATCCCAATACGGAAGGTCTTCTAAAATTGAATATCACACTCCATACTCAGAGAACATTGCTTGTCTTTGTTGTTGGGTTGCCCAAAGCCATTTGGCAATGGTTGATTTACAATTTTGATATGAGCATGTGTAGTGAGATTGAGGACCAATTTCTTCAATTTGAGCTTTGTGAATGGTGCAAAAATTACAAAAGTGGTTGCCTGAATGAGAAATAAATCCAGTAAGCTTGCGCATGGCAACCACATCCTCAATGGCTGTGAGAATGGCAACACAGATAAAGGATCCTGAAGGACCGGTTGAGGTGGGTGAAAAATGGTAACCTTGCCATAGCTCTTTGAGCTTGTTGATGAGTGGCATCAATAGGTAATTCAATTGAAGAGAAGTTGGCTCCTTCAGACCAGGGATGATTCCTGCAACATAGAAATTCTCTGGCTTCAATCTTTCACTTGGGGGGAGATTAAGACAAATAAGCATGATAGGTCCAATGCTGGCCAACTGGGTGGACTTTCCATGTGCATTAAACCAGTCCACATAAATGGAGAAGGCCAATGCACCAGGAATGGACATGAATGGGGGGTCGTTGATATTTCTAGTGCCAGTGAAGCGTCTCCAGACCAATCCATCCCAGACATCACATTTTGGGAAACCTTCGGGAGTTTGGGATTGTTGATGTTGATGCAGATTTTCCATAATTCCAGCCCGCTGGAGAAATCTGGCAAGCCAATTTTTGAATGGTTGATAAATGAAATGTTTTGTTGGTATAAATATCTGCTTCATGTTGGTTGTGTTTTGGGTGTGGGCTTCAAATAAATAGTTGAATTTGCCTAATGATTGTGTGCAAGGGGGATCATGATTATTTGGGGCATTATGGCGTTGACAGTGGGGTTGGTCAGTTGTGACTGATTCAGTAAGGCCATTAAGAGAGAAACATTGAGGACAACATATATAGTTTTGAATCACTGGTTCCAATTGGAGATGTTCAAATATGGTACTCAGATCTTGAGGTACATGGAATGCAGGAGTGGGGGGACCACCGGAGCTTGAGATGCTGGACTTGATCAGAAGTTTCAGGGCGGGGTTGAGAATGTGTGAAGCCCTGCAGGGTATATTATACCTTAATGATAGAATGGCAGATATTATCATTCCAAGGTCTTGTGGGGGAAGGGTTTGACTGCTGCTGTAGGGTTTCTGTGCAGTTGAATTGAGACCTAGTGCTCTGGAGAAGGTTCTTTGGGTCAATGGTGAATAATCAGCTGGGAATATTTGATCCAATAGAAGTTGTGGGCACTCAGATCCTGTTGCAGAAGTAGGGATGTTTGGAAGAGATTTGGGTTCAATGGTTGATTTGAGCTTTTTAATTTGCTGTTTATATTGGAAAGGTGTGAAGGCAACTCCGTGCCTATCACCCTCAGGGGAAGAGTGTGTTTGAGTTGAGCAGTGTTGAAACATGAATATACGCATTGAGGAATAGTGGCGGGTTGTCATGGTTTCAGGAATTGGCAGTACAGTTGGTTTGTGTATAAATATCTATGGCTGATGTGAAAGTGTTCAGGAGTGTTATTAATTGGAAAAAAAATTGAGTGATTATTTATGGAGGGGGAGATGATTTGAGCCATCTGAGAATTTTATCCCATTTTTAATGGTGCATGAGATGCAGCTTATAGAGTGTAACATGTCTCATCTGGATGGCGGAATTGGTTAGGAGTTTAATTGGGTAAAATGCCATGCTGCTCAATTCTCATTCATATTCTAATTTATTTACACATGGTGATACTACGGTTTTGACCCTTGAGGGGTGTTCCAATAGGGATGTGTCAATATTGATTTGAGGGGATTGACATTCAAACCATGTATGCTGGCACGCCATTGTACATGGCGTAAACCTTATTACAGACATAATGATATAACTCTATTACATAAGGGGTTGGAGTGCAGCTAAAGTCTTGGTATTTGGTTTGAGTGCAGCAGGCTTTTAATCGGTTGGAATGTGATTTGGATTTTCTTGCCTTTCTTGAAAAGGTGATGTCTCTTTTGTGGGTAAATTCTTCATGAATATACCCCTTTACAGATGTACGATGCTGTAGAATTTCAATTCATATAGTGGCAGTTTGGATAATTCACAAAATGTGACAATGCGGAGGCCGAAATGTTACCAAATATGATTACTTCTGGATGATGGGTCCCCTTTGAGATCAAGGGAATATTACATTATATGGTGGTAGGCCATGCAGGGTGGTTTCCGACAAAAGCGGAGGAGCTCAAGAGGAGGTAGGGAGGATTCTCCTAAAGAGAGGCTTATTAGACTTCCAATAAGACTCTTTTTAGAAATATTCAAAGAATATCTCTATTCTAAATTTGAAAAGATTTCATCTCATATCACTCTATTTTATCATAATACTGAGGTGTTTTATCTAGTTAAAAATATTAGTGTACTTTTTTGGCCCTTATGTCACCTTCCAAGTCACATAAATCCCGTTCAGGTTCTGTTCATGACTCAGATAGTGAATCTAGCATAGAAGATGTTCAAACACAGTCACCATTGAGTCCCAACATTCCTCTCACAACCCCTATTGCATCCTCAATGAATGTATCAGGTCTTAACATTGATGTGGGAAATCCAAAGGCTCCAACTTCAAGCACTTGGTCGATCCCAAATATTCCCGTCACTCCAATTCCCCCAAATCCCACTAATACACAAACGCATTTGTCTCAGGGGCCAGAAGTCACACCTCATATCTCATCAAACGCTAATCTCCAATCAAAATTTCCACGTGAGTTTCTCCTTAATCCTGGTCAGAATCCAGTTGCATCCCAGGATCCCTTTGGCCAAAGTAAACAGCCAACCCTCAATATTTCATCAGGATATCAGCTTCATGTGGGCGATGAAAGGCGCGTGGATGGGGGGCAATGAAAAAGACCATTGGAGAATGTAACTTGGAGTGGTCTGTTGGGGGGAATTCCAGGATTGATGCTTCATCAAAGTAAGTCATTTGAATTTCAGAGTATAACCTTTTTCACAATTTGATATTTTTGTTTCATGGGTTAAATATGGCACCTAAAGGCAAGTCAGTCCGATCTCAGGAGCCAATTGAAGAGTTTGAGTATGACCAGTCTTCATTAATTTTTTGATGTGTTAACTGATGATGTGCATGGCAGGAGATGAACTTTATGCATCTTCACCTCTGGTCCATAAAGAGAAAGTCACTGGACGTCATCATCCATATGCCTCCAAACCAAGAACAGCTCATGCCAGTTCAGCAAGAGAAAAAATGGTGGATGATGAGGATGAGAACATGTCTCCGACTCAAATGGAAACAAATGATGAACCAAGGAGGGACAATTTCATGGGGAATGAGCATGGCACTCAGTCAAATAGTGAGTTCACCCATCCTCAAATGCCCCTTGCCCACAGTATGCTTAAACAATCCGGGGTCAGACAGAAAAGGAACCAGGCTTGTAAAGCTCACAATGTGGCAAAACGTGCAAGGCAGAAGGAGAAACAAAAATGGCTGAAAGCAGAACTTCCAGAGAATGTCCATGGAATGAGATCAGCAGTACATGCCCATTGCCTGTTCCTACTCAAAGTTAGGGATAAGGATTTTTCCTCACTACCAGCACCACCAAGCACAGAAGAGCGTGAAATTGCAATTCAAGTGGCTGGTCATCTTGGATATGTCCCCAAGGATGTTTTCAATGAGCCATCAACACAGGTTCAGTCTCAGGGTTTCCAAAGCTACTGTGAAAATGAGCTCCACAACCTAGGACTAAAGCGATTCACTTGGGACTGGGAGAGCTCATGGCAACATCCATTCAATGAGCTGATGTCTATGGTGTTTTACTGTACATTCCGTCTTGCATTGGTCAGCACCGAGTATCATCATTACTATTGGAACAAGGATCATAATAACTATGGGGTCGTGGAGGCTTTAATGGAGCAATATTTCACTTATTTGAAAAGAGAATGGAAGTCTATTCAAAAGGATGCGGAGTATTTGGTTAAAAAGAAGGAGAATCAAAAGCTTGCAAAGATTTGTCAAAGGGTTAGTTAATGTATCTCTTCTTCATTGTGAGCAAATACTGATGATGATCTACTTGATTATGTGCAGACCTGTGAGCGCTGTCATGAATGGTGTGATACAGCTAAATTTCCCATTCTAGCATCACAATTCAATGAACCTAGAGTATGTTCAGATACTGAGGAGGTACTGGAAAATTGTAAGGTTTGACTATGAAACAATAAGTAAAAATTACTAATATTTTACTTATTGTACTATGAATGTCCTTATAAATGAAATAAATAAGATAAAAAATAATTATAATAATAAAGAATTATTATAATTATGGCGTAAAAATAATTATATTATTAATAAAGTATAATAATATAATTTGTATTATAAAATATAATATAATAAAATAAATATATTAATATAAAATAATTAATATATTTAAAAGCACTTTATTATTGTTACAAACAAATAATAAAGGCGTAAAAAATTGTTTTTTATTAATAAAAAACAATTAATAAAAATAATATTACTAATATTAAAGTTATAAATTGATATAAATACTATTTATATTAATTAAAGAATTATTAAAAGAAAAATAAAGAGAAAATTATTAATATAAGAGAAAATAACCTACTTTTAACACTTAACATAATAATTTTGAAATATTTTACGCCAAATAATGTAAATACAACTTATACAAATTGTATTTACAATAAAAAATAGAGAAATTACAAATATTCTTGATTTTTTATGTGGAAATGAGTTTTTAGAGAGATTTTTAACAAAAACAGTTAAACAAATGATTTAATCATGTCAAAATTGGTGATTATAATAAAGATGAACTTTTTTCTTTAATAATATAGAAGTTTTATATATAAAGAATAAAGATTTTACCTTTTTGTTTGTATTTATTTAATGTTTTTGATGCGTCTGAGGGGAAAACAGAGTAAAAAGAGCTCTATTTATAGTAAATACCTCCCTCCTAGAGTCCAACAGGCTTCTAGTAGACGTGTACTGATCATATCCACTGGAATTGATCAATACTTTAAGGTTTGGAGATGATTACATCATGATCAAACCATATTACATCATTATTACACCATTATTTAGAGTTATCACTATAACTCCAACGTTGATGACATCAGAGGCTTGGCAGAACCCCAATTTTCGTGGATTTTATTAGTTTTAATCATAAACTAATAGTATTCACCAATTGTATCACTCATATTACTGTTAAAATTAAATTAAGGTTACAGTGAGTGATCATAACTGCTCAAATTGAGCTCAAACTTTGATCTTTAATAACTTTGAAGTTTTACACGCTACAGTAATTCAGAGAGTGAATTCTGATAGCCTGACATAACCTTATTATTCTTCCAAGAGATTTTCATTA
Organism: Austropuccinia psidii; assembly: GCA_023105745.1. NCBI lineage: Eukaryota > Fungi > Basidiomycota > Pucciniomycetes > Pucciniales > Sphaerophragmiaceae > Austropuccinia > Austropuccinia psidii. The sequence continues at coordinate 6,180,286 of JALGQZ010000007.1, read as the reverse complement.
CATAATCAAAACCCTAACTTTGATGATTTTTCTTGTAACTCATCTTTTCTGTCGAAATTCAATATTTTAAACTTCAAACCATGATTTCAGGGGGTTATACCCTGAATTTAATAATACAAATTACATCATTCTTCACGAATGAACTAGTAGACTCCAACTGTGTACTTTATTTTAAGTTTGGACCACTTTCACAACAAAGTGGTCAACAGCTCTGTTGATTTTTATCAACATTTCCCTATAAGTATTAACCTTGTTTATAATTAGCAAAATAAAGTTCATATCTGTATTCTTACAGTAATTACGTGGTAACTTTATTTTTGGTTCATTACTCTATCTTGTATAGTTTAAGAGATATTAGCTATGATCCTTGAATATATGCGTTGACCAAAAAAGTGCATATATTCAGGTTAATTCCTTAAGTATTAACTTTGGAAATTGGCTCATTAATTGTTTTATGTGTGGACTTTCATGGGCAATTCAATGATACAATTTATTTTACATGTTCTTTCATTGGCTCTTGAAATAAATAAGGATTTATGGTTTTTATAAGGTATTATTCCTTATAACTCATTAAATATTGACTTTACAGATATGCCATAAAAATGGTATATGTGTATTTTACCATGGGGAATCCAATGGTATATTGTTTTTTACATTTTGATTCATTGGGATTTAAGTTAAACCAAGTTTTGTACCAATTTATGGTATTTTTGTATTTTTAAAGTAGTTATTTTTAATGTGTAATTATTCTAAGTAATTTTAATATAATTATCTTAAAGGTATAATTATTCTAAGTCTCTCTTGTGACCTTATTGGGTATGTGGTCATATCTCAAAGGCTCACATTCCCTACCACCAAAAAAGATTGTACCACAATCTAATATGTGTGATTAGGGTATCATCCACTGTCCTACCTCTTCAGTAGACTTTATCAGTCTTGAAGCTCAATAATGCTTTATTTTATTATTCTTTAGGTTTTCTTTCATGTCTAAACCTCCTTAGTAGTTTATCAGCATTTGTTATATCTTTCTCAAGTAGCCATTCATCTTCTTGAGTTAGATTTCTATACCTTACAAGGTATTCTCTTGCTTTTTTGTTTCTTGTCCTTCTTTCTTTAAGAACTTTCATAATTTTCTTTTCTTCTCCTTCTTCCAAAGGGGGGATTTCAAGTGGGGGTTTATTTCTTAGTGGAAATAATTTTTTGTCACTTGAGCTGTAAGGTTTTATTAGACTTACAGGGAAAGTTGGGTGTTTGTTCATTAGTTCACCTGTGAGTTCTAATTGCACAGCATTGGGTCCATGAAGTGCTTTTATCATAACTGTTCCTTCAAAGGAATCTTTCAATTTATTTGGTCCTTTTATGTTATTAAAATTAATAGTTGATACTAACACCAAATCTCCTATTTTGAAGTCAGGTGGTTTATGACTTTTGTCTCATCTTTCATTTGTATATTTGAAAGAGTCTTGCATGCATCTGTTTGCATGGTGTCTTGCTTTGTCAAGCATTATCTTAAAACTGCTTGCTGTTGGGTGTATATCCACTAAGTCCTTTTTGAGGGTATCATAAGCAAGTCTTTGATTCCAACCTTTTTCTAGCATTGCTGGTGTTTTTCCTGTAGAAGAATGGATTGATGTTTTATATGCCAGTTCAAGTGCTGGTATTAAAGAACACCAATCATGGGTAAAACCATCAGAATCTTTGAATTCTAGCCCATAAGCACAGAATCTTCTGATCATGTCCTCTAAGGTCTGTATCATTCTTTCTGCTAAACCATCAGTTTGAGGATGATAAGCTGTTGAGAATGATAGCTTTGTCCCAAACAAGTTATGAAGATTTGTCCATAATGCTGAAGTGAACTTTGGGTCTCTGTCACTTATAATGTTTTGGAATAAGCCTGTGTGGCTAATGACTTTATTCCATATCATTATGGCTGTGTCCATAGCTGTGTCATCTTTGTGACATGGTAAGAACATGGGAGTTTTACTGTACCTGTCAACTAACACTAGGCATGCATTATAACTCCTGTCTCCTCCTGGAGGTAATTATGTTACCCAATCCATATGAACTATTTCCCATGGGGATTTTGGTTCTTGGATTTGGATCATCATTCCAAATTTCTTTCCTGTGGCTCTGTTGGCCTTTTGGCATCTGTCACAGGTTTGGCAGTAATCTGCAACATCTTTCTTCCAATTTGGCCACCAAGAGCAGGTTTTCACCCTCTCTAGTGTCATATCTTCTGAGAGATGTCCAGACGCAACACTATCATGACACTCATGTAAAATAGTGTTTATTAGTGTTCTATCTGTTAGGGCCATAACACATGTGTGTTTTGTTCTATGGTAGAGGACTCCCTCAAGGAGGTGGAATCTTCCTTCATCATATCACCAGGGCAAAGCTCGCGTCAATCGTCAGAGATTGACTTCACGTCGCACCACGGTCAGTATAAAATCTTGCTTCAGTCACGTTAGTTTCACTTTATTGTCACTGGATTTAGTGGGTCACGTCACGTCAGCGTCAAGACAACGTCAATCGTCACATGTGTCACATGAGAATGTCACTCAAAGCCCAAACCCATTTCAACACTATTCGCAATGTTTGGGTAATTTCACCTCATTGGCTTCCGCATCCCCACCTAATCCGCCCTGACACTTCGCATGCTTACGCGCCCGCACCACCCTCCAGATGAGACTCCTACACTGCCCCCCCATCTCCGTCCTCACCACTCCTTATGCTTTCACACCCCCGCCCTTACCATCTTTATGCTCACAGGGTGCACTCCCAACATGCTCCCGACACCACTTATCCTTACACTCGCGGAGTGCCCTCCCGACATGCTCCCGACTCCACTTATCCTTACACTCGCAGAGTGCCCTCCCAACATGCTCCCGACACCACTTATCCTTACGCTTGTGTAGTGCCCTCCCAACATGCTCCTGACACCACTTACGCTTGTGTGGTGCCCTCCTGACACCACTTACGCTTGTGTAGTGCCCTCCCGACACCACTTACGCTTGTACAGTGCCCTCCCGACACCACTTATCCTTATGTTCGCGGAGTGCCTCCCGACATGCCCCCGATACCACTTATCCTTACGCTCGCGGAGTGCCTCCCGACATGCTCCCAACACCACTTATCCTTACGCTTGTGTAGTGCCCTCCCAAAATGATCCCAACACCACTTATCCTTATGCTTGTGTAGTGCCCTCCCAACATGCTCCCAACACCACTTATCCTTACGCTCGCGGAGTGCCTCCCGACACCACTTATCCTTACGCTCACGGAGTGCCTCCCGACACCACTTATCCTTACGCTTGTGTAGTGCCCTCCCGACATGCTCCCGACACCACTTACGCTTGTGCAGTGCCCTCCCAACACCACTTATCCTTACGCTTGCGGAGTGCCTCCCGACATGCTCCTGACACCACTTATCCTTATGCTTGCGGAGTGCCTCCCGACATGCTCCTGACACCACTTATCCTTATGCTCGCGGAGTGCTTCCCAACATGCTCCCAACACCACTTATCCTTACGCTTGTGTAGTGCCCTCCCGACATGCTCCCAAAACCACTTACGCTTGTGTAGTGCCCTCCCGACACCACTTACGCTTGCGGAGTGCCTCCCAACATGCTCCCAACACGACTTATCCTTACACTTCCGTACTACATCCATAGTGTATGGTGGCTTGTTGGCGTACACAATGAACGCAATTGCCGAAATATGCTGAGTGGCCTTCTCTGCCAACAGGACCTAAGGGGAAATTGGTCAGTATATTCACAATGTTGTGGTTAGGGTTTAAATCATGAGACTCACAAATTAAAACCTAATAAGTGGACTATTCAAGACAAGAATTGTGTCTCCTGTTTCACCGACAAAACCATTTTATCTCATATCATTCAAATGGAACACTATGCTTAGTCCTTACCTCATGAGCGTTGAATAGTTCAAAAGTTGACTTTAGTAGATTTCTCACTATTCAACTTTATTAAATGTCTCACAGGGAAGTGATTTCATTTGCATGATATGAAATAATTTGTAAAACATCGCCTCCTTCAATTTCCCGACAAATCCCATTTTGCAAATGCAATTATTTTACTTGCACCTTTTTTCTTCAATTTGGATCTTTTTATTCAAAAATTTTCAAACAAGTTATCAATCAACTCGTCACCATCTATTTGCTTAATAAACTACCTCCGCTATGGCCCAAACCCCGGCAAATTCAACTGAATTCAATGAACGACCAACTTCAGCCCCAGAGAGTGGAAGTGAAATCTCTGATATCGCCAGTAGTCGTGAATTAGGCATTGAAGTAGAGAGCCAGTCACATGAAGATAATAAAGATCCACCAGTTCTTCCAGAATGTGAGTATGCATCCATCTTGAATATTTCTAATCTCCCAAAACCTGATATTGTGTGATAGCCTTTATTTCAGGTCAGCCCCAAGCTCTCAGAAACCAAATTTTAAAAGTTATGAGAAGGAAAAGACTGTTGAACCTTGTGCACCGACAGAAGATGATGGGCAAGATGATGTAATTTTCAGTGGGGAGGTGGAAATTATATCCAAGGAAAAATTTGTCTCCAACATTGCTCAAACAATCCCAAGGCTCAAAAAAATTCAAAATGATAGTAAAATTCCTGATTATGTGTGTCAAAAGATTGCTGAAGCCATGTGCCTGCTCAAAATGGATTTGAACCGTAAGTCCATTACTAATTAAAAACAAAATTGATAAAAATAGCTGCTTACAATATATGGGTAGGTGTGGAGGTGGGAGAATCTCTACCTGAAGGATCTCGAGTCGTAATTGGATTTCCAGGCAAAGGATTAGGAAAAAGACCAAATATACATGCGACCAAAAAAACAAACAAAGAACGCCATACCTTTGAAGCCACAAAGGATTCTTGGGATCAAGGTGATGAAATGATCAATGTTGAAGGGGACCATATTGATAATCAACCTCCGCATACTGAACCCCCCCATACTCAATGAAACAATCCATGATGAAGCTCCACATACTGAAAGCCACCCGATACCCCATGAAACAATCCATGATGAAACCCCTCCCGCCTCTCCTCGGAATATTCAAGCCTTTCAAGAAAGGGAAACAATTAAACATGATACAATGGGACGAGATATGACTGATATAATTCCTGACCCTGAGCCCAAAGTGTCATCGTCTGCTAATTTTCAAGGAATATTTTTATCCTGCATGGAAGAGTTTGCAGGAATTTTGAATTATCATTCCAATGTTACTCAACAATCATGGAAAAGGGGGCTTGATAATATCAATAGTATTTACAAAAATTGATGGGCCAATTTACCAACAAAAGATGCTCATACATTCCTGCCCGTTGGTATTAAGGTGATCAGTAACCAAGAGCTTAATATGTCAGCCTGGCTGGAGGACCTTGAGATGGCAGGTGAGTTTTATCTTTGTGCATGATACATGTTTATTGGCTGTTCACTGGTGATATAAATTGCAATATACAGGGTTAGATTTTTTTAAGCCACCAAAACAGAAGCGTTTTTTGATCACAACATTTGGAATCTCAAATTGATGAAGGAATCAGCTAAACCTCCAGAGAATCTCCCAAAATCTGAACACTCCTTCTTCAGAATGGTTCAGAGCCTTCTTTACCCCGCCAATCCAGTTAAACATTTTTGGGCAAATGTTATGTTTGAATCCATTAATTTAGTCTCATACGATGTGGTTGCACCCAAACCATATGTTGCACCAACATCAAATTCGACCGATCCTCTTGGACTCAAATGGGGAGCAGTTGAATACCTTGCCTCCTGCTTGAGTAAATTGAAGCAACGTGCAACCCAACTCAGCATTGAAGGTGGTGGGGCTGACAATGAGATATCCACAAAGCCGCACAAGAACCTGGAGGATCTGATGGATACAGTTATCCATTTGATGATTGCGTACAACATGGTACGTGCACATACGAAGGTCGAAGTTAATAGCATCAAAGGAAAACTCACGAACTCAAAAAAATGAGGCCATCAAAGATCTTTTGACGTGTCACAAGAATCTCGGAATAAATCGAATTTGCTATGGTATATTAGCAGCATTCTGTGCGGCGCGGTTTGTGGTTTGATGGTATGCTCAGATGACTGGAGAACAAGCTCAGTTAAAGGGGCTTTATCACTAATTGACATTTCCAAAAAACTTTCAGAGGGTAAAAATCTAGGAGAGCCAGTGTGGCTACGTACTAATAAGTATATATGTAATTTACTGAATAAAAGTTTCTTCTCATCAGAGTCTTTTAACCCCACTGTACCTCTTAGATTGGAATTTGCACGATGCTTAGTATTAGACTTTGGTGATGCCTGGGTGGCGAAGCGCGGTCTTGGTTCAAGTGATGAGGTCACCTTGACTGTACCCAGGTCAGCTAAACTCACAACCAGGATTGACCCGTTTTAGATTAGCTTTGTACTAGATAGATTGTAATTGAATTTTGCAAAGTTATTTATGAATTTAATAATTATGACTTCCTATCCTACTACTGCCCGGAGGCCACGGTATGAATACCAAGAGTAATTGTACTGCGGCAGGCCTCCGTACATCATTGAAAAGACTCCGACAAGACGCAAGCTGAGTCAGGAAGTTGAGCGCGCGAGTAGCACATGCGGGGGCATTGCGGGAGATTGCATTTATCACTTCCCGCCAGCCCATAATAGGACAAATGATCCTGTGTCTTTCAAGAGGACTAGGATAATTAGTGATCCGCAGCAGGATGCATATTGCATTTGTGTGTGCTTGCAATATTCCAGATGGTTGGATTGGAAATTGATTGCATGGGAACATCAATGTAAAATTGAATAATGCACTATCCACTGCAATTTTCAGGTTGAGGTATTTGAGATCGCAAATTAGCAAAGGTCAGGTGTGATCTTTCTTTTTAGCCGCAATTAAAAAAGATTCATCGACCACAATTCAATTTAGGTGATATTAATAAAGCAGTAATCATTTGTTTTCATTTCATTTTCTCCTGCAAGCATGCCATTCACAAAAAAAGGAAAAGAGCATAAAAGGGAACTTGCAAGAAAGCGTCGGGCTGAGGAAGGAAAGTGTGAGTTGCTCCCTTAATCTCAGTGTATATATATAGATATATATATATGCTTCCACATTTATGTGGCACCCTCATTGGCTTTAGTTGGTTCAGATTGTGCCAATGTCATGTGTGCTCCAACAGGGAAGTCAAAGGATGTGTGCTGAAGAAAGCTCCTTGGGCATTGGGCACCATTCTGGACTCAAAACTCCTTAGCTTCAAATGGCAGGAAGCAGTATCTGATATCTCGTCTGCTTCAACACATAGTGATCGCTCAACCACTCGGGAATAGTGGGAGATCCCGAAAGACAAAGGAGGGCAAAACAACCCAAAGGAATAGGTTTTTGTCCTACTCTCAACCAACAGCACAAATATCAATGCCAGTATCAGCAAATATCACCCCAAGTGAAATTTGGAGGGTTGTGGATGTCAATCAGATCAAACGCATTCACTTTGGACATGTGGAAATTTTCTGTTCAACCGGATTACTCATTGCCCTTGTTGAATTCCGACCATTCACAACAATGAGTGAAGTCAAGGTCAATCAATGGGATGAATTATCACAATTCTTATTTCGCGAAAAGAGATTCACCAACCCGATTGCAACAACTGGAGCATTACTGGAGGGATTTATGTTCGCAATTGGGTGGAGCAAATGCAGCACGAAGAATGAACAATTTGGTCTGTATGGAAGTGTCGGGAAAATTGAAAACGTAAAAGATGAATGGCGGAACCAAGGTGCCAATCTTAGCTCTGTGGGTTGCATTCTAGGTCAATCCTTACAATATGTTGGGGATAATTTATTTAAGAAGATTCAAAATTGCTACAACTCATCGGGGGTTCCGTCTTTTGATCAAGTCAACTATGAAGGCAATATTCTGGCAAATCAGGGTGCATGCGAGTTTGCTTCCGCACTCACTTTCACCATGAATGGATTCAAAAACGCACCGCATGTTGATAAGGATGCATCGCAGTATGCTTCAGGATGGTGGTTTCAAGCTGATAAGCAGACCAGCCAAATTCAAAGAGATGCGTCAAAGCAGTGTACAGGGGGAAAATTGATTTTCCCAAATGAGCATTTTTGGATTGATCCATCCGATTGTCATGGGCTCATTCAGGTAGTGTGGGCCAGTAGTACATTTGCTCATTATACCGATCCAGCACAGGACAACGAAAGCACAACACTAGTGGGTATGTCCGCACAATGCTTAAGAAGGTTAGCAAAACAATGTGCCAAAAAAGCCATGGCTATTATGAGATTGGCGAGAGAGCGGGCTATCAAATCAGGGATGGTAATACAATCTCATGCCAATTCAAAGAATGAGGAGATTTGCATGTGTGTTGGGTAAATAATCGTGGGGTAAGGCAGAGGACAATATACACCAGGATTGGATGGATTCGAGTGTGGGAGATGGGTGTCTCACATGAAAAAGGGGTGAAGTGGATTATGTACACTGGCATGCCATCGTACATATGTCCTGGTTTGTTGCTCTTGTCCAGGATGCCAATGCTTCACAAGCAAATCCTTATGCCTGTGCAGGTTCCGACAATGCTGAAAGTTCCTGACGCCTATGTGGGCTGCCGACGCTTCACATGCCAATCCTTACGCCTGTGCAGGTTCCCGACAGCTCACATGCCAATCCTTACGCCTGTGCAGGCTCCCGACAATTCACACGCCAATTGTTGCGCTGGTGAAGGCTCCCAAAAATGCTAAAAATTCCTTACTCCTGTACAGGCTTTCAAGGATTCACACGCCAATCCTTATTCTTGTGAAGGTTTCCAAAAATGCTGACAAATTCTGACGCCTATGCGGGCTGCCGACGCTTCACAGGCCAATCCTTACGCCTGTGCAGGTTCCCAACAGCTCACACACCAATCCTTACGCCTGTGCAGGCTCCCAACAATTCACACACCAATCCTTATGCTTATGAAGGTTGCCAACAATTCTAAACATTCCTTATGCCTGTACAGGCTTCCAACAATTCACACGCCAATCCTTACGCTTGTGAAGGTTGCCAACAATGCTGACAAATTCTTACGCCTGTGCAGGCTCCCGACAATTCACACGCCAATCCTTACGCCTGTGCAGGCGCCCAACAATTCACATGCCAATCCTTATGCCTGTGCACGCTCCCGACAGCTCACACGCCAATCCTTACGCTTGTGAAGGCTTCCGACAATTTAAGCAAATCAATACATGATTAAGATTAATAGTGTGTGACCATAGGAAAGGCAATGTTTCACGAATCTGGAGTGGATTGCTCACATGCGGGAAGCTCCCGCTTTTTTACAGTTAAGAATTGATATGGCTCTAAACCAAGTAAGAAGAAAATATAGGAGACGGTAACAGTGACTATTGGCGCATTTTTGGCAAAAGAGGGTCACACAAACAAATACTCACTCAAGCTTTTGGTAGGGCACTTATAAAAATCTTTCTCATGAAATAGGATATTTGAACCATTGAGGAAAATATAATTTCACATGAGCAAAGAATGTAATAGAAAAGGAAAATAACAAACATTGGATACAAATAGTTTATTTAAAAGAAAGTATTACAAAATAATAAAAAGAGGAAATGATGAGATTTTTTCTTAATTTTATTTTTCTAAGTATTTTGGGACTATCCCGGTGATGTCCTCCTTTGGATAAGCCTCCAGTGCCTGGGCAAGGAGGGTGTTTAGTTCCTCCCGGAATTCCTGGTGCATCTCATTTCGATGAGTTGCATCCACGAAAGGAATCATGTGGAGCAAGCGGCGATGCTCCAACAAGATTCAGTTGATTGATTCGTGGACGATGGCTCGAGGAATCATTAAAGTTGGTCATAAGTCAGTGAATTCCTGGCGAGCGTCTTCGTGGGAATGAGAGGGGCTTTGCACCGGGGGGGAGGAGGCATTGGGGTTCTCAGGGGCACTGGAAGGGATCTCTGGGGAGGGAACCGGGGTTGGGGTGGGGGGGAACGGAAGGGGAAGGTGGGCGAGTCGGGCACAAAGAAGGGGGAGTGGGAGGGTGGGATCCAACGGGCGTATCGTTGATGATGATTATGGAGTGGGGAGTGGCCGGACGAGCTGGAGATGGTTGAAGGGGGGGTGAGGAAAACTTGAGTAGAGTTAAAAAAGTGAAATTGGGACTTACCAAAAGGTTCCTCTGTGGATTGCGTAGGAGCCACCTCAGGTTCTGGCTCATGAGTCGTATTGTCCTCAGGTGGTTGGGAGGAGGAACTCGGGCCAGGAATAGGTGGCTCTTTGGTTCAGGAGGGTTCTAAAAAAGGAGTAAGAGTCAGTTCACTCATCTTGAAAGTGAAAGAGAAAATGAAATGAAATTTTGGCTGCTTACCACGGAATAATTCCTCAGACCATTAGGTGCCACTCGGGCCTGGAGTGGGTTGCCGCAGGGTTTGCTTGCGAGGCAAACTAGGAACGGGAGAGTCTTGTTGGGGGGGATTTTGGGGGTTTGGTTCTATGAGTAATGGAAAAGAGTCAGTATTATTGCATGAAGAGAAATGAGATAAGGAGGAGAAAGAAAGCTTACTTTGGCGTTTGAATCCCATCGGTGACAAGACATGGTGACGATCAGCCCAAGCTCGAATGTCCTCTTTCCATCGCCATCCTTGATCGGCCGGATGATCACTTCGCTCACGTCGAGGAGTGAAGTGACCATCGGATGGTGGCCTAGGAGGGGGGGTGGACAAATCGATGCTTGAGGGGACAGGGCTAATCGTCCGGAATCATTCCCGTCGGCCTGCTTCAGGTCCCGGTGTCCATTTGGGCTCGGATATTGTTTCATCATTGTTGACCACAAAGGAGTCCTTGCAAGGGCGTCTTGGGCGAGAGCTCCTCTGGCCTCGTGGTTGGAAGGGGCGGACAACAAACGAACATTTCTTGTGTGCTTGTCGGCAAGCATCACAAGCGTCAGTCGTCGTCAAGGAACGAATGCAGGGGATACCCCGCTTGGTGCATAAAGTGCACAACATCTAAAAAGAAAACAATTGAGGTTAGTAACTGCATAGAAAGTAAACAATTAAGAAAGAAAATGAAGACGTACAATGAATTATAAATTTAAAACGGAAACAAAATAAGAATGCTCTAGTCCGAAGTTTTTAAAAGTCTGGAAGAGAGTCGTGAAGAAAAATAAGTATTAATATCGGTACATAATGTTGACAAAAGTTAAAAAAAGAGGTAACGCACAAGGTGGATATAAGGGAGGTTCTGAAAGGATCAGCAGAAGAAACAAACAGGCAAAAGGAAGGGGAGTGGGTTTAGTGGAGTGCAAAAGACAAAAGTAGAAAGGCAGGAAGACCAAGGGGAATACGCACAAGAAGGACAAACGCGGGTGAGGTTGAACAAAGTGGAGCAGGTGAGAAAGAAAGTGAAGGGCCTGTCGTGTGAAGATGGTCTTTTATACCATGGTGAAGCTGAGACAATCACAGCAGTCGCAGCACCCGACAAAGGCTCAGCTTCAAGGCGTGTGGGCAATATTGAAGCTCAGTCTCAGTGAATGCTGCAACTGAGAAGGGAAATGCTGGCGTGAGGCAGAAGAACAATGGTATTCTGGCTGAGTATTGCTATTGATTGAATTGTCAAGCTCAGTCAAATCCCCTTTATTTCCTTAAATAGCCACGCGATCACCCAGGAGGGTGGTTGTGAGGCCCTCATTGAATGTCCATGGTGGGTGCAATTCCCAAATTCCCCATGCAGAAAAGAACGTGGTGCATTTGGTCACAAGTGACCACGGGGAGATTACCGGCCGTATGGCCTGGTCATATTGTTTGAACAAAGGGGGGGGCTGTAAGGCAAGTGATTACAGCGTGAGCTTGCCTCGACCCATTGCTCAGGTTTGCTTTGCGGTCATAATTGAAATGCTCAGTGGCTGAACATTTTAATTGCACAGTAATGGAACTATTGAGCTATTGATATAACAATATCAAATGCACCATGCTGAGCCATTTCTCAGTCGTTTTTGTATGCACACAATCTGAGAATTTGGCACAGCATCGGATGACATTTCAGCCAGGTGCAGCATTTCACACGCTTTGGTGAAGTGCTCCCAACTGAGCCTTCCAATGAGCTATTGCAAAAATTGTTCATTCCATGGCTTTACTGAGCACTTTCACATGGTGCTTTTGACCATGACATGCTCAGCTTGTGTGTGCAAATTGGGTGAAACGCAATGATGAGGATGTGGCACATGAGCTACATATATGCAAGCAATTGGAAGGTGCATGCACATTCGCTATATGCATGCAGGCTCAAGTAGTATTACACCTTCCTGATATGTACAGCCAACACTGTAGTACGCAGTACACCATTGTAAATGTATGCTGCAGGGCAGAGCAAAAGCTGTTCATCAATGTAATATGCAATCACGTCAAGCCATCGAGTAATATCTCTCACCTGCATCCCTTTGATGCACCTTGTTGGACAGCTCTGCCTAACTACGGCACAGATGCACATGTAATCCAAGTTAATGTAAGTGGGTCGTAGTGGGATGACTGTTCATTTGGGTCATACACAAACATTGGATTCCATCCGGTGCCATTGTCGGGGCAAACAATGACTGGCCCTGCTTGTTCATTGCGCATGCTCATTGTCAGGAAGCCACACACTTTCATACGCACCCCCGGACAGGTCATACACAGGCAACTTTCACACGCCTGGAAGACATTTTACTGCCAGTATTCTGACCGGCTATTTTCTTGGTCGGGTGGTCAGCTTGACTGCAGACGCTCCCCTGCTTGCACGTGGAAACCTGAGGCCAATCAGTGTGGATTTGCTTCAGCCTCATCCACATTAGAATAATCCCAGCCTAGGATTGCTGAGGCTGGTCATGTTTGCGTGGGTATCTCCCACCGCGGGTCATTTTATGCACGTTCTCACGCGCCCAGAACAAGGTGTGGGGCCTGGCTTGCAGCCAAAAATTCCCTTGGGAAGGTGTCCTCTTTCTCCGGAGTTTTGTACACGTGTGAGGCAAAGACACTGATGCCAATCTCGGTGGATTAGTACCTGCCCCAAACGCAATAGGGGTGAATGTATATGTGGATTACGGCTCATGGTTGGTGCCCCCTTTGATCATGCCACACTTCCCCCCCTGGAATCCCAGTAGGCATCAGTCAGCAAAAAACTTCGGGCAAAACAAAACTCATGTTTGGTGGCACACCACCAAACATATCTCACCCGCCCACACACAAACATCCCCACAGTGAGATTGCCCTTTGAAACCGCCAACATTTCACAGTAGGTCCCTGTACAACAATTAACATGGGGAGGATATGCTCCTTGTTTGCTGTCACACCAGTGAACATGGCTGCATGCCTCTAATATGCCCCTCCACAATAAGTTGCTACAACCCACCCAATTTCGGCTATGCTAATGTCAACCTTGTTCCACCAGAGGTCTTGTAACTTGCTGCAGATCCAGAAGTCATATTTGTGCACCCACACTTTGGCCACGTTTCCTTGATATATGCCCCAAATTGGATATGAAAATTATGAGCCCAAGATGCCCACCCCCATCAAGACCATGCACATAACCACAGGCCATCCCCCCTTGACCCCATTTCTGCCACTCATATAAGTTCCCCACCTGCGCTTATTCGTCTTCATTCCGTTGAGCTAACCCTTCCCAATCATGTAATTTCCAACTGTCCCCAAATAATTTAAAATAGCCATTATGTCAACCCCTTCACAACCACTTTGCATTGAGATGATTAATATTTGTATTCAAATAAATAGTGATATAACCTTAAGTCCTGAGAATTCCAACTTAGCTTCTTGGATTATCATAGGGCAAAATCAACACAACATATTTGTTTATCTCCCCAATCACCAGCATGCTATTGGCTCTCTACCTGGAACCCTTTCCAAAACGTTGATACCATTCCTTGGGGCACCAAAAACGTTCATGCACTGTGGTCCTGGTGGGGCATGGATTGAAAATTGCCAATCCAATCCTACTCAAATAATATTTGTTGAGGGAGTATTTATGACTGATGCAAATGATCCCTCCTCATCTCAGAAACCCAATTTAGCATTGATGTTCTTCACATGGTATCCAAACATCTTATTCATAATGGAAAGATTTTGAACACAAGATTTCAAGCTTAAAATGCCCAAAGAATATGACTGTAATACTCATAGTCAATGTCAACTCTTTACTCCAACATTTCCCGCTTCAAACTTGACGCCAGCTTCATATCCTGCTGTTTCATCATTGATTTCCAAGCAAAAACTGATACAATTACCCAATGGATCAGACCTCCCCATGACGACCCCACCCTATGCAATTATTCAAACCCCCCTCCTCCCTCATCAAAAGACTGGACTAGCTTTTCTCTGGGATCGAGAAATCCCCAATGGCCAATCAGCCCGTAACCTTTGGGTCACCTCACCCCCAGGATCCACTTTTAACTCCAGGCACATCATTACAAACAAGATCGTTAGCTCATTTGAATCCCTTTCAACCAATACCCCTCTTGGAGGACTGCTCGCGGATGATATACGATTAGGTAAAACCATTCAGGCCATTGCTCTCATTGGTACCTCCAAGGAGCGGATTATTGCAAACCCCCATTGCTCCACGCCCACCATTATCATCTGCCCCCTCGCTTAATTACCAACCGGCAATCAGAAATATCCAAGCATGCTCAGGCTGGAGCACTGCATGCCAAAATCTACCATGGTCCCACTCGTCACTCATTATCCAAAGCCGACATCTTAAAATATGATATCATCATCACTTCTTAAAATACTATCACCCAAGAATTTAAGCAAACCAGTACCTCTAAATCATTCATTGTTCAAATCAATTGGCATTTTATAATTTTGGATGAAGCACAGTGATTGGCTGAGCTTAAATGATTCAAATTACCTTTCATATCCAATAACCCTTGCCCCATATTATGGCTATATTTGCTCTCAATACACTGCCACTCACCGTGGCATTAATAGCCTCCTTTCATCCCATCAAATATGTTTAACGGGCACACCTATTCACAACACCATTTAGGACGTTTTGGGCATAATATCATTCATCACTCAACCCCAGAGCGCCGATCAAGATAACTGGTCACCATTCATCCTTAGTAGTCTTTCCAAAGGTTGCAATGATATCTTGCATTTGGCATTGCGGAATTTAAGTTTGCGCCGCACCAAAACCACACATCTCAAATCCTCCCCACTATTAGCCATCATTATGAGCTGCTCCCACTCAACCCGACCATGCAGCAAGAATATTCCACATTATATGAAGAATTCCTATCATCCAAAAGAAAAGGACCAGGAGAATTTTGCAGAAATATTAATAAGCTGCAAAGATGTTCTAACCATCACATCATGCTTAACACAATTGCAGAGGCAGATTTGGAAGACCCCAAGGGCAGGAGCACTCAGGATAACTCCCCAACAATCACAAGAACTATTGTGGATGTGGAAACATGCATGATGAGTAGTAAAATTGCACACCTCCTACAAAGCTTAATGAGGAACAAACAAACAAGGTGTGGTCCGACCAAATTGGTGGTTTATACCCAATGGACCCAATTTCTAGATTTGTGCGTGAATTCTCATATTCATCCATTACCAATTGAATCCATCTGACTTCTTTATATTGTAGAATTTGTATTGCACTTGCCCATCACTCTATCCTTTCAGCACGAATTGATGGAACAATTACAGCACGAGCACAGGAGAAGGCACTGGAGAATTTCTTCAATAATCCTGAAAGTGAAGTACTGATTGCATCCATTGCCGCAGCTGGAACTGGCCTCAATATAGCTTGTGCTAATACGGTCTATTTAATGGTGAGGGGACCCCCAAAATTCTGCCCTGATTTGTGGCCCCTGACATCCACATTTCCAGGAGCCCAATTGGAACCCAGCCATTGAGGCTCAGGCTGTTGATCGACTCCATCATATTGGCCAACAACAACCTGTAAAGGTCATCAACTATATCACTCCTCATTCAGTTGAGGTCAACATGCGGAAAGTACCTTTCAAGATCATCTTTGACCCTAATTGTATTGCTATTCTAAAATCCTTCCTTAAGGAAATGCCATTTTCCAAACACCAATAGGTCCAAGAAAAGAAAAAATCATTAACTGCGTGAGCCTTACTGATATTATATAATTTGCGTTTGACCAAGTTGATCACACCTGCGCACCCTGGAACAGGTCCACAATTATGAACACCATGAGCTGAATCAAACTCCTTCAATATTTCCTGAATGAAAATGAGCAATAGAGTATTATTTCTAAGGGAGAGTGTGATACATTCCAGCTCATATTGTCTATATTCTGACATATTTAGCAAGTTGTTGCATCTTTAAGAAATAATAATCAGATTGTATTAGACCTGCACAAATAACTCACAAAATGTTAATTTGTAACGGTGCTATACATTTATATTACTAAGTTATTGCAGACCATCACCATTCTGCCTAATAACTGGCATGTCAAGTATTTTGAGGGCGCTAGTCTGCATCTTACTACAGCTTTTGAGCCAATCTTGATCAAATACCTGAAATGATAAGCCTTCCGGAATATCACCATCATCTGTTGATTGTAATTCTGGCAATCTATCAATAGTTTTTTACCCTTTTTTTTAATGCAATTACAAAACTCTATGTCCCGATCCATTTTTAATACCAATTCATTAAATAACTGGGAGCGCCAGCGAAATCCCACTTTGCAGTAAACTTGACGGCCATTTTCCAGTACCTCCTCAGTATCTGAACATACTCGAGGGTCATTGAATTGTGATATTAGAATGGGAAATTTAGCCGTATCACACCATTCACGACGGCACTCACAGGTCTGCACATAATCAAGTTGATCATCATCAGTCTTTTCTCACAATGAAGAAGAGATACATTAACTAACCCTTTGATGAATCTTTGCAAGCTTTTGATTCTCCTTCTTTTTAACCAAATACTCGGCATCCTTTTGAATAGACTTCCATTCTCTTTTCAAATAAGTGAAATATTGCTCCATTAAAGCCGCCATGACCCCATAGTTATTATGATCCTTGTTCCAACAGTAATGATGATACTCGGTGCTGACCAGTGCGAGACGGAATGTACGGTAAAACACCATAGACATCAGCTCATTGAACGGATGTTGCCTTGAGCTCTCCAAGTCCCAAGTGAATCGCTTTAGTCCTAGGTTGTGGAGCTCATTTTCACAGTAGCTTTGGAAACCCTGAGACTGAACCTGTGTTGATGGCTCATTGAAAACATCCTTGGGGACATATCCGAGATGACCAGCCACTTGAATTGCAATTTCACGCTCTTCTGTGCTTGGTGGTGCTGGTAGTGAGGAAGAATCCTTATCCCTAACTTTGAGTAGGAACAGGCAATGGGCATGTACTGCTGATCTCATTCCATGGGCATTCTCTGGAAGTTCTGCTTTCAGCCATTTTTGTTGCTCCTTCTGGCTTGCACGTTTCGCCACATTGTGAGCTTTACGAGCCTGGTTCGTTTGCTGTCTGACCTCGGATTGGTCAAGCATACTCTGGGCCAGGGGCATTTGAGGATGGGTGAACTCACTATTTGACTGAGTGCCATGCTCATGCGCCGTGAAATCATCCCTCCTTGGTTCATCATTTGTTTCCATTTTAGTCAGAGACATGTTCTCATCCTCATCATGCACCATTTTTTCTCTTGATGAACTGGCATGAGCTGTTCTTGGTTTGGAGGCATATGGATGATGACGTCCAGTGCCTTTCTCTTTATGGACCAGAGGTGAAGATGAATAAAGTTCATCACCTGCCATGCACATCATCAGTTAACACATCAAAAAATTAATGAAGACTGGTCATACTCACAATCTTCAATTGGCTCCTGAGATCGGACTGACTTGCCTTTAGGTGCCACATCTAACCCATGAAACAAAAATAGCAAATTGTGAAAAAGTTCATACTCCAAAATTCAAATGACTTACTTTGATGAAGCGTCAATCCTGGATTTCCCTCCGACAGACCACTCCAAGTTACATTCTCCAATGGTCTTTTTTGTGGCCCCCCATCCATGCACCTTTCATTGCCCACATGAACCTGAGATCCTGATGCAATATTGAGGGTTGGCTGTTTACTTTGGCCAAAGGGATCCTGGGATGCGACTGGATTCCAACCAGGATTAAGGAGGAACTCACGTGGAAATTTTGATTGGGGATTAGCGTTTGATGAGATTTGAGGTGTGCCTTCTGGCCCCTGAGACACATGCGTTTGTGTATTGGTGGGATTCGGGGGAATTGGAGTGACGGAAATATTTGGGATCGACCAAGTCCTTGAAGTTGGAGCCTTTGGATTTCCCACATAAATGTTAAGACCTGATCCATTCATTGAGGATGCAATAGGGGTTGTGAGAGGAATGTTGGGACTCAATGGTGACTGTGTTTGAACATATTCTATGCTAGATTCACTATCTGAGTCATGAACAGAACCTGAACGGGATTTATGTGACTTGCAAGGTGACATAAGGGCCAAAAAAGTACACTAATATTTTTAACTAGATAAAACACCTCAGTATTATGATAAAATAGAGTGATAGGAGATGAAATCTTTTCAAATTTAGAATAGAGATATTCTATGAATATTTCTAAAAAGAGTCTTATTGAAAGTCTAATAAGCCTCTTTTTAGGAGAATACTCCCTACCTCCTCTTGAGCTCCTCCGCTTTTGACGGAAACCACCCTGCACGGCCTACCACCATATAATGTAATATTCCCTTGATCTCAAATGGCACCCATCATCCATAAGTAATCATATTCGGTAACATTTCCGCCTCCCCATTTTCACATTTTGTGTATTATTCAAACTGCCAATATATTTATTGAAATTCCACAGCATCGTACATCGGTAAAGGGGTATATTCATGAAGGATTTACCCACAAAAGAGACATCACCTTTTCAAGAAAGGCGAGACAATCCAAATCACATTTCAACGGATTAAAAGCCTGCTGCACTCAAACCAAATACCAAGACTTTAGCTGCACTCCAACCCCTTATGTAATAGAGTTATATTGTTATGTCTGTAATAAGGTTTAAGCCATGTATGATGGCGTGCCAGCGTATATGGTTTGAATGTCAATCCCTTCAAATCAATTTTGACACATCCCTATTTGAACGCCCCTCAAGGGTCAAAACCGCAGTATTGCCATGTGTAAATGAAATAGAATATGTATGAGCATTGAGCAGCACGGCATTTTACCCAATTAAACTCCTAACCAATTCCGCCATCCGGATGGGACATGTTACACTCTATCAGCTGCAGCTCACGCACCATTATAAATGGGATAAAATTCTCAGATGGATCAAATCATCTCCCCCTTCATAAATAATCACTCAATTTTTTTTCCAATTAATAACACTCCTAAACACTTTCACATCAGCCATAGATATTTATACACCAACCAACCGTACTCCCTATTTCTGCAACAATGACAACCCACCACTATTCCTCAATGCGTATATGCATGTGTCAACACTGCTCAACTCAAACACACTCTTCCCCTGAGGGTGATAGGCATGGAGTTGCCTTCACACCTTTCCAATATAAACAGCAAATTAAAAAGCTCAAATCAACCATTGCACCCAAATCTCTTCCAAACATCCCTACTTCTGCATCAGGATCTGAGTGCTCACAACTTCTATTGGATCAAATATTCCCAGCTGATTATTCACCATTGACCCAAAGCACCTTCTCCACAGCCCTGGGTCTCAATTTAACTGCACAGAAACCATACAGCAGCAGTCAAACCCTTCCCCCACAAGACCTTGGAATGATAATATCTGCCATTCTATCATTAAGGTATAATATACCCCGCAGGGCTTCACGCGTTCTCAACCCTGCCCTAAACCTGCTGATCAAGTCCAGCATCTCAAGCTCCGGTGGTCCCCCACCTCCTGCATTCCATATACCTCAATATCTGAGTACCATATTTGAACATCTCCAATCGGAACCAGTGATTCAAAACTATATATGTTGTTCTCAATGTTTCTCTCTTAATGGCCTTACTGAATCAGTCACAACTGACCAACCCCACTGTCAACGCCATAATGACCCAAATGATCATGATCCCCCTTGCACGCAATCATTGGGCAAATTCATCTATTCATTTGAACCCCGCACCCAAAACACAACCAACATGAAGCAAATGATTATCCCAACAAAAAATTTCAGTTATCAACCATTCAAAAACTGGCTTGCCAGATTTCTCCAGCGGGCTGGAATCATGGACATTCTGCATCAACATCAACAATCCCAGATTCCCAAAGGTTCCCCAAAATGTGACGTCTGGGATGGATTGGTCTGGAGACACTTCACTGGCACTAGAAATATCAACGACCCGACATTCATGTCCATTCCTGGTGCATCGGCCTTCTCCATTTATGTGGACTGGTTTAATGCACATGGAAAGTCCACCCGGTTGGCCAGAATTGGACCTATCATGCTTATTTGTCTTAATCTCCCCCCAAGTGAAAGATTGAAGCCAGAGAATGTCTATGTTGGAGGAATCATCCCTGGTCCGAAGGAGCCAACTTCCCTTCAATTGAATTACCTATTAATGCCACTATTCAACGAGCTCAAAGATCTATGGCAAGGTTACCATTTTCAACCCACCTCAACAGCTCCTTTGGGATCCTTTATCCGTGTTGCCATTCTCACAGCCATTGCGGATGTCGTTGCCATGTGCAAGCTTACTGGATTTATTTCTCATTCAGGCAACCACTTTTGTAATTTTTGCACCATTCACAAAGCGCAAATTTAAGAAATTGGTCCTCAATTTCACTACACATGCTCATATCAAGATCATAAATCAACCATTGCCAAATGGCTTCGGGCAAACCCACAACAAAGACAAGCAATTTTCTCTGAGTATGGAGTGTGATATTCAATTTTAGAAGACCTTCCGTATTGGGATGCAACAAGAATGGTTAATCTCGACATAATGCATAATTTAATACTGGGAATTTTGAAGGATCATGCAACTTTCAAATTGTGCATTCCAGAGTCCAAATCAAAAATTTACCTCAGGTCCCGCAGGAAATCCAATGACACCAACAGTTCAGACTCAGATTCCATGACCTCCAACAGCTCTCTTGATAAAATCACATTGAGAGAGGACTGCTCCCTGAGAAGAGATGCAGCAAAAATAATAAATGAGCCACTCCCTACTACTTCCACCCGAAAAAACTACTTCCCAATTCCCACCCCTCACACGGAACATCCATCTAGTGGTTCTGCGGAGATTCCTTCATTTGATGCGGATTACATCCCCACTGAATTTGATATCACTGCACTGAGTGAGCACCAGATCAAGGGTGATGCTCTGGAGCATCTTGGAAAAATCATATCTGAGACAATAATTCCCTCATCATGGACAAGAGTACCTCGCAACATGGGTTCCCCCTCTCATGGTAGCTTAAAAGCCGCTGAATGGGCTCTCTTATATAAGGTCTATATTCCATTTTTAATGCTCAGTCAACAGATGTCATTAGATGTACACCAATACGCCAACATTCAAAGAAAGATCGGTCATTCAGAGGAACTTGCAAATGAACTAACCAAGAATACATTCCATTTGATTAGTGCTATCAACATTGCCACAAGTTGGACTGTTTCAATAGATGATGCGACCGCGTTTGCTGAACATTGGAAAAAATTCCGCCTTTCCAATCAACTCCTGTTCCCAAAACAAAAAAGTAAACCAAATCATCATTTTGCTGATCATATTCCCAAACTCTTCCAATGTTGGGGCCCAGCACAAGCCTCAGCCACATGGGATTATGAGCGCTTGATTGGAGTATTTGCAAAATTGCCAACAAATAACAAAATATGTATGTCAATTCATAAGATCAATATATTCACATTGATTAAACACCTGAACTGAATAAGACTAACTTCTTGCAACTCTGAATAGCTGATACAGATAAAACCTTACTTCAACATATCTGTCGATGTTCCAACCTTTCCGTTCTCCTGAAATCCCCATCCGTTCCATGTGAAATAAAACAGCTTTTCACATCACAGCCACCTGCCCTGTTCAATGACCATAAATATAACAAACCATCCCGCCATGACCAAGAAAATTATGATTGCCTGGTTTAGTACTTACAGAATTTTCATGCAACAAGGGAAATAGTTGATTGGATCAGATTAGACACTACTATGCAATCCACAAGTCCTCCCACTTCAAGGATTGTCTCACCTTGGTATTTTCCAGTTTCAAACATTAATATTTGGGTCAATATATTTTCAACTGAATCCAAGAATGTTAGCAACAGTGTGATATGTTTTCTGAGGGGCAACTCACAACGATTTGGTATTATTAATAGCATTTTTAAAGTCTCTGAGCCATCTAGCATACTGAACAACAACTTTCTGATCTTAAATACTTTGAAGATTGATGTGAATTTCTGACCAGATTGGCCGCATCTGAATATTTATGTAGCTGTTGGTTTTGATGATGGACACTTGATTATATCTGAAGAAGAAATTGAAGGTAACTGTGGATTGTATGATAACAAAGTTCTGTCATGTGGACTGCTTGTAATGATAAAGCCGTTATTTCATGATATTTAGTCTACAAAAATGCAAATCTCTCAGATTCATTAGCAATTTTGCTAGTGAAATAACTGCCTTCAAATTTAGTGACAGAGACATGCAATTGTGACAAGCAAAGCCGATCATTCCACATTGCCACAAAGAACTTACTATTTTGACATTGGGTACAGTGTGAATAAGCCAAGATCAATGATCAAATGACCCACACACTCAACTTTCACAGCATCCAAAATTTCTAACTGCGCCATCATCATGTTGGAAGGGGAATCGGCCCTTGCGCGCGCAAGCGCACCCGCACACGCCAATGCACACGCATGCACACCCGCACCCGCCATTGCACACGCATGCGCACCTGCACCCGCGGTATTGTGCGGCGGACTCTACCAGTGTCATCTGCAAAACAACAATCCCGCTCAGGCGGAGTCCTTTCATGGATGACCTGGTGAAGTCAAACCCCCCGCCTACATCAAGACTGGCTGAAGGACCTCTTTGATGTGTGTTTGTGCAAACAGGCGGGTCTTGTGTAATTTTTACCAACCATCGGATGGTTGCAGGATGATCAGGTGGTGAGGAATCTGAGTTGAAGGCACAGCGGAACCAATATTGGTGGATGTCACAGGATTTGGTGTAAGACAAGAGTAGGACGTGTGCTCGACGTTCGCTTGATTTTTGCTTGACGTGAGCTCGACTTTTATCCTGCTTGACATTTGCTTGATGTGAAGTCAATCGCCCACGATTGACACGAGATTTTCACTGGTGTATGCCTTTTTCCATATTTCATCTAGTTTTGATGAAAGTGATGGGTCTTTGCAGTCTTTCATTAGAAGTTGGCTTAAGATATGGCAATTTTTGTCTGTCTTATAGCTTTCTTTAACTTGGTTAAAGAATTCTGTGCCAATGTCTGTAACACATATTCCTTCTATATGGTGTTCTTCTTGTGGTACCCATGCTGGATTGTCAGGGGTATTTGCTAAAGCCCATCTGCTAAGATCATCTGCATTTTTATGAATATTTCCAGATTTATGAACAATAGTCATATTTCCTCTATATTCTTGGATAGCAATTTGCCATCTCAGCATATGTCTATTTGGGGTTTTCATGTTTAATAGAGATTTTACAGCATTACAGTCTGTGATCAGATCAAATACTGTTCCATCCAAATAGTAATGTAATTTTTCTAAATCCCACACTAAGCAGAGGCATTCCATTTGGCTTGCTCCATATCTTGCTTCTGTTGGCTTTATCTGCCTTGAAATGAATCAAATTGGTCCTTCCACTGGTTTGTCATTGATAATTTGTGTCTGGTGTAGTGCAGCACCCAGTCCTTCTCCACAAGCATCAATGTAAATTCTGAAGGGTAGTTTCCAATCTGGCATGCAAAGAAATGGGGCATTTGTTAAGGAATTTTTCAATTCTTCATATGCCTTGACTCTTTCTTCTGTCATTTCATAGACTGTTTGTTGGTCACACAGCTTATACAAGGATTTAGCAATTTTTGCAAAGTCCTTTATATGCTGTCTATAGTAACCAGCAAATCCTAGAAATGATTGCATTTCTTTTTTGGTTTGAGGCATTGGTTTAAGTAGTACTGCTGCCACTTTATTTTTGTCTATGCCTAGACTAATTCCAGATACAACATGTCCTAGTGCTTTTAGCTCACTATGTCCAAAATGACACTATTTCAAGGAAATTTTCATATTTACTTGCACTATTTTCTAAAGTACTCTTTCTAGTCTTGTAAGGTGGCTTTCCCAAGTCTCTGAGCAGACTATAATATCATCAATATAGATAATTAACCATCCTTCTGATAATTCTCCAGGGAATATGGTATTCATCATTCTTTGATAATGTGAAGGTGCATTTTTTATCCCAAATGGCATTCTTAAGTATTCAAAAATTCCACAATGGACTACTATTCTTAGTAGTTTCTTGGCATTGTCTGTTAAGACATTTTGATGAAAACCCTTAAGAGAATCCATAGCTGTAATGAACTTAGCTTGTGACAATTGGGTCAATGTCTCATGGATTCTAGATATTGGATATCTGTCTGGAATGGTACAAGTGTTCAGGGCTCTGAAGTCTCCTACCATCCTTGATTTTCCATTATGCCAAGTTATAATGACAGGGGTAGTAACTTCTACCTGCTCATTATGTCCTACTTTTCTTAATACTCCAAGGTCTATTAATTCTTTATTGTGTGTCTCTAAGGCTTCTCTGGCTCTTGGACTAGCTGGGTAAGCTGGTCTCCTTAGTAAGGGTGGGTAAGGCTTTTCCACATTAAGAATTATGTCTACTTCATGCCCAATTATAGCACCTAGTGGCTCTTTGTCAGTTGCAAAGGCATTTTTGTACTTAAATAAGAGGTCAATCAATTTTTCTTTCATTCTTTCTGTTAATTCTTGATTTAATTCTGCCTCTTTAAGTTGTTCAGATAAAAAGAACCTTTTCTGGAATTTTTTCTTCATTCTTAATAACTGTAATTTGTTTTTTGTTATTTAAGAAGCCAAACTTTTGTCTTTTGTTGCCTCCTATAGTAAAATATCTATCCTTCTGGTTAGAGATATCTATACCATAGATTGATAAGTAGTCATCTCCCAGGATAAAGTGATTACTGGTAAATTGTCCATTACCACAAATTCCACTTTCATTTTGACACATTGTGAAGGATGAGGAAAAATTAGTGTTAAATAAATTATTCCAAGGGGCTTCATGCTCTCACTTGCACTACTGAATTTGACACCTTGTATTGGCATAAGTTTTTCTTGCCAGTCTGGGACAATGGTTTTTAAATAACCTTTGCCAACACAGGTGCAATATGCTCCTGTATCTAAGTTAACTTTTCCTTCTTGGTTATCAACCATAACAATACTTATACTTGATTTTCCAGCTGTATATCCCATTCCTCTTGCAGGTTTGGTTCTATACATTTTGGCATCTTGTATATTTGTCAGGTTTGTGTCAGATGTCCCAACTTGTGGTAAGTTTGAGTTAAAATCCAGTACTTCATAAATTATATCAATATTATTAATTTGTGCATTAATTATATTGATTTCATCACTTTCAAAGCTTTCTGACTCTTCTGTCTCTTTTTCAGACTCAGATTCCTCCTCTTTGTCATTGTGGTTTTCTGTTTCCACTATTTCATTGATCTTTGCCTTTTTGAGGCAATTATTGGCTAAGTGTCCAATACCTCCACACTTATGGCATTTTCTTTGCTCATTATTGTTGGATGTATTGGGCTTGAAGGATTGTTTTGATTTATCTTTTTTGATAATTGGCTTATTTGGGCTTTTAATGTCCAATTTCTTCCAAGTCCTGCCAATTTTTGTTCTTGTCACTATATCTTCTAGTGCATTTATATACTCTTTGGCGGAGCATGGTTATATGCACCTGCTTCTCAGGGCATGTTCTAGTTCCCCTCCAAATTTATTAAGTATTTTCATGTGCACCATTTTTTGTGACATTTCTGGGTACAGTGCATTAAGCCTTTCAACTTGTTTCAAGAACCAAGTTAAAGGTTTATCTTTCTCTGGGTCAAAGAAAGAGTTTTCAAATGCATTTTCTATCTTATACCTCCAGGCATCATTTGCCCACTTGGTGATTATTTCTTGTTTCCACCAAGACCAGGTATTTTTACCATTTGTTTGTCTTATGCCATAATACCATCTTTTTGCAGATTTCTCAAACAATGAATGTAATCTTGCAGTGATTAATTCATCTGGTATGGCATAGTCCTCTTGTAACATGTCAATTGTTTTAATAAATGACATGTGATCATATTCACCTTCTCCTGTGAATGTTAGCCATTCTTTCAATTGAGGTGCTTCCTTCATTAAGACTTGGTAATTGTCTTGGTGACTCAAATCTGTTATGAAAGGATTTGTCAATTCCCCTTTTGTTTTAACAGGGCTTCTTATATGAGAAAATGGAGTTGATAGCTTTGGCATATTTGAGTTTGCCTCATTAATTTTATCCATTTTTTCAGTAATAAGCCTTATCTCACTTTGAATGTCATCTTTCAGATGCATTCTTGCTTCATCACTTTTTTCCACATGGTACAAAAGTAATTTTTGGTGTGATGAAGTCTTTTCTTCAAATCGTTCTACAGAAATACTTAATTTGTTTAATTTTTCTGTAAGGTTGTCAATACTCACATCATAATTGATTGTCAAAGTTTTTTCTTTGATATCACTTATGTATTTGTACAGCTCTTGTTGTCCTTGTATTAATTTCTGAGTCTTGTCAATTAATACTTTTGGTTTATTATTTTCAATCATAAATTTTATGTTATCAGTTTCTTTCTTATTTTGTACAACAAGTTTTGTTAAAGATGATAAGCTATTATTTATTTCTTGGAAAGATAATAAACTACTTTTAATGTCTTTGAGAGGTAAAATACTATTTTTAAGCTCTGTTAAAGTATTTACAACATCAGGAGACAAGGTTACTTCTTTGGGAAATGGAGTTGTCTCATTCTTTTTTCCTCTTTGTCTTTGAATTCCATCAAAGTTCTGGCCATGTTGAAGACATTGTCCATGGCATCCTTTTGGATTTTTGGGATCCTGTAGCTTGGGGAATATGGTTTCCTCCAATTCTTTTTCTTGTTCTTCTTCCCTTCTTGGGGAAGTGGGTTGGCTTGGGGCTTGATGGTAGAAGCTACTGGGGCTTCTTCCTTGGTTGCCTCCCTCTTTTTGGTGTGGTAATCCTTGATTTTTTTGATTTGAGGTTTGGATGACAGTGGATTCCATCCATTGGAGTATTTCACTATCTCCTCTTCGTTGAGGAACTTTCTCAGGATGTGCCAGGAGTTCATCACTCCTTGGTGTATTTGAGGCAGCATTTCCCAATCTTTGTCCTTGTACACTGTGTAGTACTGTTTGTACTGGCTCATTTAAATGTCTATTTGAGCCCTCTGACTGTGATTTGTACCTATTTGAGTTACTCATACTTAGTTCCAATTCAGGTTCAGATATCATGGGCATTTCTGGGACTTGCCTTTGGGATAAGGCACTTCCTTGTGTGGATTCTGTTCCACTGGGGATATTTCCCTTTCTTTTCCCTTTTGAGGGATCAGTTCTACCTCTGAGTCCAGCTCCATCTGATTGGATGGAGTATTGGGAACCTCTTCTGGTAGTCATAATTTAAGAAATAAGAAAAATAAAAGTATTTTAGAATAAAAATTCTTTTTATGGCAATTATAAAAGAGGTGCTCACCTTCAGAGTCTTGAATGGTGAGTCCTGGAAAGCCTAATTTCTTAGCTTTCTTTCTTTTAGTGATAACTGGTGTTGGACAACTTTGACAAGTTTCTTCCACCAATCTCTCAACAGTAGTTTGGTTATCTTCTGTTGAGTTATCCTCAAACACTAAAAAAGACAAATAATCATAAGTCTTTTTATAAGAAGTGTTTATTTTTTTGGCAAGATCTGGCAATTTTTCACGTAGAAATTGCTTTTATATCTTTTAAAAAATTGAAATGAATAAAGAAATGAATAAAATGAATAAAAATAACTTTTTTTTATTGGGTTTTAATATTATATTATATATATATATATATATTTTATTTTTAAAGAATAAAATAAAAAATAATATGATTCTTTATAACATTAAATTATAATAAAAATTATTTTTAATTTGTAGAATATCTTTTTTAATCACTAGAGTCACTCAAAGAAAGTTCTTGCAAGTCTAAGGATGTGAAAAACCACGTGTAAGACAGTACAATTGCTTTCCAAATGCCTCAATAGCTTTTAAAATCAATAAAATATAAAATTATTATGTAATTTTATGATTATAAGTATAATTTATCATTGGATAGGCCCAATTAGGATCTTTTTAAAGGTCTTTTAGAGTAAATATTATGGCCGGGCCCCCAAATGTAAGGTTTGACTATGAAACAATAAGTAAAAATTACTAATATTTTACTTATTGTACTATTAATGTCCTTATAAATGAAATAAATAAGATAAAAAATAATTATAATAATAAAGAATTATTATAATTATGGCGTAAAAATAAGTATATTATTAATAAAATATAATAATATAATTTATATTATAAAATATAATATAATAAAATAAATATATTAATATAAAATAATTAATATATTTAAAAGCACTTTATTATTGTTACAAACAACTAATAAAGGTGTAAAAAATTGTTTTTTATTAATAAAAAACAATTAATAACAATAATATTACTAATATTAAAGTTATAGATTATTATAAATACTATTCATATTAATTAAAGAATTATTAAAAGAATAATAAGAAGAAAATTATTAATATAAGAGAAAATAACCTACTTTTAACACTCAATATAATAATTTTGGAATATTTTACGCCAAATAATGTAAATACAACTTATACAAATTTTATTTACAATAAAAAATAGAGAAATTACAAATATTCTTGATTTTTTATGTGGAAATGAGTTTTTAGAGAGATTTTTAACAAAAACAGTGAAACAAATGATTTAATCACGTCAAAATTGGTGATTGTAATAAAAATGAACTTTGGTCTTTAATAATATGAAAGTTTGATATATAAAGAATAAAGATTTTACCTTTTTGTTTGTATTTATTTAATGTTTTTGATGCGTCTGAGGGGAAAACACATTAAAAAGAGCTCTATTTATAGTAAATACCTCCCAAGTAGAGTCCAACAGGCTTCTAGTAGACTTGTACTGATTATATCCACTGGAATTGATCAATACTTTAAGGTTTGGAGATGATTACATCATGATCAAACCATATTACATCATTATTACACCATTATTTAGAATTATCACTATAACTCCAACGTTGATGACATCAGAGGCTTGGCAGAACCCCAATTTTCGTGGATTTTATTAGTTTTAATAATAAACTAATAGTATTCACCAATTGTATCACTCATATGACTGTTAAACTTAAATTAAGGTTACAGTGAGTGATCATAACTGCTCAAATTAAGCTCAAACTTTGATCTTTAATAACTTCTAAGTTTTACACGCTACAGTGATTCAGAGAGTGGATTCTGATAGCCTGACATAAATTCAATATGCTGCCAAGGACATTTTATTACATCATCAAAACTCTAATTTTGATGATTTTTCTTGTAACTCATCTTTTCTGTCAAAATTTAATATTTTAAACTTCAAACCATGATTTCAGGGGGTTATACCCTGAATTTAATAATTGAAATTACATCATTCTTCACGAATGAACTAGTAGAATCCAACTGTCTACTTTTTTTTAAGTTTGGACCACTTTCACAACAAAGTTGTCAACAGCTCTGTTGATTTTTATCAATATTTCAACATAGGTTTTAACCTTGTTTATAAATTGTAAAATAAAGTTCATATCTGTGATCTTACAGTAATTACGTGGTAACTTTATTTTTGGTTCATCATTCTATCATGTATAGTTTAGGAGATATTAGCTATGATCCTTGAAAATATGCGTTGACCAAAAAAGTGCATATATTCAGGTTAATTCCTTAAGTATTAGCTTTGGAAATTAGCTCATTAATTGTTTTATGTGTGGACTTTCTTGGGGAATCTACTGGTACAATTTCTTTCACATGTTGTTTCATTAGTTCTTGAGATAAATAAAGTTTTATGGTTTTTATAAGGTATTATACCTTATAATTCATTAAATATTGACTTTACAGATATGCCATAAAAATGGTATATGTGTATTTTTCCATGGGGAATCCAATGGTATAATTTATTTCACATGTTGATTAATTGGTTTTTAAGTTCAACCAATTTTTGTACCAATTTATGGTATTTTTTGTATATTTAAGTAATTATTTTTAATGTATAATTATTCTAAGTAATTTTAATATAATTATATTAAAGGTATAATTATTCTGAGTCTTTTTGTGAGCTTATTGGGTATGTGGTCATATCTCAAAGGCTCACAACATTAATCCAACTGCTTCAAGCTTTAAGCTACTGCTTGATAAAGTGAGACATCATGCAAATCAAAGCATGAATGATGCCTTTGAATAGGCTAAGCAGAAATGGGATAAGAGTCATAAGACACCAGAATTCAAAGTAGGGGACTTAATACTAGTTTCAACCTTGAACTTTACTAATATTAAAGGTCCAAAGAAATTGAAATATTCCTTTGCAGGACCATTTATTCTTAAAGCCCTTCATGGGACAAATGCAGTACAAGTAGAACTATCAGGAGAACTGGAAAATAAACATCCAACTTTCCCTGTCAGTCTAGTAAAGCATTACACTTCAAGTGATAAGTAATTATTTCCTTTAAGAAATGAAACACCTTTAGAGGTACCCCCACTTGATCTAAGTGAGGAAAAGAAGGTACTGAAAGTCTTAAAAGAAAGAAGACTTAGGGGTAAAAATGAAAGAGAATACTTAGTCAGGTACAAAAATCCACAACAGTGGTAACTTTATTTTTGGTTCATCACTCTATCTTTTATAGTATAAGAGATATTAACTATGATCCTTGAATATATGCGTTGACCAAAAAAGTGCATATATTCAGGTTAATTCCTTAAGTATTAACTTTGGAAATTAGCTCATTAATTGTTTTATGTGTGGACGTTCATGGGGAATCCAATGGTACAATTTCTTTTACATGTTGTCTCATTGGGTCTTGAAATAAATAAGGATTTATGGCTTTTATAAGGTATTATTCCTTATAACTCATTAAATATTGACTTTAAAGATATGCCATAAAAATGGTATATGTGTATTTTACCATGGGCAATCCAATGGTGCAATGTATTTCACATGTTGATCCATTGGTTTTTAAGTTAAACCAAGTTTTGTACCAATTTATGGTATTTTTGTATTTTTAAAGTAATTATTTTTAATGTGTAATTATTCTAAGTAATTTTAATATAATTATCTTAAAGGTATAATTATTCTAAGTCTCTATTGAGACCTTATTGCATATGTGGTCATATCTCAAAGGCTCACAAAAATGGCCGTGAAGTTTACTGCAAAGTGGGATTAGGCTGGCGCTCCCAGTTATTGAATGAATTGGTATTAAAAATGGATCAAGACATAGATTTTTGTAATCACGTTAAAAAAAGGGTAAAAAAACTATTGATAGATTGCCAGAATTACAATTGACAGATGATGGTGATATTCCGGAAGGCTTATCATTTCAGGTATTTGATCAAGATTGGCTCAAAAGCTGTAGTAAGATGCAGACTAGCACCCTCAAAATACTTGACATGCCAGTTATTAGGCCGAATGGTGATGGTCTGCACTAACTTAGTAATATAAATGTATAGCACCGTTACAAATTAACCTTTTGTGAATTATTTGTGCAGGTGTAATACAATCTGATTATTATTTCTTAAAGATGCAACAACTTGCTAAATATGTCAGAATATAGAAAATATGAGTTGGAGTGTATCACTGTCTCCCTTAGAAATAATATTCTATTGCCCATTTTCATTGAGGAAATATTGAAGGAGTTTGATCCAGCTCATAGTGTTCATAATTGTGGACCTGTGCCAGGGTGCGCAGGTGTGATCCAATTGGTCAAACGCAAATTATATAATATCAGTAAGGCTCACGCAGTTAACAATTTTTCCTTTTCTTGGACCTATTGGTGTTTGGAAAATGGCATTTCCATAAGGAAGGGTTTTAGAATAGCAATACAATTAGGTTCAAAGATGAGCTTGAAAGGTACCTTCCGCATGTTGACCTCAACTGAATGAGGAGTGATATATTGGATGACCTTTACAGGTTGTTGTTGGCCAATACGATGGAGTCGATCAACAGCCTGAGCCTCAATGGCTGGGTTGCAATTGGGCTCCTGGAAATGTGGATGTCAGGGGCCGCAAATCAGGGCAGAATTTTGGGGGTCCCCTCACCATTAAATAGACCATATTAGCACAAGTTATATTGAGGCCAGTTCCAGCTGCCGCAATGGATGCAATCAGTACTTCACTTTCAGGATTATTGAAGAAATTCTCCAGTGCGTTCTCCTGTGCTTGTGCTGTAATTGTTCCATCAATTCGTGCTGCAAGGATAGAGTGATGGGAAAGTGCAATACCAATTCTAAAAAATAGCAATTCAGATGAATTTAATTGGTAATGGATGCATGTTAGAATTAATGCACAAATCTAGAAATTGGGTCCATTGGGTATAAACCACCGATTTGGTTGGACCACACCTTGTTTGTTTGTTCTTCATTAAGCTTTGTAGGAGGTGTGAAATTTTACTACTCATCATGCATGTTTCCACATCCACAATAGTTTGTGTGATTGTTGGGGAGTTATCCTGAGTGCTCCTGCCCTTGGGGTCTTGCAAATCCACCTCCACAATTGTGTTAAGCATTATGTGATTGTTACAACATATTCGCAGCTTATTAACATTTCTGAAAAATTCTCCTGGTCCTTTGCTTTTTAATGATAGGAATTCTTCATATAATGTAGAATATTCTTGCTGCATGGTCGGGTTGAGTGGGAGCAGCTCATAATGATGGCTAATAGTCGGGAGGGATTCAAGATGTGTGGTTTTGGTGCGGCGCAAGCTTAAATGCCGCAATGCAAAATGCAAAATATCATTGCAACCTTTGGAAAGACTACTCAGGATGAATGGTGACCAGTTATCTTTATTGGCGCTCTGGGGTTGAGTGATGAATGATATTATGCCCAAAACGTCATAAATGGTGTTGTGAATAGGTGTGCCCGTTAAACATATTTGACAGGATGAAAGGAGGCTATTAATGGCACAGTTAGTGGAAGTGTATTGAGAGCAAATATAGCCATAATATGGGGCAAGGGTTATTGGATATGAAAGGTAATTTGAATCATTTAAGCTCAGCCAATCACTGTGCTTCATCCAAAATTATAAAATGCCAATTGATTTGAACAATGAATGATTTAGAGGTACTGGTTTGCTTAAATTCTTGGGTGATAGTATTTTAAGAAGTGATGATGATATCATATTTTAAGATGTCGGCTTTGGATAATGAGTGACGAGTGGGACCATGGTAGATTTTGGCATGCAGTGCTCCAGCCTGAGCATGCTTGGATATTTCTGATTGCCGGTTGGTAATTAAGCGAGGGGGCAGATGATAATGGTGGGCGTGGAGCAATGGGGGTTTGCAATAATCCGCTCCTTGGAGGTACCAATGAGAGCAATGGCCTGAATGGTTTTACCTAATCCTATATCATCCGCGAGCAGTCCTCCAAGAGGGGTATTGGTTGAAAGGGATTCAAATGAGCTAACGATCTTGTTTGTAATGATGTGCCTGGAGTTAAAAGTGGATCCTGGGGGTGAGGTGACCCAAAGGTTACGGGCTGATTGGCCATTGGGGATTTCTCGATCCCAGAGAAAAGCTAGTCCAGTCTTTTGATGAGGGAGGAGGGGGGTTTGAATAATTGCATAGGGCGGGGTCGTCATGGGGAGGTCTGATCCATTGGGTAATTGTATCAGTTTTTGCTTGGAAATCAATGATGAAACAGCAGGATATGAAGCTGGCGTCAAGTTTGAAGCGGGAAATGTTGGAGTAAAGAGTTGACATTGACTATGAGTATTACAGTCATATTCTTTGGGCATTTTAAGCTTGAAATCTTGTGTTCAAAATCTTTCCATTATGAATAAGATGTTTGGATACCATGTGAAGAACATCAATGCTAAATTGGGTTTCTGAGATGAGGAGGGATCATTTGCATCAGTCATAAATACTCCCTCAACAAATATTATTTGAGTAGGATTGGATTGGCAATTTTCAATCCATGCCCCACCAGGACCACAGTGCATGAACGTTTTTGGTGCCCCAAGGAATGGTATCAACGTTTTGGAAAGGGTTCCAGGTAGAGAGCCAATAGCATGCTGGTGATTGGGGAGATAAACAAATATGTTGTGTTGATTTTGCCCTATGATAATCCAAGAAGCTAAGTTGGAATTCTCAGGACTTAAGGTTATATCACTATTTATTTGAATACAAATATTAATCATCTCAATGCAAAGTGGTTGTGAAGGGGTTGACATAATGGCTATTTTAAATTATTTGGGGACAGTTGGAAATTACATGATTGGGAAGGGTTAGCTCAACGGAATGAAGACGAATAAGCGCAGGTGGGGAACTTATATGAGTGGCAGAAATGGGGTCAAGGGGGGATGGCCTGTGGTTATGTGCATGGTCTTGATGGGGGTGGGCATCTTGGGCTCATAATTTTCATATCCAATTTGGGGCATATATCAAGGAAACGTGGCCAAAGTGTGGGTGCACAAATATGACTTCTGGATCTGCAGCAAGTTACAAGACCTCTGGTGGAACAAGGTTGACATTAGCATAGCCGAAATTGGGTGGGTTGTAGCAACTTATTGTGGAGGGGCATATTAGAGGCATGCAGCCATGTTCACTGGTGTGACAGCAAACAAGGAGCATATCCTCCCCATGTTAATTGTTGTACAGGGACCTACTGTGAAATGTTGGCGGTTTCAAAGGGCAATCTCACTGTGGGGATGTTTGTGTGTGGGCGGGTGAGATATGTTTGGTGGTGTGCCACCAAACATGAGTTTTGTTTTGCCCAAAGTTTTTTGCTGACTGATGCCTACTGGGATTCCAGGGGGGGAAGTGTGGCATGATCAAAGGGGGCACCAACCATGAGCCGTAATCCACATATACATTCACCCCTATTGCGTTTGGGGCAGGTACTAATCCACCGAGATTGGCATCAGTGTCTTTGCCTCACACGTGTACAAAACTCCGGAGAAAGAGGACACCTTCCCAAGGGAATTTTTGGCTGCAAGCCAGGCCCCACACCTTGTTCTGGGCGCGTGAGAACGTGCATAAAATGACCCGCGGTGGGAGATCCCCACGCAAACATGGGCCGGGATTATTCTAATGCGGATGAGGCTGAAGCAAATCCACACTGATTGGCCTCAGGTTTCCACGCGCGAGCAGGTGAGCGTCTGCAGTCAAGCTGACCACCCGATGAAGAAAATAGCCGGTCGGAAGACTGGCAGTAAAATTTCTTCCAGGCATGTGAAAGTTGCCTGCATATGACCCGTCGGGGGGTGTGTATGAAAGCATGTGGCTGCCCAACAATGAGAACGCACAATGAACAAGTGGGGCCAGTCATTGTTTGCCCCAACAATGGCACCGGATGGAATCCACTGTTTGTGTATGACCCAAATAAACAGTCATCCCACTATGACCCACTTACATTAACTTGGATTACATGCGCATCTGTGCCGTAGTTAGGCAGAGCTGTCCAACAAGGTGCATCAAAGGGATGCAGTTGAGATATATGACTCGATGGCTTGACGTGATTGCATGTTACATTGTTGAACAGCTTTTGCTCTTCCCCGCAGCATACATTTACAAAGGTGTACTGCGTACTACAGTGTTGGCTGTACAGATTAGTAAGGTGTAATACTACTTGAGCCTGCATGCACCTTCCGATTGTTTTCATATACATAGCTCATGTTCCACATCCTCAGCATTGCATTTCACCCGATTGGCACACGCAAGCTGAGCATGTCATGGTCAAAAGCACCGTGTGGAAGTGCTCAGTAAAGCCATGGAATGAACTATTTTTGCAATAGTTCATTGGAAGGCTCAGTTTCCAGCACTTCACCAAAGCGTGTGAAATGCTGCACCTGGCTGAAATGTCATCCGATGCTGTGCCAAATGCTCAGATTGTGTGCATATAAAAACAACTTAGCAATGGCTCTGCATGGTGAATTTGATATTGTTATATCAATAGTTGAATTACTGTGCAATTAAAATGTTCAGCCACTGAGCATTTCAATTATGACCCGAAAGCAAACCTGAGCAATGGGTCGAGGCAAGCTCATGCTGTATTCACTTGTCTTACAGCCCCCCCCTTTGTTCAAAGACTATCGCCAGGCCATACGGCCGGTGATCTTGCCGCGGTCACTTGTGACCAAATGCACCACATTCTTTTCTGCATGGAGCATTTGGGAATTGCATCCACCATGGACATTCAACAAGGGCCTCAAGACCAACACTCCTGGGTGATTAGGTGGCTATTTAAGGAAACAAAGGGGATTTGACTGAGCTTGAAAATTCAATCAATAGCAATACTCAGGCAGAACCCCATTGTTCTTCTGCCTCATGCCAGCATTTCCCTTCTCAGTTGCAGCATTCGCTGCGACTGAGCTTCAATTTTGCCCACATGCCTTGAAGCTGAGACTTTTGCGGGTGCTGCAACTGCTGAGATAGTCTCAGCTTCACCATGGTATAAAAGACCATCTTCACACAACACGCCCTTCAATTTCTTTCTCACCTGCTCCACTTTGTTAAACCTAACCCTTGTTTGTCCTTCTTGTGTGTATTCCCCTTAGTCTTCCTGCCTTTCTACTTTTGTCTTTTGCACTCCACTAAACCCACTCCCCTTCCTTTTTCCTGTTTCTTTATTCTGCTGATCCTTTCAGAACCTCACTTCTATCCACCTTGTGTGTTACCGCTTTTTTAAACTTTTGTTGACATTATGTACCAATATTAATACTTATTTTTCTTCACGACTCTCTTCCAGACTTTTAAAGCCTTCTGAGTAGAGCATCTTTATTTTGTTAACGCTTCAAATTTTTAATTCATCGTACATCTTCATTTTCTTTCTTGATTGTTTACTTTCTATTCAGTTACTAACCTCAATTGTTTTGTTTTTAGATGTTGTGCACTTTATGCACCAAGCAGGGTATCCCCTGCATTCGTTCCTTGGCGACGACCAACGCTTGTGATGCTTGCCGACAAGCACACAAGAAATGTTCGTTTGTTGTCTGCCCCTTCCGACCACGAGGCCAGAGGAGTTCTCGCCCAAGACGCCCTTGCAAGGATTCCTTTGTGGTCGACGATGATGAAACAATATCC
Organism: Austropuccinia psidii; assembly: GCA_023105745.1. NCBI lineage: Eukaryota > Fungi > Basidiomycota > Pucciniomycetes > Pucciniales > Sphaerophragmiaceae > Austropuccinia > Austropuccinia psidii. Next base: position 6,142,864 of record JALGQZ010000007.1, on the reverse strand, counting down.
GAGCCCAAATGGACACCGGGACCTTAAGCAGGCTGACGGGAACGATTCCAGACAATTAGCCCTATCCCCTTAAGCATTGATTTGTCCACCCCCCCTCCTAGGCCACCATCCGATGGTCACTTCACTCCTTGACCTGAGCGAAGTGATTATCCAGCCAATGAAGGATGGCGATGGAAAGAGGACATTTGAGCTTGGGCTGATTGTCACCATGTCTTGTCACCGATGAGATTCCAACTCCAAAGTAAGCTATCTTTCCCCTCCTTATCTCATTTCTCTTCACGCAATAATACTGACTTTTTTCCATTACTCATAGAACAAAACCCCCCAAATCCCGCCCAACAAAACTCTCCCGTTCCTAGTTTGCCTCGCAAGCAAACCCCGCGGCAACCCGCTCCAGGCCCAAGTAGCACCCAATGGTCTGAGGAATTATTCCACGGTAAGCAGCCAAAGTTTCATTTCATTTTCACTTTCACTTTTGAGTTGAGTGAACTGACTCTTACTCCTTTTTTAGAAACCTCCTGAACCAAAGAGCCACCTATTCCTGGCCCAAGTCCATCCTCCCAACCACCTGAGGACAATATGCCTCGTGAGCCAGAACCTGACGTGGCTCCTACGCAATCCACAGAGGAACCTTTTGGTAAGTCCCAATTTCACTTTTTTAACTCTACTAAGCTTTTCCTCACCCCTCCTTTGACCATCTCCAGCTCGTCCCGCCACTCCCCGCTCCATCATTATCATTGAAGATACGCCCGTTGGATCCCCCCCTCCCCCTCCCCCTTCTTCTTACCCGACTTGCCCACCTTCCCCCTGTGTTCCCCCCCTTCCAGTGCCCCTGAGCACCCCAGTGCAAATCTCCTCACATTCCCACAATGACGCTTGCCAGGAATTCACTGACTTACAACCGACTTTGATGATTCCTCGAGCCATCATCAACGAATTGATCAACCAAATCTTGTTGGAGCATTGCCAATTGCTCCACATGATTCCTTTTGTGGATGCAACTCATCGAAATGAGATGCACTGGGAATTCCGGGAGGAACTAAACTCCCTCCTTGCCCAGGCACTGGAGGCTTATCCAAAGGAGGACATCACTGGGATAGTCTCAAAATACTTAGAAAAATAAAATTAAAAAAATCTCATTATTTCCTCATTTTATTATTTGTAAGACTTTCTTTTAAATAAATTATTTTTATCCAATGTTTGTTATTTTCCTTTTCTATTACATTCTTTGCTCATGTGAAATTATATTTTCCTCAATGGTTCAAATATCCTATTGCGTGAGAAAGATTTTTATAAGTGCCCCACCAAAAGTTTGAGTCAGTATTTGTTTGTGTGACCCTCTTTTGCCAAAAATGCGCCAATGGTTGCCGTTACCATCTCCCAGATTTTCTTCTTCCATTGTTTAGAGCCATATCAATTCTTAACTGTAAAAAAGGGGGAGGTTCCTGCATGTGAGCAATCCACTCCAGATTTGTGAAACATGGCCTTTCCTATGGTTACACGCTATTATTCTTACTCATGTATTGAATTGTTTAAATTGTTGGGAACCTTTACAAGCATAAGGATTGGCGTGTTAGTTGTCGGGAGCCTGCACAGGCGTAAGGATTGGTGTGTGAATTGTTGGGCGCCTGCACAGGTGTAAGGATTGGCATGTGAATTGTCGGGAGCCTGCACAAGCGTAAGAATTTGTCAGCATTGTTGGCAACCTTCACAAGCGTAAGGATTGGTGTGTGAATCGTCAGAAGCCTGTACAGGGGTAAGGAATTTTTAACATTTTTGGGAGCCTTCACAAGTGTAAGGATTGGCTAGTGAATTGTTGGGAGCCTGCACAGGCATAAGGTTTGGTGTGTGAATTGTTGGGAGCCTGCACAGGCATAAGAATTGGCATGTGAATTCTCGGGATCCTGCACAGGCGTAAGAAATTTTCAGCATTGTGGGGAACCTTCACAAGCATAAGGATTGGCATGTGAATCGTCGGAAGCCTGTACAGGTGTATGGAATTTTTGGAATTTCGGGGAACCTTCACAAGCGTAAGGATTGGCGTGTGAATTTTTGAAAGCCTGCACAGGCGTAAGGATTGGCGTGTGAATTTTTGGGAGCCTGCACAGGCGTAAGGATTGGCGTGTGAGCTGTCAGGAACCTGCACTGGCGTAAGGATTGGCGTGTGAAGCATCAGCATCCCGCATAGGCGTAAGGAACCTTTAGCATTGTCAGAACCTGCACAAGCATAAGGATTTGCATGTGAAGCATCGGCATCCTGGACAAGAGCAACAAACCAGGACATATGTACGATGGCATGCCACCATACATACTCCACTTTACCCCTTTTTCATGTGAGACACCCCATCTCCCACACTCGAAACCATCCAATCCTGGTGTATATTGTCCTCTGCCTTACCCCACCATTATTTACCCAACACACATGCAAAGATCCTCATTCTTTGAATTGGCATGAGATTGTATGACCATCCCTTATTTGATATCCTGCTCTCTCGCCAATCTCATAATAGCCATAGCTTTTTTGCCACATTGTTTTTGCTAACCTGCTTGAGAATTGTGCGGACATACCCACTAGTGTTGTTCTTTCGTTGTCCTGTGCTGGATCAGTATAATGAACACATGTACTACTGGCCCACACTACCTGAATGAGCCCATGACATGCGGATAGATCAATCCAAAAATGCACATTTGGGAAAATCAATTTTCCCCCTGTACACCACTTTGATGCATCTCTTTGAATTTGGCCTGTCCGCTTATCAGCTTGAAACCACCATCCTGAAGCATACAGCGATGCATCCTTATCAACATTAGGTGCGTTTTTGACTCCATTCATGGTGAAAGTGAGTGTGGAAGCAAACTCAAATTCACCCTGATTTGCGGGCATATTGGCTTCATAGTTAACTTTATCAGAAGATGGAACCCCGAATGACTTGTGGAAATTTTGAATCTTCTCAAATAAATTATCCCCAGCATATTGTAAGGACTGACCTAGAATGCAACTCACTGAGCTATGATTGGCACCTTGGTTCCGCCATTCATCTTTTGCATTTTCAATTTTCCCAACACTTCCATACAGACCAAATTGTTCATTCTTCGTGCTGCATTTGTGCCACCCAATCGTGAACATAAGTCCCTCCAGTAATGCTCCATTTTTTGCAATTGGGTCGGTGAATCCCTTTTCGCAAAATAAGAATTGTGTTAACTCATCCCATTGATTGACCTTGACTTCACTCATTGTTGTGAATGGTTGGAATTCGACAAGGGCAATGAGTAATCTGGTTGAAGAGAACATTGCCACACAGCCAAAGTGAATGTGTTTGATCTGATTGACATCCACAACCCTCCGAATATCACTTGGGGTGATATTTGCTGATACTGGCATTGATATTTGTGCTGTTGGGCGAGAGGAGGAAAACAACCTATTCATTCGGGTTGTTTTGCGCTCATATGTCTTTTGGGATCTCCCACTATTCCCAAGTGGTTGAGGGATCACTAGGGTTGAAGCACACAAGATATCAGATACTGCTTCCTGCCATTTGAAGCTAAGGGGTTTTGATTCCAGAATGGTGCCCAATGCCCAAGGAGCTTTGTTTGGCACACATCCTTTGACTTCCCTGTTGGAGCACACATGACATTGGCACAATCTGAACCGACTAAAGCCAATGTTCTTCCGTGGGGCCCAATGAGGGTGCCACATAAATGTGGAAGCATCTATATATATCTATATATATACACTGATATTAAGCGAGCAACTCACACTTTCCTTCCTCAGCCCAATGCTTTCTTGTGAGTTCCCTTTTACGCTCTTTTCCTTTTTTCGTGAATGGCATGCTTGCAGGAGAAAATGAAATGAAACCAAATGATTACCGATTTATTAATATCACCTAAATTGAATCGTGGTCGAAGAAAGATCACACCTGACCTTTGCGAATTCGCGATCTCAAATACATGAACCTGAAAATTGCAGTGGATAGTGCATTATTCAATTTGACATATTGATGTTCCCATGCAATCACTTTCCAATCCAACCATTTGGAATATCGCAAGCACACGCAAATGCAATATGCATCCTGCTGTTGATCCCTAGTTATCCTAGTCCTCTTGAAATACACAGGAACATTTGGCCTATTATGGGCTGGCAGAAAGTGATAAATGCGACCTCCTGCAATGACGCCGCGCGCACAACTGCCTGACTCAGCTTGCGTCTTGTCGAAGTCTTTCCAATGATGTATGGAGGCATGCTGCCGTACAATTACTATTGGTATTCAGACTGTGGCATCCGGGCAGTAGTAGGATAGGAAGTCATGATTATTAACTTCATAAATAACTTTGCAAAATTCAATTACAATCTATCTAGTACAAAGCTAATCTAAAACGGGTCAATCCTGGTTGTGAGTTTAGCTGACCTGGGTACAGTCAAGGTGACCTCATCACTTGAACCAAGACCGCGCTATGCCACTCAGGAATCACCAAAGTCTAATACTAAGCATCGTGCAAATTCAAATCTAAGAGGTACAGTGGGGTTAAAAGACTCTGATGAGAAGAAACTTTTCTTCAGTTTATTACATATATACTTATTAGTATGTATCCACACTTGCTCCACTAGATTCTTACCCTCTGAAATTTTTTTGGAAATTTCAATTAGTGATAAAGGCCCTTTAACTGAGCTTTTTCTCCAGTCATCTGAGCATACCATCAAACCACGAACCGCCGCCGCACAGAATGCCGCTAATATACCATAGCAAATTCTATTTATTCCGAGATTCTTGTGACATGTTGAAAGATCTTTGATGGCCTCATTTTTTTTGAGTTCGTGAGTTTGCCTTTGATGCCATTAAATTCGACCTTTGTATGTGTACGTACTATGTTGTACGCAATCATCAAATGGATAACTGTATCCATTAGATCCTCCAGGTTCTTGTGCGGCTTTGTGGATATCTCATTGTCAGCCCCGCCACCTTCAATGCTGAGCTGGGTTGCACGTTGCTTCAATTTACTCAAGCAGGAGGAAATGTATTCAACTGCTCCCCCTTTGAGTCTAAGAGGATCAGTTGAATTTGAAGTTGGTGCAACTTATGGTTTGGGTGCAATCACATTGTATGAGATTAAACTAATGGATTTAACATAAAATTTTCCCAAATATTTTTAACTGGATTGGCAGGGTAAAGAAGGCTCTGAACCATTTTGAAGAAGTAGTGTTCAGATTTTGGGAGATTCTCTGGAGGTTTAGCTGATTCCTTCATCAATTTGAGATTCCAAATGTTGTGATCAAAAAACGCTTCTGTTTCTGTTGTCTTAAAAAAATCCAACCCTGTATATTGCAATTTATATCACCAGTCAACAGCCAATAATCATGTATCATGCACAAAGATAAAACTCACCTGCCATCTCAAGGTCCTCCAGCCAGGCCGACATTTTAAGCCCTTGGTTACTGATTGCCTTAATACCAACGGGAAGGAATATATGAGCATCTTTTGTTGGTAAATTGTCCCATCAATTTTTGTAAATACTATTGATATTATCAAGCCCCCTTTTATTTAATTGTTTAGTAATATTGGAATTATAATTCAAAATGCCTGCAACCTCTTCCATGTGGGATAAAAATATTCCTTGAAAATTAGCAGACGATGACACTTCAGGCTCAGGGTCAGGAATTATATCAGTCATATCTTGTCCCATTGTATCATGTTTAATTGTTTCCCTTTCTTGAAAGGCTTGAATATTCCGAGGAGAGGCGGGAGGGGTTTCATCATGGATTGTTTCATTGGGTATCAGGGGGCTTTCAGTATGTGGAGCTTCATCATGGATTGTTTCATTGAGTATGGGAGGGTTCAGTATGCGGAGGTTCATTATCAACATGGTCCCCTTAAACATTGATCATTTCCTCACCTTGATCCCAAGAATCCTTTGCGGCTTCAAAGGTACAGCATTTTTTAGTCGCATGTATATTTGGTCTTTTTCCTAATCCTTTGCCTGGAAATCCAATTACGACTCGAGATCCTTCAGGTAGAGATTCTCCCACCTCCACACCTGCCCATATATTGTAAGCAGCTATTTTTATCAATTCTGTTTGGAATTAGTAATGGACTTACAGTTCAAATCCATTTTGAGCAGGCTCATGGCTTCAGCAATCTTTTGACGCACATCATCAGGAATTTTACTATCATTTTGAATTTTTTCGAGCCTTGGGATTGTTTGAGCAATGTTGGAGACAAATTGTTCCTTGGATATAATTTCCACCTCCCCACTGAAAGTTACATCATCTTTCCCATCATCTTCTGGCGGTGCACAAGGTTCAACAGTCTTTTCCTTCTCATAACATTTAAAAATTGGTTTCTGAGAGCTTGGAGGCTGACCTGAAATAAAGGCTATGACACAACATCAGGTTTTGAGAGATTAGGAATATTCAAGATGGATGGATACTCACGTTCTGGAAGAACTGGTGGATCTTGATTATCTTCATGTGACTGGCTCTCTACTTCAATTCCTAATTCACGACTACTGGTGATATCAGATTCTTCACTTACACTCTCTGGGGCTGAAGTTGGTTGTTCAATGAATTCAGTTGAATTTCGTGGGGCTTGGGCCATAGCGGAGGGAGTTTATTAATCAAATAGATGATGACGAGTTGATTGATAACTTGTTTGAAAATGTTTGAATAAAAAGGGTGGAAGTAAAATAATCGCATTTGCAAAATGCGATTTGTCGGGAAATTGAAGGAGGCAATGTTTTGCAAATCATTTCATATCATGCAAATGAAATCACTTTCCTGTGAGACATTGAATAAAGTTGACTAGTGAGAAAACTACTAAAGTCAACTTTTGAACTATTCAACGCTCATGAGGTAAGGACTAAGCAAAGTGTTCCATTTGAATGATATGAAATAAAATGGTTTTGTTGGGGAAACAGGAGACACAATTCTTGTCTTAAATAGTCCACTTATTAGGTTTTAATTTGTGAGTATCATGATTTAAACCCTAACCACAACATTGTGAATATACTGACCAATTTCCCCTTAGGTCCTGTTGGCAGAGAAGGTCACTCAGCATATTTCGGCAATTGCGTTCATTGTGTACGCCAACAAGTCACCGTACACTATGGATGTAGTACGGAAGCGTAAGGATAAGTCGTGTCGGGAGCATGTTGGGAGGGCACTCTGCGAGCATAAGGATAAGTGGTGTGGGGAGCATGTTGGGAGGGCACCCCGCGAGCGTAAGGATGTTAAGCAGTGTCGTGAGCGTAAGGATGGTAAGCAGTGTCGGGAGGAGGGCGGTGCGGACCCATAAGCATGCGAAGCGTCGGGGAGGATTAGGTGGGGATGCGCAAGCCAATGAGGTGAACTTACCCAAACATTGTGAATAGTGTTGAAATGGGTTTGGGCTTTGAGTGACATTCTCATGTGACACTTGTGACAATTGATGTTGTCTTGACGCTGACGTGACGTGACCCACTAAATCCAGTGACTATAAAGTGACACTAATGCGACTGAAGCAATATTTTATACTGACCGCGGTGCGACGTGAAGTCAATCGCCAATGATTGACGTGAGATTTGCCCTGGTGAAAAATTCTCATGAATCAGTCCAGATTCGGAATTCATTTCAAAGTTTGTGGGTACAGACCTTGAGGAATGGGGGGTAACTGTGGCATCCTCCATATGTGTCTTTCATGGGGAAGATTTAGAATTTCTGCATTTGGTCTTGCCTCTTCCTTGTCCACATCCATCTGGTTGTACTGAATAGTTGCTTCCATTTCTGGTATGCCCCACTTTTATGTCAATTCAAGATAAAATAAGAATTGAACACAGAAAGCACACACCTTTTGGTGGTTGTTTGGATTGTTATTTTTAGAACAAATTGCCTCTTTTAGCAATTTCAATTCAATACTCTCTTCAGATTCTTCTTCTGAAGATTCTGAAATGGTACTTTATTTTTGCTGATTCTGTTACCAGCTGCAAAGCATTTGATTAAAGACACTAGAGAAAGATGAAAGAAAATTATTTTTTTAAACTTTTAAGATATTTTTTAAGTTTTTTTTTAAGATTTTTTAGAAATTTTTTTATTTTTTAATATTGAAAAAAATAATTCTTTTTAAAGGAAAGCAAATTAAAGTTTAAGATTTTGAATCAAAATTAATTCAGAGTAACTAAAAAATTAATTTTATAAGTTTTTGGATGTGAAAAAGCCACGTGTAAAAACAGTATAAAATTAAACCAAATTCCTCAATGAAAAAAGATTTTAAGCAAAAATGAAAATAATTTTAACATTAAATTGAAAGAAGAAATTATTAAATTAATATATTCTAGAACTTAAAAATATATCAATTAAGGGTACAAGGTTCAAAAAAAACATTGCCAGGCCCCCAAATTTAAGATGTGTCTATGAAACTGTTGATAATATTACTATTAATAGATAATAGTATGACTTTTCTCCTGAAATATAATAATAAAAATTATTATAACCGGAATCAAACAATTAAATAATTATTTATTTTACTTGTTATACACTACTAGTAATTATAAAAGTAAACAGGAATTGTCTACAAGAATCAATTACAAAAAGAATTGAATAATAAAAACTTCTTTTATTAAAATAATAAAATTATTTTAATAAATAATCATCTCATACAATAATAATCACAAAGATACTTCTTGAATAAAGCTATGAGTAGAGAAAAACTTCAAACATTAAGATAAACCACTCACCATTAATCCAATGAACCTTTTCAGAAGATAATAGTAGAGAGATTTCACTTAGAATTGTGGTTTTAATGCATCAAAATTGATTTAAAGCATGATTACAACAATATATAGTTTATTTCTATGATTTCACGTCCTTCTGATTGATTCTGAAAGAATAAAACACTTAAAAAAAGGTTTAACTAATACTTACTTGTTGGTAATAAAGGTATAATTGAAAAATGTGATTATTTGGAAAAAAAACAGCAAGAGGAGGCCTCTTTTAAGTCTAAGACAGCCCACAGAGGCGTGCCATGGAGCAAACTGAAAACCAAGTTAGTGATAAAATAAAGAACCTCTTTTGGATTACTGATAGCATCATCTGTTGTCATGTAAGATTATCATAATTACTCAATTGAGGCTTTTATGTGACTACCGATCCATTTATGGTTAAGAATAAAACAAGTAACAACTGTAAATCATCTTTGTATTCCAAAATGATCCTTTATTTCTCAAATATATTGATTTTATTGGAAATTTCATCACAGAATGTATTTTCTGTAAATTTTTAAAGATTTGGGGTTTCACATGGGATCATCAAAAACAGACTGTAAGTAAAACATTAAATTTTACTTATAAAAGTATAATTCTTTTTGGTTTTTGAATGATATAGTTTTCAATTGGTCCTGAAAGCTTCAGAAATATTCATTAAGAATTGTAGTTTTAATGAATTTTTGAAGTTTTTACCTCATTTCTACGTAGAATTGCAAATAGCAGTATATGGCTGGTTGCTATGAGGTAAATCAATGGATAGTAGTCCAAAAAGGGTTTTAATTACTCTCTTGGGGTTTATCCATAGGAATTTACTAAAGTTGTAACATGGTAACCAAGTTCCCAAAAGGTGTTACTTTGCTAATTGGGCCAAGATCAGAAATAGATCCAAGCTTTCAGGCTGTTCATGCCTCAGAGGCCTCAGAAATTGGGTACCCTGGCTCTCTTTGATGTATTTTGTCCCCCTTGACTATTTCTCACGTCAAAATAGGAATTAAGGCTTAAAGTGAGATATCCACTATGGGTGTACCAAAGATGCATATAAGAATACCATAATATTAAGTGCCCAAAACATGCATAACACTATTCTTAGTGTATATGTAACGTGGAATTTTTCACATTCACATTCTTTTGGCATAAAATCGAGAAAAACAAAAGTTTTCTCAAATCTTTTATGTGGTATTAAAGTATTTTTCATATTACCACCTCAAAGGGTTGATTTGAACTTCTTCACTCTATAGTGCTACCCTAGGCAAAATGTTTTGTAGACTCCAAATCTGGCCGTATATTCATGGATTTACTTACTCAATAAAAAGTTATTCCTCTTTTTGGAAACCAAAAATTATTAATTTTAAATATATGCATGACTTATGGGTTATGCATAGATCAGAACTTATTTTGTAAGATAATTGTGGCCTATTGTCACAGCCACGAGTTTGACCCTCCTCCTTGATGGTTGCGGCAATCCAACCTGGAGCCAAGTTGGGGCCAATTGGTCGCGTCATATCATTTATGGCCAATTGGCCCCCTTGGGTGTTCTATGGCTCTTACGCCATAACCCATTCCCATGGCCATTTATTGCCTCAGGCCATATCCTGCTGTCATTGGCCTCCTTGGCCAATTCCATTATCACCAACCCCCAGGCCTTTATCATTGATTTTGGGCCTGGGGGGTCCTTTTATCTTCTAGGGGTTTTCCAGGCCCCCTAGCCATCACCATTGGTTCTGGGCCACCCCCTTATTTTAGGGAGGTTTGGGCCTAAATGGCCTTTTTGGGACATTTAGGCCCCCTACGGTCTCTATGGTCCGTAGGCCATTTAGGCCCCTTTTGGCCTAATCCAATGAGGCCAAAAGGGGCCAAAGGGGGCAGCCACCTAGCCCACAAGTCCAGGTGGGTCCCAAACCCCAATTGGGCCCACCTGAGCCATTTTTGGTCACTGATCCCTTGGACCCAAAATTGGCCAAAAACCCCATGGACACAATTTGGGCCATAAATCCCGTAGGACCCTTTTTTGGCCATGGACCACCATGGCCTCTGGCAACCACCAGAGGCCACCAGATCAGCTTGGTCAGCCTTCCCCTCAACTTATGGGAATTCTCTCCATTCCTCCATGCACTCCGTACTCAAGGTTACAGGAGTGGTGCATATATGGTATTATATACCATTATGCACCATTTTTCTCAGCAATTCAATGGTGACGTTTTCAGGACCCATTTTCATCTTTCCATATCAAGGTCTCAAAATCCAACACCCATTCCGAAGGAGGATTATTCAGCTCATCAGTCTGACAAGTTATGGCGGCAATCAGAAGACTCTTCAAGGATCCCAACCACCTGTATCTGCATGAGTTGAGTTGGTACATTATTCAGGATTATTCAAAAGGGACACTTCTCATGAAGTATTACATCAATGCAATCAGTTTTCAAGGCATCAAGTATCTCAATACTCCTTGGACAACTCAATTCATCCATACAGGCCTCATTCAATCAACCTGTATGGCCTTGGCCCAATTGGGCCATTTCATATTCCACTGTGTGAATTCCATCACACAGTTCAAATTTCAAGATTTCCAGAACTGTATCTCCCAATTTGGACAATACAGTCATTGATTCACCTTCCAGGATCAATCTCTCAAGTTTTCACATATACCGGCCACCTTTCATCACCTGGGGACTTTTTCCCCAGTTAATTAATATATTGGATTTATTTTTATCTTTATTTTTGTTTACCTTATTAAAGTTAATACTGATAATCTTAAGTCAGCCATTAGCACCCTTTCTCTTTTTCTTCCTTGCCTGTCAGTGGATATTGGTGGTCATACCCTTTACTAATTCCATTCCTTTTCTGGCAGGTTGAAACAGTGAATTGAGGATTCACTTGGTTGGCTTCCTTTATTATCTTTGGCCTTTGGCTTCTTACTCTTTTTTTATCTTTTCCATACTTGTCTTTTCATTCTTCTTCTTAAAGAAATTAAATCTTTATTATTTCTTTATCTTTTGGAGCCCTCCAAGTGAGGTCTTGATTCCTGAGTTCCAGGCCCTCTTGCTTACATAAGAGCCCCGGTGACATTATATTAATTAACTCATACTTTCTTTCATTATATTCATTCATTATTCATCATTTTATTCATTCATTCTTCATCAATTTCATTCATTCATTCTTCAAAATTATGACTCTTTAATGCTTATGAATTTAATGCTTCTTCTTCACCTCTCAATTTTCTCTCATTCATTCTTCATTCTGAAAATTGAAAGCTGACCCTATTTTTTATTTTTTTTATCTTTCTCAATCTTAATCTCAATCATCAATCTCATTTCTATCCTTCATTCAGGAGTCTTATCATTTTTGATTTTCAAATTATTCATCAGATTACTCAGACACGTTCTTCATATCAGGATTCAATTTGATTTTTTCTTCAAGAATTTTGATTTTCAGGAAGAATTCACTTGATAATTGATTTGATTGACTTATTTGACATAATTGAAATTGACTTCAAGAAAATTGACTGACCTGAAGAGTTCTCAGTGATTTTGCTGAATTTCCCATCATGAATTGACATAAATTGATTTTGACTCAAGAGTTCATTTGACTGATTGATTTTCTCTGCAAGACTTAATTTTTTAATTGATATTGATTGATTGATTTTATTGACTTCAAGATTTTCATTGATATTGATCTTAACTTCAAGACTCATTTGACTTTGATTGCTTGACGTACCTGAAGATCTTAATTGATTCATTGATATCCTCAAGATTTGATTGTTGATTGCATACTTCAAGAAAGTTTTGATTTTTGTTTCATCTATTTTAATTTTTATTCCTGCAACCATGCCTGTCAAACATTCACCTCCTGCAAGACAAACCAGATCTCAGGCCAGCGCTCAAGCTTCCCTGACTCCAACTCCAAGAGTTCCTCTTGATGGCACCCCAGCAGTTCCTCAACTGAGGGCCCAATTGGATAGATGACCCGGCATGGAAGGAGCAGCACCATTCAGGAAGGAAGGACAAGGGCCAAGAAGGTCAATTTCATTTCCAGGAGTGGTTGGCGGTTTTCCAGGAATTTCAAGAACCGGTCTCAAGGTTCAAGGTGAAGATGATAATGAGGAGGAGGAGAATTCTGTGGAAGAGGAAGAGTCTGATGGTAGTGAAGGTGTTCCTCCTCCTGTGGGGGCATGTGAGCCTTGAGGTATACTTTACATACCCAAATAGGTCACAATTATCTTAAAAATAAATTTTGAATTATGCATAACTCATAAGTCATGCATATGTCCAAAATTCATCATTTTTGATTTCAGAAAAGATGAATAACTTTTTATTGAGTAAGTAAATCCATGGATTTAAGGCCAGATTTGGATTCCACACAGAACTTCACCTAGGGTAGCTCCATAGAGTGAATAAGCTCAAATCAACTCTTTGAGGTGGTAATATGGAAATTACTTCAACACCACATCATTAATACCACATAAAAGATCCGTGAAAAGTTTTGTTTTTCTTCATTTCACACCAAAATAATGGGAAAGTGAGAAATCCCATGTTACATATACACTAAGGATAGTGTTCTGCATGTTTGGAGCACTTAATATCATGGTATTCTTACATGGACTTTTGATACACCCATAGTGGATATGTCACTTGACGCTTAATTTTCTATTTTGACGTGAAAAATAAGCAAGGGGCACAAAAGACATCAAAGAGAGCCAGGGTACCCAGCTTCTGAGGCCTCAGAGGTGTGGACAGCTCCAAAGCTTGGATCCATGGCTGATCTTTGCCTAATTGGTAAACTAAAACATTTTGGGAACATGGTTACCAGGTTACAACTACTGTAACTCTTAAGAAAATAGCAAATAACCTGCTATTTTGACATGCCCATGAGGTAAAGAGCTACTTAGACTCCTGTGACCATGTCAATTCTTAATGATTATCCATGGATAAACACCAAAAGATTAATTAAAACCCTTTTTGGACTTGTATCCATTGATTTACCTCATAGCAACCAGTGAAACACTGATATTTGCAATTCTACGTAGAAATGAGGTAAAACCTTCAAAAATTCATTAAAAATACAATTCTTAATGAATCTTTCTGAAAGGTTCAGGACTAATATAGACCTGTATTATCTATGGTACAACCAAAAAGAATTATTGTTTTACTAGTAAAATTAAAAGTTTTACATATAGTCCAGTTTTGACTATTCTACGTGAAACACTGAATCTTCAAAAATTCACAGTAATTATAACCTGTGATGAAATTGCCAATAACATTGATAAATTTGAGAAATCAATAATTCTTTTGGAATAAAAGAAGATTTACAGATGTTACTCCTTTTATTCTTAACCATATTGGGGTTGGCAGTCATGTAAAAGCATCAATCAAGTAATTATGATAATCTTACATTACAACAGATGATGCAATCAATAATCCAAAAAGGTTTATTGTTTTCTCACTCACTGGTTTTTCAGTTTGCTCCATGGCACGCCTCTGTGAGCTGTTGTTGCCTTAAAAGAGGCCTCTTCTTGCGGTTTTTTCCATGAATCATCTTATTATCATTTTATATCATTGTTACCAACAAGTAAGTATTAGTTGAACTATTCTTAAGTGTTTTAAATATTTCAGAATCAATCAGAAAGACGTGAAATCATAGAATACAACTATATATTGTTGTAATCCTGCTATAAATCATTTTGATCTCTTAAATCCACAATTCTACATCAAGTTTCTCTACTTTTATCTTTCAATAAGTTCTTTGGAGTATTAGTGAGTCATTTATCTTTACTTCTTAAATTTTTTGTCTAGTAATAATTTTCTTCAAGAATTATCTTTATAATTATTCTTGCAAAAGATAATTATATATTAAAATAATTTTATTATTTGAATAAAAGAAGTTTTTATTATTAAATTCTTCTTGTAATTGAGTCTTGTAGACAATTACTGCTCACTGTTATAATCACTAGTAGTGTATAACAAAGTGAAATAAATAATTCTTCACTTATTTAATTGTGGCTATAATAATATTTTATTATGATATTTCATAAGAACAGACATAGTACTGTTGATGAATAGTAATATTATCATCAGTTTCATAGTCACATCTTACAAGGCATCCCAAATTACTGGAGGACCAACTCTATCCCAGTCTGATCAGCCTGTCTCTCATCAATCTGAACCATCTTTATTGGACATTATGCAGCAGATGACTAAAATTATGGCCAATCTTCAAGCAGCTTCTTCTTCTGGATCATCAAGACCACCTGCCTTCAAGACTCCATCTATGAAGGCACCAGAATGCTTTGATGGGACTCAGCCCTTCAAAGTCAGAACCTTCCTTCCGTCATGCCAATTAATTTGTCATAATGATTTGGAAAAGTTCTCTCAAGAAAGAAAGAAGGTCCTTTATGCCACTTCATTGCTCATTGGCAGGGCTGCAAAATGGATTGAGCCTTATCTTTCCAATCTCACCAATCAAGACTCCCATTACCTTCTCAATTCTTGGCCTTTATTTGAATCCTAGCTCTTCACTCTATTTGGTGACCCAAATGAAGTCAGAAAGGCTGAAGCAGAATTGGATTCACTAAGAATGAAGGAAGGTGGCCATGTTTCACTATACATAGCCGATTTCAGGAGTTTGGTTTCAAGAATTGGGGATTGGGGTGAAAGGGCTCTCATTCATCATTTCAGGAAGGGATTGCCATCCAGGATATTGGATCAATTGGCCTCCCATCCTTCAAGAATTGATTCTCTTCAAGACTTAATGGACGTTACCCTGGAGCTTGATACCAGGTACCATGAAAGGCAAAAGGAGAAGAATCATTATCAATAGAAGAAACCTGAAGCCCCAAGATCAAGTACTTCTCATCCTCAAAATTCTTCAAGTTCAAGTCACAAGAAGAAGAAGAATTTTCAGAAGAGGGACAAGCCCCATTCTTCTTTGTTGAATAAGGACTTCAAGCTCATAAATTCTGAAAAAGAAAGAAGAATCAAAGAGGGTCTTTGTACCTATTGTGGTGGGAAGAAGAGTCCGGAGTCTTGTTTCAAAAGACCTCAAAACAAGCTTACCCAACCATCAGGCCAATTTCCCAGCCAGGGAAAAGCCTGAGTGGAGACCATGTTTTGTTCAATTGTCCTCACAGTTTTCCTTCCAGAGCACAATTGTGCATTCTGAATACTGGTGTCAAAAATTCTCTTGAATTTTTTGTTTTTTCTTCTCTTTCTGATGTTTTTTACAGTATTCTCATTGATTCTGGTGCTACACACTCATTTATTTCAAAGCAGTTTGTTCACAAGTACTCATTGACTACGTCAGAACTTCCAGAGAAGATTCCTCTTATCATTTTGACTCCTCTGAGTCCCCTTCCTTGTGACTCACCATACTAAATATATGGTTAAGCTCCCTTCCTTCCCAAGCTTTTGAATGGGACTTTTTAGTCATTGATACTCCCAAGGGAGAAGACCTCATATTGGGCTTTGACTTTCTAAATCACTTCAATCCTTCTATTGATTGGAGGCAAGGGCTGATCATAAAGACTATTGTGATCCTTCTAATTCTTTCTGTAATGACTTTGTGTGTTGATTACCGCAAACTCAATGCTGTCACTAGGAAGAACAAGTATCCTGTTCCTCCTATGAATCATCTTCTCAATGTCTTCAATGGTTCTTCTATCTTCTCCAAGATTGATTTGCGTGGTGCATATAACCTGCTCAGAATCAAGGAGGGTGATGAACATTTGACATCCTTCAGAACTAAATATGGCAGTTTTGAGTACTTGGTTATGCCATTTGGGCTCACCAATGCTCCTGCCTCTTTTCAGAATCTTGTCAATGAGATTTTCCAAGATCTGCTTGATGTTTATGTTGTGGTTTATTTGGATGATATTATGGTATTTTCCAAATCTGAGGAAGAACATGTCACTCATGTGTCCACTGTTCTTTCCAGACTCAGAGCCAATAAACCTTTTGCTAAGGCTTCAAAGTGCCTTTTTCATGTTTCTAGTGTGGAATATCTGGGTTATGTTGTTTCTTCTGAAGGCCTCAAGATGGACCAAGCAAAAGTCCAGCAGATTCTCAATTGGCTGCCTCCAAGAAACCTCAAAGCTCTTCAAACCTTCCTTGGATTTGCCAACTTCTACCGCCGTTTCATCAAGAATTATTCAAAGAAGATCAGTTCACCCACCAGTTTCCTCAAGAAAGATTCCTGTTTCCCCCTCAATGAGGAAGCTCTTAGTCAGTTTCACCAACTCCAAGAGGCTTTCACCACTGCTCCAATCCTTCTCTACCCACCATTGTAGAGACTGATGCAGCCGATTATGCCTTGGGTGCTGTACTGAGTCAGGTCTCTGACTCAGGAAAACATCCCATTGCACTCGAAAGCCGCAAGCTTATTCCAGCAGAGCTCAACTATGAGACCCATGAGAAGGAATTCCTTGGTATAGTCTGGGCTCTCAAGCGATGGAGAGCTTTTCTCCTGTCTCTTTCTTCCCCTTTTGAAGTTCTCACCAATCACTCTTCCCTTCAATACTTCATTTCCTTGAAAGTCCTTACTCGCCGTCAAGCCCGTTGGGCAGAATTCCTTTCTGGATTTCATTTCTCAATCACTTACCGCCCTGGCCGCCTAGCTACTCTTCCGGATGCCTGATCACATTGGGACGACGTCTATCCGGAGAGGGGGGATAATTTAATCAGCAAGAATCCAATGAATTTTCAACGACTCATTAAGCAAGATAAAGTTCAACCCTCAAGGTATTTTGCAGTCAAGGTGGAATCCTTTTCAAATTTGAGTGACTCAATTCAGAAGAAATTATGGCAAGATCCTCAGTACAGAAGTATCCGTGAAGAATTGGGAAAAGGTAAATCCATTCAGGATTATTCTCTTGATTCCTCTTCCCAACTTCTTCTCTTCAAAGATTGGGTGGTGGTATGAAATGACCCCACAATTCAACTCAGCATTCTTCAAAAGCGTCACGATTCTCCTCTAGCTGGAAACCCTGGCCAAGAGAATACTCTCAAACTTGTCAAGCGGGATTTCCACTGGTCCGGCATGACTCAATTCATCAAGGATTATGTCTCATCCTGTCAACAGTGTTCAAGAAACAAGAATATCCATCATAAGAAGTTTGGACTCCTCAAGCCTCTTCCAATTCCAAATGGTCCTTGGATCTGTCTTTCAATTGACTTCATCACTCAACTGCCACTTTCCAATTCATTTGACTCAATCCTTGTCATAGTGGACAGATTCTCGAAAATGGCGGTTTTTTATTCCAACAATGTCTTCAATCACTTCACTGGATTTGGCCCATTTATTCATCAAGAATATTTTCTCAAAGCATGGCCTTCCTTCAAGAATTGTTAGTGATAGAGGTTCTCTTTTTGTTTCTTCCTTTTGGACCAATCTTTGTCAGCAGCTCAAGATTTCAAGAGACTTGTCAACTGCTTATCATCCAGAAACTGATGGACAGACAGAGAGGGTAAATCAGATACTAGAACAGTATCTTCAGATGTATGTCAGTTATCATCAAGATAATTGGAACACCTGCCTTCCTCTGGTTGAATATGCCTACAATAATTCTGATCACTCTTCAACCAAGCAATCCCCGTTTTTCACTGTTTATGGAAGAGATCCACAATTTGATTCAGTTCACAGCACTCAAGACACTCCTGCTGGAAATTTATCAACAAAAATCCAATCAGTACAGCAAGATGTCAAGAGATAACTTGAAGCTGCCATAAACCGGTTTAAGAGGTATGCAGATAAAGGTAGAGCAAGTCCACCTGTTTTCAATCCTGGTGACATGGTATGGCTTTCTTCCAAGAATATCGAATCAACCAGACCCACCAAAAAAACTATCCAAAAGATGGTTGGGTCCTTTTCCAATATTAAAGAAAGTCAGTTCTCATGCTTACCACCTCAAGCTTCCATCTCAATGGAAATCCATTCACCCAGTCTTCCATATCTCACTCTTGGAACAAGTCAAGACATCAGCAATCCCAAATCAGCACCAAGAGCCTCCTCCTCCAATTATCATTGAAGAAGAAGAGGAATGGGAAGTCTCTCAAATAATGGATTCAAAACTCAAGAGAAGAAAATTATGGTATCTGGTGGAATGGAAAGGTTTCAGTCAAGACCCAGAAAGATCCACTTGGGAACCAGCCAAAAACCTCAATAATTGTCCTGAACTTGTCAAAGATTTCCATTCTTTGTATC
Organism: Austropuccinia psidii; assembly: GCA_023105745.1. Classification (NCBI taxonomy): domain Eukaryota; kingdom Fungi; phylum Basidiomycota; class Pucciniomycetes; order Pucciniales; family Sphaerophragmiaceae; genus Austropuccinia; species Austropuccinia psidii. Next base: position 6,123,943 of record JALGQZ010000007.1, on the reverse strand, counting down.
CTGACAAGCCAGGAACCAATTCTTCAAAAGCTTGATCATTTTATGGTGCTTGGTGGGGAGAATAATTACCAAAGGTAAGTCCCACTCCTGGCATGCACCTTTAGGGTTATTCTACTCTTCCTTGTTGTAAGCATCACCTTGGCCACTCTGTGAGCACTTTGCAATTTGGACACAGATTTGTTGGCCTGGCTTTCAAAATCAATTCCAAATCATGGCCATTTTTTCACTTGTGAAAATGGACCATTTCACTTTTTTTTTCCTTTCCAAGTTTTCCAATTCAATACATTCCTTTATCAAATTTATATTCTTATTTATGGCACTGGCGGGAGTGGCAATTACTAAACGTAAGATCCTCTCCTGGTGTGCACATTCCTGAGGGGTCTAAAATATTTTCAAAACATCACCTTGGCCACTCTGTGAGCACCTGGCATCAAATTCCTTTATCCAGGTCCCTGGCCACTTTCAAATCATCCATCAAAATCTGTGATGAAGATTGGACTCCCCCTCAAAATTCATTTTTTCTTTTTTGTTTTTCTTTTCCTTTCTTGATATCTATTTCTTTATCTTTAATTTTTCTTTAATTTTCTTTTATTATAATATTTATGCCAAATTTTACGTCAAATTCAATCCTTCAACAATTTCAAAGCCAAATGTCAAGAGAATACTATGTCAACCTCAATTCATATGCCAACATTATTATCAGTTCAAAATTTTCTTTGCAAGATTTAAATACCTCTGGAATCCCTCTGTTCAATCAATCTCAAAAGCCTCAACAGGCTTCTACCTTATCTTGGTGCTCAGGAGCTCACCATTCAAGGTAGGGGGGTACTGTCACAACCACGAGTTTGACCCTCCTCCTTGATGGTTGTGGCAATCCAACCTGGAGCCAAGTTGGGGCCAATTGGTCGCGTCATATCATTTATGGCCACTTGGCCCCCTTGGGTGTTCTATGGCTCTTACGCCATAACCCATTCCTAGGGCCATATCCTGCCGTCATTGGCCTCCTTGGCCAATTCCATTATCACCAACCCCCAGGGCTTTATCATTGGTTTTGGGCCTGGGGGGTCCTTTTGTCTTCTAGAGGTTTTCCAGGCCCCCTAGCCATCACCATTGGTTTTGGGCCATTTAGGCCCCCTACGTTCTCTATGGCCCGTGGGCCGTGATTCATGGTCCACGGTCCGTAAGCCGCGGTCCGCGGTCCGTAGGCCATTTGGGCCCCTTTTGGCCTAATCCAATGAGGCCAAAAGGGGGCAGCCAGGTGGGTCCCAAACCACAATTGGGCCCACCTGAGCCATTTTTGGTCACTGATCCCTTGGACCCAAAATTGGCCAAAAACCCCATGGACACAATTTGGGCCATAAATCCCGTAGGACCCTTTTTTGGCCATGGACCACCATGGACCCATACCTCAGCCATGGCCTCTGGAAACCACCAGAGGCCACAATATCAGCTTGGTCAGCCTTCCCCTCAACTTATGGGAATTCTCTCCATTCCTCCATGCACTCCGTACTCAAGGTTACAGGAGTGGTGCATATATGGTATTATATACCATTATGCACCATTTTTCTCAGCAATTCAATGGTGACGTTTTCAGGAGCCATTTCCATCTTTCCATATCAAGGTCTCAAAATCCAACACCCGTTCCGAAGGAGGATTATTCAGCTCATCAGTCTGACAAGTTATGGCGGCAATCAGAAGACTATTCAAGGATCCCAACCACCTGTATCTGCATGAGTTGAGTTGGTACATTATTCAGGATTATTCAAAAGGGACACTTCTCATGAGGTATTACATCAATGCAATCAGTTTTCAAGGCATCAAGTATTTCAATACTCCTTGGACAACTCAATTAATCGATACAGGCCTCATTCAATCAACCTGTATGGCCTTGGCCCAATTGGGCAATTTCATATTCCACTGTGTGAATTCCATCACACAGTTCAAATTTCAAGATTTCCAGAACTGTATCTCCCAATTCGGACAATACAGTCATTGATTCACCTTCCAGGATCAATCTCTCAAGTTTTCACATATACCGGCCACCTTTCATCACCTGGGGACTTTTTCCCCAGTTAATTAATATATTGGACTTATTTTTATCTTTATTTTTGTTTACCTTATTAAAGTTAATACTCATAATCTTAAGTCAGCCATTAGCACCCTTTCTCTTTTTCTTCCTTGCCTGTCAGTGGATATTGGTGGTCATATCCTTTACTAATTCCATTCCTTTTCTGGCAGGTTGAAACAGTGAATTGAGGATTCACTTGGTTGGCTTCTTGGCCTTTTGCTTCCTTTAAAATCTTTGGCCTTTGGCTTCTTATTCTTTTCTTTTCTCTTTGGCATACTTGGCTTTTCATTCTTCTTCTTAAAGAAATTAAATCATTATTATTCCTTTATCTTTTGGAGCCCACCAAGTGAGTTCTTGATTCCTGAGTGCCAGGCCCTCTTGCTTCCATAAGAGCCCCTGTGACACCTAATTGGGTATGTAAAATATACCTTAAGGCTCACATTCTTACCCTTCCTAGTGTCCTATCCTCTGAGAGATAACCAGATACAAAACTATCCTGGAATTCATTTAGTATAGTGTTTATCAGAGTCCTATATGTTAAGGCCATAGCACATGTGTGTTTAGTCTCATGATAAAGGTTTACATAAAGGAGGTTGAATATTCCTTTTGTCAGGGTGACTCTATGATATAACTGTACAATGACAAATAAAAAGCTATAACTCTGTGTGTGACCCGAAAATAAAGAGGATAATTAAGAGAATATAGGGTAAAAAGGGCTATACTGAATGAATTTAGTGATGGTGAGTGCTTCTGATAGCCCTGGGTTCAGTGTTTTCCTGTTGTTTTACGGTAATAAACCCTACAATACTGAAATTTAAAGTATAAGCTGTTAAATTCTAAGGGTAACACTTCTTTTAAGAAGTTATACCACATAAGAATACTAAGAACAGGATGGGGATTAGCCTCCTGGGGAGGAAAAGCTTCCTTTTATCTTGCTCTGGGGTAGTGGGAGCTGGTTTACCTCTGCACACGACCACAGAGTGAAAGGTTTCACTGCTGTGGGCTGGTTTATGGTTCTATACACTCAATACAGACTGGTATTGGGTGGAAATGGGAAATGCATAGCTATTCGAAAATCTGATTTTTATTATTGGAAAAATTTGTCTTCAAATTCGAATTTTTGAACAACAAAATGAAAACCCAAAAATTTGAATAAAAAATTATGAAAAAAGGATCAATTTGAATTTTTCAACCTCCAGATTAAAATTCGAAATGAAAATCTTGAATTTCGGTTGAAAAAATGATTTATGGATATAATTAATTAATTAAAAGAAGTGAAAAATGCTATTTATGGCATCAACCACAGAGTAACCATGCCATAAATGGTATTAAAAATATATTTATGGCATCAAAAATTGCACGAATAATTCCATTTCTGCTATTTATGAAACCAACAATGCCATAAATTGGGCTTTTACCGACCTAGGTATTTTTTAGCTAAACTTGAATTATAAAACACACCTGATTTTCTTTACTAAATAATTACATAATTTTACCAATTTATGGCAAATCCACGTATGGGCATACATCTTTTTGCCAAATTACTTCCATGAGTTTACCAATAACCCAGATTAATTATGAGTATTTATAGCTCATTGGAATTAATTGAAATGAATTTAAATAAATTTCAGGTAATTGAAAATGATTGAAATACATGAAACTTAATAACCATTATTTGAAGCTGAGACAAACCAACAAAATTGATGAGCATTAGTTGAAACTAGTAAAAATTAATTAGAATTGTTTAACATTCAAATTGAATCTCAATAATTTCAAAGACCTTCAAATAAATAGAACTTGACAGAAATTACTGCAAGCTAATTGAAAGTAATAAAAAGGATGACCATTACTTAAATTGGTGAAAATTAAATAAAACTGCCAAAAATTAATGAAAATTAATTAAAACTAAATGAAATTAATTAAAATTAGTAAAAATTAATTAAGATTAATTAGAATTTATGAGAATTAATTATAATCAATTGAAATTAATTAAAATTGATTACAATTAATCAAAATCAATTAAAATTAATTAAAATTGATTTCAATTGATTAAAATTAATTAAATTTAATTAAAATGAATTCAAATTAATTAAAATTAATTAAAATTAATTAAAATTAATTAAAATTAATTAAAATTAATTAAAATTAATTTAAATTAATCAAAATCGATTGAAATTAATCAAAATTAATTCATATTAATTCAAAGTAATTCAAATTAATTGAAATTAATTAAAATTAATTAAAATTAATTAAAGTTAATTAAAATTAATTAAAATTAATTAAAATTAATTAAAATTAATTAAAATTCATTAAAATTAATTAAAATTAATGAAAATTAATTAAAATTAATTAAAATTAATTAAAATTAATTAAAATTAATTAAAATTAATGAAAATTAATTAAAATTAATCAAAATTAATCAAAATTAATTAAAATTAATTAAAATTAATTAAAATTAATCAAAATTAATTAAAATTAATTAAAATTAATTAAAATTAATCAAAATTAATTAAAATTAATTAAAATTAATTAAAATTAATTAAAATTAATCAAAATTAATTAAAATTAATTAAAATTAATTGAAATTAATCAAAATTAATTAAAATTAATTAAAATTAATTAAAATTAATTAAAATTAATTAAAATTAATCAAAATTAATTAAAATTAATTAAAATTAATTAAAATTAATTAAAATTAATTAAAATTAATTAAAATTAATTCAAATTAATTAAAATTAATTAAAATGAATTAAAATTAATCAAAATTAATTAAAATTAATTAAAATTAATTAAAATTAATTAAAATTAATCAAAATTAATTCAAATTAATTAAAATTAATCAAAATTAATTAAAATTAATTAAAATTAATTAAAATTAACTAAAATTAATTAAAATTAATTAAAATTAATTAAAATTAATTAAAATTAATTAAAATTAATTAAAATTAATTAAAATTAATTAAAATTAATTAAAATTAATTAAAATTAATTAAAATTAATTAAAATTAATTAAAATTAATTAAAATTAATTAAAATTAATTAAAATTAATTAAAATTAATTAAAATAAATTAAAATTAATTAAAATTAATTAAAATTAATTAAAATTAATTAAAATTAATTAAAATTAATTAAAATTAATTAAAATAAATTAAAATTAATTAAAATTAATTAAAATTAATTAAAATTAATTAAAATTAATTAAAATTAATTAAAATTAATTAAAATTAATTAAAATTAATTAAAATAAATTAAAATTAATTAAAATTAATTAAAATTAATTAAAATTAATTAAAATTAATTAAAATTAATTAAAATTAATTAAAATTAATTAAAATTAATTAAAATTAATTAAAATTAATTAAAATTAATTAAAATTAATTAAAATTAATTAAAATTAATTAAAATTAATTAAAATTAATTAAAATTAATTAAAATTAATTAAAATTAATTAAAATGAATTAAAATTAATTAAAATTAATTAAAATTAATGAAAATTAATTAAAATTAATTAAAATTAATTAAAATTAATTAAAATGAATGAAAATAATTAAAATTAATGAAAATTAATTAAAATTAATTAAAATTAATTAAAATTAATTAAAATTAATTAAAATTAATTAAAATTAATTAAAATTAATTAAAATGAATTAAAATTAATTAAAACGAACTAAAATTAATTAAAATGAATTAAAATTAATTAAAATGAATTAAAATTAATTAAAATGAATTAAAATTAATTAAAATTAATTAAAATTAAGTAAAATTAATTTGTAAGGCTTGACTATGAAACAATAAGTATAAATTACCAATATTTTACTTATTGCACTATGAATGTCCTTATAAATGAAATAAATAAGATAAAAATAATTATAATAATACTGAATTATTATAATTATGGCGTAAAATAATTCTATTATTAAATAAATATAATAATATACTTTATATTATAAAAAATAATATATATAAAATAAATATATTAATATAAGATAATGAATATATTTGGAAGCATTTTATTATTGTTACCAACAAATAATACAGGCGTCAAAACTTGCTTTTTATCAATAAAAACAATTAATAACAATAATATTACCAATATTAAAGTTATAAATTAATAGAAATACTATTTATATTAATTATGGAATTATTAAAAAGTAATAATAGAGAAAAATTATTATAAGAAGAGAAATAACCTACTTTTAATTCTTAATATAATAATTATGGGTAAATTTACGCCTAGAAAGGTAAATACAACTTATTTAGATTGTAGTTACAATAAAGTTTGAGAGAAATTACAAATTTTCTTGGTTTTACTTGGAATTGAGGTTTTTGAGAGAAATTTAAACAAAAAAATTAAATAATTGTAATCATCACGTCAAAGATCAAGATTATTCTTAGATTATCTTTGGTCTATAATAATATAAAAGTTTTATATAGAAAGAATAAAGAACTTACCCTTTTATTTAAAGATTTAATGTTTTGTAAGTGTCTGAGGGGAAAACAGAGTAAAAAGAGCTCTATTTATAGTAAATAACTCCCTCCTAGAGTCAAAAAGGCTTCTACTAGACATGCAATGATCATATCCACTGGAACCTATCAATACTTTAAGGTTTGGTGAGGATTACTTCTTGATTAAACCATATTATAGCATTATTACACCATTATTTAGAGTTATCACTATAAGTCTAAATTTGATGATGTCAAGGCTTGGAAGAACCCCAAATTTTGTGGATTTTATCAGTTTTAATCATAAAATAACATTATTCACCAATTGTATCACTCATATGACTGTTAAACTTAATTTAAAGTTACAGTGAGTGATCATAAACGAGCAAATTAAGCTCAAACTTTGATCCTTAATAACGCCTAAGGTTTACACGCTACAGCAATTCAGAAAGTGAATTCTAATAGCTTGGCATAACCCCATTCCTCTGCCAAGAGCATTTTATTACATCATCAAAACTCTATTTTTGATTATTTTCCTTGTAACTCCTCTGTTCCGTCAAAATTCAATATTTTAAACTTCAAACCATTATTTCAATTGTTATACCTTTAATATTATGATAAAAAATACATCATTATTCACGAATGAACCAGTAGAATCCAACTGTCTACTTTTTAAAGTTTGGACCACTTTCACAACAAAATGGTCAACAGCTCTGTTGATTTTAATCAATAATCCCTTACAGGCTTTAAGCTTGTTTATAACTTGTAAAATAAACTTCATTTCTGGATTCCTACAGTAATTACGTGATGACTTTATTTTTGGTTCATCACTCTATCATGCATATTTCAAAAGATATTGGCTAAATTCCTTGAGTATATGCATTGACCAAAAAAGTGCATATTGTGAGCCTTGAGGTATATTTTACAAACCCAAATAGGCCACAATTATCTTAAAAATAAATTTTGAATTTTTCATAACGCATAAGTCATGCATATATCCAAAATTTATCATTTTTGACTTCAGAAAAGATGAATAACTTTTTATTGAGTAAGTAAATCCATGCATTTAAGGCCAGATTTGGATTCTACACAGAAATTCACCTAGGGTAGCTCCATAGAGTGAATAAGCTAAAATTAACTCTTTGAGGTGGTAATATGGAAAATACTTCAACACCACATCATTAATACCACATAAAAGATCTGTGAAAAGTTTTGTTTTTCTTCATTTCACGCCAAAATAATGGGAATGTGAGATATCCCATGTTACATATACACTAAGAATAGTGTTATTCATGTTTGGAGCACTTAATATCATGGTATTCTTACATGGACTTTTGATACACCCATAGTGGATATCTCACTTGAAGCTTAATTTTCTATTTTGACGTGAAAAATAAGCAAGGGGGACAAAAGACATCAAAGAGAGCCAGGGTACCCAACTTCTGAGGCCTCAGAGGAGTGGACAGCTCCAAAGCTTGGATCCATTGCTGATATTGGCCTAATTGGTAAACTAAAACCTTTTGGTAACCTGGTTACCATGTTACAACTACTGTAAATCTTAAGAAAATAGCAAATAACCTGCTATTTTGACATGCCAAGGAGGTAAAGAGCTACTTAGACTTCTGTAACCATGTCAATTCTTAATGATTATCCATGGATAAACCCCAAAATAGTAATTAACATCCTTTTTGGACTTGTATCCATTGACTTACCTCATAGCAACCAGTGAAACACTGAGATTTGCAATTCTACGTAGAAATGAGGTAAAAACTTCAAAAACGCATTAAAAATACAATTCTTAATGAATATTTCTGAAACTTTCAGTACTAATAGAGAACAGTATTATCTATGGTAAAACCAAAAAGAATTATGGTTTTACTAGTAAAATTAAAAGTTTTATGTACAGTCCATTTTTGACTATTCTACATGAAACACTGAATCTTTAAAAATTCACACTAATTATAACCTGTGATGAAATTGCCAATAACATTGATAAATTTGAGAAATCAATAATTATTCTGGAATAAAAGAATATTTACAGATGTTACTCCTTTTATTCTTAACAATATTGGGGTTGGCAGTCACGTAAAAGCATCAATCAAGTAATTATGACAATCTTACATGACAAGAGATGAGGCAATCAATAATCCGAAAAGGTTTATTGTTTTCTCACTCAATGATTTTTCAGTTTGCTCCATGGCACGCCTCTGTGAGCTGTTGTTGACTTAAAAGAGGCCTCTTCTTGCTGTTTTTTCCAAGAATAAATTTATTATCATTTTATATCATTGTTACCAACAAGTAAGTATTAGTTGAACTATTCTTAAGTGTTTTAAATCTTTCAGAATCAATCAGAAAGAAGTTAAATCATATAATACAACTATATATTGTTGTAATCCTGCTATCAATCATTTTGATCTCTTAAATCCACAATTCTACATCAAGTTTCTCTACTTTTATCTTTCAATAAGTTCTTTGGAGTATTACTGAGTCATTTATCTTTAATTCTTAAGGTTTCTCTCTAGTAAGAGCTTTTTTCAAGAATTATCTTTATAATTATACTTGCAAAAGATAATTATATATTAAAATAAACTTGTTATTTTAATAGAAGTGTTTATTATTAAATTCTTCTTGTAATTGATTATTGTAGACACTTACTGCTCACTGTTATAATCAATAGTAAGGTATAACAAGTGAAAGAAATAATTCTTTAATTATTTAATTGTGGTTATAATAATATTCTATTATTATATTTCATAAGAACAGACATAGTACTGTTGATTAATAGTAATATTATCATCAGTTTCATAGTCACATCTTACACATATATTCAGGTTAATTCCTTGAGTATTGACTTTGGAGCTTAGCTTCTTAATTGTTTTAGATGTGGATTTTTATGGGAATCCAATAGTACTATTTATTTCACATGTTGTTTCATTGTTCTCTGAAATAAATAAGGATTTGTATTTTTTATAACGTATTATTACTTATAGCTCATTAAATATTGACTTTACAGATATGCCATAAAAATAGTATATGTGTATTTTACCATGGGGAATCGAATGATATAATTTATTTCACATGTTTATTCATTGGTGTTTAAGTTAAACCAAGTTTTATGCCAATTTATGCATTTAATTAGATTTAAGGTTATTATTTCTTGATGTATAATTATTTTAAATATTTCTTGTGACCTTTTTGGGTATGTAGTCATATCTCAAAGGTCCACATTCCCTACCACCAAAAAAGATTGTACCACAATTGGATATGTGTAATTAGGGTATCATCCACTGTCCCACCTCTTCAATAGACTTTGTTAGTCTTGAAGCTCAATAATGCTTGACTTTTCTATTTTTCACGTTTTCTTTCATTTCTGAACCTTCTTGGTAGCTTATCAGCATTTGTTATATCTTTTTTCAAGTAGCCATTCATCTTCTTGAGTTGAATTTCTATACCTTACAAGGTATTCTCTTTCTTTTTTGTTTCTTGTCCTTCTTTCTTTAAGGACTTTTACAATTTTCTTTTCTTCTCCTTCTTCCAAGGGGGGAATTTCAAGTGGGGGTTTAGCTCTTAGTGGAAATAACTTTGAACCTTTGAGATATGACTACATACCCACAATGGTCACAAGAGATATTTAAAATAATTCTACATTAAAAATAATTACCTTAAAATCTACAAAAATGCCATAAATTGGCATAACCCTTGGTTTAACTTGAACACCAATGAACAAAAATGTGAAACAAATTATACCATTGGATCCTCCATGGTAAAATACACATATACCATCTTTATGGCATATCTGTAAAGTCAATATTTAATGAGCTATAAGTAATAATACCCTATAAAAAACCTAAATCCTTATTCCTTTCAAAGACCAATGTTAGAACATGTGAAATAAATGGTACCATTGGACTCTCCATAAACCTCCACATATAAAACAATTAAGACACTAAGCTCTAAAGTGAATACTTAAGGAATTAACCTGAATATATGCACTTTTTTGGTCAACACATATATTCAAGGATTTTAGCTAATATCTTTTGAAATATGCATGATAGAGTGATGAACCAAAAGTAAAGTCATCACTTAATTAATGTAGGAATACAGAAATGAAATTTATTTCACAAGTTATAAATAAGGTTAAAACCTTTAAGGGATTATTGATTAAAATCAATAGAGCTGTTGACCACTTTGTTGTGAAAGTGGTCCAAACTTAAAAAAAGTAGACAGTTGGATTCTACTAGTTCATTTTTGAAGAATGATGTATTTTGTATCATAATATTCAAGGTAAAACCCCTTGAAATCATGGTTTGAAGTTTAAAATATTAAATTTTGACAGAAAAGATGAGTTACAAGGAAAATCATCAAAAAGAGAGTTTTGATGATGTAATGAAATGCTCTTGACGGCATAATACGGTTATGCCAAGCTATTAAAATTCACTCTCTGAATTTATGTAGTGTGTAAACCTTAAACGTTATTAAGGGTCAAAGTCTGAGCTTAATTTGCTCATTTATGATCACTCACTGTAACTTTAAATTAGGCTTAGTTTATGATTAAAACTAATAAAATCCACGAAATTTGGGGTTCTGCCAAACATTTACGTCATCAAACTTAGAGTTATAGTGATAACTCTAAATAATGGTGCAATAATGATGTAATATGGTTTGATCATGATATAATCATCACCAAACCTTGAAATATTGATCAATTCCAGTGGATATGATCAGTACATGTCTACTAGAAGCCTGTTGGACTCTAGCAGGGAGGTATTTACTATAAATAGAGCTCTTTTTATTCTGTTTTCCCCTCAGATGCTTACAAAACATTAAATCATTAAATCAAAAGGTAATTTCTTTATTCTTCATATATAAAACTTTTATATTATTAAATACCAAAGATTATCTTATAATAATCTTCATCTTTGACGTGATTATTACAATTCTTTAATTGTTTTGTTTAAATTTCTCTCAAAAACATCAATTCCATGTAAAACTAAGAAAATTTGTAATTTCTCTTTAAATTCATTTTAGCTACAATTTAAACAAGTTTTATTTACATTTCTAGGCGTAAATTTATTCAAAATTATTATATTAAGCATTAAAAGTAGGTTATTTCTCTTTTATAATAATTTCTCTCTATTATTGATTTTGAATAATTCCATAAATGATATAAATAGTATTTATATTAATTTATAACTTGAATATTAGTAATATTATGGTTATTAATTGCTTTTTATTAATAAAAAACAAATTTTTACACCTTTATTATCTGTTGGTAACAATAATAAAGTGCTTTTAAATATATCAATTATCTCATATTAATATATTTATCTTATATATAGTATTTTTTATAATATAAACTATATTATTATATTTATTTAATAATATAGTTATTTTATGTGATAATTATAATAATTATTTATTATTATAATTATTCTCCTCTTATTTATTTAAATTATAAGGACATTCATAGTACAATAAGTAAAACATTGGTAATTTTTACTTATTGTTTCATAGTCAAACCTTACATTTGGGGTCCTGGCCATGATATTTACTGTAAAAGACCTTTAATAAGATTCCAATTGGGCTTATCCAATAATAAATTATACTTATAATCATAAAATTATATAATAATTCTATATTTATTGATTTTAAAAGCTACTGAGGCATTTGGAAAGCAATTGTATTGTCTTACACATGGTTTTTCACATCCTTAGACTTGAAAAAACTTTCTTTGAGTGACTCTAGTGATTGAAAAAGATATTTTATAAATTAAAAAAAGATTTATATTATAAATTAATTTTATAAAAAGACTCAAATTCATTTTTTATTTTCTTTTTATTCTTTAAAAAATAAAAAATCTTAAAAATATTAAAAACCAATTGTAAGATGTGACTATGAAACTGATGATAATATTACTATTAATCAACAGTACTATGTCTGTTCTTATGTAATATAATAATAAAAATTATTATAACCACAATTAAATAATTATAAAATTATTTCTTTCACGTGTTAAACACTACTAGTGATTTTAACAGTGAGCAAGTAATTGTCTACTAGAATCAATTACAAGAAGATTTTAATAATAAAAACTTCTTTTATTAAAATAATAAAATTATTTTAATATATATAATTATCTTTTGCAAGAATAATTATAAATATAATTCTTGAAGAAAACTAATTTTAGAGAAAAACTTTAAGAATTAAATATAAATGACTCACTAATACTCCAAAGAACTTATTGAAAGATATAAGTAGAGAAATTTGACGTAGAATTGTGGATTTAAGGGATCAAGATGATTTATAACAGTATTACAACAATATATAGTTGGATTCTTTGATTTCACGTCCTTCTGATTGATTTTGAAAGATTTAAAACACTTAAGAATAGTTGAACTAATACTTACTTGTTGGTAATAATGATTTAATAAATTTATAAGATGATTATCTGGAAAAAACAGCAAGAGGAGGCCTCTTTTAAGTCTAAGACAGCTCACAGAGGCATGCCATGGAGCAAACTGAAAAACCAGTGAGTGAGAAAACAATAAACCTTTTTGGTTTATTGATTGCATCATTATTTGTCACGTAACATCATCATAATTACTTATTTGATGCTTTTACGTGACTACCAACCCCAATATGGTTAAGAATAAAAGGAGTAACACTTGTAAATCTTCTTTTATTATAAAATAATCATTGATTTCTCAAAGTTATCAATGTTATTGCCAATTTAATCACAGGTTGTATTTACTGTGAATTTTTGAAGATTCAGTGTTTCACGTAGAATAACCAAAAATGGACTGTAAGTAAAACTTTTAATTGTTCTAGTAAAACTGTAATTCTTTTTGGTTGTACCATAGATAATACAGTTCTCCTTTAGTCCTGAAAGTTTCAGAAATATTCATTAATAATTGTATTTTTAATGAATTTTTAAAGCTTTTACCTCATTTCTACGTAGAATTGCAAATAGTAGTGTTTTGCTGGTTGCTATGAGGTAAATAAATGAATATGGGTCCCAAAAGGGTTTGAATTACTCTTTTGGGGTTTATCCATGGAATGTCATTAGTAATTGACATGGTTACAGGAGTGTAAGTAGCTCATTACCTCCTTGGCACGTCAAAATAGCAGGTTATTTGCTATTTTCTTATGATTTACAGTACATGTAACTTGGTGACCAAGTTCCCAAAGAGGTTTAGTTTACCAATTGGGCTAAGATGAGCCATGGAACCAAGCTTTGGAGCTATCCACGCCTCTGGGGCCTCAGAAGTTGGGTACCCTGGCTCTCTTTGATGTCTTTTGTCCCCCTTGCTTATTTTTCACGTCAAAATAGAATTTTAAGCTTCAAGTGAGATATCCACTATGGGTGTACCAAAAGTGCATGTAAGAATACCATGATATTAAGTGCTCAAAACATGCATAACACTATTCTTAGTGTATATGTAACATGGGATTTCTCACTTTCCCATTATTTTGGTTAAAAATCAAGAAAAACAAAGATTTTCACGGATCTTTTATGTGGTATTAATGATGTGGTATTGAAGTATTTTCCATTTTACCACCTCAAATACTTAAATTGAGCTTATTCACTCTATGGAGCTACCCTAGGTGAATTCTTGTGTAGAATCCAAATCTGGCCTTAAATCCATGGATTTACTTACTCAATAAAAAGGTATTCAACTTTTCTGAAATTAAAATTAATGAATTTTGAATATATGCATGACTTATGAGGTATGCATTATTCAGAATTTATTTTTAAGATAATTGTGGCCTATTTGGGTATGTAAAAGATACCTCAAGGCTCACACCAATGGAAAAGTTATTTAATTCATTTTAATTCCATTTTTTTAACTAGTTTCACTTTTTCAAAGATATAAAAGCAATTTCTACATGGCAAATTGCCATATCTCACCAAAAATAACACTTTTATATAAAAAGACTTATGTTTATTTGTCTTTTTTAGTGTTTGAAGACAACCCAACAAAGGACAACCAAACTACTGTTGAAAGATTGGTGGAAGGAACTTGTCAAAGTTCTCCAACACCAATAATTATCAAGAAAAAGAATGCCAAGAAATTGGACTTTCCAGGACCCACCATTCAGGACTTTGAAGGTGAGTACCTCAATTATAAATTGCCATAAGAAGAATTCCTGTTCTGAAATCCTCTTATTTCTTATTTGGCTTATAAAATGACTACAAGAAGAGGCTCCCAATACTCCAACCAATCAGATGGAGCTGGAATCAGAGGTAGAATTGATTCCTCAAAAGGGAAAAGGAAGGGAAATATCCCCAGTGGAACAGAATCCACACAAGGAAGTGCATATCCCAAAGGCAATTCCCAGAAATGCCCATGATATCTGAACCTGAATTGGAACTAATAATGAGTGACTCAAACAGGTACAAATCACATTCAGAGGGCTCAAATAGACATTTACATGAGCCAGTACAAACAGTACTACACAGTGTACAAGGACAAAGATTGGGAAATGTTGCCCCAAATACACCAAGGAGTGATGAACTCCTGGCACATCCTGAAAAAGTTCCTCAAGGAGGAGGAAATAGTGAGACACTCCAATGGATGGAATCCACTCTCATCCAAACCTCAAATCAAAAAGATCAAGGAGTATCATGCCAAAAAGAAGGAGGCAACCAAGGAAGAAGCCCCAGTAGCTTCTACCAGCAAGCGCCAAGTCAACCCACTTCCCCAAGAAGGGAAGAAGAACAAGAAAAAGAATTGGAGAAAACCATATTCCCCAAGCTACGGGATCCCCAAAATCCAAAAAGATGCCAAGAACAATGTCTTCAACATGGCCAGAACTTTGATGGAATTCAAAGACAAAGAGGAACAAAGAATGAGACAACCCCATTTCCCAAAGAAATAACATTGTCTCCTGATGTTGTAAATACTTTAACAGAGCTTAAAAATAGTATTTTACCTCTTAAAGACATTAAAAATAGTTCATTATCTTTTCAAGAAATAAATAATAGCTTATCATCTTTAACAAAACCTGTTGTACAAAATAAAAAATAAATTGATAACATGAAATTAATGATTGAAAATAATTAACGAAAAGTATTAATTGATAATACTCAGAAATTAATACAAGGACAACAAGAGTTGTACAAATACATAAGTGATATCCAAGAAAAAACTTTGACAATCAATTATGAGGTGAGTATTGATAATATTACAGAAAAATTAAACAAATTGAGCATTTCTGTAGGAAGATTTGAAGAAAAAACTTCATCACACCAAAAATTACTTTTGGACCATGTACAAAAGAGTGATGAAGCCAAAATTCATCTAAAAGATGACATTCAAAGTCAAATAAGGCTTATTACTGAAAAAATGGATTAAATTAATGAGGCTAACTCAAATATGCCAAAGTTATCAACACCATTTTCTCACATAAGAAGCCCTGTTAAACCAAAAGAGAAATGGACAAATCCATTCATAACAGAATTGAGTCACCAAGACAATAACCAAGTCTTAATGAAGGAAGCACTTCAGTTGAAAGAATGGCCAACATTGTGAGCCTTAGAGGTACTTTCATATACCCAAAGGACCACAAATACAAAATTAACATATAAATATAAATAAAATAAATTTATTTATATTATGAAAATAAAAATCAAAATACAAATATAAAATTATATTCAAAATAAAAAAATTTAATTTCAATTTAAAGACAAAATTACATTAAATTTTGGAATTATAAAATTACATTTATACTTGAAAAAATTAACTAAAAATGAAATTTTAACAAAATTGTAAAAAAATAAATAAATTTGGAAAAAAGTTAAGAAAAAATTATTATAACTTTTTATCCAGTAAATAAACATATAAAAATTATTTTACCATTG
Organism: Austropuccinia psidii; assembly: GCA_023105745.1. Lineage (NCBI taxonomy): Eukaryota > Fungi > Basidiomycota > Pucciniomycetes > Pucciniales > Sphaerophragmiaceae > Austropuccinia > Austropuccinia psidii. Next base: position 6,107,569 of record JALGQZ010000007.1, on the reverse strand, counting down.
GATTCCTTTTAAAAAAGCAGGTGGAGTCACCTCTGAGTGAAATTCTTGTAACTCAACTCTAAATAAGCTTAAATTAAGTTTTGAGTATTTTCAATACAAAAGTTGAAAATCCTCAAAACTTTAATTTAATTCACACAACATGTGGTGTTAACCATAAATTTTTGTGTTAGAATTGAGGTGTTGTGTTTAGTTTAGAAGTTATGAGGAATTGAAATATTTTCAGTTGAAATCAATTGAAATGTCAAAATGTGCACGTGTATTACATAAGTGAACTTTGATTTACATATGAGGTATCAATTATTACTGTATTGAACTGTACAAATCAATTGAATTACATATGTAAATTATAAGTATAATACATGATGAGGAATTAAAGGAAAAATAAATTGGAAAGATTAAATTTGTGGGGAAAAGGAACTCCAGCTCTAAGGGGGAGCTAGACCCCCAAAATCCTTGCTGACAGGCGTGGGATGTCAAAATTCACGCAAAAGTTCATCACTTTTGGCCTGGAATTGAGTCACAGGGTCTGTGAGCTCAATTGATGATGAGGTTTTGATACCAACTGGGGTAGTTTTAGCTGTTGCCGAGAGGGTAAAGCTACCCTTAAGATAAAACAATCATAGTAAAGACAGTTTTAAGTGGTATCTATGTCTCTTACACACATTCTGACGTGTTTTGAAGGCTCTAGACCAGGTATTGCTATATTAATGGCTGATTTAAGGGTCTAAAATGGCTTAAACCAGCCCTTTTTTGGTCTAAACCAGGGTTCAATGATGCCATAATTGGCTTTTCTGTTTTCAGACTGTTTTCAACGACTGAAAAGAGTAAATTTTACTTTTTGATTAAGAAAATTGATGGCTATAAAAGAATGTCTTCTTTGCCCCACTTTTCTCTTCATGTTAGAATCTTTTCCTTTTATAATTAGTTTAAACACTGTTAAACCAATCAATAAAAGATTCCAACCACCTTTTTAAAGTAATTTTAAACCTTTTGACCACGTGAAAAAATCAGTATAATCATCGTTTGTAACTCTTATAATCATTTTTACCCCTGAGCCACCCCAAAAAGTGAATTAAAGCATCTTTCATCACTGTAAACTTTGTCACTTTGTTTCCAAATTCACTCTGGTCACTTTTGGGTGTGTTTTATCTTTAATATTATTTTTAAAGACTTTTTTCTTTAATTAATTGCTTGCAGTTCTTTGCTCAATTAATTCCAATTGAAATTGCTCTTGAAGAAATTTCTTTTGTAGCCTTAAATATCTCTTGTAGAGTATTTTTGGATAAATGTTTATTGTTGGTAAAACAACAAATTTTTATAATATTATTGTTTTATACTAATAAAGTTATAAACAATAGAATTGGCGTCTTTTCTCTTAAAAATAATATTTCTTACTATTTTTAATTGATTTTTACCTTATAAAAGGTTTGAGGACAGGAAAAGTACTTTATTTTTAATCAAACTTTCATATCCACACCTTACATTTGGGGGCCTGGCTGTGATATTTTACCTGTGACATATTTTCTTTACTCTTTTTAAATCTTTTTTCTTATATTGAAAAATTTAAAAACATATAAAAAATACTTATAATTCAAAAAATCAATAAAAAAATTTTTTTTTAATATTATAAGTGAGGCTTATATTTTAATTTCTTTTTTGAAATTTCTTTTTACTTAATTAATTGGTTTTTTCATTAATTTTAGTGTCTGACAACGTGGTAAGACAAGAAAACATTGAAAAAGCCTCAACAGTAACCAGCATTATTCCTTCCAGTACTGTTAATTCTGATCATAATAGTACTATTATTGTGACTCAGAATATTCAACCAGAGCCACTTTCTTCTGAATTAGTCAGCTTGGAAATAAGTAATACTCTTCAGAAAGCCAGAGATTTGGCCAATAGTAAGTTTTTTGACGTAAAATTACTATTTTAAGCCTTTTTAACCATAATTATGCCTTCAACCAGGTCAGGAGCCAGCTATAACCCCTCAAGCAGCTCCCAGAAAGGTAATAGACGTGATTATGGCAGAGGCCAATTAGGTTCAGAAGAAAAAGGGTCAGTTAATGACTTCCAAACAACTAAATTGGGTCATTCTGAAGCTGATAATACCATTTTCCCTTCAAAAAGAGCTGACACCGCCACAACAAGCCTCTGTGGACATATACAAAGCCAGCCACAGTGCATAAAACAATGCACCTCAGTTCAAGGAGTACCAGATCCTTTCAGATCTGTGGAAGAATTGCATGAATTCTTACCTGACTGTGAGAAAATTCCTGGGCCATCCCAATACTTGCAAATTGCTCAATGGAGGGCATTGATTGATGGAGAAGAAAAACATGATCCTTTTGACACTAGAATGGAGGAAAAACAACCCCCACCACCCAAACCAGTTCCAAAAACAGCCCCAGTGGCCAGCAGCAGCAATTCCAATGTGAAAAAGAAGCCACAAACTCCAAAAAGGGCAAATGGAAGGCACCAGCCCCAAAGCCTTACAGCAAGGGCTACAGAATCCCAAAGATTCAACAGGATGCCATGGAAAATGTATTTCAGATGGCCGGAACCATGATGGAATTACAAAAGAAAGAGGAAGCAAGATTGAAATATCAAAAATGATTTCTGCTACTTTTAATTGTATTCCAGAGTTGTATAAAGCCATTTCTGATGTAAAAAGTCATCTTTCTGATAAAAATACATCAATTTGTGACAATGTTAAATTAAATAGCTTGAGTCTGAGTCAAATAAATGATACACTTAAATGCTTTGAAAGAGTTTTAAGAACAATAAAAACTTCCAATAATGATAATTCTTTTGACATTAAGATAAATGAACAATCTGCCCTTATTAAAGAACTAACAGACAAATATTCTAAATTCAATATTGATGACATAATTGAAACAAGAATAAAACAAGCCATAAACACTATCAAAGAAGATAATAAAAAAGCTTTTGATGATATTTCAAAATCATTTGCAGAAGTAAAGACAAATACAGTTGCCTTGAAAAAGCATTTTGATACCTCAAGAGAGGAATTATTAAAATTAACTATAAAGTTAAATGAAGTTATATCTGATAATACTCAAAAAACAGAATTATGGAAAGAGCTTACATATAAAGAGGATGATCATAAAAAGAATGTCATAGACTCTATACAAAGTTTACAACATGAATTAAAAAATTCACAAAGGTGCAACAACAGTAAAATGAAAAATATTGAACAACTGCTAAACACCTTGCGAAGAATGTCTACACCTCTGAACCAAAATGAGGGAGCAAGAATTCCTAATCCACAAGTATTGGATATTGAAAATTCACAGTTAAAAGAGGAATTTTCTACTTCTTTTCATAACTTGGAACCATCAATAGGCCAAGCACTCTTGAAAGAAGTTCAAAAACTTAAAGAATGGCCTCACTTCAGTGGTGAAGGAGAATATGACCATATGGAATTCATTAGAGGTATTGACATGATCAACGAGGATTTTGAATTACCAGCCAGATTGGTAACAGCCAGATTTAACACCTTGTTCACCAGATCAGCTCACAGATGGTACATAAAAATAAGACAAGCACATGGACACCAGAGTTGGACTTGGTGGAGATCCCAAATCATTAACAAATGGGCAAATGATGCTTGGAGGTTTAAAGTTGAAACAGCCTTTCACTCTGCCAAATTCAAAGCTGATAAAGACAAAGCTTTACCATGGTTTTGCCAACAAAAAGAAAGATTAACAACATTATATCCTGACATGTCATAATTTATGATCCATAGAAAAATTCTGAGACAATGTGGAGGTGACTTAGAGCATCCTGTCAAACGCAGGACTACTGAACAATCTTCAGCAGAGGATATTATCAATATATTGGAAGAAGTAACCACCAGAATCAAAATTGGTTCTGATAGGGTGAATCTCAAAACAAGGTTTAATATGCCTTGGAAAGATTCTGTGGACAAAAACCCCAAAGAAAAGTCTAATAATATGAAATATAAATCTGCAGATACAGTCAGAAAGTGTCATATTTGCCAAAGAGCCACTCATTTAGCTAATACATGTCCAAAGAAGGGAAAAATCAATGAAATTGATATTTAAAAGGAACCTGATGTTGAAAAGGATGACATAATTGAAGACAATTCAGATGATAAGTCATCAATATTTTCTGAATCTTCAAAAGATATGGAAAATATCAATGCCACTTTTGACATCATGGAATCTTATTCCCACTTGCCACAATTGAGCAATGGCCAACTTGACTTATCAAAAGTTCAAGATGCACAACTTATGAAAACAAAACCAAACAGGGGAAAAGGGTATACAGCTGGTAACTCCTGTATAACAGAAGTGGTGATTGACAACAAACCCACCAAACTTTTGCTTGACCCAGGAGCCTTCTGCTCTTGTGTTGGAAAATCTTTTCTTAAGACTTGTGTACCAAACTTTGAAGACCAATTGTTACCAATTGATGGTATAAAATTCAACAGTGCAAGTAATCCAATGGAAGCATTAAGAATCTTTGAGACCAATGTCATATTCCCACACATAAATGGGAATTTAAGAATCACAGTTTAATTTGTTGTTATAGAAAATTGCTCTAGTACCCATTTTATATTGGGAAATGACTATTTAATCATGTATGGGATAGATTTGCATAACAACAAAGACAGATACTTTACTATTGGAGACAATAACCTCCAAAAATTTGCCTTTTTACCATTTAAAAGAAAAATTACAGTAAACAAAGTATCACCACTCAACTTAGAGTTAGGGAAATTCAAGTCTGAACAGTTAAATGAGGCTGAAATAAGCCTTCATCTTACTGATAAACAGGAAAATGAACTTTCTTCCCTTTTGTGTGACCACAGAGGAGCATTTGCTTCATACAAAGAACCTCTAGGAGCAATTATTGGTCATGAAGTTGACATCATTCTTAACATTGAGAGACCTTATCCACCACTCTTAAGAAGAACTGCTTATCCAGCAAGTCCAAAATCAAGAGAAGCTCTAGAAATTCATATCAAAGAACTTCTGGACCTTGGTGTAATAAGAAAAGTAGGCCACAATGAAGAAGTAGAAATAACTACACCAGTCATAGTGGCATGGCATAATGGAAAATCTAGAATGGTTGGGGACTTTAGAGCTCTGAACACTTACACTGCTCCAGACAGATACGCAATACCAAAAATCCAAATTGCCCTTACTCAAATATCTCAAGCAGTGTATATAACCACTATGGAGGCCCATAAGGGATTCCATCAAACTGTGGTGACACCAAGATCAAGAAAATACTGGAGAATCATTGTTCTTGTGGAGTGTATGAATACTTGAGGATGCCCTTTGGTATCAAAAATGCACCTTCACACTTTCAAAGAATGATGAATGAAATATTCCCTGAAGAACTCTCAGAGGGATGGTTAATCATTTACATTGATGACATTATTGTCTGTTCCAAGACTTGGGAAGATCACATGTACAGATTGTCCCGAGTTTCGACAAAAATTCAATCAGTAAACATGAAAATCTCTTTGAAGAAATGTCATTTTGGATTTAAAGAACTTAAAGCACTAGGACATGTTGTATCTGGTTTGTCCCTTGGGATTGACAAAAACAAAGTTGCAGCAATATTACTAAAACCCATGCCTCAGAACAAGAAGGAAATTCAGTCATTCTTAAGTTTTACAGGAGAAATTACAGCCAACACATTAGAGATTTTGCATCCATAGCAAGACCACTTTATAAATGTGTGACAAAGAGACAGTATTTGAAATGACTGTTGACAGAGTCAAAGCTTTTGAGTCTCTAAGAGAAGCCTTGACCACTGCTCCACTCTTACTGATGCCAGACTTTAAATTGCCTTTTAAATTGTATATTGATGCATCAGGGGATGGACTGGGTGCTGCACTTCACCAATTTCAGATAATAAATGACAAACCTGTAGAAGGACCCATATGTTTCATATCCAGGCAGATCAAACCAACGGAAGCCAGATATGGGGCAAGTCAAATGGAATTTCTATGCCTTGTCTGGGCCTTGGAGAAATTGAACTACCTCTTAGAGGGATGTGTTTTTGAGGTGATAACAGATTTTACAGCTGTCAAATCACTTTTAAACATGAAAACTCCCAACAGACATATGCTCAGATGGCAAATAGCCATACAAGAATACAGAGGCAATATGACTATTGCTCATAAGGATGGGAATATTCATAAGAATGCAGATGGACTAAGCAGATGGCCATTACCAAATAATATTGATAATCCTGCTTATGTGCCAGAAGAAGCTTCACCACAGATCCCAATAGAAGGAATAAGTGTTACAGACTTGAACACCACCTTCTTTGAAGAAGTAAGACATAGTTACACTCAAGATAAGAATTGTAGCATCTTATGCCAATTGCTTAACAAAGACTGTAAAGACAACTCTCTCATACATGCCTTGGATGAAGTATGGAAGAAATCTTATGATGAAGGAAGATTTCACCTACTGGATGGTATAATTTACCACAGAACCAAGCACACATGTGTCATGACAGTTGTGGACAGGTCATTAATAAATCTTGTACTCAAAAAATGCCATGACAGGCCCTTCTCACGACATCTTTCTGAAGACAGAACTAGAGAAAAAGTGAAAACCTGTATATGGTGGCCAATGTGGCAGCCAGATGTTGTAGAGTATTTCAAAACCTGTGACAGATGTCAAAAAGCCAATAAATCCACTTGCAAGACACTTGGAAATATGATAAAAATTCAAGAACCAAGCAGACCTTGGGAAATTGTCCATATGGATTGGGTAACTGGCCTACCACCAGGAGGTGATAGAAGTTATAATGCTTGCCTAGTGACTGTGGACAGATTCAGTAAGACTCCAATCTTTTTACCGAGCCACAAGGATGATACAGCCATGGATACAGCTCTTCTGATATGGAATAGAGTAGTGTCATGGACTGGCATATTTACAAATATCATTAGTGACAGAGATCCTAAATTCACCTCAGCACTCTGGACAAATCTTCATCAACTATTTGGGACAAAATTATCCTTCTCCACAGCCTACCACCCACAAACTGATGGTCTGGCTGAAAGAATGATTCAGACTTTAGAAGATATTGTGAGAAGAGTTTGTGCATATGGCCTTCAATTTAAAGATAGTGATGGTTTCACCCATGATTGGTGTACTCTTCTACCTGCACTGGAACTGGCATACAAAACATCCATTCATGCCAGTACCAATGAGACTCCTGCTATTTTGGAAGAAGGATGGAATCCCAAGTTACCCCAAGATTTTTTAAGGAAAGATTTAATTGAAATACATCCTACAGCTTCTAGCTTCAAAAGAATGCTTGACAAAGCCAGAAATCATGCAGTAAGGTGGATGGAGGACTCTTTTTCATATGCTAAAGACAAATGGGATAAATCACATGCAACTCCAGATTTCAAAGTAAGGGACCTAGTTCTTGTATCCACCACTAACTTCAATAACATCAAAGGATGTAAAAAGTTGAAAGACTCCTTTGCAGGACCTTTTGTGATTAAGGCCCTCCATGGAGAAAATGCTGTTGAAGTAGAGTTATCTGAAGAACTTAGCAATAATCATCCTACATTTCCGGAGAGCTTGATGAAGCCATATAAATCTAGTGATGCTGAGAAATTTCCCTTGAGGAATAAGATTCCCCTAGTTATACCTCCTCTTGAAACATTTGGTACTAAGAAAATTACCAAAGCTCTTAAAGAAAGGAAATTAAGAACCAAGTAAGGGAATACCTTGTTAGGTACAGTGACCCAACTTGTGAAGATGAATGGTTAGAAAAAAAAGATATACCAGAAGCTATCAAACTCCTCAGGAGATTCAGACACAGTAGAAATACCAATATTACAAAGTAATAGTCTTTTTTAGGGGGGAGGGAATGTGAGCCTTAGAGGTAATTTCATATACACAAAAGACCACAAATACAAAATTAACATATAAATATAAATAAAATAAATTTATTTATAATATTAAAATAGAAATCAAATTAAAAATATAAAATTATATTCAAAATAAAAAATTTAATTACAATTTCAAAATAAAATTACATTAAATTTTGGAATTATAAAATTACATTTATACTTGAAAAAATTAAGTAAAAATGAAATTTTAACAAAATTGTAAAAAAATAAATAAATTTGGAAAAAAGTTAAGAAAAAATTATTATAACTTTTTATCCAGTAAATAAAAATATAAAAATTATTTCACCATTGGATTCCTCATAAAAAATCAGGTGGAGTCACCTCTGAGTGAAATTCTTGTAACTCAACTCTAAATAAGCTTAAATTAGGTTTTTAGTATTTTCAATACAAAGGTTGAAAATCCTCAAAAATTTAATTTAATTCACACAACATGTGGTGTTAACCATCAATTTTTGTGTTAGAATTGAGGTGTTGTGTTTAGTTTAGAAGTTATGAGGAATTGAAGTATTTTCAATTGAAATCAATTGAAATGTTAAAATGTGCACGTGTATTACATAAGTGAACTTTGATTTACATATGAGGTATCAATTATTACTGTATTGAACTGTACAACTCAATTGAATTACATATGTAAATTATAAGTATAATACATGATGATGAATTAAAGGAAAAATAAATTGGAAAGATTAAATTTGGGGGGAAAAGGAACTCCAGCTCTAAGGGGGAGCTGGACCCCCAAAATCCTTGCTGACAGGCGTGGGATGTCAAAATTTACACAAAAGTTCATCACTTTTGGCCTGGAATTGAGTCACAGGGTCTGTGAACTGAATTGATGATGAGGTTTTGATACCAACTGGGGTAGTTTTAGCTGTTGCCAAGAGGGTAAAACTACCCTTAAGATAAAACAATCATAGTAAAGACAGTTTTAAGTGGTATCTATGTCTCTTACACACATTCTGACGTGTTTTGAAGGCTCTAGACCAGGTATTGCTATATTAATGGCTGATTTAAGGGTCTAAAATGGCTTAAACCAGCCCTTTTTTGGTCTAAACCAGGGTTCAATGATGCCATAATTGGCTTTTCTGTTTTCAGACTGTTTTCAACGACTGAAAAGAGTAAATTTTACTTTTTGAGTAAGAAAATTGATGGCTATAAAAGAATGTCTTCTTTGCCCCACTTTTCTCTTCATGTTAGAATCTTTTCCTTTTATAATTAGCCTAAACACTGTTAAACCAATCAATAAAAGATTCCAACCACCTTTTTTAAATCATTTTAAACCTTTTGTCACAATGCTGTCTGCCAGACCTCAGCAAAGGGAACTCTTGCCGAAAAGGCTATTAAACCGGTTGAAAGACCGATTCATACTGGCAAGTTGTAGATCACATTCCACCATGTGACAGTACCCCCGGGTTTAGGGCACTGCGTCCCGAAGTGCATGTAACTGATGGTATTACCCATGTCACCCTCATGGAGTCACATTAGTCACAACAGGAGCCTACAAAGAACCCCCAAGGGGCGGAACCCTTGTATGCCAATGGAGCGGAAAACCCAGCGATTTCTGGTTGTTTGATTGAGACCTCCTCTTGTCTCCAACCGGAATCGAACCCATGACGTTGGTAACCGGTTTATTGTCACAATGCTGTCTGCCAGACCTCAGCAAAGGGAACTCTTGCCGAAAAGGCTATTAAACCGGTTGAAAGACCGATTAATACTGGCAAGTTGTAGATCACATTCCACCATGTGACACCTTTTAACCACGTGAAAAAATCATTATAATCATCGTTTGTAACTCTTATAATCATTTTTACCCCTGAGCCACCCCAAAAAGTGAATTAAAGCATCTTTCATCACTGTAAACTTTGTCACTTTGTTTCCAAATTCACTCTGGTCACTTTTGGGTGTGTTTTGTCTTTAATATTCTTTTTAAAGACTTTGTTCTTTAATTAATTGCTTGCAGTTCTTTGCTCAATTAATTCCAATTGAAATTGCTCTTGAAGAAATTTCTTTTGTAGCCTTAAATTTCTCTTGTAGAGTATTTTTGGATAAATTTTTATTGTTGGTAAAACAATGAATTTTTATAATATTATTTTTTTATACTAATAAAGTTATAAACAATAGAATTGGCTTCTTTTCTCTTAAAAATAATATTTCTTACTATTTTTAATTTATTTTTACCTTATAAAAGGTTTGAGGACAGGAAAAGTACTTGATTTTTAATCAAAGTTTCATATCCACACCTTACAAACATTCACAGGAGAAGGTGAATATGACCACATGTCATTTATCAAAAAAATTGACATGCTACAAGAAGATTATGCCATACCAGATGAATTAATCACTGCAAGATTACATTCATTGTTTGAAAAATCTGCAAAAAGATGGTATTATGGCATAAGGCAAACAAACGGAAAAAATGCCTGGTCTTGGTGGAAACAAGAAATAATCACCAAGTGGGCTAATGATGCCTGGAGGAACAAAATAGAAAATTCTTTTGAAAATTGTTTCTTTGACCCAGGCAAGTACAAACCTTTAACTTGGTTCTTAAAACAAGCTGAAAGACTTAATGCATTATACCCAGAGATGTCACAAAAAATTGTGCACATGAAAATACTCAAAAAATGTGTGTCACAACCACGAGTTTGACCCTCCTCCTTGATGGTTGCGGCAATCCAACCTGGAGCTAAGTTGGGGCCAATTGGCCACGTCATATCATTTATGGCCCATTGGCCCCCTTTGGGTGTTCAATGGCTCTTACGCCACAACCCATCCAAATGGCAATTTATGGCCTCAGGCCATATCCTGCCGTCATTGGCCCTCTTCGCCAATTTCCATCAAACCCGCCCCCAGGCCTTCCTCATTGATTTTGGGCCTGGGGGGTCCATTTTGTCTTCTAAGGGTCTCCAGGCCCCCTAGCCACCACCTTTCATTAGGGGGTCTTGGGCCTAAATGGCCTTTTTGGGCCATTTAGGCCCCCTACGGTCCGCGGTCCGCGGTCCATAAGCCGTGGTCCGCAGTCCGCAGGCCATTTAGGCCCCTTTTGGCCTAATCCAATGAGGCCAAAAGGGGCCAAAGGGGCAGCCACCTAGCCCCCAAGGCCAGGTGGGTCCAAAACCACATCTGGGCCCACCTGAGCCCAAATTGGCCATTCTTCCCTTGGACCCAAAATTGGCCAAATACCTTCTGGACACCATTTTGGCCATAAATCCCATAGGACCCATTTTAGGCCATGGACCACCCGGCACCATTATCTCAGTCATGGCCTCTGGCAACCATCAGAGGCCACCAGACCAGCTCAGTCAGCCTTCCCCTCAACTTATGGGGAATCTTTTCCATTCCTTCATACCCTCCGTACTCAAGGTTGCAGGCATGGTGCATATATGGTATTATATACCATTATGCACCATTTTTGCTCAGTAATACAATGGTGACGTTTTCAGGATCAAATTCCACAATTCCAATCCAAGGTCCCAAAATCCAACGCCCATTTCGAAGGAGGATTATTCAGCTCATCAGTCTGACAAGTTATGGCGGCAATCAGAAGACTCTTCAAGGATCCCAACCACCCGTACCTGCAGGAGTTGGGTTGGTACATTATTCAGAATCATTCAAAAGGAAATTCTCAAGAGGTATTCCATCAATTCAATCAGTTGTCAAGGCATCAATTATTCACTACTCCTTGGACAACTCAATTCATCCGTACAGGCCTTATTCAATCAACCTGTATGGTCTTGGCCCAATTGGGCCATTTCATATTCCACTGTGTGAATTCCATCACACAGCTCAAATTTCCACATGGCAAGAACTGTATTTCCCGATTCGGAAAATACAGTCATTGATTCACCTTCCAGGATCAATCTTTCAAGTTTTCACATATACCGGCCACCTTTCATCACCTGGGGACTTTTTCCCCAGTTAATTAATATATTGGATTTATTTTTATCCTTATTTTCTTTTATCTTATTAAATTTAATACTGATAATCTTAAGTCAGTCATTAGCACCTCTTCTCTTTTCTTTCTTCACCTGTCAGTGGATATTGGTGGTCATATCCTTTACTAATTCCATTGTTCTTTCTGGCAGGTTGAAAAAGTGAATTGGGGATTCACTTGGTTGGCTTCTTGGCCTTTGGCTTCCTTTTATCTTTGGCCTCTGGCTTCATTCTTATTGTTTATTTGTTATCTCTGGCATATTTGTCCTATCTCTTATTTTTGCTTAAGAAATATATTCCATAGTATTTCTTATCATCTTTGGAGCCCTCCAAGTGAGTTCTTGATTCCTCAGTGCCAGGCCCTCTTGCTTCCATAAGAGCCCCTGTGACAATGTGGAGGAGAGCTAGAACATGCCCAAAGGAGCAGGTGTATAGAACCATGCTCCACAGAAGAGTATATTAATGCACTGGAAGACATAGTGACAAGAACCAAAATTGGCAGGACTTGGAAGAAATTGGACATTAAAAGCCCAAATAAACCATTTATCAAAAAAGATAAATCAAAGGAATCCTTCAAGCCTAATACATCCAACAATAATGAGCAAAGAAAATGCCATAAATGTGGAGGTATTGGACACTTAGCCAATAATTGTCTCAAAAAGGCAAAGATTAATGAAATTGTGGAAACAGGAAACAACAATGACAAAGAAGAAGAGTATGACTCTGATAAAGAGACAGAAGAGTCAGAAAGTTCTGAAAGTGATGAAATCAATATAATTAATGCACAAATTAATAATATTGATATAATGTATGAAGTACTAGATGTTAACTCAAACTTACCACAAGCTGGGACATCTGATACAAACCTGACAAATATACAAGATGCCAAAATGTATAGAACCAAACCTGCAACCGGAATGGGATATACAGCTGGAAAATCAAGCATAAGCATTGTCATGGTTTATAACCAAGAAGGGAAAGTTAACTTGGATACAGGAGCATATTGCACCTGTGTTGGTAAAGGTTATTTACAAACCATTGTCCTAGACTGGCAAGAAAAACTTATGCCAATACAAGGTGTCAAATTTAATAGTGCAATTTAGTGCATGAAGCCCCTTGGAATAAATGATTTAACACTAATTTTCCCTCACCCCTCACAATGTGTCAGAATTAAAGTAGAGTTTGTAGTAATGGACAACTGTACTAGTAATCACTTCAAACTTGGAAATGACTACTTATCAATTTATGGAATAGATATCTCTAACCAAAAAAAAAAGATATTTTACCATAGGAGACAACAAAAGACAAAGGTTTGGCTTCTTAAATAAGAAAAAACAAATCACAGTTATTAAGAATGAAGAAAAAATTCCAGAAAAGGCACTTTTTATATCTGAACAACTCAAAGAGGCAGAATTCAATCAAGAATTAACAGAAAAAATGAAAGAAAAATTGATTGACCTCTTATTTAAGTACAAAAAAGCCTTTGCAACTGACAAAGAGCCACTAGGGGAAATAATTGGACATGAAGTGGACATAATTCTTAATGTGGAAAAGCCTTACCCACCTTTACTAAGGAGACCTGCTTACCCAGCTACTCCAAGGGCTAGAGAAGCCTTAGAGGTACACATTAAAGAATTAATGGACCCTGGAGTATTAAGAAAGGTAGGACATAATGACCAAGTAGAGGTCACTACACCTGTCATTATAACTTGGCATAATGGAAAATCAAGGATGGTAGGAGATTTAAGAGCCCTGAACACCTATACCATTCCAGACAGATATCCAAAACCCAGAATCCATGAGACATTGGCACAATTGTCACAAGCTAAGATCATTACAGCCATGGATGCCTTAAAAGGTTTTCATCAGAATGTCTTAACAGACAATGCCAAGAAACTACTGAGGATAATATTCCACTGTGGACTTTTTGAATACTTAAGAATGCCATTTGGCATAAAAATTGCACCTTCCCATTATCAAAGGATAATGAATACCATATTTCCTGAAAAATTATCAGAAGGATGGTTAATTATCTATATCGATGATATCATAGTTTGCTCAGAGACTTGGGAAAATCACCTCACAAGACTAGAAAGGGTACTACAAAAAATAGTGCAAGTGAATATGAAAATTTCCTTGAAAAAGTGTCATTTTGCATAAAGTGAACTAAAAGCACTAGAAAATGTAGTATCTGGACTTAGTCTAGGCATAGACAAAAATAAAGTAGCAGCAGTACTACTTAAGCCAATGCCAAAAACCAAAAAAGAAATGCAATCATTTCTAGGATTTGGTGGTTACTATAGAAAGCATATAAAGGACTTTGCAAAAATTGCTAAATCCTTGTATAAGCTATGTGACCAACAAACAGTCTATGAAATGACAGAAGAAAGAGTCAAGGCATATGAAGAATTGAAAAATTCCTTAACAAATGCCCCATTTCTTTGCATGCCAGATTGGAAACTACCCTTCAGAATTTACATTGATGCTTGTGGAGAAGTACTAGTTGCTGCACTACACCAGACACAAATTATCAATGATAAACCAGTGGAAGGACCAATTTGTTTTATTTCAAGACAGATAAAGCCCACAGAGACAAGATATTGAGCAAGCCAAATGGAATGCCTCTGCTTAGTGTGGGCTTTAGAAAAATTACGTTATTACTTGGATGGAACAGTATTTGATGTGATTACAGACTGTAATGCTGTAAAATCTCTATTAAATATGAACACTCCAAATAGACATATGCTGGGATGGCAAATTGCTATCCAAGCATATACAGGAAATATGACTGTTGTTCATAAATCTGGTAATATTCATAAATATGCGGATGATCTTAGCAGATGGGCTTTAGCAAATACCCCTGACAATCCAGCATGGGTGTAAGGTTTGATTATGAAACAATAAGTAAGAAATTACTAATTTGTTACTTATTGTACTCTGAATGTCCTTATAAATGAATGAAATAAGATTAAAATAATAATAATAATAATGAAATATTATTATTATGGCGTAAAAGTATTATATTATTAAATAATATAATAATATAATTAATATTATATAAAATGATAATATTATAAAGAATATATTAATATAAAATAATTAATATATTATAAAGCTCTTTATTATTGTTCCCAACAAATAATAAAGGCGTAAAAAACTGTTTTTTATAAATAAAAAACAATTAATAACAATAATATTACCAATATTAAAGCTGTATATTAATATAAATACTATTTATATTAATTAAGAATTATTAAGATTAATAATAAGAGAGAAATTATTATAATAAGATGAAATAACCTACTTTTAACACTTAAAATAATAATTTTGAGATATTTTATGCCAAAAGAAAATATAATACAACTTTTCAAATTGTATTTACAATAAAAAATAAAGAAAATTTACTAAAATTCTTGATTTTACGTGGAAATGAGTTTTTAGAGAGATTTATGACAAAAACTATTAAAGAATTTATTTAATCACGTAAAAGCAGTGATTAATAATAAGATGGTCTTTGGTCTTTAATAATATAAGAGTTTTATATATAAAGAATAAAGAAATTACCTTTTATTTAATTGATTTAATGTTTTTGATGCGTCTGAGGGAAAAATAGAGTAAAAAGAGCTCTATTTATAGTAAATACCTCCCTCCTAGAGTCCAACAGGCTGTTAGTAGACGTGTACTGATCATATCCACTGGAATTGATCAATAGTTTAAGGTTTGGAGATGATTACATCATTATCAAACCATATTACATCATTATTACACCATTATTTAGAGTTATCACTATAACTCTAAAGTTGATGACATCAGAGGCTTGGCAGAACCCCAAATTTTGTGTATTTTATTAGTTTGAATCATAAACTCATATTATTCACCAATTTTATCACTCTTCAGACTGTTAAACTCAAATTAAGGTTACTGTGAGTGATCATAACTGCTCAAATTAAGCTCAAACTTTGATCCTCAATACCTTTTAAGATTTACACGCTACAGCAATTCAGAGGGTGAATTCTGATAGCCTGGCATAATCTTATTATGCTGCCAAGAGCTTTTCATTACATCATCCAAACTCTAATTTTGATGATTTTTCTTGTAACTCATCTTTTCTGTCAAAATTCAATATTTTAAACTTCAAACCTTGATTTCAGGGGGTTATACCCTGAATTTAATAATAACAATTACATCATTCTTCACGAATGAACTAGTAGAATCCAACTGTATACTTTTTTTTAAGTTTGGACCACTTTCACAACAAAGTGGTCAACAGCTCTGTTGATTTTTATCAATATTTCAACATAGGTTTTAACCTTGTTTATAATTTGTAAAATAAAGTTTATATCTGTGTTCCTACAGCAATTACGTGGTAACTTTATTTTTGGTTCATCATTCTATCATGTATAGTTTAGGAGATATTAGCTATGATCCTTGAATATATGCGTTGACCAAAAAAGTGCATATATTCAGGTTAATTCCTTAAGTATTAACTTTGGAAATTAGCCCATTAATTGTTTTATGTGTGGACTTTCTTGGGGAATCTACTGGTACAATTTCTCTCACATGTTGTTTCATTAGTCCTTGAGATAAATAAAGTTTTATGGTTTTTATAAGGTATTATACCTTATAATTCATTAAATATTGACTTTACAGATATGCCATAAAAATGGTATATGTGTATTTTTCCATGGGGAATCCAATGGTATAATTTATTTCACATGTTGATTCATTGGTTTTTAAGTTAAACCAATTTCTGTACCAATTTATGGTATTTTTTGTATATTTAAGTAATTATTTTTAATGTATAATTATTCTAAGTAATTTTAATATAATTATATTAAAGGTATAATTATTCTGAGTCTT
This sequence comes from Austropuccinia psidii, assembly GCA_023105745.1. Lineage (NCBI taxonomy): Eukaryota > Fungi > Basidiomycota > Pucciniomycetes > Pucciniales > Sphaerophragmiaceae > Austropuccinia > Austropuccinia psidii. The sequence continues at coordinate 6,090,846 of JALGQZ010000007.1, read as the reverse complement.
TTTGTGACCTTATTGGGTATGTGGTCATATCTCAAAGGCTCACATTCCCTACCACCAAAAAAGATTGTACCACAATCTGATATGTGTGATTAGGGTATCATCCACTGTCCTACCTCTTCATTAGACTTTATCAGTCCTGAAGCTCAATAATGCTTGATTTTGTTATTCTTTAGGTTTTCTTTCATGTCTAAACCTCCTCAGTAGTTTATCAGCATTTGTTATATCTTTCTCAAGTAGCCATTCATCTTCTTGAGTTGGATTTCTATACCTTACAAGGTATTCTCTTTCTTTTTTGTTCCTTGTCCTTCTTTCTTTAAGGACTTTTACAATTCTTTTTTCTTCTTCCTCTTACAAAGGGGAATTTCAAGTGGGGGTTTATTTCTTAGTGGAAATAATTCCTTGTCACTTGAGCTGTAAGGTTTTATAAGACTTACAGGGAAAGTTGGGTGTTTATTCATTAAATCACCTGTGAGTTCCAATTGTACAGCATTGGGTCCATGAAGTTCTTTTACCATAAATGGTCCTGCAAAGGAATCTTTCAATTTCTTTGGTCCTTTTATATTATTAAAGTTAAGAGTTGATACTAATACCAAATCTCCTATTTTGAAGTCAGGTGGTTTATGACTTTTGTCCCATCTTTCTTTTGCATATTTGAAAGAGTCTTGCATGCATCTGTTTGCATGGTGTCTTGCTTTGTCAAGAATTATCTTAAAACTGCTTGCTGTTCGATGTATGTCCACTAAGTCCTTTTTGAGGGTATCATAAGGAAGTCTTGGATTCCAACCTTTTTCTAGCATTGCTGGTGTTTTGCCAGTAGAAGAATGGATTGATGTCTTATATGCCAGTTCAAGTGCTGGTATTAGTGTACACCAATCATGGTAAAACCATCAGAATCTTTGAATTCTAGCCCATAAGCACAGAATCTTCTGATCATATCCTCTAGGGTCTGTATCATTCTTTCTGCTAAACCATCAGTTTGAGGATGATAAGCTGTTGAGAATGATAGCTTTGTCCCAAACAAGGTATGGAGATTTGTCCATAATGCTGAAGTGAAATTTGGGTCTCTGTCACTTATAATATTTTGGAATAAGCCTGTGTGGCTAATGACTTTGTTGCATATCATTATGGCTGTATCCATAGCTGTGTCATCTTTATGACATGGTAAGAACATGGGAGTTTTACTGTACCTGTCAACTAACACTAGACATGCATTATAGCTCCTGTCTCCTCCTGGAGGTAGTGCTGTTACCCAATCCATATGAACTATTTCCCATGGGGATTTTGGTTCTTGGATTTGGATTATCATTCCAAATTTCTTTCCTGTGGCTCTGTTGGCTTTTTGACATCTGTCACAGGTTTGGCAGTACTCTGCAACATCTTTCTTCCAATTTGGCCACCAAGAGCAGGTTTTCACCCTCTCTAGTGTCCTATCTTCTGAGAGATGTCCAGATGCAACACTATCATGACACTCATGTAGAATGGTGTTTATTAGTGTTCTATCTGTTAAGGACATAACACATGTGTGTTTTGTTCTACGGTAAAGGATTCCATCAAGGAGGTGGAATCTTCCTTCATCATATGCCTTTTTCCATATTTCATCTAGTTTTGATGAAAGTGATGGATCTTTGCAGTCTTTCATTAGAAGTTGGCTTAAGATATGGCAATTTTTGTCTGTCTTATAGCTTTCTTTAACTTGGTTAAAGAATTCTGTGCCAATTTCTGTAACACATATTCCTTCTATATGGTGTTCTTCTTGTGGTACCCATGCTGGATTGTCAGGGGTATTTGCTAGAGCCCATCTGCTAAGACCATCTGAATTTTTAGGAATATTTCCAGATTTATGAACAATAGTCATATTTCCTCTATATTCTTGGATAGCAATTTGCCATCTCAGCATATGTCTATTTGGAGTCTTCATATTTAATAGTAATTTCACAGCATTACAGTCTGTGATTACATCAAATACTGTGCCATCCGAATAATAATGCAGTTTTTCTAAAGCCCACACTAGGCATAAGCATTCCATTTGTATTGCTCCATACCTTGCTTCTGTTAGCTTTATTTGCCTTGCAATGAAAAAAATTGGTCCTTCCACTGGTTTATCATTGATAATTTGTGTTTGGTGAAGTGCAGCACCTAGTCCTTCTCCACAAGCATCAATGTACAGTTTGAAGGGTAGTTTCCAATCTGGCATCAGAAGAAATGGGGCATTTGTTAAGGAATTTTTCAATTCTTCATATGCTTTGACTCTTTCTTCTGTCATCTCATAGACTGTTTGTTGGTCACATAGCTAATACAAGGATTTAGCAATCTTTTCAAAGTCCTTTATATGCTGTCTATAGTAACCAGCAAATCATAGAAATTATTGCATTTCTTTTTTGGTTTGAGGCATTGGCTTAAGTAGTACTGCTGCCACTTTATTTTTTGTCTATGCCTAGACTAAGGCCAGATACAACATGTCCTAGCGCTTGTAATTCACTATATGCAAAATGACATTTTTTCAAGGAAATTTTCATATTCACTTGCACTATTTTTTGTAGTACCCTTTCTAGTCTTGTGAGGTGATTTTCCCAAGTTTCTGAGCAAACTATGATATCATCGATATAGATAATTAACCATCCTTCTGATAATTCTTCAGGGAATATGGTATTCATCATTCTTTGATAATGGGAAGGTGCATTTTTTATCCCAAATGGCATTCTTAAGTATTCAAAAATTCCACAATGGACTATTATTCTTAGTAGTTTCTTGGCATTTTCTGTTAAGACATTTTGATGAAAACCCTTAAGAGAATCCATAGCTGTGATGAACTTAGCTTGTGACAATTGGGTCAATGTCTCATGGATTCTAGGTATTGGATATCTGTCTGGAATGGTATAGGTGTTCAGGGCTCTGAAGTCTCCTACCATCCTTGATTTTCCATTATGCCAAGTTATAATGACAGGTGTAGTAACTTCTCCTTGCTCATTATGTACAACCTTTCTTAATACTCCAAGGTCCATTAATTCTTTAATGTGCACCTCTAAGGCTTCTCTAGCCCTTGGACTGGCTGCATAAGCAGGTCTTCTTAATAAAGGTGGGTAAGGTTTTTCTACATTGAGAATTATATCCACTTCATGTCCAATTATGGCACCTAGTGGCTCTTTGTCAGTTGCAAAGGTACTTTTATACTTAAATAAGAGGTCAATCAATGTTTCTTTCATTTTTTCTGTTAATTCTTGATTGAATTCTGCCTCTTTAAGTTGTTCAGATATAAAAAGTTCCTTTTCTGGAATTTTTTCTTCCTTCTTAATAACTGTGATTTGTTTTTTGTTATTTAAGAAACCAAATTTTTGTCTTTTGTTATCTCCTATGGTAAAATATCTATCTTTTTGGTTGGAGATATCTATACCATAGATTGATAAGTAGTCATTCCCAAGTATGAAATGATTACTAGTACAGTTGTCCATAATTACAAACTCTACTTTAATTCTGACACATTGTGAGGGATGAGGAAAAATTAGTGTTAAATCAATTATTCCAAGGGGCTTCATGCTCTCACTTGCACTATTAAATTTGACACCTTGTATTGGCATAAGCTTTTCTTGCCAGTTTGGTACAATGGTTTTTAAATAACTTTTGCCAACACAAGTGCAATATGCTGCTGTATCCAAGTTAACTTTTCCTTCTTGGTTATCAACCATAACAATACTTATACTTGATTTTCCAGCTGTATATCCCATTCCTCTTACAGGTTTGGTTCTATACATTTTGGCATCTTGTATGTTTGTCAGGTTTTTGTCAGATGTTCCAACTTGTGGTAAGTTTGAATTAACATCCAGTACTTCATAAATTATATCAATATTATTAATTTGTGCATTAATTATATTGATTTCATCACTTTCAGAGCTTTCTGACTCTTCTTTCTTTTTTTCAGAGTCAGATTCCTCTTCTTTCTCATTGTGGTTTTCTGTCTCCACAATTTCATTAATCTTTGCTTTTTTAAGGCAGTTATTGGCTAAGTGTCCAATACCTCCACATTTATGGCATTTTCTTTTCTCATTACTGTTGGATGTATTGGGCTTAAAGGATTCTTTTGATTTATCTTTTTTGATAAATGGTTTATTTGGGCTTTTAATGTCCAATTGTTTCCAAGTCCTGCCAATTTTTGTTCTTGTCACTATATCTTCTAGTGCATTTATATACTCTTCTGTGGAGCATGGTTCTATACACCTGCTTCTCAGGGCATGTTCTAGTTCCCCTCCACATTTTTTAAGTATTTTCATGTGAACCATCTTTTGTGACATTTGTGGGTACAGTGCATTAAGCCTTTCAACTTGTTTCAAGAACCAAGTTAAAGGTTTGTCTTTCTCTGGGTCAAAGAAAGAGTTTTCAAATGCATTTTCTATCTTATACCTCCAGGCATCATTTGCCCACTTGGGGATTATTTCTTGTTTCCACCAAGACCAGGTATTTTTACCATTTGTTTGTCTTATGCCATAATACCATCTTTTTGCAGATTTCTCAAACAATGAATGTAATCTTGCAGTGATTAATTCATCTGGTATGGCATAGTCTTCTTGTAACATGTCAATTGTTTTAATAAATGACATGTGGTCATATTCACCTTCTCCTGTGAATGTTGGCCATTCTTTCAATTGAGGTGCTTCTTTCATTCAGACTTGGTTATTATCTTGGTGACTCAAGTCTGTTATGAAAGGATTTGACAATTCCTCTTTTGTTTTAACAGGGCTTCTTATATGAGAAAATGGTGTTGATAAATTTGGCATATTTAAATTAGCCACATTAATTTTATCCATTTTTTCAGTAATAAGCCTTATTTCACTCTGAATATCATCTTTCAGATGCATTCTTGCTTCATCACTTTTTTCCACATGGTCCAAAAGTAATTTTTGGTGTGATGAAGTCTTTTCTTCAAATATTTCTACAGAAATACTTAATTTATTTAACTTTTCTGTAAGATTGTCAATACTCACATCATAATTGATTGTCAAAGTCTTGTCTTTGATGTCTTTTATGTATTTATACAATTCTTGTTGTCCTTGTATTAATTTTTGGGTATTTTCAATTAAATTCTTTGGTTTATTATTTTCAACAATAAACTTAATGTTGTCAATTTCTTTCTTGTTTTGAACAACAATTTTTGTTAAAGAAGATAAATTGTTATTTATTTCTTGTAGTGATAATAAACTATTTTTAATTTCTTTTAGAGGTAATATACTATTTTTAATTTCTGTTAAAGTATTTACAACATCTTTGGACAAGGTTATTTCTTTGGGAAATGAGGTTGTCTCATTCTTTGCTCTTCCTTGTCCTTGAATTCCATCAAGGTTCTGGCCATGTTGAAAACATTGTCCATGGCATCCTTTTAGATTCTTGGGATCCTGTAGCTTGGGGAATATGGTTTCCTCCAATGCTTCTTCTTGTTCTTCTTCCCTTCTTGGGGAAGTGGGTTGGCTTGGGGCTTGCTGGTAGAAGCTACTGGGGCTTCTTCCTTGGTTGCCTCCCTCTTTTTGGCATGGTAATCCTTGATTTTTTTGATTTGAGGTTTGGATGACAGTAGATTCCATCCATTGGAGTATTTCACTATCTCCTCCTCTTTGAGGAACTTTTTCAGGATGTGCCAGGAGTTCATTACTCCTTGGTGTATTTGAGGCAACATTTCCCAATCTTTGTCCTTGTACACTGTGTAATACTGCTTGTACTGGCTCATTATGAGCCTTGAGGTATATTTTACATACCCAAATAGGCCACAATTATCTTAAAAATAAATTCTGAATAATGCATACCTCATAAGTCATGCTTATATTCAAATTTCATTATTTTTGATTTCAGAAAAGTTGAATAACTTTTTATTGAGTAAGTAAATCCATGGATTTAAGGCCAGATTTGGATTCTACACAAAAATTCACCTAGGGTAGCTCCATAGAGTGAATAAGCTCAAATTAACTCTTTGAGGTGGTAAAATGGAAAATACTTCAACACCACATCATCAATACCACATAAAAGATCCCTGAAAATTTTTGTTTTTCTTAATTTCACGCCAAAATAATGGGAATGTGAGAAATCCCATGTTACATATACACTAAGAATAGTGTTATGCATGTTTTGAGCACTTAATATTATGGTATTCTTACATGCACTTTTGGTACACCCATAGTGGATATCTCACTTGAAGCCTAAATTTCTATTTTGACGTGAAAAATAGGCAAGGGGGACAAAAGACATCAAAGAGAGCCAGGGTACCCAACTTCTGAGGCCCCAGAGGCGTAGATAGCTCCAAAGCTTGGTTCCATGGCTCATCTTAGCCCAATTGGTAAACTAAACCTCTTTGGGAACTTGGTTACCAAGTTACATATACTGTAAATCATAAGAAAATAGCAAATAACCTGCTATTTTGACGTGCCAAGGAGGTAATGAGATACTTACACTCCTGTAACCATGTCAATTACTAATGATTTTCCATGGATAAACCCCAAAAGAGTAATTAAAACCCTTTTGGGACCCATATTCATTGATTTACCTCATAGCAACCAGCAAAACACTGCTATTTGCAATTCTACGTAGAAATGAGGTAAAAACTTCAAAAATTCATTAAAAATACAATTCTTAATGAATCTTTCTGAAACTTTCAGGACTAAAGGAGAACTGTATTATCTGTGGTACAACCAAAAAGAATTACAGTTTTACTAGAAAAATTAAAGGTTTTACTTACAGTCCATTTTTGGTTATTCTACGTGAAACACTGAATCTTCAAAAATTCACAGTAATTACAACCTGTGATGAAATTGGCAATAACATTGATAACTTTGAGAAATAAATGATTATTTTAGAATAAAAGAAGATTTACAAGTGTTACTCCTTTTATTCTTAACCATATTGGGGTTGGTAGTCACGTAAAAGCATCAAATAAGTAATTATGATGATGTTACGTGACAAATAATGATGCAATCAATAAACCAAAAAGGTTTATTGTTTTCTCACTCACTGGTTTTTCAGTTTGCTCCATGGCATGCCTCTGTGAGCTGTCTTAGACTTAAAAGAGGCCTCCTCTTGCTGTTTTTTCCAAATCATCATCTTATAAATTTATTAAACCATTATTACCAACAAGTAAGTATTAGTTCAGCTATTCTTAAGTGTTTTAAATCTTTCAGAATCAATCAGAAAGACGTGAAATCATAGAATCCAACTATATATTGTTGTAATACTGTTATAAATCATCTTGATCCCTTAAATCCACAATTCTATGTCAAATTTCTCTACTCTTATCTTTCAATAAGTTCTTTGGAGTATTAGTGAGTCATTTATATTTAATTCTTAAAGTTTTTCTCTAAAATTAGTTTTCTTCAAGAATTATCTTTATAATTATTCTTGCAAAAGATAATTATATATTAAAATAATTTTATTATTTTAATAAAAGAAGTTTTTATTATTAAATTCTTCTTGTAATTGATTCTTGTAGAAAATTACTGCTCACTGTTATAATCACTAGTAGTGTATAACAAGTGAAAGAAATAATTTCATAATTATTTAATTGTGGTTATAATAATTTTATTATTATATTTCATAAGAACAAACATAGTACTGTTGATTAATAGTAATATTATCATCAGTTTCATAGTCACATCTTACACTCATGTAGATGTCTATTTGAGCCCTCTGAATGTGATTTGTACCTATTTGAGTTACTTATACTTAGTTCCAATTCAGGCTCAGATATTATGGGCATTTCTGGGACTTGCCTTTGGGATAAGGCACTTCCTTGTGTGGATTCTGTTCCACAGGGGATATTGCCCTTTCTTTTCCCTTTTGAGGGATCAGTTCTACTTCTGAGTCCAGCTCCATCTTATTGGATGGAGTATTGGGAACCTCTTCTTGTAGTCATAATTTAAGAAATAAGACAAAATAGAAGTATTTAAGAAAAAATTCTTTATATGGCAATTATAAAAGAGATGCTCACCTTCAGAGTCTTGAATGGTGGGTCCTGGAAAGTCTAATTTCTTAGCTTTCTTTCTTTTAGTGATAACTGGTGTTGGACAACTTTGACAAGTTTCTTCCACCAATCTCTCAACAGTAGCTTGGTTGTCTTCTGTTGGTTTATCTTCAAACACTAAAAAAGACAAATAAATATAAGTCTTTTTATAAGAAGTGTTATTTTTTGGCAAGATATGGCAATTTTCCACGTAGAAATTGCTTTTATATCTTTGAAAAATTGAAATAAATAAAGAAATGAATAAAAATGAAATAAAAATAACTTTTTTGTTGTTTTTTGATATTTTTTATTATTTTTTATATTTTTGATTTTAAAGAATAAAATAAAAAATGAATATGATTCTTATAAAATTAAATTATAATAAAATTATTTTTAATTTAGAAAATATCTCTTTTAATCACTAGAGTCACTCAAAGAAAGTTCTTGCAAGTCTAAGGATGTGAAAAACCACGTGTAAGACAGTAAAATTGCTTTCCAAATGCCTCAATAGCTTTTAAAAGCAATAAAATATAAAATTATTATATAACTTTAGGATTATAAATATAATTTATTATTGTATAAACCCAATAAGAATCTTTTTAAAGGTCTTTTAAGTAAATATCATGGCCAGGCCCCCAAATGTAAGGTTTGACTATGAAACAATAAGTAAGAAATTACTAATTTGTTACTTATTGTACTCTGAATGTCCTTATAAATGAAATAAATAAGATTAAAATAATAATAATAATAAAGAAATATTATTATTATGGCGTAAAAGTATTATATTATTAAATAATATAATAATATAATTAATATTATATAAAATTATAATATTATAAATAATATATTAATATAAAATAATTAATATATTATAAAGCTCTTTATTATTGTTCCCAACAAATAATAAAGGCGTAAAAAACTATTTTTTATAAATAAAAAACAACTAATAACAATAATATTACCAATATTAGAGTTATATATTAATATAAATACTATTTATATTAATTAAGAATTATTAAGAGTAATAACAAGAGAGAAATTATTATAATAAGATGAAATAACCTACTTTTAACACTTAAAATAATAATTTTGAGATATTTTACGCCAAAAGAATATAATACAACTTTTTCAAATTGTATTTACAATAAAAAATAAAGAAAATTTACTAAAATTCTTGATTTTACGTGGAAATGAGTTTTTAGAGAGATTTATGACAAAAACTATTAAAGAATTGATTTAATCATGTAAAAGCAGTGATTAATAATAAGATGGTCTTTGGTCTTTAATAATATAAGAGTTTTATATATAAAGAATAAAGAAATTACCTTTTATTTAATTGATTTAATGTTTTTGATGCGTCTGAGTGGAAAATAGAGTAAAAAGAGCTCTATTTATAGTGAATACCTCCCTCCTAGAGTCCAACAGGCTTCTAGCAGACGTGTACTGATCATATCCACTGGAATTGATCAATATTTTAAGGTTTGGAGATGATTACATCATTATCAAACCATATTACATCATTATTACACCATTGTTTAGAGTTATCACTATAACTCTAAAGTTGATGACATCAGAGGCTTGGAAGAACCCCAAATTTCGTGGATTTTCTTAGTTTTAATCATAAACTAATAGTATTCACCAATTGTATCACTCTTAAGACTGTTAAACTCAAATTAAGGTTACTGTGAGTGATCATAACTGCTCAAATTAAGCTCACACTTTGATCCTCAATACCCTTTAAGATTTACACGCTACAGCAATTCAGAGGGTGAATTCTGATAGCCTGGCATAACCTTATTATGCTGCCAAGAGCGTTTTATTACATCATCAAAACTCTAATTTTGATGATTTTTCTTGTAACTCATCTTTTCTGTCTAAATTCAATATTTTAAACTTCAAACCTTGATTTCAGGGGGTTATACCCTGAATTTAATAATAACAATTACATCATTCTTCACAAATGAGCTATTAGAATCCAACTGTATACTTTTTTTTAAGTTTGGACCACTTTCACAACAAAGTGGTCAACAGCTCTGTTGATTTTTATCAATATTTCAACATAGGTTTTAACCTTGTTTATAATTTGTAAAATAAAGTTCATATCTGTGTTCCTACAGTAATTACGTGGTAACTTTATTTTTGGTTCATCATTCTATCATGTATAGTTTAGGAGATATTAGCTATGATCCTTGAATATATGTGTTGACCAAAAAAGTGCATATATTCAGGTTAATTCCTTAAGTATTAACTTTGGAAATTAGCTCATTAATTGTTTTATGTGTGGCCTTTCTTGGGGAATCTACTGGTACAATTTACTTCACATGTTGTTTCATTAGTTCTTGAGATAAATAAAGTTTTATGGTTTTTATAAGGTATTATACCTTATAATTCATTAAATATTGACTTTACAGATATGCCATAAAAATGGTATATGTGTATTTTTCAATGGGGAATCCAATGGTATAGTTTATTTCACATGCTGCTTCATTGGTGTTTAAGTTAAACCAATTTTTGTACCAATTTATGGTATTTTATTTATATTTAAGTAATTATTTTTAATGTATAATTATTCTAAGTAATTTTAATATAATTATATTAAAGGTATAATTATTCTGAGTCTTTTTGTAACCTTATTGGGTATGTGGTCATATCTCAAAGGCTCACAATGAGTACCAAAGGAAGAGCACCACATAGAAGGAATATGTGTTACAGACATTGGCACAGAATTCCTGTGAGCCTGTGAGGTATGTATGACATACCCATAAGGCCACAAATGATTTTATAAACAGTTAATTTTGTTTTAGACAGACTTTTTAGTTGAATTTAAAATAAGAAATAATCAAAAATAAGTATAATTTTTTTTTGGATAAACAGAGTTATAAATATTATGTCATTTTTGGATTCTACACCAAAAATAACCTAGGGTACACCCATAGGGTGTTATACCCAAAACCACTTATTTTTTATGTTATTGGAAGATTTGAGAATCTCACAGTACCAATGTAACTTTTTTAACATTTTTTTAAAATTGTTAAATTTAAGCTTAATTAAGCTTAAATTTAAAGTTGCATAAGGTTTATGCAAACCTACCAAAACTTTAGTTAAAATTGAGGTGTGGTGTATATTTACTGAATTGGCTAAGGATTTGCCATACAGAATGTAAATCCTGCTTGAGCTCAATTTAAAAGGGTTTAAGGCCATAGTATGGCTTTAAATAAATAAAAGGGCAAAATCCACGCAGAAAGGTGGGACAAAGGAAAAAGACCAAATAGAGCTGGGGTACCCAACTTTTTGGATCTGCAAGGATTCAATTAAGGTTGTCCACCTGTATTGGAGGATTTTCAACCTTATTTAAACTTTAATATTAGACTTTGTTCCAACCTTAAGGTTTAAACTGGTTTTATCCCAAATTGGACAGGAATTTCAAGCTGCCAAAGGGTAAATCCCAATATGCAGGCTTGAAATCAAGGTTTTAAGAACTGTCAAAGCTTAATTAAGCTTAAAAAGCTTAAATAAGCTTAAAACGTTAAGGTTCCAAGCATTGAAACCTTATCAAAACTTAAGGTTTGGTGTGTATTGCCATTTTACGTTGAAAAATAGCAATAACTTCAAAAATTCATTAAAAATCCAATTCTTAATGGATTTGCTTGAAACCTTCACACAGCTTACAATTTAATATTATCTACATATAAATTAAATTTTAAGTATCTTTTATAAATAAATTTCCAAGATTATTAGCCTGGAAATTTACTCTTTTAATCAAACTCAAAGAAAATTATGATTTCTTTAAAAATTGATTAAAAATTGAGTTTAAGAGATTTCTTCTTGAAACTCTATTTTCAAGTTGTTCATGTGATGAACTTTAATATAAATGAGTTTATTCATATTCAAAACTTAAAATAATTAGTTTAAATGAGGATTAAAGTTACATGGAGTTAAGAATAACACTGGTAACTTTAAATTGTAATTAAAAATAAGTTACCTTAAGTTAAGAACTTTATTTTTAAGCATGGTTTTTCATTTTTGACCTGAGCACGCCCTTTTTATTCATTATGAATCATGAGAGCTGCTCTGAAGACATAAAAAGAGTCTTTTAATCCCCATTTCTTGTCCATCATAATCAATTATTAATCCAATCATATTGGAAATTTAAATAGGTAAAGTTTTATTAAATATAAAATCTTATCATTAAAAGTAATTCTTAAGTTATTTTTATTCTTTATTTATTAAATTAAAGGATTGAAGTCATAGAATTCAGATTATTTGTTGAAATCATCTATAATAAATTTTATTATATAAATTAACATTTTAAATATCTTTTAAAATCCACAAATTCCTCTTAAAATCTCTTTAAACATAATTTTTATTATAAAAAGTTGTTTTATCTTTAAAAATATTGATTTTTGGCGTGTTTTTAACTTATAATTATCATTTAATATAATAAGTGTTGTTGTTTGACTTGTTGTATTAAATAAATATTATAAGTAAGTTTTCTTTAAAAGTTCTATACCTTTTTTATCTAGTATTAGTTTTTTTATATAGAATTCTTATTCTATAGGAATTATTTCTGCACAGTGTGTGTTTAATTCTTTTTATAAATAATATTTATATTATTTATAAGTGGTTAATATTCATATTTTCCACATGTAATTGTATCATTAAGATCATTACACTTTATATTGTTATAACTGTCAGTGACTATAACAATAATAGAATAATTATAATTTATTATAATTATTATATATTTCTTTTTATTATTATATTTTTATAATAATAATTAAATTTATTTTTTTATATAATTATTTTAATAATTATATTTAAATTTGTGGTTATAATATTTTATTATATTATATTTTTCTACTGAGGACAGTCATAGTACTCTTGATATTGTTACTATTATCAAGCATGTCATAGAGAAACCTTACATTTGGGGGCCCGGCCGTGATTTTAAACCAATTTTTGGGACATAAATCATATTCTAGACCTTATTTTACTATTTTTTGACGTAAAATTGTCATATTTGTCTTAATATTGGCTTTTTTGGGATTTATCCCTTATAAATAATCTTTATAATATTAATAAAGTTGTTATTTCTTAAGAATATTGTTTGAAACAATATACTATTGAGTGACTTGGAATAAATTTCTTTTGTCTAATTAGTGGCTTTTTCATATCACAGACTTGAAATTTATTCTTTGAGTTATTCTAGTATAAAGTGAATAATAATAAAATTTTGATTAATTAACTTGTTAATTGCATAATTATTACTTCTTTAAAGAAAAAATCAAATAAAAAATCTTTAATAAAAACATTTTTTTTCTTTTATCTTAGACATTTTTCTTTATTTTTGACGTAATTTGCCATAAAATTACATTAAACAACTTTATTTAATAAGTTGAGTTTATAAGTTATTCTTATTATTTGATAAAATAACTTATATTTTTAATTTTCTCTAGTGTCTTCCATCAGAGAAAATTCTTCAGACTCTGAAGCCTCATAGTCCAGTATTGATATTCAAACCAGCCCAGCACCAAGGGGTTTGATAACCAAAGAACCCTTTAAAGGTCCTGCAGGTGAATTCAATTCAATTTTACTCTATTTTTTAGTGAAATTGACGTGAAATGACTCCTACTAGAAGTGGAAGTAATTACTCCATCCAATCAAATGGATCTGGACCAGGACATTCCAGCCACAAATCAAAAAGGCAAGAATGTTCTCCCAGAGGAGAGGCACAAATGGAGGATGCCAGAACTTCCACCAGTTCCCAAAGGTTAGCCAGCACCTTTGAACCTATTATTGAGAGTCCAGAAGCTGACATAACTGCTATTGCTGTTAGACCTTAAACATTTCCAACAGGCAACTGTGGAAATTTATCAATCCCAATGGAAGAACTGGTTCCTGGCCTCAAAGCAACAAGAGTGGGAACTTCTACCCAGTGTTTGGATAGGCACCATGAACTCTTATTGTCAGGCTGAGTCTATGATAAGAGTAATAAAGTGTATTTACAACTTTTAACTATGACTGTGACACGGTATATAAAAGTTAAAAAGGTTTTATAAGAGTTGAAGATGGTTTAATTTAATAATAAAAGGGCTTTACTATAGTGGATATAGTGGTGGTGAGCGCTGTTGAAAGCCCTGGGTGCAGCTTTACCTGTTGGGTTACAATAATAAAGACTACAATTATTCAGATTATAATAATACCTGATTGTTACCCAAGAGTAAAACTGTTTTTGACAGTTTACTACGTAGGGTATTCAAGAGCAGGATGAGGAAAGGTCTTTGGCTGTGAAAAGCCCTCCTTTTATCCTGAAATTGAGGTGAAAAGGTGATTAAACCTTTTCATGTAGAGGGAGTGAAGATTTTTCACTCCTCATGACAGGCTTGTGGTTTGCAAACAACCTGTATACCCTGTATTGGGCTCAGATGTGGTTTTGAAACCACATCTGGGCGGTTTTCACCAATACAGGGTGAAAATTTTCATCTGGGGACCTCACAGCCTGATTCTGACGTGTATGACGCGTAGAATGCTGTACAGAAACTGTATGGGACCCCAGTATTGACTGACATATGAGGTATTGAAGTAAAAACAAGCTTCTTCATCTGTTGACACCTCATATTCATGATTATGGGGTGTTATCCCATGGTAAGGTTGTATATGACAGCTGGTGGGATTTTGACTTTAAAATGGTCATAACTCTGTCAGTTTTTGAGATATCAAGCTCAAAGTTGGTTCATTGAATAGCTCTATATGAGCTCTACACAATGGTACCCAACTTGACATGGTTATCATTAAATATGACAAAGTTATCCCATGTACAAGTATTTTTGTACATTGGCGTGGTTTGGGCAAAAAGCTGTATTAAGCTTGTTTGGCCAATAACTTCTGTTGTAGTTGAGTTATGGGGAAATGGATGACACCATCAGATAGCCCTGATTGTGCTCTTTCCAAAAAGACCCCACTTCAAGTATCCCACACTAAAACTTTAGAAGTTAGATGAGAGGTGAACGTTTTGTTCACCTTTATTTGGCCTGAATTTGACCATAACTGAAGTAATACTGGTGCTAGCTCAGTTTGGCTGGTACCATTGGATAGCCCTGGCTTAGAGCTTCATTTTTAATACCCATTTGATGGGGTTAAGCCTCTCCTTCTAGATTTTAGATGAGAGGTGAAAATTAAGGTTTATGCTCAGCAATGACTTTGAGCAGGAATAACTTTGTTATTTCTTGTCCTATGGTGATGGGACTTATATTTTCAGAAAGAAGTGAGTTTCCTCTTTCTTTTGATACCTTTTGAGCTAATTTGGCTCAGTTCCATGTTTTGGTGGTATTTTGGCTATACCATTGATTTATGGTATTTTGGCTGTCATGCTTGTGCTCTGGTTTTGAGTCACAGGCTGACATACCCTCCCTCTAAAAAAGGCTCATCATAGATGAGACTGTTCAGTCCTCCTTGAGGCTCTGAATCTCCTTAAATGAAGGTTCCCATCTGGTATGGCATCCTCTGCCAACCATTTGTCTTTGTCAGCTGTCTGGTTTTTGAATCTGACTAGGTATTGTCTCTGATCCTTTCCATTAAGTCTGATTTTTCTGGCCCTGATGATTTTACTCACAGGTCCAGGAGAGTCTTCTACTTCCACTATTTCTGGTGGAGTGATGTTCTTCTTCCTGGAGGGGAATTTTTCCTCCTCTGTTTGGAAGTATGGCTTGACCAGGCTCACTGGAAAGACTGGGTGTTTCCTAGAAAACTCCTCAGTGAGCTTGACTTCCACTGCATTCTTCCCTATCAACTTAATGATAGTGAAGGGCCCTACAAATGAGTCTCTCATTTTCTTGGGTCCTTTGAGATTGTTGAAGTTCAGTGTAGACACTAACACCTGGTCCCCTTCCTTGAAGTCAGGTTCCATATGTGATTTGTCCCACCTCTGCTTGTTATACTCTTTGGCCTCAGCTATGCATTTGGCTGCAGTATCACAGGCTTTCTTCCACATATCATGGAAGTCTTTGGCTGTGGGGTGGATGGTCAGAAGATTTTTCTTCAAGTGATCCACAGGTAACAGGGGATTCCACCCTTTCTCTACCAGTGCAGGTGTTTTTCCTGTGGTAGAGTGCTGGCTTGTGTTATAAGCCAGCTGGACTGCTGGTAAGAGGGTAACCCAATCATGGGTGTATCCCTCATGGTCCTTGTATTCCATGCCATAGGCACAGAACCTCCTGAGAATGTCCTCCATTGTTTGGATCATTCTCTCAGCTAGGCCATCTGTTTGGGGATGGTAAGCTGTGGAAAAAGCAAGCTTGGTGCCAAGCATGTCATATAAGTTGGTCCAAAATTCAGATGTGAATGTTGGGTCCCTGTCACTAATTATGATCTTGGGGACTCCACAGGTGGATATGATGTTATTCCAAAATAACAGAGCAGTGTCCATGGCTGTGTCCTCTTTATGGCATGGTAGACATCTCATGCTTTTGCTGAACCTATCAACTATGATTAAGCAGGCATTGTAGTTTTCTTTGCCTCCTGGGACAAGTCCTGTGACCCAGTCCATGTTGATGGTTTCCCATGGGTGTTTGGGTTCTTCTATGTGTTGAAGCAACCCATATTTCTTCCCATGTTTTCTATTTGCCTTCTGGCATCTTTCACAAGTGTTGATGTATTCACTCAACTCTTGCTCCCACTTGGGCCACCAAGCTGTGCTTGCTACCCTCTCTTTAGTCCTGTCTTCACTCATGTGTCCCATATAGGGGCAGTCATGGAATTCCTGCAGGATTAAAGAGATGTGGTCCCTGTCTATCACTGTGAGTGCACTGGTGTGCTTTTCTCTGTGATAAATCAGGCCATCTATAAGGAAGAATTTATTGTCCTTATAGGGCCTCAACCAGGGTTCCTCCAGCTGGGTTTCCAGTTCTGGGCTCCTGTATTTCTGTTGAAGGAGTTGGAGTAGTATGCTACACTGTTTGTGTTTAGCATAAGATTTCAGTACTGCATTAAAAAATTCATTGTGCAGCTCTGAGGAACTTATTCCCAGTATGGGGGTTTCTGTCCCTCCTGAATCAGTGTTTCCACTGTCAAGGGTACCACTCCCTGGTGCCCATTCAGAGAATCTGAAGTTCTTCCTCCTATTGATTTCCATAAAATGGATAGGAATTTTTGCAGCAACTTCAGGGTCATAAGCTGGATTGCTTTTGACATTGTCCAGTGGCCATCTGCTAAGGCCATCTGCATTGGTATGGCTTTTGCCTACTTTGTATGTGATGGTCATGTTCCCTCTATACTCCTGGATGGCTATTTGCCATCTCAGCATATGTCTATTAGTAGTCTTCATGTTTAGTAAAGACTTCAGGGCTGTGCAGTCTGTGTAGACTTCAAAGACTGCACCCTCCAAATAATAATGGAGTTTTTCTAGAGCCCAGACTAGACATAGACATTCTGTCTGGGTGGCCCCATACCTGGCTTCTGAATCTTTCAGCTGCCTGGAGATGTAACATATTACACCTTCTCTTGGTTCACCATCCACAATTTGTCTTTGGTGAAGGGCTGCTCCCAAGCCTTGGCTACATGCTGCATCTATATATAACTTGAATGGTAGTTCAAAGTCAGGCAAGATGAGCACAGGTGCATTTGTGAGTTCATATTTGATCCTCTCATATGCATCCCTCCTTTCATTGGTTATTTCAAAAACTACATCCTTTGAGCATAACTTGTATAAACTACTAGTTATGTGAGCAAAATTTTTGATGTGGTATCTATAGTAGCTAGCAAATCCAAGGAAAGATTGCATTTCTTTAATGCTCTTTGGTACTGGCTTTTGCAGTACTGCTGCTACTTTGTTCTGGTCAATTGCCAGACTAAGGCCTGAGACTTTGTGTCCTAGAGCTAGTAGCTCTTGTTGGCCAAAATTACACTTTTTGAGTGAAATTTTTAGATTGATGGGTGTACATTTACTTAGCACTCTGTCTATGTATTGTACATGATCTTCCCATGTCTCTGAGTATATAATGATATCATCAATATATACTACCATCCAGCCTTCCATTATTTCTTCTTGAAATATGGTGTCCATCATCCTTTGGAAGTGGGCTGGTGCATTTTTGATGCCAAATGGCATCCTGGTGTACTCATATATGCCCATATGGCATATTATTCTGAGCAACTTCATGGAGTTTGGTTTAACTCCATTTTGGTGGAAGCCTTTCATACAATCCATCTTGGTTATGTATTTGGCTTTAGCCAGTTTATCCAAGGCATGAGGTATCCTTGGTATAGGGTACCTGTCTGCTTTTGTGTAGTTATTCAGGGCTCTGAAGTCTCCACACAATCTAGACTTGCCATCATGCCAGGTGATTAGGACAGGGGTGGTGATTTCCACTATTTCATTATGTCCAATCTTCCTAATGACATCCATGTCCAGGAGTTCATTGATATGTTTCTCAATCTCTTTCCTGGTTTCCAGACTTGCTGGGTAAGGAGGTCTCCTTAACATGGGTGGATAAGGCCTTTCTACATCCAGATATAGTTCTATATCATGGCCTTTGATCTTGCCTAATGGTTCTTCACCAATGGCAAATGCTGGTCTATTCTTCCTCAGCATCTTCAGTAAACTTAGTTTCTGTTTACTGGTGAGGGTAGTGCTAATATGCCTATTTTTACTATTGTAAATATCTATGCCATACATCCTCTGGTAATCTGTTCCCAGTAAAAACCCTTGGATGTGGGCATCTTCAAGCACTACAAACTCTGGGTTGAGTCTGATATTACCTTTTCTGTGGGGTATAATTATCTCTTTGATAATTGTCCCAATAGAGGTCATCTTTCCAGATGCACTCTTAAAGTTCTTTGCCCTGGTGGGCAAGAGTTCTTTGTCCCAGTTTGGGAAGTGGTTATCCAGATAATTTCTGGCCACTATGGAGCAGTGTGCTCCACTGTCAATGATCAGTGGGTGCTGAGCATTGTCAATACATACAGTCATTTTTGTGGCTGTTCCATGTATATATGCCATTCCTTTGGTTGGTGTAACCAGGAATGTTTGTGCATTTTGTGTATGTTTACACAAGTTTTTGTTGGCAGTGTCTTGTGGCATGCCTGCTTCCAACTGTATATCCTGGATTTCTAGTGGGGTTTCCTCTTGGTATTCCACTAGAAATTCCTCTCTTGGGTCTTGATCCTCATCAGATGGTTCTCTGATGGCATCACCCATAGAGTCTGATTCAGAATCCTCTGTTGGAGGTTCTTCCTCAGGGACTTTCTCCATGGCATAGACTTTTTTCTTTGCCTTTGGACAGTTGTTAGCATAGTGGTCTGTTGAACCACAATTGTGACAAGAGTTCTTCTTCTTTGCCACTTCTGCCACTCTTTCTCTGGGTTTGTCTTTAAACTCCACCCTGAAAGGTTGTTTCTCTTTGAAACTACTGCTTCTATATGGGGTGAATTTCCCTATATTAGTCCTTTTCCTTATGTCTTGTAAGGTATTGGCTATATCATCTAGAGTGCAATTTTGGTTGCATCTGCATTTCACTGCATGCTCTAGTTCTCCTGGCATTTGTGTCAGAATTTTGTGATTCCTCATCTGGATGTTCATCTGAGGATCAATGGCTTTAAGTCTTTTAGACTGTCTGAGACACCACTCATATGGATCTTTGTCCACAGAGTATTTGTCATTTTCAAATGACATGGTCTTTTGCCATATCCAAGTTCCATTACTGTACTTTTGGATTATCTGACTCTTCCACCATGGCCAGTTCCTTCTGCCATGGATTTCTTTCATTTCAGTGTACCATATACTTGCATGACCTTTAAATGCAGTATTCAATCTAGCAGTTATCCAGTAGTCTGGTATGCTTGGTACATCAATGAAGAGTCCATCAATATAATCTATGAGTTCCATATGATCATATTCTCCTGATCCAGAGAATTTGGGCCAGTTTGAGGCCTCAGGAAGCTGTTTCAAGGCTTCCTTCTCTGAATAAGACATGCCATCTCCATCCTGGTATTGTGATGGAGATCTTGCCTTATTCATCAACATGGCATCTGGTTTGATGTCATTTGGTTGATATGGATTCTCCATAGCTTGGCCTTCTGGTTGGGGCTTCAAGCTATGGTAGGCATCAAACAATTTGTTGATGTCTTGGTTCAGACACTCCCTGTCCCTGCTGCTATGGTGTTGTTATTCAGAGACTTGATTCAGTCTCTTGTTGGTTTCTTCAGAGGCTTTGCTCAGTTGAGCATATCCTTCCTGAAGGTTTTTAACTATCTGCTCCAATGAGGCTTGAGTTTTTCTCATCCTCTCTTGGGCAGCTTCAAATTCTGCAGCCTGCTTTGCAGATTGCTCAGCATATTGGGACATTTGTAACCACAGTGTGTCACTGTTGATGTTACTCTCAGATGTGATAATGTTATTTTCAGTCTGAGTGGGGGTAATGTTTCTATTACTAGGACTACTGATTCTAGAGTGGTTTACAATTACTTCTGGTTCTTGTGTACTTCTTTTACCAAATCTAACAGCTTCTGGATCATGGGGTCTGACTCTTTCCTCCTCTGGTTGAAGGAGGCTTTGTTCTTGCCCTTGTTGCCTTGTCTTCTCCTGGAAACTTCCTGGAATTGTGAAGAATGGTGACTCTTGGCCACTGATCTGCTGGTTTCTGAATGTTGTGAAGCCACTGGAGAGCTGATTTGGCTGGCTCCTTGTGAACCTGAAGGAATCTGAGTAGGCCCTGTCTGGGTTAACTGTTCTTCTATAGCTTGGATAGTGGCTTGGTTCTCCCTTATCCTCTGTGCCCTTGCCTCCAGGAGTCTGTGCTGCCTGGTAGGGTTCCAACCCTTGGTGATTACCATAAGGTCCTTGAAGTCTATCTCTTTGAGACAGATCTTCTGGCAACTTGATCCCAGTTCTGCCCAGTGAGTTGCTAGGTTGAACCTCTTGTTGTCCATACTCCATTGAAACAAATCTTTGAGGAGTTGGTGGATTTGAAGAACTTGATCCATATCCTTCCAGTCCTCTGGTTTGAGGTTTCTGTTGAATTGGAGTGTGAATGGCAAGGTTGATATTATCTCCCTCATTGTTTTGCCATCCACCACTGTGTCCAATGTGTCTTCTTTCAGGTCTTCTGGTTCTAGACATTCCTGCTCTGTCCTCTGGCTGGTTCCTTTGGAAGCCAAGGTCTCTGAGGTATGCAGGGGACATATCAGTGTTTGCAAGCAGTCAAAAACTTTATGTTCTTTGGGTATTTACCTTTGACTGTGCCTTGTACAAATTTGTTATCTGCTGATTTGGGCAGTTTGCCTTTGGAGGTTACAACTGGGTTAATAATTGTAATCTTCCCTGTACAAGTGGTTAAGGTTGGTTTACCTTGTATTGAAGCAGAGTTTCGTGGTTTTCTACTCCTCTGAGTGGCTATTGGTGTCCACTTTTTGGCTGTGATGAGGCCTTCACTAAGCCTTTTTCCTTTGCCCTTGCTGCCCTCTGGTTCTGAGGGTGTCACTGGTATGTTGGCCTGTGACTGGGTCTCAAGTGGTATGAAGTTTTCTTCCACTGAATCAAATCAGGAAAAAGAGGGCTTATGTCAGTTAAGACTTCTTACAAGGCTGGTTTTGCACGTCTAAGAATGGCCTCTGGGCTTGTATATTACTACAGTATGCCCTTGTACAGTGACAGTGTAATTGAATTAACAATTCCACGTCAGAAATACAGCTTATTGATAATTGGTATACTGTTTGTATACCAATATCTTACAGAATACTTGTTATTAGCAAGTATAATCTGTCAAAAATGGTGTATTACAGGGCAATTGAGTTAACAATGTGTCCAAACACGCCTCAACTGTTGGTTTATCAGTATGAGCTGTCTTAATTCAATTAAGAATTAAGACTGTATAAATGGCTTAAAAGTGTTTTTATATGCAAAACACGCCAAAAATACTGGTCTTGTGGTTATTAGCCACTAGACAAATACTCTTTAAAAATATGAGTATTATTAAATTTTTAAAGAAAAATATATATAAAATATATTTTTCAAAAGAAAATGACGCCTAAAAAAATAAAAAAAACAGGTGTCAATAAATGATAAAAAGAGAAAAAACTTACTTGTAAGGTCCAAAATAAGTAAAAAAACACGGCCAGGCCCCCAAAATGTCAGGCTGAGTCTATGATAAGAGTAATAAAGTGTATTTACAACTTTTAACTATGACTGTGACACGGTATATAAAAGTTAAAAAGGTTTTATAAGAGTTGAAGATGGTTTAATTTAATAATAAAAGGGCTTTACTATAGTGGATATAGTGGTGGTGAGCGCTGTTGAAAGCCCTGGGTGCAGCTTTACCTGTTGGGTTACAATAATAAAGACTACAGTTATTAAGATTATAATAATACCTGATTGTTACCCAAGAGTAAAACTGTTTTTGACAGTTTACTACGTAGGGTATTCAAGAGCAGGATGAGGAAAGGTCTTTGGCTGTGAAAATCCCTCCTTTTATCCTGAAATTGAGGTGAAAAGGTGATTAAACCTTTTCACGTAGAGGGAGTGAAGATTTTTCACTCCTCATGACAGGCTTGTGGTTTGCAAACAACCTGTATACCCTGTATTGGGCTCAGATGTGGTTTTGAAACCACATCTGGGCGGTTTTCACCAATACAGGGTGAAAATTTTCATCTGGGGACCTCACAGCCTAATTCTGACGTGTATGACGCGTAGAATGCTGTACAGAAACTGTATGGGACCCCAGTATTGACTGAAATATGAGGTATTGAAGTAAAAACATGCTTCTTTGTCTATTTGACACCTCATATTCATGGTTATAGGGTATTATCCCATGGTAAGGCTGTATATGACAGCAGGTGGGATTTTTACCTTAAAATGGTCATAACTCTGTCAGTTTTTGAGATATAAAGCTCTAATTTGGTTCATTGAATAGCCCTGTATGAGCTCTACACAATGGTACCCAACTTGACATGGTTATCATTAAATATGGCAAAGTTATCCCATGTACAAGTATTTTTGTACATTGGCGTGGTTTGGGCAAAAAGCTGTATTAAGCTTGTTTGGCCAATAACTTCTGTTGTAGTTGAGTTATGGGGAAATGGATGACACCATCAGATAGCTCTGATTGTGCTCTTTCCAAAAAGACCCCACTTCAAGTATCCCACACTAAAACTGTAGAAGTTAGATGAGAGGTGAATGTTTTGTTCACCTTTATTTGGCCTGAATTTGACCATAACTCAAGTAATACTGGTGCTAGCTCAGTTTGGCTGGTACCATTGGATAGCCCTGGCTTAGAGCTTCATTTTGAATACCCATTTGATGGGGTTAAGCCTCTCCTTCTAGATTTTAGATGAGAGGTGAAAATTAAGGTTTATGCTCAGCAATGACTTTGAGCAGGAATAACTTTGTTATTTCTTGTCCTATGGTGATGGGACTTATATTTTCAGAAAGAGGTGAGTTTCCTCTTTCTTTTGATACCTTTTGAGCTAATTTGGCTCAGTTCCATGTTTTGGTGGTATTTTGGCTATACCATTGATTTATGGTATTTTGGCTATCATGCTTGTGCTCTGGTTTTGAGTCACAGGCTGACACCTATCTTCAAGTGAAGAAGTTCATGGGGCCAGAAAAGACAGAAGATCTTCTGACGGGTTGGACACCAATGTCTGTCAAAGGACAATTCCAGCAGATAAAAGCTTGGTTGAAAAACCAAAGCATATTATCAGAGGATCAGAAGAAGAAGTTGGCTCAAGGCAAGGAAAACAGCCCAGTGGAAGCTCCCCAAGCATCCACCAGCAAACATCCGCCTCAACAAGTGCCAAACAAGCCCAAGCAAGCCCCAAAGACCAACCAGAAGGGCAAACAAAAGGCAAAGGGAAAGGCAAAGCCCAAATGGAACAAGCCTTACCCTCAGAATTACAGAATCCCAAAGAAGGAAAGGACAGCCATGGACAATGTGTTCAATATGGCAAGAACTTTGATGGAATTCAAAAACAAGGAGGAGGAAAGATTGAACCAATCCTTCCCAAAGAAATAGACCTTGTAAAAGTTGTAGCTCACTTTGAATCTTGTAATAAAGAAATTATGACAAAATTTAAAGAATTTGATTATGTCCAACAGAAGTTGGGTAATGAGATTTTAAAAGTCAAAGAGCAGCAAAAGACCATTATTGGCCTTGAAAATGTTAATAAAGACAATATTGTGTCTTTGACGCAAATTTGTGAAAGACTTGAGTCTAAAGCTACCTTACTCAATCAACCAGAGGACAACTCAATTTCTTTTATAACTGCACAGTTAAGGGAAGTGAAAATACAAGTTCAAAACTTGGAAAATTCAACTGGTCACAATGCAGCTCTTTTTCAAGAACAATTGGAAAAAAGTGATAAAGCAAGACTTGAATCGAAAGAAGACATTCATTCAAGTATTAATAATATATCACTAAAAAATGAATTTCCAAGGCAATTCACACCAATTCTTGACAGAAATGTTCTTAACCTGAATAATGATTTACATCATACAATTTCAAGTCATGATGTGGAAACTGCATGCAATTATAAGGACATTCCAAGATTAGAGGAATGGCCAACCTTCAGTGGTGAAGGAGAATATAATCATATGGAATTTATGAAAACAATTGATATGTTCAAAGAAGACTTTAACATACCAGATGAATACATAAGTGCCAGATTACACTCATTATTTACCAAATCAGCAAAGAAATGGTATTATAAAATGAGACAAGACCATGGTAAACATTCTTGGGCTTGGTGGAAAGAACAAATTATTTCCAAATGGGCAAATGATTCCTGGAGATTTAGAATGGAAAATTCTTTTGAAGAAGCCATTTTTAATATTGAGAGGGACAGGCCCATGACCTGGTTTCTTAAACAGAAGGACAGATTAACTGCCCTTCATCCTGATATGTCTGAACCAATGGTACATAAAAAGATATTAAGAAAGTGTGGTGGTGATCTTGAGCATGCTATAAGAAGCAGATGTATTGAGCCTTGCTCTACAGAAGATTATATCAATGCTATGGAGGATATCACTACTAGAACAAAAATTGGATGAAATATGTATAAACCCCCAATAGACAACAAGACTAGTGGGAAACCAATTTCAAAACCAAATAAACCACATGACAGACCTCCTTTGAAATGTCATAAATGTGGAAGTACATCTCATTTAGCAAACACTTGTCCAAAAAAGACAAGAGTCAATGAGATAAATGTTGAAAAAGTGGAAGACACAAAAGAAACTGATGTAACTTTACATGAAAGTGATTCTGAGCCTTCAGAATAAGAAGAATTATCAGAAGAACTTGGTATAGAAAATATTAATGTTTCTTTTGAGGTCACTGAGGTACATACTCACTTACCACAGTAAAGTGATGAATGTATGGATCTCATACATGTGCAAGATGCCAAAATGAAAAAAACCAAACCTGCAAGAGGTAAAGGTTATACAGCTGGGACATCTTGTATCACTAATATTGTGATAAATAACACAGAAGCCAAGATACATCTTGACTCAGGGGCTTTTTGCACTTGTGTTGGAAAAGATTATCTTGAGAAGATTTATACCAATTGGCAAGACAAGTTGATGCCAATTGAAGGTGTAAAATTCAGCAGTGCTAGCCAGAACATGCACCCCTGGGGTATATTTGAAGCAGCAATAATATTTTCTCACCCTGCAGGGAGTATAAGATTGAAAGCTGAATTTGTAGTTATTGACAATTGTACTTCACAACACTTTATACTTGGAAATGATTATCTCAATATCTATGATATTGATATTAATAATCATAAGGACAGGTATTTCACTATAGGGGAAAATAAAAGGCAAAAATTTGCTTTTTCCCTTGAAAGAAGAGAAATTACTGTCATTCAACAAGTAAAAAATGTTAATAAAGAAAAATTTGTGTCAGATCAGTTAAGTGAAGCACAAATTAGTCCTGAATTAACACCAGAAATGAAGGGAGAACTTATTGAAGTTTTATTTCAATATAGAAAGGCCTTTGCTTCTGATAATGAACCACTTGGGGCTATAAAAGGCCATGAAGTGGATATCATGCTTAATGTGGAGAGACCCTATCCTCCACTATTAAGAAGACCAGCTTAACCAGCTAGCCCTAGGGCTAGAGAAGCATTAGAAAGTCATATTGATGAACTAATGAAACTGGGAGTTCTTAGAAAAGTTGGACAGAATGAGGAAGTGGAAGTCACAAATCCAGTGATCATTACTTGGAATAATGATAAGTCAAGGATGGTTGGTGATTTTAGAGCACTGAATATCTATACTATTCCAGACAGGTATCCAATCCCTAGAATCCATGAGACTTTGACTCAATTATCCAAAGCAAAGTTTATTACTTCCATGGATGCTCTTAAAGGCTTCCATCAGAATGTTTTAACACCTCATGCTAGGAAATTATTGAGAATAATTGCTCATTGTGGTATTTATGAATATTTGAGGATGCCTTTTGGTATTAAAAATGCACCCTATCATTAACAAAGAATGATGAATACTATCTTCCCACATGAATTATCAGAGGGATGGTTAATCATTTATATTGATGACATTATCATTTGTTCAGAAACTTGGCAATTACATTTAGAGAGACTCTCATCAGTACTTAAGAAAATTCTACAAGTGAACATGAAAATTTCTCTTAAAAAATGTAATTTTGGGTTTCATGAGTTAAAAGCTCTAGGACATGTAGTTTCAGGACTAAGCCTTGGTGTTGATAAAAACAAAGTGGCTGCAGTTTTACTGAAACAAATGCCCCAGAACAAAAAAGAAATGATGTCTTTCTTAGGATTTGCCAGTTACTACAGGCAACACCTTAAAGATTTTGCAATCCATGCCAGATCATTATACAGAATTTGTGATCAACAAACTGTTTTTGAAATGACACAGGAGAGAACTCAAGCATATGATAAAATCAAGTATGCATTGACCAATGCACCATTATTATTGATGACAGATTGGAAACTTCCTTTCAAGCTGTATATTGATGCATGTGGTGATGGTTTAGGAGCTGCTCTTCATCAAGTTCAAATTGTCAATGACAAGCCTTATGAAGGTCCAATTTGTTTTATTTCAAGACAAATTAAACCTACTGAGGCCAGATATGGAGCTAGCCAAATGGAGTGCCTTTGCCCTGTTTGGGCTCTGGAAAAACTCCATTACTATCTTGATGGCAGTGTGTTTGAAGTAATTACTGATTGTAATGCATTAAAATCACTTCTTAACATGAAGACTCCAAACAGACACATGTTAAGATGGCAGATTGCTATACAGGAGTACAGAGGCAATATGACCATAGTACGTAACGCTGGAAATATTCATAATAATGCTAATGGCTTAAGTAGATGGGCATTACCAAATACACCTGATAACCCTGCCTATGTTCCTACAAGTGCAGAACCTCAAATTCCAATTGAAGGAATTAATATCACAGATGTTGGAACAGAATTCTTTGAAGAAGTTAGAGAAAGCTACAAGAAAGATAAGAATTGACATATTCTTACTGCTCTACTTGACAAAGATTGTAAAGATGTAGCCTTGGCTAATTCTCTGGATGATATTTGGAAAGCATCTTATGATAATGGAAGATTCCATTTGTTTGATGGTATACTGTATCATAGATCTAAACACACA
The DNA here is from genome assembly GCA_023105745.1 of Austropuccinia psidii. Classification (NCBI taxonomy): domain Eukaryota; kingdom Fungi; phylum Basidiomycota; class Pucciniomycetes; order Pucciniales; family Sphaerophragmiaceae; genus Austropuccinia; species Austropuccinia psidii. Next base: position 6,063,244 of record JALGQZ010000007.1, on the reverse strand, counting down.
TGTGTCATGGTCCTATGTAGTAGAATGTTGATTAACACAATATTACTAGAATGCTATGATAAAATTTATTCTGGACATCTGTCTGAAGACAGAACATTGGAGAGAACTAAGACATGTGCCTGGTGGCCATCTTGGAGAAAAGATGTCATTGAGTACTGTCATAGCTGTGATAGATGCCAGAAAGCCAATAAAGCTAGTGGTAAAAGATTTGCTCTAATGATCAATATCCAAGAACCAAGTACCCCATGGGAAGTGGTTCACATGGATTGGGTAACTGCATTACCACCTGGAGGTGATAAAAGTTACAATGCATGTCTTGTTATTGTGGACAGATATAGCAAATCACCAATCTTTTTACCATGTCATAAAGATGACACAGCTATGGATACAACTCTTTTGATTTGGAACAGAGTCATATCCCATACTGGTCTCTTTGAAAACATCATTAGTGACAGAGACCCAAAATTTACATCAGCCTTATGGACTAATTTACATGAGCTTTTGGGTACAAAATTATCATTTTCAACAGCCTACCATTCACAAACAGATGGGCTGGCAGAAAGAATGATTCAAACCCTTGAGGACATTATCAGAAGATTTTGTGCTTATGGCCTGGAGTTTAAAGATTCTGATGGCTTTACCCATGATTGGTATACTCTTATACCAGCATTGGAATTAGCCTACAAGACCTCTATCCATGCTTCAACAGGCAAGACTCCTGCAATGTTGGAAAAAGGATGGAACCCCAACTTCCAGTTGATACTTTGAAAAAAGACCTGGTTGACATTTGTAAGGTTTGACTATGAAACAATAAGTAAGAAATTACTAATTTGTTACTTATTGTACTCTGAATGTCCTTATAAATGAAATAAATAAGATTAAAATAATAATAATAATAAAGAAATATTATTATTATGGCGTAAAAGTATTATATTATTAAATAATATAATAATATAATTAATATTATATAAAATTATAATATTATAAATAATATATTAATATAAAATAATTAATATATTATAAAGCTCTTTATTATTGTTACCAACAAATACTAAAGGCATAAAAAACTGTTTTTTATAAATAAAAAACAACTAATAACAATAATATTACCAATATTAGAGTTATATATTAATATAAATACTATTTATATTAATTAAGAATTATTAAGAGTAATAATAAGAAAGAAATTATTATAATAAGATGAAATAACCTACTTTTAACACTTAAAATGATAATTTTGAGATATTTTAGGCCAGGAGAATATAATACAACTTTTCAAATTGTATTTACAATAAAAAATAAAGAAAATTTACTAAAATTCTTGATTTTACGTGGAAATGAGTTTTTAGAGAGATTTATGACAAAAACTATTAAAGAATTGATTTAATCACGTAAAAGCAGTGATTAATAATAAGATGGTCTTTGTTCTTTAATAATATAAGAGTTTTATATATAAAGAATAAAGAAATTACCTTTTATTTAATTGATTTAATGTTTTTGATGCGTCTGAGGGGAAAATAGAGTAAAAAGAGCTCTATTTATAGTAAATACCTCCCTCCTAGAGTCCAACAGGCTTCTAGTAGACGTGTACTGATTATATCCACTGGAATTGATCAATATTTTAAGGTTTGGAGAAGATTACATCATTATCAAACCATATTACACCATTATTACACCATTATTTAGAGTTATCACTATAACTCTAAGGTTGATGACATCAGAGGCTTGGCAGAACCCCAAATTTCGTGGATTTTATTAGTTTTAATCATAAACTAACAGTATTAACCAATTTTATCACTCTTAAGACTGTTAAACTCAAATTAAGGTTACTGTGAGTGATCATAACTTCTCAAATTAAGCTCAAACTTTGATCCTCAATAGCTTTTAAGATTTACACGCTACAGCAATTCAGAGAGTGAATTCTGATAGCCTGGCATAACCTTATTATGCTGCCAAGAGCATTTCATTACATCATCAAAACTCTAATTTTGATGATTTTTCTTGTAACTCATCTTTTCTATCTAAATTCAATATTTTAAACTTCAAACCTTGATTTCAGGGGGTTATACCCTGAATTTAATAATAACAATTACATCATTCTTCACGAATGAGCTAGTAGAATCTAACTGTATACTTTTTTCTAAGTTTGGACCACTTTCACAACAAAGTGGTCAACAGCTCTGTTGATTTTTATCAATATTTCAACATAGGTTTTAACCTTGTTTATAATCTGTAAAATAAAGTTCATATCTGTGTTCCTACAGTAATTACGTGGTAACTTTATTTTTGGTTCATCATTCTATCATGTATAGTATAGGAGATATTAGCTATGATCCTTGAATATATGCGTTGACCAAAAAAGTGCATATATTCAGGTCAATTCCTTAAGTATTAACTTTGGAAATTAGCTCATTGATTGTTTTATGTGTGGAGTTTCTTGGGAAATTACTGGTACAATTTATTTCACATGTTGTTTCATTAGTTCTTGAGATAAATAAAGTTTTATGGTTTTTATATGGTATTATACCTTATAATTCATTAAATATTGACTTTACAGATATGCCATAAAAATGGTATATGTGTATTTCTCCATGGGGAATCCAATGGTATAATTTATTTCACATGTTGATTCATTGGGTTTTGAGTTAAACCAATTTTTGTACCAATTTATGGTATTTTTTTTGTATTTAAGTAATTATTTTTAATGTATAATTATTCTAAGTAATTTTAATATAATTATATTAAAGGTATAATTATTCTGAGTCTGTTTGTGACCTTATTGGGTATGTGGTCATATCTCAAAGGCCCACAACATTCATCCAACTGCTTCAAGCTTCAAGCTACTGCTTGATAAAGTGAGACATCATGCAAATCAAAGCATGAATGATGCCTTTGAATAGGCTAAGCAGAAATGGTATAAGAGTCATAAGACACCAAAATTCAAAGTAGGGGACTTAATACTAGTTTCAACCTTGAACTTTACTAATATTAAAGGTCCAAAGAAATTGAAATATTCCTTTGCAGGACCATTTATTCCTAAAGCCCTTCATGGGACAAATGCAGTACAAGTAGAACTGTCGGGAGAACTGGAAAATAAACATCCAACTTTCCCTGTCAGTCTAGTAAAGCATTACACTTCAAGTGATAAGGAATTATTTCCTTTAAGAAATGAAACACCCTTACAGGTACCCCCATTTGATCTAAGTGAGGAAAAGAAGGTACTGAAAGTTTTAAAAGAAAGAAGACTTAGGGGTAAAAATGAAAGAGAATACTTAGTCAGGTACAAAAATCCCCAACATGAAGATGAATGGATTGTAGAAAACAAAATACCTGATTCCCAGAAGTTTCTCAGAAGATTCAGACATGAGAGAAGACCAGTTGCTCAATAACAAGTTTGAATTGTGTGCTTTACATACTTAAAAGTAGAAGTAGAGAGGTTGGACAGTGGATTATACCCCCCCCCCAAATACCTTGGGGGTATACTACAGAAGAAAAATTGTTGTACAATTGTTTTTGGTGGTAGGGAATGTGAGCCTGTGAGGTATGTATGGCATACCCATAAGCCCACAAATGATTTTCTAAACAGTTAATTTTGTCTTAAACAGACTTTTTAGTTGAATTTAAAATAAAAAATAATAAAAAATAAGTATAACTTTTTTTTGGATAAACAAATTTATAAATATTATGTCATTTTTGGATTCTACACCAAAAATAACCTAGGGTACACCCATAGGGTCTTATATCCAAAACCACTTATTTTTTATGTTATTGGAAGATTTAAGAATCTCACAGTACCAATGTAACTTTTTTAACATTTTTTTAAAATTGTTAAATTTAAGCTTAATTAAGCTTAAATTTAAAGTTGCATAAGGTTTATGCAAACTTACCAAAATTTTAGTTAAAATTGAGGTGTGGTGTATATTTACTGAATTGGCTAAGGATTTTCCATACAGAATGTAAATCCTGCGTGAGCTCAATTTAAAAGAGTTTAAGGCCATAGTATGGCTTTAAATAAATAAAAGGGCAAAATCCACGCAGAAAGGTGGGACAAAGGAAAAAGACCAAATAGAGCTGGGGTACCCAACTTTTTAGATCTGCAAGGATTCAATTAAGGTTTTCCACCTGTATTGGAGGATTTTCAACCTTATTTAAACTTTAAGATTATACTTTGTTCCAACCTTAAGGTTTAAACTTCTTTTATCCCAAATTGGACAGGAATTTCAAGCTGCCAAAGGGTAAATCCCAATATGCAGGCTTGAAATCAAGGTTTTAAGAACTGTCAAAGCTTAATTAAGCTTAAAAAGCTTAAATAAGCTTAAAACTTTAAAGTTTCAAGCATTAAAACCTTATCAAAACTTAAGGTTTGGTGTGTATTGCCATTTTACGTGGAAAAATAGCAATAACTTCAAAAATTCATTCAAAATCCAATTCTTAATGGATTTGCTTGAAGCTTTCACACAGCTTACAATTTAATATTATCTACATATCAATTAAATTTTAAGTATCTTTTATAAATAAATTTCCAAGATGATTAGCCTGGAAATTTACTCTTTTAATTAAGCTCAAAGAAAATTATGATTTCTTTAAAAATTGATTAAAAATTGAGTTTAAGAGATTTCTGCTTGAAACTCTATTTTTAAGTTGTTCATGTGATGAAATTTAATATAAATAAGTTTATTTATATTGAAAACTTGAAATAATTAGTTTAAATGAGGATTAAAGTTACATGGAGTTAAGAATAACACTGGTAACTTTAAATTGGAATTAAAAATAAGTTACCTTAAGCTAGGAACTTTATTTTTAAGCATGGTTTTTCAGTTTTGACCTGAGCACGCCCTCTTTATTCATTATGAATCATGAGAGCTGCTCTGGAGACAAAAAAGAGTCTTTTCATCACTGTTTTTGTCCATCATAATCAATTATTAATCCAATCATATTAGAAATTTAAACAGGTAAAGTTTTATTAAATATAAAATCTTATTATCAAAAGTAATTCTTAAGTTATTTTTATTCTTTATTTATTAAATTAAAGGATTGAAGTCATAGAATTCAGATTATTTGTTGTAATCATCTATAATAAATTTTATTATATAAAATTATCATTTTAAATATCTTTTAAAATCCACAAATTCCTCTTAAAAACTCTTTAATAATAATTTTTATTATAAAAAGTTGTTTTATCTTTAAAAATATTGATTTTTGGCGTGTTTTTAAATTATAATTATTATTTAATATAATAACTGTTGTTGTTTGAGTTGTTGTATTAAATAAATATTATAAGTAAGTTTTCTCTAAAAGTTCTATATCTTTTTTATCTAGTATTAGTTTTTTCATATAGAATTTTGATTCTATAGGAATTATTTCTGCACAGTGTGTGTTTAATTCTTTTTATAAATAATATTTATATTATTTATAAGTGGTTAATATTCATATTTTCCACGTGTAATTGTCTCATTAAGATCATTACACTTCTTATTGCTATAACTGTCAGTGACTATAACAATAATAGAATAATGATAATTTATTATAATTATTATATTTTTATAATAATAATTAAATTTTTTTTTTGTATAATTATTTTAATAATTATATTTAAATTTGTGGTTATAATATTTTATTATATTATATTTTTCTACTGAGGACAGTCATAGTACTCTTGATATTGTTACTATTATCAAGAGTTTCATAGACAAACCTTACAATTCTCTAACCAAGTTAAGGAAAGCTATAAGATGGACAAAAATTTCCATATCTTAAGCCAACTTGTAAGGAAAGACTGCAAAGACCCATCACTTTCATCAAAACTAGATGAAAAATGGAAAAAAGCATATGATGAAGGAAGACTCCACCTCATTGATGGAATCCTTTACCATAGAACAAAACACACATTTGTTATGGCCTTAACATATATACCTCTGATAAACACTATTTTACATGAGTGTCACGATAGTGTTGCAGCTGGACATCTTTCAGGAAACAGAAAACTAGAAAGAGTGAAAACCTGCTCTTGGTGGCCAAATTGGAAGAAAGATGTTTCAGAATACTGCCAAACCTGTGACAGATGCCAAAAAGCTAACAGAGCCACAGGAAAGAAATTTGGAATGATGATCCAAATCCAAGAACCAAAATCCCCTTGGGAAAAAGCTCATATGGATTGGGTAACAGCACTACCTCCAGGAGGAGACAGAAGCTATAAGGCAGGCCTAGTGTTGGTTGACAGGTATAGCAAAACTCCCATGTTCCTACCATGTCACAAAGATGACACAGCTATGGACACAGCCATAATGGTATGGAATAAAGTTATTAGCCATACAGGCTTATTCCAAAATATTATAAGTGACAGAGACCCAAATTTCACTTCAGCATTATGGACAAATCTCCATAACTTGTTTGGGACAAAATTATCATTCTCAACAGCTTACCTGTAAGATGTGACTATGAAACTGATGATAATATTACTATGAGTCAACAGTACTATGTCTTTTCTTATGAAATATAATAATAAAATATTATTATAACCACAATTAAATAATTAAAGAATTATTTCTTTCACGTGTTATACACTACTAGTGATTATAACAGTGAGCAGTAATTGTCTACAAGAATCAATTACAAGAAGATTTTAATAATAAAAACTTCTTTTATTAAAATAATAAAATTATTTTAATATATAATTATCTTTTAAAAGAATAATTATAAAAATAATTCTTGAAGAAAACTATTACTAGAGAAAAACTTTAAGAATTGAAGATAAATGACTCACTAATACTTCAAAGAACTTATTGATAGATAAAAGTAGAGAAATTTGACGTAGAATTGTGGATTTAAGGGATCAAAAGGATTTATAACAGTATTACAACAATATATAGTTGGATTCTATGATCTCACGTCTTTCTGGTTGATTCTGAAAGATTTAAAACACTTAAGAATAGCTGTAACTAATACTTACTTGTTGGTAATAATGATTTAATAAATTGATAAGATGATTCCTGGAAAAAACAGCAAGAGGAGGCCTCTTTTAAGTCAACAACAGCTCCTAGAGGCGTGCCATGGAGCAAACTGAAAAAACAGTGAGTGAGAAAACAATAAACCCTTTTGGATTATTGATTGCATCATCAGTTGTCACGTAAGATTATCATAATTACTTAATTGATGCTTTTACGTGACTACCAACCCCAATATGGTTAAGAATAAAAGGAGTAACATCTGTAAATATTCTTTTATTCCAAAATAATCATTGATTTCTCAAAGTTATCAATGTTATTGCCAATTTCATCACAGGTTGTAATTACTGTGAATTTTTGAAGATTCAGTGTTTCACATAGAATGGTCAAAAATGGACTGTAAGTAAAGCTTTTAATTTTACCAGTAAAACCATACTTATTTTTGGTTGGACCATAGATAATACACCCCTCTATTAGTCCTGAAAGCTTCAGAAAGATTCATTAAGAATTGTATTTTTAATGAATTTTTGATGTTTTTACCTCATTTCTATGTAGAATTGCAGATAGCAGTATTTTGCTGGTTGCTATGAGGTAAATCAATGAATATGGATCCCAAAAGGGTTTTAATTACTGTTTTACAGTCTAGTCATGGAAAGTAATCAAGAATTGACGTGGTTACAGGAGTCTAAGTAGCTCATTACCTCCTTGGAACGTCAAAATAGCAGGTTATTTGCTATTTTCTTATGATTTACAGTAGGTGTAACTTGGTAACCAAGTTCCCAAAGAGGTTTAGTTTACCAATTGGGTCACGATCAGCCATGGAGCCAAGATTTGGAGCTATCCACGCCTCTGGGGCTTCAGAAGCTGGGTACCCTGGCTCTCTTTGATGTCTTTTGTCCCCCTTGCTTATTTTTCACATCAAAATAGAAATTTAAGCTTAAAGTGAGATATCCACTATGGGTGTACCAAAAGTGCATGTAAGAATACCATGATATTAAGTGCTCAAAAAATGCATAACACACCCTTCTTAGTGTATATGTAACATGGGATTTCTCACTTTCCCATTATTTTGGCTTAAAATCAAGAAAAACAAAAATTTTCACGGATCTTTGATGTGGTATTAATGATGTGGTGTTGAAGTATTTTCCATATTACCACCTTAAAGAGTTAATTTGAGCTTATTCACTCTATAGAGCTACCCTAGGTGAACCTTTGTGTAGAATCCAAATCTGGTCTTAAATCCATGGATTTACTTACTCAATAAAAAGTTATTCAACTTTTCTGAAATCAAAAATAATGAAATTTGAATATATGCATGAATTATGAGGTATGCATTATTCAGAATTTATTTTTAAGATAATTGTGGCCTATTTGGGTATGTAAAATATACCTCAAGGCTCACATTACCATCCTCAAACTAATGATTTAGCAGAAAGAATGATACAGACCATAGAGGATATGATCAGAAGATTCTGTGCTTATGGGCTAAAATTCAAAGATTCTGATGGTTTTACCCCTTATTGGTGTACACTAATACTTTTGGTTTAACAGGGCTTCTTATGTGAGAAAATGGAGTTGATAATTTTGGCGTATATTTGAGTTAGGCTCATTAATTTTATCCATTTTTTCAGTAATAAGCCTTATTTCACTTTGAATGTCATCTTTCAGATGCATTCTTGCTTCATCACTTTTTTCCACATGGTCCAAAAGTAATTTTTGGTGTGATGAAGTCTTTTCTGCAAATCTTTCTACAGAAATACTTAATTTGTTTAATTTTTCTGTAAGATTATCAATACTCAGTCATAATTGATTGTCAAAGTTTTTTCTTTGATATCACTTATGTATTTGTACAGCTCTTGTTGTCCATGTATTAATTTCTGAGTATTGTCAATTGATACTTTTGGTTTATTATTTTCAATTATAAATTTTATGTTATCAATTTCTTTCTTATTTTGTACAAAAGTTTTTGCTAAAGATGATAAGCTATTATTTATTTGTTGGAAAGATAATAAACTATTTTCAATGTCTTTAAGACGTAAAATACTATTTGTAAGTTCTGTTAAAGTATTTACAGCATCAGGAGACAAGGTTATTTCTTTGGGAAAGGGGACTGTCTCATTATTTGCTCCTCTTTGTCTTTGAATTCCATCAAAGTTCTGGCCATGTTGAATACATTGTCCATGGCATCTTTTTGGATTTTGGGGATCCTGTAGCTTGGGGAATATGGTTTTTTCCAATTCTTTTTCTTGTTCTTCTTCCCTTTTTGGGGAAGTGGATTGACTTGGGGCTTGCTGGTAGAAGCTACTGGGGCTTCTTCCTTGGTTGTCTCCTTGTTTTTGGCATGATACTCCTTGATTTTCTTGATTTGAGGTTTGGATGATAGTGCATTCCATCCATTGGAGTATCTCACTATTTCCTCCTCTTTGAGGAACGTTTTCAGGATGTGCCAGGAGTTCATCACTCCTTGGTGTATTTGGGGAAACATTTCCCAATCTTTGTCCTTGTACACTGTGTAGTACTGTTTGTATTGGCTCAGGTAAATGTCTATTTGAGCTCTCTGAATGTGATTTGTACCTGTTTGAGTCACTCATTATTAGTTCCAATTCAGGTTCAGATATCATGGGCATTTCTGGGACTTGCCTTTGGGATAAGGTACTTCCTTGTGTGGATTCTGTTCCACTGGGGATACTGCCCTTCCTTTTCCCTTTTGAGGAATCAATTCTACTTCTGAGTCCAGCTCCATCTGATTGGATGGAGTATTGGGAGCCTCTTCTGGTAGTCATATTCTAAGAAAAATAAGAAATAAGAGGATTTCAGAACAGGAAGTTTCTTATGGAAATTTATAAATGAGGTACTCACCTTTAGAGTCCTGAATCGTGGGTCCTGGAAAGTCCAATTTCTTGGCTTTCTTTTTCTTGGTAATTAGTGGTGTTGGAGAACTTTGACAAGCTTCTTCCACCAATCTTTTAACATTGGTTTGGTTGTCCTCTGTTGGGTTGTCTTCAAACACTAAAAAATACAAATAAATATAAGTCTTTTATATAAAAGTGTTATTTTTGGTAAGATATGGCAATTTTCCATGTAAAAATTGCTTTTATATCTTTTAAAAAGTGAAAATAATTAAAGAAATGAAATTGAAATGAATAAAATAACTTTTTCATTGGTTTTTAATATTTTTAATATTTTTTATTTTTTAAAGAATAAAAAGAAAATAAAAAATGAATTTGAGTCTTTTTATAAAATTAATTTATAATAAAAAATTATTTTGAATTTATAAAATATCTTTTTTAATCACTAGAGTCACTCAAAGAAAGTTTTTGCAAGTCTAAGGATGTGAAAAACCATGTGTAAGACAATACAATTGCTTTCCAAATGCCACAATAGGTTTTAAAATCAATAAATATAAGATTATTATATTATTTGATGATTATAAGTATAATTTATCATTGGATAAGCCCAATTAGGATTTTTCAAGGTCTTTTAGAGTAAATATCACCACCAGGCCCCCAAATGTAAGGTTTGACTATGAAACAATAAGTATAAATTACCAATATTTTACTTATTGCACTATGAATGTCCTTATAAATGAAATAAATAAGATAAAAATAATTCTAATAATAAAGAATTATTATAATTATGGTGTAAAATAATTATATTACTTAATAAATATAATATTATAATTTATATTATAAAAAGAGAATATATACAAAATATATGTATTAATATAAGATAATTAATATATTTAAAAGCACTTTATTATCGTTACCAACAAATAATAAAGGTGTAAAAAATGGTTTTTTATTAATAAAAAAACAATTAATAAAAATAATATTACCAATATTAAAGTTATAAATTAATATAAATACTATTTATATCAATTATGGAATTATTAAAAAGTAATAATAGAGAAAAATTATTATAAGAACAGATATAACCTACTTTTAATGCTTAATATAATAATTTTGAGTAAATTTACGCCTAGAAAGGTAAATACAACTTATTTAAATTTTACTTACAATGAATTTAAAGAGAAATTACAAATTTTCTGGGTTTTACGTGGAATTGAGGTTTTTGAGAGAAATGTAAACAAAAAAATTAAATAATTGTAATAATCACGTCAAAGATGAACATTATTATAAGATTATCTTTGGTCTTTAATAATATAAAGGTTTTATATATAAAGAATAAAGAAATTACCTTTTTATTTGATGATTTAATGTTTTGTAAGCGCCTGAGGGGAAAACAGAGTAAAAAGAGCTCTATTTATAGTAAATACCTCCCTCCTAGAGTCTAACCGGCTTCTAGTAGACGTGCACTGATCATATCAACTGTATTTGATAAATAATTTAAGGTTTGGTGATGATTACATCATGATTAAACCATATTATCTCATTATTACACCATTATTTACAGTTATCACTATAACTCTAAGTTTGATGAGGTCAAGGCTTGTCAGAACCCCAAATTTCGTGTATTTTATTAGTTTTAATCATAAAATAACATTATTCACCAATTGTATCACTCATATGACTGTTAAACCTAATTTAAACTGACAGTGAGTGATCATAAATGATCATATTGAGCTCAACCGTTGATCCTTAATAACGTGTAAGATTTAGACACTACAGCAATTCAGAGAGTGAATTCTAATGAATGGGCCCAACTTTATTATTCTGTCAAATGCATTTCATTTCATCATCAAAACTCTATTTTTGATGATTTTCCTTGTAACTCATCTTTTCTGTCGAAATTTAATATTTTAAACTTCAAACCATGATTTCAAGGGGTTTTACCTTGAACATTAGAAGACAAAATACATAATTCTTCACAACTGAACTAGTAGAATCCAACTGTCTACTTTATTTTGAGTTTGGACCACTTTCACAAGAAAGTGGTCAACAGCTCTGTTGATTTTAATCAAAAATCCCTTACAGGTTTTAACCTTGTCTATAACTTGTGAAATAAACTTCATTTCTGTATTCCTACAGTAATTATGTGATGACTTTATTTTTGGTTCATCACTCTAGCATGCATATTTCAAAAGATATTAGCTAAAATCCTTGAATATATGTGTTGACAATTAAAATTAATTAAAATTAATTAAAATTAATTAAAATTAATTAAAATTAATTAAAATTAATTAAAATTAATTAAAATTAATTAAAATTAATTAAAATTAATTAAAATTAATTAAAATTAATTAAAATTAATTAAAATTAATTAAAATTAATTAAAATTAATTAAAATTAATTAAAATTAATTAAAATTAATTAAAATTAATTAAAATTAATTAAAATTAATTAAAATTAATTAAAATTAATTAAAATTAATTAAAATTAATTAAAATTAATTAAAATTAATTAAAATTAATTAAAATTAATTAAAATTAATTAAAATTAATTAAAATTAATTAAAATTAATTAAAATTAATTAAAATTAATTAAAATTAATTAAAATTAATTAAAATTAATTAAAATTAATTAAAATTAATTAAAATTAATTAAAATTAATTAAAATTAATTAAAATTAATTAAAATTAATTAAAATTAATTAAAATTAATTAAAATTAATTAAAATTAATTAAAATGAATTAAAATTAATTAAAATTAATTAAAATGAATTAAAATTAATTAAAATTAATTAAAATGAATTAAAATTAATTAAAATTAATTAAAATGAATTAAAATTAATTAAAATGAATTAAAATTAATTAAAATGAATTAAAATTAATTAAAATGAATTAAAATTAATTAAAATGAATTAAAATTAATTAAAATGAATTAAAATTAATTAAAATGAATTAAAATTAATTAAAATGAATTAAAATTAATTAAAATTAATTAAAATTAATTAAAATTAATTAAAATTAATTAAAATTAATTAAAATTAATTAAAATTAATTAAAATTAATTAAAATTAATTAAAATTAATTAAAATTAATTAAAATTAATTAAAATTAATTAAAATTAATTAAAATTAATTAAAATTAATTAAAATTAATTAAAATTAATTAAAATTAATTAAAATTAATTAAAATTAATTAAAATTAATTAAAATTAATTAAAATTAATTAAAATTAATTAAAATTAATTAAAATTAATTAAAATTAATTAAAATTAATTAAAATTAATTAAAATTAATTAAAATTAATTAAAATTAATTAAAATTAATTAAAATTAATTAAAATTAATTAAAATTAATTAAAATTAATTAAAATTAATTAAAATTAATTAAAATTAATTAAAATTAATTAAAATTAATTAAAATTAATTAAAATTAATTAAAATTAATTAAAATTAATTAAAATTAATTAAAATTAATTAAAATTAATTAAAATTAATTAAAATTAATTAAAATTAATTAAAATTAATTAAAATTAATTAAAATTAATTAAAATTAATTAAAATTAATTAAAATTAATTAAAATTAATTAAAATTAATTAAAATTAATTAAAATTAATTAAAATTAATTAAAATTAATTAAAATTAATTAAAATTAATTAAAATTAATTAAAATTAATTAAAATTAATTAAAATTAATTAAAATTAATTAAAATTAATTAAAATTAATTAAAATTAATTAAAATTAATTAAAATTAATTAAAATTAATTAAAATTAATTAAAATTAATTAAAATTAATTAAAATTAATTAAAATTAATTAAAATTAATTAAAATTAATTAAAATTAATTAAAATTAATTAAAATTAATTAAAATTAATTAAAATTAATTAAAATTAATTAAAATTAATTAAAATTAATTAAAATTAATTAAAATTAATTAAAATTAATTAAAATTAATTAAAATTAATTAAAATTAATTAAAATTAATTAAAATTAATTAAAATTAATTAAAATTAATTAAAATTAATTAAAATTAATTAAAATTAATTAAAATTAATTAAAATTAATTAAAATTAATTAAAATTAATTAAAATTAATTAAAATTAATTAAAATTAATTAAAATTAATTAAAATTAATTACAATTAATTAAAATTAATTAAAATTAATTAAAATTAATTAAAATTAATTAAAATTAATTAAAATTAATTAAAATTAATTAAAATTAATTAAAATTAATTACAATTAATTAAAATTAATTAAAATTAATTAAAATTAATTAAAATTAATTAAAATGAATTAAAATTAATTAAAATGAATTAAAATTAATTAAAATTAATTAAAATTAATTAAAATTAATTAAAATTAATTAAAATTGATTAAAATTAATTAAAATGAATTAAAATTAATTAAAATTAATTAAAATTAATTAAAATTAATTAAAATTAATTAAAATTAATTAAAATTAATTAAAATTAATTAAAATTAATTAAAATTAATTAAAATTAATTAAAATTAATTAAAATTAATTAAAATTAATTAAAATTAATTAAAATTAATTAAAATTAATTAAAATTAATTAAAATTAATTAAAATTAATTAAAATTAATTAAAATTAATTAAAATTAATTAAAATTAATTAAAATTAATTAAAATTAATTAAAATTAATTAAAATTAATTAAAATTAATTAAAATTAATTAAAATTAATTAAAATTAATTAAAATTAATTAAAAATTAATTAAAATTAATTAA